>CM076683.1:71905549-73105549 GCA_038501925.1 Xenopus petersii | reverse complement strand
CCCCCTCCATCATGAAAATACAAATAAAGAATTATTTTATAAAAAATTGTTTGTGCTAAAAAATAAATGTGAGTAGCAAAAAAAAAAAAAAGGAAAATACTTGCCGGGTTGCGCAGAAGTCATAGAGATCTGTCCTAGGTAAAATGTATATATACAATTCTAATTCTATAGGGAGTAACTAAAACACAAATTTTCAGATGTGCAAAATTTGACAGTATAAGGGCATCTCTGCAACATATTAAGTGGGAAATGCGTTTCACAGGGTTAAACACAGAATAAAAATGGGAAGTCTTTAAAATGCTGCTTATTAAATATACTTGTCAATATATTCCAATTGTAAGCAAGGAACGTCGTTGTAAAGCAAAACCTTTTTGGTTCAATAGAAGCGTTGGTGTTGAGGTTGGTAAGAAAAGACGTGCTTTTAAGGCTTTCAAGTTAGCTGGTACAGCCGAAACATTTATAAGGTACAAGGAGGCCAATAAATCATGCAAAGAAGCTATAAGGCAAGCTAAAATTGATATAGAAAAGGATATTGCAGCAAGCAGTAAAAAAAAATCCAAAATTATTTTTTAAACATGTTACTAGTAAAAAAATGAAGCAAGAAGGGGTGGGACCCTTACTATCAGAGGGGGGTCAGCTGGTTGATGAAAGCAAAATAAAAGTGCAGATCTTGAACTCATATTTTACGCAAATGAAGAACCAATAAGTGAAGGTTTCCTTCTTAATTGTCCCAATTCTAGTAATACAACTAATGATTCATGGTTCAAACATGATGAAATTCAAAAGAGACTAGAACATGTTAAGATTAACAAAGGTCAGGGCCAGATGGTATTCATCCCAGGGTACTTAGCGAGCTTAGCTATGTGATTGCCAAACCTCTTTACTTAATTTTTCAAGATTCATTGAGATCTGGCATAGTGCAGAGAGTCTGGTGAATTGCTAATGTGGTGCCTCTATTCAAAAAAGGATCCCATTCTCAGCCTCAAAACTATAGGCCAGTTAGTCTGACGTCAGTGGTAGGAAAGCTTTTCGAAGGGTTAAAAAAGGATAAGATACTGTACTTCATAGCAAATCATAATACTATGAGTTTGTGCAAGCATGGTTTTATGTGTAAAGATCTTGCCAAACTAACTTAATTTCTTTTTATGAGAAGGTAAGTAGAGACTTTGATTCTGGGATGACAGTGGATGTGATTCACTTAGACTTTGCTAAATCATTTGATACAGTGCCACACAAAAGGTTACTGGTTAAATTAAGGAATGTTGGCCTGGAACATAGTATTTGTACCTGGATAGAGAACTGGTTAAAAGATAGACTACAAAGAGTGGTAAATGGAACATTTTCTAATTGGACCAGTGTAGTTAGTGGAGTACCGCAGGGCTCTGTACTAGGTCCCTTGCTTTTCAACTTGTTTATTAATGACCTGGAGGTGGGCATTGAAAGTACTGTTTCTATTTTTGCAGATGATACTAAATTGTGCAGAACTATAGGTTTCATGCAGGATGCTGCCAGTTTGCAGAGTGATTTGTCTAAGTTGGAAAACTGGGCAGCAAACTGGAAAATGAGATTTAATGTTGATAAATGCAAGGTTATGCACTTTGGCAAAAATAATATAAATGCAAGTTATACACTAAATGGCAGTGTGTTGGGAGTTTCCTTAAATGAGAAGGATCTAGGGTTTTTTGTAGATAACAAGTTGTCTAATTCTGGGCAGTGTCATTCTGTGGCTACTAAAGCAAATAAAGTTCTGTCTTGCATAAAAAAGGGTATTAACTCAAGGGATGAAAACATAATTATGCCTCTTTATAGGTCGCTGGTAAGGCATCATCTGGAGTATGCAGTGCAGTTTTGTTCTCCATTCCTTAAGAGGGATATAAATGAGCTGGAGAGGGTGCAGAGACATGCAACTAAATTGGTTAGAGGGATGAAAGACTTAAATTATGAGGGTAGACTGTCATGGTTGGGCTTGTTTTCTCTGGAAAAAAGGCGCTTGCGAGGGGACATGATTACACTTTACAAGTACATTAGAGGACATTATAGACAAATAGCAGGGGACCTTTTTACCCATAAAGTGGATCACCATACCAGAGGCCACCCTTTTAGACTAAAAGAAAAGAACCTTCATTTGAAGCAACATAGGGGGTTCTTCACAGTCAGGACAGTGAGGTTGTGGAATGCACTGCTGGTTGATGTTGTGATGGCTGATTCAGTTAATGCCTTTAAGAATGGCTTGGATGTTTTTTTTGGCCAGACATAATATCAAAGGCTATTGTGATACTAAGCTCAATAGTTAGTATAGGTATGGGTATATAGAATTTAATTAAAAGTAGAGAGGGGTGTGTTTATGGATGCTGGGTTTTCATGTGGAGGGGTTGCACTTGATGGACGTTGTCTTTTTTCAACCCAATTTAACCAAGTAACTATGTAACTATGTAATTCAATTTTGTTTGAGTTTGTCAACCCATTAAACATGATAACATTTTAATTCAAAGTATTTTTTTTTGCATTTTTTTGTGAGTTTATTCAAAGTAGAAAAAACTTCTAAAATCACACAAATCCAAACTTGATTAATATGCCTCCCCACGTATCCCTCATCTGTTATTCTGCTACACAACTAGGAACTGTTATTCTATGTCTGTTGAACTTGTCGCCAATCATCAGGTACACTGAAAAGATGAGGAGATGATGCATTATTTGGGGATTGAGAAAACGTGTATTACCATTAAAGTACACTGATTGCACATAAGTAGAATGAACTGTAAATGGTAAATAAATATCTGTAAAAGTTACTGTAAAATACCTGAAGAATCTTTTCCAGAATAATCTTTTTCTGTTATATTTTGAGATTATAGAGAAGATAAAAAAAAAAGAAGTAACTCTTTTTTGAGATTTAAATGTATGGTGCTGAAGCTTCCTTACCATATGAATATTTTGATGAAATTATATCTGAGATTATAATGAGAAGACATTGCTGAAAAAAGATCATGATTCTAACCCAGGGGTCCCCAACCTTTTTTTACCCGTGAACCACATTCAGATGTTAGGGAACAACAAACCATGAAACATGTTCCTGTAGGTACAATAGGGTTGTGGTTGGTAGCCCCTATGTGGACTGGCAGCCTGCAGGAGGCTCAGTTTGGCAGTACACAGGTTTCTATGCAACCCAAACTTGCATTCAGGCTAGAAATTCAAACATAAGCCCCTGCTTTGAGGCCACTGGGAGCAACATCAAAGGGATCAACATGTTGCTCCCAAACAGCTGGGTGGGTGATCACTGTTCTAAACTAATCCTAAATTGCTAGGTAGCCTTTATTTTTGCATGTAGTGTCAGATATTAATTACTGTATGTTATCTGCATTCATAAAATAAAAAATGGTATGGATCTCAAGAAAAGTCACTGGATTTATCTGAGTCTGTATGGCCTGGGGTGTGAGGAATTTGCAAAAAATATGTTTATTATTTAAAAGACAACTTAAGCCTTAAACAGATTATGGCTAGAAACATTGCATTTTATATACTGAATTTACTGTACCAGCCCGAGGGTATTTTATTAAAAAAATCTTCTGAAAAATATTGCAAGAGCATAACAAGTGGAAAAAAAAAATGTTTTCATCATTCAGTACAGCTGCCCCTTCAAAGGAACATTCACTTTCTATAAAATATATGATTAAAATAAAACTATTAAAATGGAGACAAATGAAACCAACAGAATGTGGCATAACCCCCCAAAAAAAATTGTATATGATTACATTTTACAACATAAATGAGTCTAAAGAAGCGCTAAGAACAAATAATTTCCAAAACTAAATAACATCATATTGTTTATCCAAAGATGTTGTGCCCATTTATTTATGTATTTATTCATTTTGATTTATTCTTTTCTTTTGAATTATTCATTTGTTTATTAATCTCTCTGATTTTACCTACAGTTCGGAAATGTCTTTTAGCAATACATTTTAGTCAGTTTTTTCTTTTTAACCTCAAAGATTTGTTTCCTTGTTGCAGAAATGGATATACTGTTAGGTAAAAGCATTGTGTTGAAAGATTTAAGGTGGTTAGATTTAAAGAGTTTGCTATTGAAATTCAGCAGATACAGTACAAACACATAGGAACTGCTAGTATCACTCCTTGATATTTTGACCTTTAAAACTGCCTTTAATCCTTATTAAATCTTCATTTAGATACAGTATATATATATATATATATATATATATATATATATATATATTAACCCTTTGCCTGCCAAGCACGTACGCTGTACATGCTGGCAAGCAAAGGTCTTAAAGGGATACTGTCATGGGAAAAAACCCATGTATGACTATGAAGATTTTCATTCATCCAGGTCATGGACGATGGCATCACAGGACTGACACAACAGCCCCCCAGCCTTGCTGTCTAGGGGGCTGTTATGGCTCCTGACCCTCTGCAGCAGCGGCTTAAAGGGCACCTATCACAGTCAAAATCAAACACATATTAACAATCTGACCAGTACAAGCTAAACACGTTTAATCAAACTACATATATAGTTTTTCGAAAAAACTGCAGGTTTTAAAAAAATCCCTTACTTTGTCAAATGGGTTCTTTGACTGAGGGAGGCCATATTGAGACTCTAACAGAGACTCTAATATGCAAATTTAAGGAGCATGCTCAGATTGTAACACTGCTTTGAGTATTCTACCCAGAATGCCTTGTTTTAGTAAACTCCTCCACTAGAAGTATCCACTAGAAGTGCTGCCACCTGCTAACTTCCAGCAGGGGGCAGCACTACTGTACAGCAGCTAACACACAGGTTTGGCTGATTTGAAAATAGCTTAGAAGGGTTGATAAGCAAACAAGGAATTTGAACTGAGCATGTGCGAGATTTCAGAGCTACAGTTGGCTGGGAAGATATAGGTAGGAGGAGCCAGTGAAATCCAAGATGGCTGCCTCAGCTAGAACTGCAGTGGAGATAGGAGAGATCTTGCAGAAGGAATAGTGAGCTGATCATTTACATTATACAAACAATTCTAACTGTTTTAAAAATCGGATTTCTTGAACTTTCACATAGTGTATTTACTTAGTAAATGATTTTGGTCATGATTGGTGCCCTTTAAGCCACCAATGCTGAGGGAAACCACTAACTGTGCAAGAACTTACGTTGTACGTTCTTGGCAGTTAAAGGGATCCTGTAATCGAAAAACATGTTTTTTTCAAAATGAATCAGTTAATAGTGCTGTTCCAGCAGAATTCTGCACTGAAATCCATTTCTCAAAAGAGCAAACATATTTTTTTATATTCAATTTTGAAATCTGACATGGGGCTAGACATATTGTCAATTTCCCAGCTGCCCCAAGTCATGTGACTTGTGCTCTGATAAACTTCAATCACTCTTTACTGCTATACTGCAAGTTAAAGTGATTTCACTCCCCTCCCTTTTTCCCCCCAGCAGCCAAACAAAACAATGGGAAGGTAACCAGATACCAGCTCCCTAACACAAGATAACAGCTGCCTGGTTGATCTAAGAACAGAACTCAATAGTAAAAACACATGTCCCACTGAGACACATTCAGTTACATTGAGAAGGAAAAACAGCAGCCTGCCAGAAAGCATTTCTCTCCTAAAGTGCAGGCACAAGTCACATGACTGGGGGCAGATGGGAAATTGACAAAATGTCTAGCCCCATGTCAGATTTCAAAATTGAATATAATAAAATCTGTTTGCTCTTTTGAGAAATGGATTTCAGTGCAGAATTCTGCTGGAGTAGCACTATGAACTGATGCATTTTGAAAAAAAAACGTTTTTCGATGACAGGATCCCTTTAACTGCCAAGAACGTACAACATAAGTTCTTGCACAGTTAGCGGTTTCCCTCAGCATCGGCGGCTTTAGCCATGGCGGCAGAGGGTCAGGAGCCCTAACAGCCCCCTAGACAGCAAGGCTGGGGGGCTGTTGTGTCAGTCCTGTGCAGGTCCGGACTGAGAATTAAAATAGGCCCTGGAATTTCAGGTACACAGAGGCCCATTCAGCCCACATAGAGGCCCAAACAGCCCCACCAGCCCACTAAATACTGATTTTCAAGTTGACCTTATAGCAGCCCCTCTGGCATTTGCCAGAACCCACAGATTGCCAGTCCGGGCTTGGTCCTGTGATGCCATCGTCCATGACCTGGATGAATGAAAATCGACATAGTCATACAGCAGATGTAATGTGATTGCATCTGCTCTGCCTACTGACTTCTTGCTGTGGGACTCTGCATGTGGCGTTCTTCAGGGGCCCCTCCAAAAGTTCCTCCTGCTTCAAAAAAGGTAAGTGCCCTTTTTTTACACACACACTCATTTGCATACATTTATACACATTTACCCACACTTACATACTCATACAACACAACTTTTATTAAAGATTGCTTTTTTTGGTATTTTGCACACTTTTATGTCATTTATTACACACTAAGACACTGACACATACGTTTTAGAAGTATACACACCTGTATACACAAATACTTGTTTTTTGTTTTTTTTTTGTATTTATACATTTTACCCTTTTGTCTTTTTCTGTTACCCCTAAAATCTATTATTTTATTAGCGTGACTATTAGATGATATATTTGAACTGCTAATTTTGCGATTAGATCAATTATTTTGTTATTTCATTGATGTTCATATTTTTTGTGGTTTTATTGCATTTTTATCCCTACTCATTGCCTTTTTCAGTGTAGCTTTGCAGTTTGGTACTTGGTAGTAGAAAGACAGCTTTACCAGTATTAGAATTGTCAGAATGTGTACGTTCCAAAAATATATGGTTTTCTGGGGGTCTTTGTATAGTTAGACGATCTTGTTAGACAATGGTTTTTGATGGTCTTTGCGCTGTTAGGGGGTCTTGCGGCACATATGCAGTCAGGGAGCTTTGTTCACAGAAAGCAAACTGGCAGCTGTGAAAATTCATGTGAGTTATTTTCATTGGGGTCCATGCATGCCCATCTGCTTAGGTATATCTATGCATATTTGGCATCAAACTGTTCAGTAGACCCTTGTCATCAATATTTAGGGTGGTTTTCCATTGTATGTAAGAAATTGTGTGAGATAAATGTGGCAAATTGCAATATTTTTAGGTGATTTTCAGAAATGTCAAAAATTGCCAAAGTTATGAAAGCTTTGCGGCTTGGTACTTTAAAGTTGACATGCAGCCCCATTTTGGATTCAGGGGAATTTGTACTTTCCAAAAATATATGGTTTCCTGGGGTGAACATATATTTTTGTACCTTTGCCCAACGCAAAATACTGTAAATGTGCTGATTTTGCAGTACCTGGAATTAAGGAACTTATAACGCGTATGGGTTGTCTTATTTCTCGGGCCTCTATATTCCACCTACTTAGGTGTACCTATGCATATTGGGTAGAAAACTGTTGAGGAGACCCGGGACTTTCATATTTAGTGTGTTTTATCTATGTAATGATTTGTGGGAGTTTCAATGCTTCAGAGTTGGAGTATTGAGGATATTTTCAGAAATGTAATAAAAATTGCCAAATGTAGGAAAGCTTTGTAGTTTTGTACTTTGGAGTAGAAAGATGTGCACTGCATATCTATTTTATATTTGTCAGAATGTGTACTTTCCAAAAATATATGGTTTTCTGGGGTGAATACACATTTTTGTACCTTTGCCCGTGGCAAAAAGCTGTAAATATGCTGATTTTGCAGTATCTGGAATTACAGAACTGATAACTCATATAACTCGTAGTTTTGAGTACAAATATACATTTACTAGGGATGCACCGAACCACTATTTTGGATTTGGCCGAACCCCTGAATCCTTCGCAATAGATTCGGCCAAATACCGAACCGAATCCGGATCATAATTTGTATATGCAAATTAGGGTTGGAAAAGGTCACAATTTCCCTCCTGGTCCTTAATTTGCATATGTAAATTAGGATTCGGTTCGGCCAGGGAGAAGGATTCGGCCATATCCGAATTCTCCTGTAAAAGCCCTAATCCTGCCGAATCCTGTATTCGGTGCATCCATAATATTTACTCATTTTGAATTCGTTAGAATCTGTTCTTTCCAAGAATGTGTAATTTTTTAAGGTAAACCTAATGTTAGTGGAATATTTGGCCTTGAAATCAGATGTATGCAGTTTTGTGGAGCTGTGCTTTTGAAATTTGGTAGTTTGCTGCTTCTAGTTTTATGATCTATAGAAGTGAAAAATCTCCATAAAATGATATATATTTGGAAATGGGGCATTCAAGCAACACAGAACTTTCCAAATCTGCTGTGTTCTCATGCATAAAATAAATTATGTTTCTGATAAATGTATTTGTATCATGTGAAACAGTTTTCTTGTTTTTTTTATACATTTAGAAGCCCAAATCTTTACAGGGGTGGAATTACAACAAAATTCTAGCATATTTTGAAAGCTTAGGTTGTCCTGAAAAAAATGATATCTTGTTTTCCTGGGTAAACTAAAAGACCCCCCAGGAAAGGCCCCTAAAGTGAAAGAGCACGAAATGTTCAAAAATGGTCTGGCAATAAAAGTACCAACTTGGCCATATTGGCTGGCGGTGAAATGGTTAAATCCTAATATTGTGTATTCCCTTTTTGTTCTGATAAATAAATTGGAGGAGCACTTATATCATTTGAAACATTGGAAATTTACTGAATGCTGTGTAAGTAAGAATCATAAGAACAAAACTGGAATTAAAGGACCAGTAACATCAAAAAAAATTTTAAAAAAATTCGTTAGTATACAACAAAAAATAAACACCAAGACAAATTAAATTTTTAAATTGCAAAGCCTTTATTAAGAAATAACTTACCGAAACTCCACTTCCTGTCCTCTTCAGAAACGGCGAAAGGGCGACCATCCTTCTTGCAGTGATTGATTTCTCCTCCCTGGCTATTCTCCTACTCAGTCCATGTCTCCCAGCGCTGTGCTCAAGGTAGAGAGTCGGGACAGCAGCAGCAGCATGTCCAGCAGCAGCCCCCACAGCATCCCATCCAACAGGTCCACGAGTCTGGAGGCTGCACGCTGCTGCAGGAGAAGGTAAGGATTCAGGAAAGGAATCCTCCGCTGCGATTGCGGCGACAGCAGCAGCATGTCCAGCGGCAGCCCCCACAGAATCCCATCCAACAGGGCCCGCTGCTGCCTCCGCCGCGGAGAACAGAGTTTCTTTAGGGCGGCTTACTACAGCCGCTTCCCTCCCTCTGTCGTTTGGCAAATGCCGATCGGCAGTTGTTTCATTCATTCTGTCACAGAGGAGGTTCCGTGTAGCCGCATGCTCCGGCCGCCGCAATCAAGGATAAAGCAAGTGGATGTGCCGGCGGCTCTTCTCCCCCTTCAGCTTCTCAGGTCACTTGCCGTGTAGCCGCCTCCTCCAGCCGCCGCAATCAAGGATACAGTGAGTGAATGTGCCGGCGGCTCCTCTTCCCCTTCTCAAGTCACTTGCCCATGTAGCCGCTGCCGCCGCAATCGCAGTGGAGGA
This sequence comes from Xenopus petersii, assembly GCA_038501925.1. NCBI lineage: Eukaryota > Metazoa > Chordata > Amphibia > Anura > Pipidae > Xenopus > Xenopus petersii. Next base: position 73,096,097 of record CM076683.1, on the reverse strand, counting down.
TTCCTTTCCTGAATCCTTACCTTCTCCTGCAGCAGCGTGCAGCCTCCAGACTCGTGGACCTGTTAGATGGGATGCTGTGGGGGCTGCTGCTGGACATGCTGCTGCTGCTGTCCCGACTCTCTACCTTGAGCACAGCGCTGGGAGACATGGACTGAGTAGGAGAATAGCCAGGGAGGAGAAATCAATCACTGCAGGAAGGATGGTCGCGCTTTTGCCGTTTCTGAAGAGGACAGGAAGTGGAGTTTCGGTAAGTTATTTCTTAATAAAGGCTTTGCAATTTAAAAATTTAATTTGTCTTGGTGTTTATTTTTCATTGTATACTAATGAATTTTTTTTAAAAAAATTTTGATGTTACTGGTCCTTTAATGCCACAGTAGCAACGAGAGTGCCCACTGGGCAATAACGGATATTGTTTGCTTATCAGTTCTTATATATCAACAAATAGTCGATGTCAGGGCCGGAACTAGGGGTAGGCAGAAGAGGTAGCTGCCTAGGACGCAATGATTGGGGGGCGCTGGGCAGCTACCTCTTCTGCCAACCCCTAGATCGAACCCACCTGGAAATCTGCTAGCGATGCATGCTCCAGTAGGGATGTAGCGAACGTCGGAAAAAAAGTTCGCGAACATATTCGCGAACTTGCGCAAAAATGCGAGCGGTTCGCGAACCCCATAGACTTCAATGGGAAGGCGAACTTTAACATCTAAAAAAGACATTTCTGGCCAGAAAAATGATTTTAAAGTTGTTTAAAGGGTGCAACGACCTGGACAGTGGCATGCCAGAGGGGGATCAAGGGCAAAAATGTATCTGAAAAATCTGCCTGTGTGTGCTTGGAAGAGATAGTGTAGGGGGAGAGCTGTTAGTGATTTCAGGGACAGATGATAGTAAGTTTGCTGGCTAGTAATCTGCTTGATACTGCTCTGTATTGGAACAAAAAAATAAATAAAAGCAGTCCTTACAAGGACTACTGTTATTGCAGCAGTCAGCAGATGAGATCAGAAGCAGGACAGCTGCCCACTGCAGCTACATACAGAGCACTGCAGTAGAAGGTAGATTACTAGCCAGCAAAGCTACCTAAGCTTAAATGTCCCTCAAACCCCTGCAGACTTCTGTCCCTCCAATAACAGAGCAGTATCAAAACGATTACTAGCCAGCAAACTTTCAACTGTCCCTGAAATCACTAACAGGCAGCAGCTCTCTCCCTACACTATCTCTTCAGCACACACAGGCAGAGTGAAAAAACGCTGCAGGGCTTCGGTTTTTATAGGGAAGGGGAGTGGTCCAGGGGAGAGCTTCCTGATTGGCTGCCATGTACCTGCTGGTCTGGGGTGAGAGGGCAAAAAAAAGCACCAACAATGGCGAACCCAAAATGGCGAACGTCGCGCGACGTTCGCGAACTTCCGGCGAGCGCGAACACCCGATGTTCGCGCGAACAAGTTCGCCGGCGAACAGTTCGCGCCATCTCTATGCTCCAGTGGTGTTTCGGCTCACGTGACCGTCTTTATTGCGCATGCGCACCGGGAAAGTCTTTACTGCGCATGCGTGCCAGGACACCGTTACTGTGCATACGCGCCGGGACACCTTTACTGCGCATGCGCGAGTGATGGGGAAAAGGGAAGGGGCGATCAGGCTGGCTGGGCTGCCTAGGGAGCCCGGCCTGCTTGGCCTGCCTCTGGTCTATGTTCATCCATGATTGCCCAATGAGTGCTAGTATTAACTAATGACAGTGCAGGTATAGTAGTAATTATATTTAACTAAATTCAAGGGACTGCAGTTATAGGGGCAATTATATTAACTACTGGCAAGAAACAACAAGTACAGTGGTAATTCTAGCAACTAATATCTAATTACTGCAAATACTGTATATTAGAAACTTTATAGGCATTTTCATGCAGGCCAACGATGTTGCAAATGGGTTATTTTGCATGCATGTCCAAATTAATAACCTGTCAAATACTTATTGCACATAAGTAAGCCTGAATAAGGGAGCACCACCCCTAAATCAAAGAGAAACAGATAAATGGTGTGCAGGGTTATATGGATAAATAGTAACACAAAAGAGAAAAAGATTAACCCTTAAAGTTGCACCACCCCATCTTTAAATCCGATGGCTTAAAACTTAACTTTTAATAAATAAATTAAAACCGTAAGTCCAGAGGAGCGTTTAAAATAAGGTTAGGAACAGGGAGGCAAAGAACCCAGATGGGCAAAAAAGTACACAGCATACAGTGGGTGTTGGGATGTCAAAGAGTAACCCACAAGCCTACAAATGTAAATACTGGTAAGTCACATTCAATAGCCATAAGTCGGGGTCAACCTTGTATGATGGCTTTTAGGCCTTGAAATATCCACCACCCCTTCACCCTCAAGCACACCCTCCCATAGCCAAAGGGAGAGAAGCCAGTGTATTATGGCTGTATGTCGATTAACCCTGAATTAAATCAGGCAAACTAGATACATAAACTGCCAGCCCTGGCATGCGAGTGCTGGTAGGCAGCAGAGTTCAGTCAATGAACCATAGACTGAGATAGGGATTAACACAAAGCGCAATCAGGTCTGGTGCACCACCCCTTCACCCTCAAGCGCCCCTCCCCTTTTCCAAAGTAAACAACCAAGGTAGCCGTATTCAATTAGTTTTAGATTTAAATGGAGGTTAAGATTCTATCCCAGCCACAAAATCACCGTCGAGAACCCACCCCTTCACCCACAGAGCTTCCCACCCGTTTCTGCTGTGAAGCGGTAGCCCAAAGATTCTTTGTAGATTCAGCCCCCCTGCCTAACAATTCTAAAATGCGCCTGATTATGCACATGCATAAGCTTGTGTGACTATATAGTTTTAATAGATATAAAAATAATGAAGCAGCGGATACCATCTCTGGCATTCGATGACGGTGTGTGAGCATTAATGCCCACAGTATAGCTCATAACCCTCTGTAGAGGGTTTTTGCACAGCGCAATTACCTATTTTTAGAGATGATGCTACTTTTTACATGAAAAAGACAACCATAGACTCCAATGGGTGAAAAAAAATTGTTGCACATGAAAGAAATTGTCACATTTCAAACAAGTGTCACGTGTCAAAATTGTCACCCATTGTCGGCCAATTGACTTCAATGCATTTGGCAAATTTTTCACTGTTTCACTAATTTTGCAGCAAATTGAAATGGGTCATACATACAAACACACAAATGCATGTGTACATGCACATACCTACACACACACAAACACACGGTCACAGTTGAGATCTAAACATAACATACAAACATAAAGTCAATCTACCCAACGTTAGCTTTTGGATAAATAACTCAAGATTTGATTATGTCTGCTTGCAGAAAGTAGAAGTGGCCTGTGCCATGACACTGCTTTTGCTCAACATCTCGGCATCTCTCTGGACACTCCTAATGGGTAAAATCAGTTGTTTGTGTTTTAACTTAAATTCTTGAAAAGCCTCAAACTTTATTGAAATCAATGTTATAGCATCTCTTTAGTAACTGATATTTAATTCTGTTCTGTCCTCACTACATTTTACCTTGAGGCAGTGTGTAGTTCAACATGCAGCTAAACCTCCCCACATTCCAATAAAGGTAGATTTTTACTGGATGAGCAAGGGGAAGAGTTGAAACTGTAAAACAAATGAAAGTAAATGCAATGAATACAAAGAATGATAATACAGAAAAACATATGCAGGTGTATAACTACAACATGCCACAGAAATTTGCATAAACAATGCCTCTGAGCTGCTGGTAGCTTTAGAGATGGTTTAGTGCAATTTTAAGTCCATTAGCTTACCAGCAATGCTACCAAGAGGAGAAGGTACACTGTATGTTCTCCTTCCACAGCATGGCCTGCAAAATTGAGTCTTAGCTCCCACAAGGCACTGTGTTGGGTCACATGTTGGGAGTATGGTAGCCAGATTAGTTCAAATGTAATGCTGTAAGTGGCCTTATGTAGGTGCTGGATAGACACCTGAAATGGGCAGCAGAGGGAGTTAACCACAAGTAAGCAATGAAATATAATAACATGATGACAGCTTATGCTGGAGACATGACACTCCCAGCCTGGTATCTATAGATGCCACCACTTGATTCCTCAGGAGATAGCAGTAAAGTCAGTTCAGAAACTGGCCTCAACTTTGCAGATTCTTTCATCCTCACTTGGAAATGTTTTGGTGATGAGACCTAAGGGCCATTCATTTCTCTGTGACAGACTTGAGACAGGAGTAAAGGTTCTAGCATTTATGATACTGTAGCTAAGACTTCAGCAATGAAAGTGGTTAAAGAGTCATGGATGAGCCTTGCAGTTCCCTCTTGCAAGAGGATGGAATTGAGGATCCTTCGGGCTATGCCAATCATTCTTTCACAGGCTCTTCCAATGTGAGAAGAGTGAGGTGGGTTGAATGTCCATATGCAGTCCTGATCAGTTAGGTATCTCTCCACATCCTTGACATTAATGTCTGAGGGAATCTTTAGTTCTTTGGTTGCCCCAACAAAGTCAGTGCCTCTGTTAGAGCGGATGTGTTTCACAGGACCTCGTATAGTGATGAAGCATCTGAGGGCATTTATGAATCTTGAAGTGTCCATCGACTCATTGACCTCTACCACTGAGTTTACGGCAAAAAATGCATTTGAAAATGACATTATTAACACGCCTTTTGCCCCAACAATCCACAAGCCAGCTGCTAATAAATATCCTTCTGTAAATAGTCAGCCCTGATGTTTGACTTGATCATGATAATGATGTACAAGCAAAGTTGCAATGTGATGATGTCCAGAATTGATCAGAGGATGTTTTCCTTCAGATTCTAATTTTGCACTTGTAAGATGACCTGCAACTCAAAATAGCCCAGTTTGGCCAAGCTCCCTCAAGTACTGTCATTAGGGACTGATTTGTTTCTTGTGATGAAATTGATCTCTCTAGAATAGACTTAATATTGCACAGTTCAGATGATGATATTTTTTGATTGCTGAAGTTCTGACACTGTGTAGACATTTTTACAGTAATGCCATCCTTTGCAGGTAGTTACATTTATTGATGATGTATGTTTGAAGGAGTGAGCTAAGTGAAACTAAGGTGATAGCTCAGTGAAGTGATTTCCAAATTAAGAATCTATGTTACATAAGATTGCTGGTCTTGTAAGCCAATATGTGTATTTTAGCTGGCTTGTGGCAATAACTCTGCAGGCTTATAGTCAATGGGTACCTAGTGCCACTTTTCTGAACACGTGGATCTCCTGCTTATGATCACTCTGTTACTGACATAAACATAAAGGCTTCTGTAAATGTAGTCTAGTAATATCTATACTCTATGCCTGTCTCAGTTGTGATAATCTCAGCAATCTCTACAGCTAGAACGACAGCACAGAATTCCAGTCTGGGTATAGAGTGTTCAGGAATTGGTGCTAGTTTTTTCCTTACCCATAACAAACACAATGTGACATTGTCCATAGACATCCACAGTTTTAAAGAATCCGACAGCAGCTATGGCTTTAAAAGAATTATGAGAGAACACACTAAGTTTTTGGCTTTGTACCTCTGTGAATGGTACCTAGGCATATGAACGTGTTACACAAAGGCTGGAAAGAGTTGTTTGAGAACTTCTCCATTCTGCACACAAATTATTTTTGTCAGGAGACAGTGTCCCAATCAGATGTCTCAAGAGTTAAGTCTTTTAAAATTGCTTTACCTTGTATGGTGGCAGAAGCAGCAAATCCTAAAGAATCATCCAGGCTATTTGCTGTGGACAGGACATTTCTGTGAGTGAAGGGTTTTTCTTCTCTGTTTACTTGGAAGATGAAGGTATCAGACTTAGAAGTGCTACAGAAGTCCAAGACTCTGTTGCATGGGTAACGAGTCAGCTCATAAGTCTAAGGGGCAAGAATCGTAGTTGCGCCAGGTGCAAATTTGCTGCACTTCGCCACACTTCGCCAGGCGTAGTTTCGCCAGCGCTCTGCAATTTCACTAAAATCCGAAGTTGCGCACAGGGGTAGCGTAAGTTTGTGAAGTTGCGCTAGCGTTAATTCGCCAAGCAAAGCGAAGTTTCGCTAGCGATGGTTAATTTGCATACGGCGCCAAATTCAAATTTCAATGGAGGAATACGTATCAGCACTACAAATGCCTAGAAAACCTTCAAAACATCAAATAAAAATTTAATTTTGCCCTACACATGTGCCCACTGTATAGTTAAGTTGCCATGAGTTAGGAAATGTAGGGCGGAAGGAAGGGAGCCCCAAAAAAAATTTCGATCTTTTTCAGCCTATCACCCATAATATAGAAAACACGCCAGCGTTTTTTGAGACTTAGAAAAAAATTTCACTTTTTTTGAAGCAATCCCTATCTACTCTATTGCGATTTGCCTGGTCTGAGGTGGCGAAGGAAGTCTAGCATAAAAGGTGGCGTTTAGAACAATGTGCGCATTAGTGAATTTGCGTAGTTTCGTTCGTGGCGCAAATTCGCCAGGCGTAAGGGTGCGAAGTTACACTAGCGAAATTACGCCAGCGTCCGCTAGTGAACGAAAATGCCCGACGATAGCAAATTGACGCTAGTGTTCGGCGCTTCGGCGCTTAGTGAATTTGCCCCACAGTCTCTTAGATCATTTGAATGATTTTGGGAAGAGAAGGCTTCCATCACTCCTTTGCAGTTGGAAGCTATTTTTTGAAGCTTTATGTTTGAACAAGTAAGTGCTTCCTGTGCCCTTTGTAAAAAGACTGATTGCAGCTTCACTTTAGGGTAACAATTTTTTTTAAAAAGGTTTTTATTTTTGCTTTTCACTACACAACAATACACACAATAACATGTGCGAGCATTGCTATGACAGTGCAATAACATTTATACACCTTAGCAGGGCATCAAGTAGCATAAATACACATCATAGATCACCAAGTGGGCGAGGGGGGGCATTAGACTGAGATCGCTAATTTGGTAGGGATTATCAAATCTAAAGGGCTGACTCTGGGTTGGCATCTAACCAGGGGTCCAAGACCTTTTCAAATTTTTGGGGGCAACGTCTGGCTATATATGAGTTTAATGACAGGCAGTTTATTATTTACCATCAGTACCTATTGCTGGACTGTTGGTGTTTGGGGACTCATCCACTTCATTGCTACAATTTTCTTTGCATAGAAATGAACTCTTTTTAACAGAATTCTAATTTTATTTAGGGGAACAACCTCATCCACTAGACCTAGGAGGCACATCTTTGGGGTTGGTACTCCCGGTAGGAGGAGCTGGTCAGTAAGATATTTTACCACTTTGGTCCAATAATCATAAACTGGCGGGCAGGTCCACAGCAGGTGGAAGAACCCAGCATCTGGGGACTGACCCTTTGATACATATGGCATTGGGGTTTCTGCCCATCTCACCTGGGTAGTATAGGTCCTATGCATTATTCTATATTGAACCATCTTATCTCTGGTAGAGATCAGGAAGTCATATATTCCCTCTATAGTATCATCCCACATTGCATTGTCTAAATGAGGTATATCCATGACCCACTTGCCCTTTACCTCCTCAAATGGACTTCCCAAAGCAGGGATCAGGGATTTGTAGAGGTCAGATATTAACTTTTGGAGCTAGAGTACCATAGTCTGCCCTCATACGATGGAATCAAGGTTGAGACTGACTGTGAGCCAAACTAAGATATAAATGCACGTCTCAGTTGGAGATAGCTGTATATCTGAGGTTGATTCAGTTTCTCTTTGAGTTGGGCCAAAATGGGGAAGGTGTCATCAACTAACAAATCACTCAAGTGCCAGATCCCCAATTTGGGCCAGTAGTGGCAATTGCAAAAAATGCTGAAAGTTTGAGTTCCTCCATAGTGGGGTATACGGTGAGGGCTTAGGACTGCTTTGGGTCAACATTTTCCGAACCAGAGCCCATATTCTCTGTGGGGTTGCCAGTACTGGTGGCAACTCAGTGATGTCTTTACTTTTCCTATACGGTGCATTCCTAATTGCCTCTAAGGAACCTGCTATAGAGGCATGAAATGCAGTAACGTATTATCTGGGTCTGGACAAGTTATGCATATACATTAGTTGCGTTGTAGAGTAATAATATCGGAGGTGTGGTAGGGCTAGGCCTCCCTTCCCCTGAGGGGCCATTAGCGACAGCTTGCTGATCCTAGGGGATTTGTGGGCCCATATATAGGGAAGTAGGATAGAATCTATATGTTTGTGGATGAGGGTAACACTTTTACGGAGTCATCCACATAGAAGTTTTTTTTATAATAGTTTTCTGACATATGACTCATATTCACATTTGCTTAAGTAAAGCGTCTGAGCCCATAGATCACAACCGCAGGAGATGGACTGTTGCCAAAGATGTGCACCCTCATGCGGTACTCTGTGATGTCTCTGAACCAGAAGTATCTTCAGATGTTTATGTCTTAACAAGAAATCAGTGAAACATTTGTTGAATGTCAGCAATAAAGGCAATAGAGTCTTTGCGGAAATGAAGACGTACTCCCAGATGTTTGTTATTAAAAGGGACCTGTCACTCAAAATCCTATTTTATCACATTAGTCAAGCAAAATGAACTTTAACTACACTATATGGATTATTTGAATCTTTTTTCCTTCAGTCTGGGAATTCAAAATTATAGCAAGCAGGCAGGAGCCATTTTGTTCACACTGTTATTAAGACAAGCCTTGTATCATCTCAGAATCTTGTTGGTGCACAGAATGGAGGACCTGATGTCCATCCCCATGCCCTGGCTACACAATTAAATGGTAAAGAGAGAGGGGGAATGTGTGAAGAGCAGTGACATCTAGGAAGTGCTTAATGGAAAGTGAAAGAAATTGTCTGCTATGCCTGTATGCCTAAGGCATAGAGGAGGGGCAGACAATATTTGATTGACAGCTGAGATTTTTAAATGAGCTTACAACAGCTATGAATGCTTTTATAAAAAATAGAAATTGGATTTCATGTTTAATTTGAAAATGACTTTTATTATACAGCTTTTTGTGTCTGGGTGACAGGTCCACTTTAAGGACAGGACCTGATAGAAGAACATCATTTAGGGAGACACCTTTGAATTTGGCACTGGACTCAAAGACCACTCTAATTTGTCCTGGTTTCTTTGGGTTGTATACCACAAATATTGGAAGGTACCAGCACTCCTCTGAGTGGAAGCTATATCCAGTTTTGGATGTCAGTGCTTAAGAGGGATATAAATGAGCTGGAGAGAGTCCAGTGAAGTGCAACTAAACTGGTTAGAGACATGAAAGATTTACATTATGAGGGTAGACTGTCAAGTTTGGAGTTGTTTTCTCTGTCTCTTGCGAGGCAACTTGATCACACTTTACAATTACATTATACAAGTACTATTTGTATTATAGACAAATAGCAGGGGACCTTTTTACCCATAAAGAGGATCACCACACCAAAAGCCACCCCTTCAGACTAGAAGAAAATAACTTTCATTTGAACATAGGTGGTTCTTCACAGTGAGGACAGCAAGGTTGTGGAATGCACTGCTGGTTGATGTTGTGATGGCTGATTCTGTTAATGCTTTTAAGACGTAATATCAAAGGCTATTGTGATTCTAAACTCTATAGTTAGTATAGATATGGGTATATAGAATTTATGTGAAGGTATGGAGGGGTATGTGTATGGATGCTGGGTTTTTATTTAGAGGGTTTGAACTTGATGGACTGTCTTTTTTCAACCTTATTTAACTAATGTAACTACAGTATATAACTTGACTAAAACCAATCACTTATTGATTGCTATGTATTACAGCCAGTAGGCCCTGGCCCAGACCCAATCCCCCGATTAGCTGCTCCCCAAAGTGTGACAGGGGCGGGTTTGGGTCCGGAGTTTGGAAGTTGGAAGAGGGCCCCCAGTGACTTCCAGGGGGCCCTTCATGTAGCAGCCCCTGTGAGCCCCTAATGCACCAGTCCGACCTTGGGTGCAGATTTGACGAGGCTTAAGAAATAAGCCCATTTAATGTTAATAACGTTGACATTAAAACAAAAATTTTAATGTTAATTGGTTGCCTGAATGCAGATATAAGATAGCATGCAGATATATGTTGAAATCAAATATCTGAGAAGGAGCACAAAGTATGGTGTTTTACCCACAATGCAAGATTTCTTCCAAGTATATACTGTAGGTGGCGCCCCATAGTAAACTGCAATTGTGCACAAGACATATAGGATATGCTTGGGATATGGGAACACATATAAACACCCTTCAATTGTGTGCAAGTCTATTGTGCAACAGTAAGCACCTGTAAGTCCAACTTCGGGGCAAATTCACTAAGCGCCGAAGAGCCGAACGCTAGCGTCAATGCGCTAGCGTCGGGCATTTTCGTTACTTCGCAAATTCACTAACCGACGCTGACGTAATTTCGCTAGTGTAACTTCGCACCCTTACGCCTGGCGAATTTGCGTAACAAACAAAACTACGCAATATTCACTAACATGTGCATTGTTCTGAACGCCACCTTTTACGCTAGACTTCCTTCGCCACCTCAGACCAGGCGAAGCGCAATAGAGTAGATAGGGATTGCTTCAAAAAAAGTGAAAATTTTCCCAAAAAACGCTGGCGTGTTTTCTATATTATGGGTGATATGCTGAAAAAGATCGAAATTTTTTTTGGGGCTCCCCTCCTTCCCCCCTACATTTCCTAACTCATGGCAACTTAACTATACAGTGGGCACATATGTAGGGCAAAATAAAAATTTTATTTGATATTTTGAAGGTTTTCTAGGCATTTGTAGTGCTGATACGTATTCCTCCATTGAAATTTGAATTTGGAGCCGTATGCAAATTAACCATCGCTAGCGAAGCTTTGCTTCGCTTGGCGAATTAACACTAGTGCAACTTTGCAAACTTAAACTACCCCTGTGCGCAACTTCGGATTTTAGTGAATTTGCGGAGCGCTGGCGAAACTACGCCTGGCGAAGTATGGCGAAGTGCGGCGAATTTGCGCCTGGCGCAACTACGATTATTAGTGAATTTACCCCGAAGAGTAAAGGCACAGAAAACCATTTATTCTATCACTGGCAAGGGGGATCCTAGCCTTATGCTGCTGAAGGGAGCCCTGCAACAGTAAGCCCTGCCTGGTGAGCCCTGCCAACCCAGGACTGCTTCCATTGGAACTGTGCAATGGCAACATGGGGGGCTCTTAGTCCTGGTGGGCAACAGTGGGCCTGGAACATACCAATCCTATGCTGTATCTTATTCAATTTTACTGGATGCAGCTGAGCCCTTAATTGGAGAAAAGTAGTGAAACTTCAGCATAGCACTCTGTTGTATGCCATTATGTTAAGAATATTAACATGAAACACAAAAAAAATATATATATATTTTTACATCATTAAAATGTAATGCATATTTATTAGGAGAATGCTGCCCATTTATAGTTATGTTTCACAGTCTGGTAACAGTATTGCATTTTAGAATTTGCTGTTCAAGTTTTTTTTCCACAATAAAATTTAAGGTTTAAATCAACTTACTATCCATTTAAAAATCCATCAAAATCTGAACTTTTATAGCAAACATTAAGAACTGCATTGGAAACCATTATATTTTTAGAGCCAATATTAACCAAAATGTACAGCTTGAAAACTGCCACACAATTATACATTAATACAAACAATACAAGTGTATAAACCCATATGCTGTGTTTTACTTGATGCATCTATTCTGCAAACTTTAAATGCACTGTTTTATTGTTATACAGATTTAGACCAAGCTTTTATCCATATGCAAAGCCTCCAAAAATGTTTTTTACAGGACACGGTAAGGTGGAACAGCACAAAAAAAGGCTTTGTTCTACCTATTTTATTGATGTTTATTGATGTTAATTTTCAATTTGTATTTAAGTATAATAATACACATTCTGGTGTCCAGTACACGTTTACATCAGCTGCCAGTTATCCTCCTGCAGGTAAACGTTACACATATATGGGATTCATTATCCGGAAGCCTTTTATCCAGAAAGCTCAACTTAGGGGAAGGTCATCTCCCAAAGACTTCATTTTAATCAAATATTTCTAATTTTTAAAAATGATTTCCTTTAACTCAGTAACAATACAAATTTACCTTCTGCTTGATCCTAACTATGATACCATTAGCCCTTATTGCTAGCAGAACAATCCAGTTGGGTTTAGTTGATTTTTAAATTATTTTGCAGTAGACATAAAGTTTGGTGACCCAAATTAAAAAAGGTCCTATTTCTGGAAAAGCCAGGTCCTAAACATTTTGAATAATTGAACCCATATTTGTATAGGCACATGCATAGCTCTTGCCCAGAGTGTTTTTTTCTTTTTTTTTTCTTTGTGTGCATCTTATACTGTAATTGAGGAGACACTGGTCAAGCTATATTGCTTTCATTATCCATCTATTATTCAGCAAATATTGGCAAACTGATATTTTCCTGTACAACTGGTACTTGTAAGTTCATATATTGTTGGTGGCTAGACTGCAGGCTTTTTAGCAATATTGCGGTGGCATGTGAGATTATGTCATTTTATGCTTAATACATTACTTTTTGGTATTTCACTTTTTTTGATATCGGGATACTCTGAGGTGCCAGAATTTCTAGGCAAGCCCTTTGGCTATGCACTTTGCTGGGACATCATGTTGCCTGTCCCTTTGTTCAGGATAATAACCCAATTACATGTTTGTGCTTCCTAGCAAATTTAGATTGTCTTAACCCAATCCAAGGAAACCCTTTGAAATGGGACTGCAATGATGGTGATGTGGTAGTTACTATGATCCTTAGCAATAGGAACCAGGGGAAATTTTTGACACTCAACACAGGGTTACACTCCAATACCAAAATATCATCTGGGTCATTTATTTTGTAGTTTATTCAATCCAAAACCATGTCTATGTGTCATGTATAAAGGGTGGGAGCTTTTGTATTATGTATTTTGTGGTCACAGCCTCATTGCACCCCACCTTAATGGTTTTAAAATTAGTAGTGAGCACAACTTTCCCTTGTTTGGGAGTTTTACTTTTGTAAGCAGCAAGTAAGTTGCAGGTAAAACTTAGTCACTTTGTAAAATGTAAAATGAAGCAAATTAATTCTTAATGAATCAGATGCAATTTGAGTGTAGGACTGGCCTGATATGGGATGAGTCCGTCTTTCATCATCCTGAAGACGGCCTCAGTTGGAGCGCCAAAACGTTGAGCAAGAATAAAACTTCACTTGGCTTTTGAGACACAAAGTCCTTGGAGTGCAGTTTGTTTGTTTTCTGCTACACTAATGTGTTGACCGGCACCCAGGCATTTGAGGACAGTTTAGAGTGCACCAGTTGTATGGGATTTATATATATATCTGTATATATATATATATATATATATCTGCATATAAGTAATATTTCTGATATATGATCATTCTTCCAGCCTCGGCTATAATGTTACAGTGTAACATAATATGAAAATAATTTTAATTAAAAGCTCTGTTATGGGTATATTGAAATCACTTGGTATTTAATAGAATACTTAAACATTTAATACATTCAGCACATTTCAAGGACTTGAACCAAAAATGTCTTCTGTGAAGCTTACATTTTAAACTTGGTATCATTTTTATGCATTTTTGCCTAATGGGAATGCAACAAGAAACATAGCCTTTTCCTACAAGTTTAAATAATGTGGCCTTCATATTGTATAGTAACTATTCACATTAGGGTTTTGTACAGAAGAGACATGAATTAAGCATGTAAAGCAAGTAAAACATGTCCTTATCCTAAAACATCCTAAATTTTTTTTTGCTGATTTACAAAATAAAAAAATGAATCTAAATCAATGCAAATGTAATAAAATTGTGTGTGAAAAATCAAGAAACCTTTGAAATAATTATTTGTATGGAGGCTTTAGTACTGAGGTAATAGATTCACTCTACAATATAACAATTGTATTTCTAACAACTATTATGACATTTTCATCATATTTATGGAATTATTTTGAATGTTTTACTGTTTATGATGTTCTGCATCACCATTTAAAAGAAGCAAGGCAACATACAGCATATTAAAAATTCTGGCCACACACACACAACCCCCCCAAGGAATCTAAAGGGGATCTAAACAATGTTTCTTAATCATCATCATTGTTGCTGGGAAACAAATCCAGGCATACTTTAAATTAATATCAAACATTTATATATGTAAGGACCTGTACTCCAGCATAATATGGGTGGTATTTTCAACCTATTGCATAATAACAATTCTCCAATTGCAATCTTACTTGATCTCTGTAAATCTAACGCCATCTCTTTTTTTCCCCGCTTTATGCATGTTTTTTTTTCACAGACTGCTAAAACGCAGTATTTGCTAACATCTGATGCTTGAATACAGTGTAATAGCAGTTAAAATAACACAATAGTCAGGTGATCCCACTGGTGTCTAATAAAAGGGCAGCCAAGTATGGGAGTTTTACTTTGAAAGCAGCTAGTAAGTTGCAGGTAAAACTTAGTCCCTTTGTAAAATGTATAATGAAGCAATAGAATTCTTAGTGAATCAGATAAAATTGAGCGTCGGACTGGTCGAATGTGGGATGACTTTGACGTAGTTGGCCAGCTTAGGTATGTTGCAATGTATGGACAAACGATACCTGTTTTGTTTAGGGGGTGAGGCATTTGTATATATATATATATATATATATATATATATATATATATATATATATATATATATATATATATATATATATATATATATATATATATATACACATATACATACACTTTTTTCTGCTTTTGCCCCTACAAAATTAATGTACAGTGTTGATTTTGCTGTATCTAGAAATACAACTATAGGTAAACAAATACATAATGGGCATCAAACAGTTTAGTGGACTTCTGGCATTCATATTTAGGGTGTTTTACATTGGTACTGAATGATGTTTGGGAGATATGATGCTGTAGATTGGAAGCTTACAGGTAATTTTTCTTAGAAAAATTATAATGTTAGGAAATAATTGCAATTTGTCATTTGGAGTACATATGTAGATATGCTGTATTTAGCCATTTTTGATTTGCCAGAATCTGTTTATAATAATGCATATTTTTCAAGGGTAAGTCTACTGTTAGTGGAATGTTTGGGCTTGAAATAAGAAGTATGCTGTTTTGTGGAGCGGTGGAAATTTGGTAGTGTACTGCTGTACTGGAGATTTTGATCTATACAATTGAGAAATCTCCAAAAAACTATATACAGTAGAACCCCCATTTTACATCCCCTGATTTTAAGTTTCCCCTCATTTTACATGTTTTGTGGTCCCACTTATATATTATGCATATTAAATTTCCCTGATTTTATACAATTTTTTCTAGTCCCCTGAAAAACATAAAATGGTGGTTCTACTGTATATTTGGCATTGGTGTGTTCAGACGACATAGAACTTTCATAATCTGCTGTGTTCTCATACATAAAATGAATTATGTTTCTAATATATGTGATTGTACTATGTGAAACATGATTTTTTTTTCATTTTGTTAGACAATTAGGGGCAGATTTATTAAGGGTCGAAGTGAAATTTTGAATTTTAGATTTTTTTGTGGAATTGGACTAGGGAATAGTTAAAATTCGAATTTGATTTTTAAAAAATTATCATGTACTGGCCCTTTAAGAATTTGAATTAAACTATCCGCCACCTTAAACCTGCAGAATTGCTGTTTTAGCTTATGAGTGACGTCCTGGGATCAATTTGTAGTTGTTTGCAGCCTTCCTGAAAATCAAGTTTTTTTTTTTTGGAGAAAAACTCGAATCAAATTCAATTCAAATTCAATTCAATTCAAATTCTATCCCATTTATCTGAGTTTTAAAAATTTAATTTTTTTTTATAAATTTTGATTGGACATTTTTTATTAAAATTTCGAGTTCATGGGAGTCCGTGGGAATTTTTATAAACTCCCATGAACTCTAAATATGACCCTTGATAAATCTGCCCTTAGAAGCCTATATCTTTTTATAGTAGTGAAATTACATCTAGCATATTTTGAAAGCTCAGGTTGTCCTGAAAAAAACAATATATTGTTTTCCTGGGTGAACTAAAAGACCCCTTGAGGAAAGGCCCATAAAGTGAAAGAGTACAAAATGTTCAAAAATAGTCTGGCAATAAAAGTACCAAATCAGCTGGCAACGAAAGGATTAACGCCTTGGAGGTTTAGTCATACTATAATGCATTTTAGGTAGCACATAGATCAGATTAGGATATTTGTTTTTTTTTTTTATATATAAATGTCTCCCATGTTTGTTCATTATGGTTTTTATATACCCTGCTTCAAGTAGCAGGGGCAAAAACACTTGAAACCTCTTTATAGATGGCTGTTATGGCCTTACCTTGAGTATGCAGTATGCAGTTTGGGCCCAGGCTCTAATAAAATATATTGAGATGGAAAGAAAGCAGAGACATGCACCTAAATTAATGAAAATAGTAAAAATAATTAAGTTGGAATAACCTTTCCTCTGGAGAAGAGATACTTGAAAGATTCAACATATGCATTTAGGATATCATAAATATCTAGGACTACAGAAATGTTATATATGTATATTTGTAACTATATAATAGATTATCACAACATAAATATTGTTGATCATGTCCTGTTTTTTCTCATATTGCATGTTGGGTTGAGTAGTTACCTGTAATAAAAGTACCTGGTGGTCTAGCGGTGCGGCGGCGTGGACGGCCGCCACGCTCCTTCTTCTTCCTCCTCTCAGCGCCATTAGGGCGCGCACGGTACGCTTCTTAAAGGCGCAGGCGCGCTGGCGTGATTGCGCCAGCGCGTTCTGGCGCAAAAATGCACGTTCTGGGGCGTGGAATTCTTGCCCTAAAAAGGCCCATTCAGACTGCTGACTGATGCCCGTGATAGAACTTGTTTCTTGTGGTTCCTGAGCCTTGTGCGTTTGATCTGTTCTGAATCTAGTCTGTTTGATTACCCGTGTTTGACCCAGCCTGTTCCTGACTATTCTGCATTCTGTATCCTGACCCTCGCCTGCCTACGACAACTCTTCCTGCTTAACCCCTTGATTGACAACCCGGTTTGACCCTTGCCTGCCTGACGATTCTTGATATCTGCCTGTCTCGAGCCAGCCTGTCTGACGATTCTCTTGCCTGCTCCATTTGTACCGTGACCTTCGGCCCAAAAGACTCTGCTAACAGCCGTGCCACTTCGCCAGCCAGAACATCTCGCCTTGCACCCCTGGAAAAAAATCGAGCACTAAAATAGTTTTTACGTTGTTAAAGATGTACTGATTGTGCCATTCCCATTAGTGGATTGTTTGACCGAATTCACAAAATTCAACATCACCTATTCTCATGCCAACTATTGATATACTGTATAGACATTTTTTAAAATATGTTCTTGATTACACCAATTGTGCTGTGTATAGGGTAACTGACCCATCATTTAATAATATGAATTTTACTTGGAGACACTTTTCCACAGTTAACTTTGCTATCTACACAGCTGTTATTTACATTACATTTGCTATTCATGGTTTTTATCCAGTATTATGAATACTGTTGAACTATGCATACTTTCTGCCACAATCCGTTTAATTTTTGCAGCATGTCCCTTGATTTAACTTTTAAATAACTGTGTTTTAAACAAATTGTGCAAAAATATTAAGTGCTTTTTCAGCTATCTACTTAGTACATTGGTTTCAAAATTCTTTGATGCTGGAACATACTGTAGAAAACCTATTTACTTCTGTCTTTAATCAGTCTCAAAAGACATGTCTTCTTATGCAAGATCAAACAAATTACACTTTAAATTTAGCTTGATTCGTGCTTGAGAACTTTGTCAGTTGAATGTATAAACAGATGGTTGCACTTTTAAGCTAAATAAATGCATGTTCAAACATTGTTTATAATTAAGATAAAATATTTAATCCAGCTTAGGCTTGACATTTACTGCCATAGTTGTTTTAACACCACTCACATTCTTATAGATTATTATATATTCTGCATTTATTCTTGATTTCATTGTCATAGTTTATAGTGCTAACTCATTCTGATACATAACTGCCATATAAAGTTGCAATTCAGAAGTTCAGTACAGTGCACTGAGCCGTTATATTAATTGTCCATTACAGAAAACCCATGCGTATGAAGGGACCCGTAGGGTTAATTCCCTACAGTCTAAACCACATGGTGTGGAAATCCCCTGTTTGACTGGAGCTATGGGGTCTCCTAGGGTTCTGGCAAGGGCCTGAGCCCTTTTGTCTGTGCAGGATGGCCGATACCAAAGGATGTCACTAGGTGTCGCTGCTGCACCACTTGACTATAAATAGTAGAGCCATGTGCTCACACAGCCATTACTGATTACTGATCTTACTGCTGGATACTACTTCACTGAGGAGATAGTGAGTTGAATCACATCAATGGCCAGTTTTTATAGGAATTGCCAATGGAAAAGTGTGACTTCAGAATAATTTCTGGAACCTGTTGAAGGTTCAACTTTAGATGGCCATATTTTTACTTATTTTTTGGCAGTGGAAAGAAAAAAAAAAACACAATAACTAAATTTTATGAGTGACAAGGTTTGATTTAATTAAGTGCGTGGGGAGAGTATCCAAAAAGTGTATAACAATCAGTACAATGCATTTTACAGTATTTCCTCAAAATTAAGTCCTTTTTTACATCTGAATAATTGTGCTTAAAAACATTCACCACAAATAATGTTTTCGCCTTTCCATTTGTACTTGTTATACTGTACATATTTTATTGTAACAATGTCAAATGTATTAAGGACTAGCATTTACAGACACCTGTAATCCTAACTGTAATTTTGGAAGTCAAAGTTTGGGTGCAGATTAATAAATCATGTGAAAAGCTAGCTTGTTTAGCATCATTATTATGGTATGAACATACCAAATACCACAATTTAAGATAAGAATACTGTTTGTGATAAAATTGGGCAAATGCGTTTTAAGTAAAGCAGTTTTTATGATATTGTTGCAGTGAATTCATATATTTTCTCTACTTGTTTTTTGTTTTATGAGTGTAACTAAAATGGAAAATACATGCAAATATAAATTGTTCTTTGTTTTAGTATCTGACCTTATTTTCCACATTGAATATTGTGATGCTTTCCAAAACAAAGCCTGTCTGACTTTAAGCATTTATTTGGATAATGAGACATTTTCTCCAGAATATGAATAGGGGGAAATATGACACATTCATTTTCAGTTACAAAATGCCAAATTCCCTTTAATACTCATTCTGCATAAATTATATTTTCTGACATTGTGCTTTATTCTTTAATACATCTTTATTTCTTATAACTTTCCTTGAAAAAGATGTATACATTAAAATACACATTTTAAATGTGTGCATGTATAACTATGATTAATGCCTGATTAAATGTTCACCCCCAGATGTTCATTTTATTTTTAAAGGGAAGACCCAGTGACCAATAATAACTGACCTCCAAGTTAGCTTTCCTGATACTGTATATTTATGATGCCCTTTTAAGGAACAGTTCAGTGTGAAAATAAATACTGTGTAAATAGATAGGTTGTGCAAAATAAAAAATGTTTCTGATATAGTAAGTTAGCTAAAAATGTAATGTATATATATTATAGTTTCAACAAACCTATTCTTCTGTAATGTGAAACCCCTTAATAAAGCTATGTTGGAAAACAAATTCAATACATTTTCTCCTACAGTATATGTAATGAGAGGCACTAAGTTTGCCCTGGAGCAGTAACCAATATCAACCAATCAGATGTTTGCTTTTCAACAGGTGATCAACACATGCTTCCTGCTGATTGGTTGCTATGGGTCACTGCCCCATGGCAAACTTAGTGTCTTTTATTGCATTTGGGGGTATGTTGTTAAGCTTATTTTTAGCATATTTCTTTATAAATAAGAATGTGACGTACCTTTATACCACTCTAAGCAGATTTTTTAAAAACTTGTTTAAAACCTGACATGCAGAATTTCTACACTTGTACTATTTTGAAACTATACTTTAATTTAATTTAACAGTAATGTGTATCTCAGAATGTTTATACATAATTTTATAAATCACTGGAAAAATTACTATTACTATTATTTCATCAAAAGCTTTTTGACATCTGTTTTTTTTTTTTTGCATCTAAATAGAGTATGTGTTTAAGAAAACTTCATGGTAAAATCATTTTTTCAGTACAAATGCAGGGCTACTTAGTTATAGAAGTTACAATTCATTAACATATCTATTTACATCTAAGGTGCCCAGGAAACAGTCCATGCATAACAGCATGTGATAGTACACCTTTTTATTATCGGTTGCTTCTAAAGTACCTAAATCAGACAAAATGCATTTCATGAGCAGCTTAGCAGATGGGAAAATGTTCATATACCAAGAAATGTTGATTGGATTTATTTTAAAAACATGCCGTTGCCATATGTCGATCATAAGAAGCAAAACTGGATTTTCCAATCTGTACTGACTGCTGCAAGCCCTACAGCTGCCTAAATGAATTCAGCCCATCTTTTTACTTTACTTCATACTGACAAGCTACCAACCAGCTAACTACAGCAATGTACAGTTCAGAAAAATGAGGAAAAAAAGTCTACATTTTATACGAGAGACATAAACTTTAATTTATTTCTAAAAGAAAAACAATATGCAAGTGCATAAAAGGAATCCTAAGTAGTGAATGCAGATGGATCTGATGGTCACCTGGTGTTTAAGGTGTATAAAACTGCAGCCCAGTTCTAAGGTTACAAAAAAATCAAAGGGGGCAATATGGGGGTATATTTAACCATTTGCACTTATATTTGGCATTGAGACAGGCACAAAATGTTGTTTACTTACTGTATACAAGTACAGTTTCCAAAATGTATTTTTTTGCCCAGAATGCCTTTTTTTCACCCAGAATTCCAAAATAATTCCAGCCATGAGGGTGAATTGCATCTAATGCATTAACGCATGCACAATTACATTTTGATGAATTATGTGTACATTTTGATGAATTAAAGTCAAGATTATGTTATTTTTACAACTCTGTGTAAAAATGATAATTGATCTTTCTAAATACTAGTGTGTCGCATGTATTGACATGCTGGAGAACCATGGAGCTAGAGCCACCTTCACATTTGCATTACCTCAAAGGTTCCCCTTCATCAATATACTTACATGTGATTGGGAATAGGAGGCAGGGCACTGCCTTGCAGCATAAAAGTTAACATGCATTTACATAAACATTTACATACATACAGTAACTAAAAGTTGCTTTTTTGGCCTTTGTTTTGCACTTTTTTTGTACAAACTAGTGCACTCACATACACAAATAAACACAATAAAAAGTCTTTAGAAGAATACACAAATGCATATTTATTTTGCAGTGTGACTAATGGAATTTTGCGTTTCCATGCCTGTATCAGCTCTATAGGCCTCATTTCCTAAAGGGCAAATTGTTGTTTTTTGGCAAAAATTTGCCCAAATAACAGTTTGCAATGACATTGCCTATTTACTAAAAGGCGAGTAAGACAATTTGCTAGTGAAAAAGCTCAGCACTAGTGAATTTTTGAGCCGTTTCTCCAGGTGAACGATCATTAATCTGAAAATTTATCAAAGCATGAACTTTTCTATACATTACCCTTTTCACCAAAGTTTATTTTGCCAGGCTCTGGCTGGCGAATTGATAAGATGAAGCTACATACTCAATATTATAATGTCAGTGACATCATATCCTATACTCCAAAAAAGTAATACAAAAAGGCAAAACACTGGCTTTTTTCATATATTTATGCGGAATTGTGTTTACAAGTTGTAACAGTAAAATATATGTTATTTACACTTTTTTAACAAATATTATTTTATAATAAGTGGCGACTTCCAGCAATTTCACCAACATCCCTAATACTGTATGACCTTTATGTAGCCACTATAATTAAATAAATGTATGCATATTTTAATGAGGTTTCACTAGAAAGAAACACTAGAGAAAATGTGCTAAGAAACTTTCACTGGCGAAAGTATGTGGTATGTAAAGTTTTGATGAATATGAGTAGTCATCACGAATGAACCTCTGACACAGTTGTGTGATGTATGGCGAAGATTTCCAAAGGGACAATTTGGATGTAAGTAAATCTGCCCCATGTTTCTGCATAAAGGCCAATGCTGAACCGGTTTTTTTTTGCCTGTGTTTATACTTTCAGTTGGGGTGGAGTCAGGAAACAGGGGATTGAATAAATTTCTGGTGTGAGTTCAGTTCCAAATAGCTTGAACACTATTAGTTGTTTAATGTAGCCCAGACGATGCAGTGGCCAGAGAGTCAAGTTTCATGGGGAGTTTAGTAACCCATTAAGGAATACAGAAGACACAATCTTTGCATAACCTGACTTCCGCAAAACAGCTCCACGCTGGCACCTGTATTACAACATCTGCAACAGAATTCTACAAAATATCTTTAAGCAATACAGCATCAGTTACTCAATGAAAAGAAAATCCACCAGTTGGAATTGTATTTGAGCTATGTAAATCAATTTTTATATTAGATAATAGTAAGGTTTCTGCCCACCCCTTATGTAAACAAGATTAGTTAATGTTCTTGCATCTGTAGTTTAGTATTTGTCAAATACTCTCTAGGTATATTTGTTTAATTACTGACAAGAATTTTAAATAAAACTCTCTGAAATCTGTCCAGTTGTGTCCCTTGACTTTAGATCTCAAGAAATGCAAAAAACATTTTTATTACTCTCAAAATATTTAAAAATGTATATAATATAATGTAATATAATGTTAACAATTCTGACACAGTCTGCATTACACTATACTTTTAAAGGTAAACTTCCTTTTAATTTG
Source organism: Xenopus petersii (assembly GCA_038501925.1). Taxonomy (NCBI): domain Eukaryota; kingdom Metazoa; phylum Chordata; class Amphibia; order Anura; family Pipidae; genus Xenopus; species Xenopus petersii. The sequence continues at coordinate 73,073,353 of CM076683.1, read as the reverse complement.
CCAAGAGCATATCTGCACTCTCTCCAGCTCATTTATGTTCATTTTAAGGACTGGAGCCCAAAACTGCACTGCATAGTTCAAATGAGGCCTTACCAGGGACCTACGTATAAAGAGGCAAAAATATGTTTTCATCTCTCATATTTATGCCCTTTTTATCCAAGACAGAACTTTATTTGCTTTAGTGGCCGCAGCTTGACACTGCCTGGAATTAGATAACTTGTTATCTACAAAAACCCTTAGATCATTCTCCATTAAGGAAAGTCCGAACACACTGCCATTAAGTGTATAACTTTTATTTTTTTTTTGCCAAAATGCATAACCTTGCATTTATCAACATTGAACCTTTTTTCTAGTTTGCTGCCCAGTTTTCCAATTTAGTCAAATCACTCTGCAAAGTGGCAGCATCCTGCATGGAACCTATAGTTCTGCACAATTTAGTATCATCCGCAAAAATAGAAACAGTACTTTCAATGCCAACCTCCAGGTCATTAATAAACAAGTTGTAAAGCAAAGGACCAAGTACAGAGCCCTGCGGTACTTCACTGACAACACTAGTCCAATTAGAAAATGTTCCATTTACCACAACTCTTTGTAGTCTATCTTTTAGCCAGTTCTCTATCCAGGTACAAATACTATGTTCCAGGTCAACATTCCTTAATTTAACCAGTAACCTTCTGTGTGGCCCTGTATCAAATGCTTTAGCAAGGTCTAAGTTAATCACATTCATTGCCTACCTAGAATCAGGGTCCCTGCTTACCTTCTCATAAAAAGAAATGAAATAAGTCTGGCAAGATCTATTACACATAAAACCATGCTAGCACAAACTGATAGTATTTTGATTTGCAATGAAGTCCAGTATCTTATTAATAACCCTTTGAAAAGCTTTCCTGCCACTGTTGTCAATCTAACCGACCATTAGCTTTGTATAGTTTAAGTACAGTCCACAGATCTATATGGTAGTCCTTCTCTAGTCTGAATGGCCTCTCAGTGAGTCTGCCTATAATTACCTAAAGCTTTGCGTGTATGTATGGATGATATATACATAGGCCAGTCTTGTGCCTCTTACAGTCTACTCCTTTGATTAGATTCTAAGTCCTACTGAACAAGGCCCTTTTTATCAGTTCAGTTTTTTTCAGATTGGTCACAAGATATAAAGATTTTTGTCAAGCAAGCTAAAGCTATTGCATCTGGGGATGCAACCCATATAGTACAAATCCAAAGTGAGAAATAAACAGAAATAGATATCTATGCATCTTCTCTAAAATTATAAATATTGTGGAAAACCATCCAATGCACAAAAAGACATATGCTGGTGTAGTACCATAAGGAACGAAATGTAGAATGGAGGTAGATTCAGGCTGTGACTATCCCTTAATTTCAGAGGAAACTTTCCATGCCCACTAATTGCCCTCTATCTTACCATGGGAAGTTGTACTTGTTGATTACAATAAAAAGACTGTGGGTTACTAAAGGACACAAGACCAGCTTAATAGGAGTGGTTTGAGCCCTTAGGCATTCAATTAGTTAGTAAATTAACTAATTAGTAAATTATTAACTAACTAATTAGTAAATTATGCAACAACAGACAAAGCAACATCAAAGACTTTAGCAGTGTATTTGAAGAAGGCCTTGGCAAATGTAAGGGCTTACCAATATCATTCCAGCTTTATCCCAAAGTTGTCCCAATATGCATGAAATCATGACTTGTAGCATTTGCTCTGAACCTAAAATTGCTAAAATTGATTGCTGAATGCTAATTCCAGTAACCCACCTAACTTGGGCCACATAAATAGAGCCTGTACTGAAGTCAAATGGAGAAGTATGGATATGTGTACAATCAATAAGACATTACACGAACATCCATATTAAATCCCTGCTGCCAATCAAATTCTCAGCACCTTAGCTAAAGGAAATTATTTGCCAAACTTGGCTTAGCACAAGCAATTGACTGTGGATGATGCAGCTGCTGATGCACATTACACACAAATAAGCTACTTGCATGCAGTTTAGTGTTTGCATTGCACCAGGTGTATTCCAGAAATTGATGGATGACCTCCTTTCCAAATTGCCTGGGGTGGTGCCATATTTTGATGATGTCCTCATTGGAGGTAACTCTATAGAATCATTAACTGAGACAGCAAGAGCAGTATCACAGTGATTTGCATATGCTGGGTTAAAGCTTAAGAAAAAAAACGTGTTTTTGGAATACCAAGTGTTGAGTTCTTGGGATATAAAGTTGATGCAAGTGAGACATGCATCCAAATAGATGCAAATGCGAAATCCAATCATGAAGCTCTAGTTCCCGAAACGACACAGGAGCTGCAAGCATTTCTCAGCCTATTAAATTTCTATATAAATAATCCTGCATCAGATCAACCTCAGTGTCCATGTGATACCGGCACTTTCACAAACTATTCCCAGCAGCAGCATCTTCATCCACGTGACTTTGCAGGTCACACACAATATAGCCACTGGAGTCTCTACAAAATACAACAAAGGAGACATGCTCGAAGGGGCCGAATCACTAAGGGTCGAATATCGAGGGTTAATTAACCCTCGATATTCGACTGGGAATTAAAATCCTTTGACTTCGAATATCAAAGTCAAAGGATTTTTGCGCTGTTTCCAATCGAAGTAAAACTGTACGATCGAACGATTTAATCCTGCGATCAAAGGATTTGGCCATAGCGTATTGTCGAATAAGATCGAAGTAAGATCGAAGTAAGATCGAAGTGAACCTTGCCCCACTTGTATTCGAATCGATTCAAAGTTTTTATGCCCCACTTCCTTTCTGCCATTTTTTTCAAACGGGAAGCCCTCTAGAAGCCATTTTAGGTGCATTTTCGGCCTGATTGCGCACTTGCTATTTAGACAGCACAGGTGGAGGAGGTGTCTGAGGCAGGTTGGATTTTTTGATTAAAAAAATGTCTGGGAGAAGGAGGATTGAGGAGGAGGAGGAGGAGGAGGAGGAGGAACGTCTCTCCAGCCCTGGGAAGGTGCCAACGGCGGCTGGATCCCACACTATGTGGGATCTTAGTCGTTGCAGGAGGGGGAGAGAGGGGGGCACAGGCTGGGGAGTCACTGGGAGGGGTTCCTGGGGGGAGGAGGAGGAGGAGGAAGAGAGTGAGGGGTCCCGTAGGGGAGGGGAAGACGGTAGGTCAGGTGGGGGGTCCCGTAGTGGGGGTGAGAGTAGGTCAGGTGGGGGTCCCATAGTGGGGGTGAGAGTAGGGCAGGGGGGTCCCATAGAGGAGAGGAGAGTAGGGCAGGGGGGTCCCATAAAGAGGGGGAGCGTAGGGCAGGGGGGTCCCATAGAGGGGAGGAGAGTAGGGCAGGGGGTCCAGTAGAGAGGGGGAGCGTAGGGCAGGGGGGTCCCATAGAGGGGAGGAGCGTAGGGCAGGGGGGTCCCATAGAGGGGAGGAGAGTAGGGCAGGGGGGTCCTGTAGAGGTTGGGAGGAGCGTAAGGCAGGGAGGATGTCCTCCAGCCAACACTGGGAATCCCCCACCCAGGGCTCGGAGAGGCTCCCCCAGGAGGAGGACACAGAGGCTGCCCAGCAGCGAGGAGGAGATGGAGGCACCACCAACTGCCTCAGAAAGGAGACAGGAGGAGGAGGAGGGCCCCACCAACAAAATGGCCCGAAGGTTTACCAGTGATGAGAATGGAGCACTGGTGGACGAGGTAGTAACACAATGGGATGTGCTGTTTGGGAGTCGGTCCCATCGAATCAGTGCTGCCAGACGTCAACAACACTGGCAGCAGGAAACGGACAAGGTGAACACTGTGGGCGCTTTACACAGGGATCGCCCACAGTGTACAAGCACTTCAGTGACCTGAAGCGTAGGCTAAGGGCAAAGCTGGTTACCAGGAGAAATCAAGCCCAGAAGACCGGCCCTATGAGCGCCGGCTTCTGGACATTTTGAGCAAAGAGGGCTTTGAAGGAGTGGACACAGACTGGAGAAGTAAGTTGACTTTTATAGAAACAAACATTTGACTCCTTTTTTCCACATTCACATCATTTAGATAAATGTCTAAATTTCCCCTTTAGCATTTCACTTCTTTGCTAAAATATTGCTCCTGTTTTGTGTTTCTTGTGCTTTTCTTTACAACTTTGCTGTTTTTTCATTACTAGTTATTAAGTGCAGCTGTAACATAATTAGCAAACAAAATAGCAGCCATTTCTCCACTATACCACAAATGTTTAAAAACTGCATTAAAGGGGTGGTTCACCTTTAAGTTAACTTTTAAGTATGTTCTAGAATGGCCAAGTCTCAGCAACTTTTCAGTTGTCCTTCATTATTTATTTTGTATATTTTTAAAATTAAAGGACTCTTTCCAACTTTAAAATGTGGGTCTAGAAATGCTCTGTAAGACTACACATGTGATGTTATTGTGAGTTTTTATTACTTGTATTACTAATTAGACGATCCCCTAATTATATTCCAGTCTCTTCTTCAGATGAATGCATGGTTGCTATGCTAATTTGGACCCTAGCAACCAGATTGCTGAGATTGCAAAGTGTAGATCTGCTGATTAAAACGCTAAATAACTTTAAAATCACAAGTATTGTCATATATTACATTCTCTCCTGCTCGCACCATTGCAAATGTATTTAAAGGAACAGTAACACCAAAAAATGTAAGTGTTTTAAAGTAATGAAAATGTCATGTACTGTTGCCCTGCACGGGTGAAACTGATGTGTTTGCTTCAGAAACACTACTAGTTCATATAAACAAGCTGCTGTGGAACAGGAATTGAAAAAAGTCTATAGGGCACAGGTTAAATAGTGGCTAACAGATAACACCAATATGTTCTACAGAGCTTATCTGCTGTGTAACCTGAGCCTTTTCTCATTTGAATGGCTGCCCCCATTGCTACACAGCAGCTTATTTATATACAGTAAACTGTAAACTATAGTAGTGTTAGTGAAGCAAACACATCAGTTTTACCAGTGCAGGGCAACACTGCATTATATTTTCATTACTTTAAAACACTTTTATTTTTTCATGTTACTGTTCCTTTAAGTTTTAACCATTCCATCTCCCTTGCTGTACCATTCCATTGGAGTTAGTATTTGGAATGAGAAATAAAATAGATTTGTAGCATGTGGGAGGTCTCTTGCAATTCCATATGATTTTGTCTTTTAATACTTTTATGTTTTCTTTATTCACAATTGCAGTACCGCCGCAAACATCGCGGCCTGACTTGGGCAGTGACCAGGGCGATGCCGCTCAGCAACCCCAGGAAGAGGGTGAGGCTGAAGATCTGGATAGAGCCCCGGAAGCTCAAGGTACAGACATGTTCAGTGTTGTGACCAATGTAGTTGCTTCCTCAACTTGTTTACAGCATTACTAATGTCCTACTGTATCTCACATTACAGAACACCGAGCTGAAAGCTGCGCCCAGTCACCAGCTGTGATTCCTGTGGTGCCCCACAGACATAAGAGTAATTTTATAACTAATAACCCCTTCCTTTATTTGTCTGTGTTTCACCAAAGATGGCATGTATTGGTTAAGCTGAGCTCAGGAGAGGTGGTTAGAATACAATAGGATCAGACAGCTAGAGCAGAGTTTCTATGGGAACCAGTAATGATATCTCCTCAGTGGCTGTTAGACTGGAGGGTGTGTTTAGTAATCTGAGCTGAGAAGAACTGAGCATGCTCATTAGCCAACAGCCAAAGTGAATTCCTGAAGCCCCTCCTCACTGGGAGGGAGGGTTTACATGTCCTTTTAAAACAAATGTTGTCTAAAAAAAAAAAAAAACACATGTTTTCCAAGCTACAGACTGGTGTGAAATTTTCACTCTAATGTTGTGTTTTTGCCACCCCCCCCCCAAAAGAAAGAAGGCCCCCGACGGGCTTCCCCGATCGAGATCAGATCTCGATTGGATGGGACTAAAATCTCATTGGATCGCGGCTGCATCTGTTCGTTGATGCGGTCCTGCGATCTGACCGCCTGTTCCTATTCATTAGGATCCGATCGTTGGGCCCTAGGGCCCACAATTGGATCAGCGCGATATTGCCCACCTCAAGGTGGGCATATCGGAGAGAGATCCGCTCGTTTGGCAACATCGCCAAACGAGCAGATCTCTCCGTGTATGGCTAACTTAACTTGGAACCTTCTCTAACCTTTTGTTTGTTGTGGGTTATACACATGTCCAATATATATACTTATATTTGATTTTTCTTGTAGGTCATGCTGCTGCTGCAGCAATTGGGGGACCACCACAGGAGGAAGGACGGCGACTGGGTGATCAACCTGTGGCACAACCGGGGCTCGTTGACGCGATGATGGCTGCCATGCAGCCTATGCTCCACCAGCAGCGCCGCCAGGAACTCTGGATGAGGCGGTGGATGTCCCAAATCCATACGGATATTCGGGAGACCCAGGTGACCATCCATCTTGGATTCCAAGACCTGCTGGCAGCCATGGCAGCCCAGCCTCATCGACCAGGGGGCTCTGCTGAGGGTGAAGTCCCTGGTCCACCTGCTGCTCCCCCTCCACCCCCTGAAGCTCCTCAACATCGGAGGGAAAGGGGGCATGGAAGGGGACACGGTCCTGTCCGAGGGGACAAACGTCCATAGCTCCAATCTGTGTCATTTTCCATCTGACACTGGCCTCTTTGCCTATTTTTCTCCTGGTAACAAACTTTGCCCTATTGACGCTTCAGGTATCACTTTGTCCGTTACCCAGCAATGGGACTGACTCCAAAACAAGACATCCCATTGTTTACACTGTGCTCCATTCTCATCACTGAGGGGTGCCATTTTAACATCTATTGGCACCCTTTCCAATAACACCTGGAAAAGCACTTCAAAACATCTAAGTGCATTTGCTCTAACATATGTATATATGTATGGTGTTATCAGCACCACGGTCCGCATATCTAACACCCATTGGCGCCCTTTCCAATAACATCTGGAAAAGCACTTACAAACATCAAAATGTGCATTTGCTCTAACATATTTCTATGGCGATGCTGCAATGTTGCCTAACACATTCACTTGGCCAAAAAATGTTACATGTAAGGGTCAATGAGTTCCACTGCAAGCATAAGACTACACTTTTTTATTGTGTATTTATCACTAGTGCAGGGTTGCTTCAAAGGTTCCATATGCTAATCAAGCTCTGTATTTATGTGATTTACATGTTATGTGCATTCATGTAACAATGGCCTATATTCTGCAACTGTCAAAGTGAAAACAGTGTACCTTGTGCTTTGCACTATGAAGTATTGTTGGCAAACTCTGGCCTACTTTGGCTACCCAGCACTCATAATAGGTGCTAACGACTACTACCTCCTCCTCCACCTGTGCTCATTAAATAGCAAGTCCAAGGTGTATGATATGCCTTAAAGGCACAAAGCATTGTTACTTTGCACAAGAAGTTATGTTGGCTACCTCTGGCCTACTTTGGCTACCCAGCACTCATAATAGGTGCTATTGCCTACTACTACTACCTCCTCCACCACCCAGCCCCGGATTTCCGTGTGCGGCGCCCCTAGGCCGCGCGGTCCGACCAGGCAGCCGCGCGGTCCTAGCGCCCACCTCACCTCCCCTTCCCAGCGCGCCGGCGTTTTTTCGCCGGCGCAGCTGCTGTAATTGAATGGGGACGCACGCGTCCCCATAGTGCGGCTGGGCGGCATGCCGCCCCTATTTTTTTGCCGCCCTAGGCCCGGGCCTATGCGGCCTTGCCGCAAATCCGGGCCTGCCACCACCACCACCTCCTTCACCTGTGGTACTTAAACAGCAAGTCAAAGGTATATGATATGCCTTAAAGGCACAAAGTGTTGGTTGTTACTTTGCACTATAAAGTATTGTTCGCTACCTCTGGCCTACTTTGGCTACCCAGCACTCATAATAGGTGCTAACGCCTACTACCTCCTCCTCCACCTGTGCTCATTAAATAGCAAGTCCAAGGTGCATGATATGCCTTAAAGGTGTGGTTCACCTTTAAGGTAACTATTCATATATTATAGAAAGGCCAATTCAAAGCAACTTTTAAATTGGTCTTCATTATTTATTTTTAATAGTTTTATCATTATTTGTTTTTTTCTTCTGACTCTTTCCAGCTTTCAAATGGGCGTCGCTGACCCCCTCTAAAAAAGAAATGGTCTGTAAGGCTACAAATGTATTGTTATTGCTATTTTTATCACTCATCTTTCTATTCAGTCCCTCTCTTATTCATATTCCAGTCTCTTATTCAAATCAGTGCATGGTTGCTAGGGTAATTTGGATCATAGCAACCAGATTGCTAAAAACGCAAATTGACGAGCTGTTGAATAAAAAGCTAAATAACTCAAAAAACACAAATAATAAAAAATGAAAACCAATTGCAAATTGTCTCAGAATATCAATCTCTACATAAATACTAAAAGTTATCTCAAAGGTGAACAACTCCTTTAAATGCACAAAGCCTTTGTTGTTACTTTGCACTATCAAGCATTGTTGGGTGTCCAACACTATCTGGCCAGCACTAATCTCATATTGTTGATACTTTTAAACTGGCCAAATTGTCATATAATGACAAGTGTCATTTATAGATCATATTGATTGTTATATTATTGTTTTGGACTTAAGCTTATCAAGGGCCAAAGTTTTGGATACTGTTTAATGTAAAGTTGGCCACGATGAATCTAGGGGTGCATTATCAATATCATGCAACAAATGCTTTGTAAAGCTTTTGCCCTTTAGTGGTCTATAGGGGCTGCTATATTTTGAAATATATGTTGAGACCAAATTCCTCCTGTGGCTTCCAGCTAAGGTACATATTAAATGGTTTTAAATAAATATGCTGTGTTCCAAAACCAAACAAACTTTATACAGATATAGATTGTCTTTTTATTGTTGTTCAACTGTTTTGGATTTTGACAAAGATTGTGTCAGTAAAGCCACTAAAACAGTATTGGGTGTGTTTGTTTTTTCTTTTTTGCCAAGGCGCTTGTCCAAAATAGTAACATGGGTAATGTCATTTCAAACAAGAAAACAGAAGAAGCCATACGTGTGGATCAAACAAGAAGAATGCATTAACACAAATCAAAATAAATTTTAGTAGCCACACAAAAGCCGGCCATTGCTAAACAAACACTGCCACTTACTGATATGTTTTCTAAAGGTGACTCCCCCCAGGTTCAAATGAGCATTGGTCGCACAATAAGGGCTAGTCCACACGGGGAGATAGCCACGCGTTTGTGGTCGCGGCGTCAAAGCGCCGCGACAGTCGCCGCGACCGGCGCAGGCGACAGTTTTGTATGGGCGCCTATGTAAAAACGCCTGTGCTAACCACACGAGGCAATGCGCTTTTCAAAAGTCGCCTGAAAATGCCTCGCCAGGCTTTTTCAGGCTTTGTCGCCGCGACCGCAAACGCGTGGCTATCTCCCCGTGTGGAATAGCCCTAAAAGAGGTAATTTCCCCCCCCCAATGCAAAGAATTGTGTGTGTGCAGATCCATTAAGAAATCCTCCCCTTAACACATCACACCTGTAAATTGAATCAGGTGGCAAGAATTAAAAGCCCTAACAAAGTTAGCTGATTGAACTAAACTACAGGTCCCAAGATGCATAGTGCATCTATTGTAGCCAGACTGCAAAAAGGGAAACATTTCTTGAAAATACATACATATCACCTTTAAAATAATATTTGAAGTGTCTTTGTATGAAATTGAAAATAGAACTTACCCACAATCCTGCCGTCCGGCATTTCTCCTCGGGTAAAGAGGTCATGGAGAGCTGACTGACGCAGGATAGTGGCATCATGGACACTTCCAGGAAAGTCAGATCTCACACTCATGATGCGCATGTTGGAATCACACACCACCTGCACATTGATGGAATGGGAGCGCTTACGATTTCGGTAGCGCTCCTGGTGATGGCGAGGTGGTGTGAGCGCAACATGAGTGCAATCAATGGCTCCTAGACAATTTGGAAATTGGCCAATTAGGAAAAAATCCTGTTTCAATCTTATCCACTCTGCCTGAGTTGAGCGGAAGGAAATGAGCCTTCGCGAGTGCTGCAGTAGTGCCCTCAGCACTTGTGCTAGTATCCTGCTAAAGGTGGGCTGGCTCATGCCAATGAGGCATGAAGAAACCTGCTGGTAACTGCCAGTGTCCCAGGAAATGCAAAACTGCAAGCAGCTTGCACATCCCACGCACTGCCTGAGACCGTGCCATCACAGGTTCAATGGCCTCACTGATGAGACCATAAACCTGCACTATGGCGGCACGACTCAGACGGAACATCTTCACAACCTTATCATCACACAGCTCGTCCAAACAAAGTAAAGGTCTCCTGAAGTGACGAGGCTGCCTGATCCTAGCAGGGACAAGGTGTTCCTGCTCCTCAGCCTGCTCTTGGGCCTCAAAAATGGTGGCTGGCAAAATGACCATTTTGAAAAAATTCTAAGTCAAATGGCATATGGTGGGGGGTTTTATAAGTAAGCCAGTGTTTCCCAGCATTCCATGCAGCTTTTAAACATTTAACCATTTAGTGAAGCGTAAGGATAGATAGGGCCAATTAATATTTGAAGTGATGTGGGAAAAAAATAGAACTAAAAAATAATGTTAGTCTTGTGTAAGCCATTGCTACTTGAAAATCTTAGGTTATATTCTGATTGATGCAAAAACAAACATGTTTCTGGTGTCAGTATTTAATTTAATGAAATTCAGCAGACCTCTAGTGCAGCCAGAACTAAAGAAACAGTTTATAAAGTGATCCCTAGGTGTCACTATACACCCACAACAGTGGAGAGCAACAGCAAAGAAAATAGAAGAAAATCGAATAGTCAAATGATTTTTTACCTCGACCATTCGATTATTTTTCCTTGACTATTTGATCATCTTTGAATGTCGAAGTCCAAAATCAACTTCGAAAGGTCAAAGATGGGGTACAAATAAAACTTCGGGTGAAGATTTCATAAATAAGGTATCCTTCGAGTCGAGTCGAATAGGCGAACTAATGCATCCTTCGATAATCGTACTTGTCCACTTCAATTATCGAATTTGACTATTCACCTGATCGGAGGATCGCTCGATCGCTCGAATCAAAGGTCGAAGTAAAAAAAACAGTTGAGTCTTAGTGAATCTGCCCCGATGTGTCTTAATGTCTTTTTCCGTTTTCTGGACAACAAATAACACTGATAATGTATTAGTCTATCCAAAGTTTGGATAGACTGCATCCTGACTTGGCTTTTGATATGCAAAATAAGCAGATAGATAAATACCATAAAAATGCACAGGTCTCCATAGTGAAGGTGTTTGGCACAGGTAATAGCGCATTTAACAGAAATTGTGCACTGGGACTAAAATGTATCACAGTTGTTATTAATGAAACCACGGGCCCCGTTTCTTACAAAGTTAAACTATAGATGGCCATGTTATTCAAAAACATCTGGTGCCTCTTTTATAGGTAAATAGGTCCCCTGCTATTTGTCTATAATGTCCCTTCACAAACATCTTTTTTTCCATAGAAAACAACCCCAATCTTGACAGTCTATCCTCATAATTTTAGTCTTCCATCCCTCTAACCAATTTAGTTGCACATCTCTGCACTCTCTCCAGCTCATTTATATCCCTCTTAAGGACTGGAGTCCAAAACTGCACTGCATACTCCAGATGAGGCCTTACCAGGGACCTATAATAAGTATTTAGTTATTCATAATTATTATAATTTTGTTTTCATCCCTTGAGATTATGCCTTTTTTATGCAAGATAGTACTTTATTTGCTTTAGTGGCCACAGAATGACACTGCCTGGACTTGTTATCTACAAAAACCCCTAGATCCTACTCCCAACACACTTGCCATTTAGTGTATAACTTGCATTTATATTATTTTTGCAGTGCCTAAGTGGTTGCCATCTTGAAGTCAGGAAATAATATTTTCCCTCTATGAGGCAAATTGGAGAGGCTTCAGAAGGTTTTTATTTGCCTTCCTCTGGATCAACTAGCAGTTAGACAGGTAATGTATAGTCATAAAAGGTTAAACTTGACGGGCAATTGTCTTTTTTTCAACCTTACTTACTACACCAGCAGTCAGCCTCACCTCTCACTGCATGTGAATAAATACATTTATAAATCAGTAATAACAAATAAAAAAAATAAAATAACATTTTAAATGAGGTGATACAGATGGCCAAGAGAACTTTAGGAGCACAAGAAGGTATTTATTTACCTTTGGAACATGGTGTAATGATTCACCAACAAAGCAATGATAAGTAGGTTCCTAGTTAAGGAAATCTAATCTCATAATCTGTTCTCTGATTAAGTGAGTCATTGTTCTTATCAACCAGGCAGCATTTTATGTGTCACCTTCCAATTACCAAATTTAATGTAGAATGGAATTTAAAAAAAAAAAAAAAGTCAAAATAGAAAATAAAACTTTTTATTGCTGGCTGCAAATGTTATATTTGCAAATGTGCAGTTTCATTAGTGCACCTTAAAAATAAATATGTGACTCTAAGAGCAAATAGAAGAGTGTGCTGAAAAAATAATGTAGGAAGGCAAACAATCTGTTACTAGGAATCCAGATGGCACCTGGAATGCTGAAACACATTCTGAGAAGCATTCATGATAAACTTGGCTCATAATGAACATTATCTCAGGGATGTCAGACCTGCAGTCATTCAGAAGCTGGTGAATTATATCTCCCAGCATCCTTAGCTAGCCTGTGGCAAAATAAAAGGATGCTGGGCATTCTAATTTGAGAACAGATGGTTGGACCACCAGTTTGGCATCATCAGAGTACATTTTACATTTCTGTTTCATTCATCTCCAAAAAGAAAGTCGGTGTGACAATATTCTAATATCTTTTAATTTAGCATAATTACTGTGAGTGCATGATTATACATGTTTAAGAGGAATTAGAACAATTGGGCTCTGTTAATTAAAGTTCTGTAATTACATTTCTGGGTGAAAAGTACCTTAAACAATTGAAGATGTTAGCTGCATTCTATCATTTATAGCATGGGCAACAATGTTTTTATAGGACCATTTATGCAAATTGAACTGGGAAAATGTAAGAGTTAAGATGATATGTATATATATATATATATATATATATATATATATATATATATATATATAATCAAACAGAATGGAATGCATAACCATTAGTATGCAGAATGTTTCTGCATTAGTATGCAGAAACCTGGGTGCTAGTCTGAGAAGTATGTAGACAAAATGCAGGGATTGACAGCACTAATAAACAACACCGAACTATAAAACCTTCAGCAAATTTAAACTACATGTTTTAAAATGTTCTTAGTGTAACTATAGTTAAGTTCAAATATCCACCCTCAATAATAAAACAGTAGATGGTGAAAATTGTGAAACAGTCGGAAAATTCATGAAACACGAAATGGACACCGGTCACAACTTTGACATTTGAAGCCCATTAAAGTCAATGGGCATCCTTTAATCATCGCTGGTGAATTTTCGGCAATGTATTCGCCAACGGCGAAATGCGGAAGTTTGTCTCAAATTTGCACCTGCCGATAAACTAGTAGCTTATACTTGATCCTAAATAAAGTGTATGAATCAGTAATGGCATGACAATCCTATTGGGTTTATTTAATGTTTAGATTCCATACCTGTACAGTCTTTCAAGGTATTAACACTTTGTCAGGTACATTCAAGACAAAGGGAAATATGACATTTACAAGGACTAGACAAGATACTGTGCTTTTAGGGGAAATAATGTTACTCCTGTTGTAAAATAAAAGGATATTGGAAGTTACCATGGCATGGGCCAACTGCTTTTACCTAGGTCATGCATGTACTGACAATAACTTAACATCAACTGACGGGAATATTTTTTGCAGAAAATTTCTGATTGGATAAAAAATGTTTCTTAATGTCCCATCAAGTACAGGTATAGGATCCGTTATCTGGAAACCTGTTATCCAGAAAGCTCCAAATTACAGAAAGACTGTCTCCCATAGACTCCATTTTATCCAAATAATCCACATTTTTAAAAATGATTTTCTTTTTCATTGTAGTATTAAAAAAGTACATTTTACTTGATCCAGACTAAGATATAATTAATCCTTATTGGAAGCAATACCAGCCTATTGGGTTTATTTTATGTTTACATGATATTCTACTACACTTAAGGTATGAAGATCCATTATCTGGAAAACCCCAGGTCCCGAGCATTTTGTATCTATCTATCTATCTATCTATCTATCTATCTATCTATCTATCTATCTATCTATCTATCTATCTATCTATCTCTTTATCTGGCAGAGACAGAATCATTAAAGTTATTGCTACAGATATATTGATTAATATTGCCACATAAAGATTCAATTATCATCTCACATGCAACTATATGAACCTACATTTAGACAATGGCCATTTGATAAAAAGAGTAAACTTTAGTTACGGCTTTCACTGTATTGTAAGACTGGTCCTAGCTACTCCCATCAGCCACCCAGGCATGCCTTGCTCCAACCAAACCATCTCCAATCCCTTAAAATGTTGCCTCAGTAGTGTATAGCAACTTCTCTTTTGCAGTACTATGGGCCCACCTTTTAAAGGTGGGAGGACTCCTCCATACCCACCTACCCCCAATTTTGCCTTTTACATAACACCTGTAATAAGCAATCTGTTGCCCTGTGTCTTTTCATGCTTAAAGTACATTTTATGGATTAATGCTTCAGGAGGGGTAGTATTAACATGATTTAATTTGCACTTCATATTCAACTTTAATCCAAGAATTCATTGGAAGCAAAGAAACCTGGTTGGAGTTTTTTTTGCTACTCAAGCCCACTATGCAAGATATTATAGGCAATACCCACATGCTGCCCACCTCCCAAATCAAGGAAGTGATGCATACACAAGGGTTACTTATGAATGTAAACCCAGTTGTGGCCCCACATATTTCCCTGCAGTCAGTTGTGTGAAAAACTCCATTCATAAAAGGTACTTGCATCAACATGCTCCTTGCACTTATATATAACCATATAGTTAGAACTTCAGAGTTCCACTGGACCCTTAATCAACAGGCACAGAACAGATGCATCAAAACAATTTGGCACACTGGAAATGATGCCAACTGGACTATCAGCACAATTGTGTCTGATTTGTATCAAATATGTGTGTTATTACATTAAATTTTAACTCATCAGACACAATTGCTTCAGTTGCAACTCCCATAGCAACTGGAATGATGCTGGAATTTTAGGAAAAATGCATTGAAGGCAAAACAATGGCAATTGCAATTTATTTTTCTGTAGTCTGTAAACAACCCCTTTTTGTGTTCCCTAAGAGTAAACCATCATCGCCTTCTGCACCTGTTTCATACACTTTAGCCCATATCTGCAAGTGATTCCTCTAGTTGTATACATCATTGTACTAGTATGGATACTTTGCATGTAAAGTTTTTCAGAACAAAAGTGGCAATGAATGTATAACACATTTAACTTCCCAATTGGATTCAATTATCCTAATATCACGATTACATTTTATTATGGGTCACATCTGATTTGCAAAGGTGATTTTTTGAAATATCAAGCTTTCATAAAATGTAAACTATTTAGGTAGCAAATGCATAGTAAGTGCTAGTTTTTAATGTACTGTATATTGTTCACTTCAGTTCTAACTGGCACTAATGTATTCTCTAAGGTAAAATTAATGCTGCAGAACTCTAGCATTGTAATATATGTATTTACTTAGTTTGTAACTGGCTTATGGTGCTTAGACTGCTGAAAGGAAACACTATGTAAAGATAGTGATCAGCTATCATAAAAAATGTGACAAATACATATATTATGTGACTGTTTTATATGCATTTTAATGCTCACGTTTTGCAAAATGAAATTCTTTAAAGCATTAAAGTAATTATATATACTAAACAAGCCTTGCCCACGTGCACCCAATAAGAAAGGTGAGGAGCGGCATTTCAGCTTGTTTCGTTTTAAAAAACTATATATATATATATATATATATATATATATATATATATATATATATATATATATATATATATATATATATATATATATATATATATATATATATATATATATATATATATATATATATATATATATATATATATATATATATGTCTGAATATAAATATTTTGTTATTTAGAAAAATAAGTATGTTTATGTTCTCAAATGTAAATGTATATGTTTAATTCAATGCACCTGCTACAGACCCTTCACTTGCATGCAGTAATGCTACAGCTGTGTTACCTTTTTCCATCTCATGTGAACCCCAAAATGAAAGCTGCAGGTTGGATATTAACAACATGAATAACATAGCATATTAACATAAATCAGGGCCCTTTCACCACAGTTGTGAACTTTTTCATTGCCACTAGCATAACCACCCTGCCCTTCCCCACCCTGCACCACACTTTATGTACCTTTTACTTCCTTCCAGGGAGCAGGACAGGTAATGCATGGACCAAAGGGCTTGGGCTCATTGGGTTTTTACTCAGAGGTCCATCGGCCCAGTCAAAAACTGGAAGCTTAATTTTGAATTCCTGGCTTGCAGTCAAGTTTGCATAAAAACCAAATTTACTGGCACACAGATCCTCCTGTTGGCTGCCAGTCCACATAGGGGCTCCCAAATTACCAATCACATTCCATAGTTCTCACACATTTCCATGCTTGTGTTGCTCTTTTAACATTTTAATATGGCTCATGGGTAAAAAAAACTGTTGGGGACCCCTGCTTATATCTTGTTAGTTGGTGTTCTATTCCCATGGGTCAATAAGACATTGATACTCTGAAATAATTAGCAACTGGTCTTTATTTATTATTATTATTATTATTATTATTATTATTATTACAGTTTTCTGTTCAGCAGCTCTCCAATTTGTTATTTGAACAGCTGTGTGGTTGCTAGGGAGTTTGCCAGGCAGTGTTTTGAATGAGAGATTTTGTATATGAATAGTAGAAACACCAAATAGGGCATTAAGAAATAAAAAGCACAGCAATATTGTAGCCTGACAGATAAATAGTTTTCTGGCAGCTGGGGCCAGTGACCCTCTTTGAAAATTGCAAAAGAGATAGAGGAAAAAAACTATAAAAAAAAGCAATTATGAGCTCCAATTGCAAAGTTGCTATTAAAATGACATTCTATAGCGTACTAAAAGTTAACTTAAAACCTAAAGACGCCTTTAATAGGGATGTAGCGAACTGCCGTTAATGTGTTCGCGAACGCCGTTCGCGAACACCGGCAAAAAAGCGAACAGTTCGCGAACTTCGAACGCTCGATAAAATCGTTCGATCGAACGATCGAAGGATTTTATTCGTACGATCGAAGGATTTTCGTTCGAATCGAACGATCGAAGCTATTCGATCGAATGATTTTAATTCAATCGAATGCTTATAATCGTTCGAACGAATGGAAATCATTCGATTTTAGCGATCGAACGGTCGAATGGTCGAATGGTCGAACGAAATTTTACTTCGAATCGAACGCGAACACCAATTGGCGAACGTCGCGTGACGTTCGCGAACATTCGGCGGACGCGAACAGTCGAAGTTCGCGCGAACTAGTTCGCCGGCGAACAGTTCGCTACATCCCTAGCCTTTAATTATTTTATACACAAGAACCACATTGAAAAAAACATGTAGGTGTATCACAATGTATAAGAGTGCTATGGACTGCAGAATGGTGTCACCTAAAGCACCATGCACCTCACTTAAGCAGTACAACATGTACTTTGGGTCTTGAGCAGGCATGAGACCTGTTACACACAATACTTGGGTTTTCCAAAGAAGGGACCTTTCCGTAAATTGGATCATCACACCTTATGTCTAGTGATGGGTGCATTTTTTCGCCTTGTTTTGCCCCGGAAATGACGCCCATAGACTTGTATGGTGTCGCTGACATTTCGCTGGTGGCGAACTTTTGGCAAAATGAAATGGGTAAAATTCACCTAAGCCTAAGTCTACTAGAAAATTGTGTAAACATTACACAAACCCAATGTGCTATAGTTTGGATGAAGTATTGTACAAGGAACTGTTTTCATTTTACAGAGAAAAAGAAAATCACTTTTAAAAATGTGGATTATTTATATAAAATGGAGTCTATGGAAAACAGCCTCTCCATAATAAGGTGATTTCTGTATAACGGATCCCACACCTGTACCTAATTCTGTTCTTACATAGGCATTAAGTACAGAGCTTCAGATTTACTTGTACATGTACATTGAAGAAATGCAAGTAAGGGGTCCACCCAAATGAATGCCTCTAGCATTTAAGATACATTGTACACCTTCTAGTGTGTGTTGTCGGTATCCCATGTGTAGCACAAAGAGTTGTGCTGTTTATTTGCACATCCACATTTTCTATTCCATCTGTGTTTTTAGCTAAACCATTTATAAATCTAGCAGCGGTAGGACAAATGGTAGCAGAAGTGGATTTTTGTTAAATCATTTTGTTAAAAAGAAATGTGCTTAGGATTTCAAAATGGTAAGTATGCATAGCCAAAGCTTTTTTTTTTTTTATTGGAAACAATGTGTGTAAATGAAAAAGCTTTTTCTGTGAGGTAATGCTGCCTTCCAGTGGAATCTCAAGGCATGTTCCCTATAAGTTGTTTTTCACAAGATTACACCATTTAAAGTAAATGCTAATATAGCAAACACCCATTTCACCGTAACTTGCATTATACAATTCTTTCATGCACATTTAATTAAAAACCTATGCTATATAATAGAGGCAATATAATTTTGTTACATAGACATTAGTTTCTCAAATAAATGGAGAGTTTTTACACACTAGTGAAAAAAAGTTATTTAACAAAATAAATTATTATTATTATACTAATAATAATATGCAAACATATATTAATAGCACAATTTGAAAACATATGTATCAGTGGCAAAACATGAAATAGCATTATGGACTTTTTTTCTTGATGGAGAGAACTTACAATAATGAAAGACTCATCCCTCCTGGTTGATATAGTATATCCTCCATATGCTTTATCTGGGAGCTTTTCCCACAGCACTCCCCACCATTACAAAATGCAGCTTGATGTTATTTATTAATGCATTTATCAATACTTAAACTTACAGTATATTCAGACACTTGGGGATACAGCCTATTGAAAAGATTAGCTTTATCCCCTGGCTAGATCTGATCCAGCTGAGGTTAAATTTAGAATCTGCACTTTGGTTTTAAAACAATGACCTAAAGTAGGATTAGGCTGAGCTCCATTTATATTAGGGATTTTTCTGAGGCCTCGAGCATCACTTAGATGTGTGTTTGACTTCCACTGGGACAATACAAACTCCATTTACAGATCTTATATAGACAGCAACTGCTTTACACCTAGCCTAAAGTACTACTTGGCCTAAATAATCAATATTGCGTACTGACGGTTTGGAGATTGATCTGTACAGACATGTTCTATGTGAGGCATCCAGTCTTGATGCTACTTTATACTGGAAGAGAGGTTAAATGTTTGGCTTTCAAAGTCCTGCATTCTGTGCATTATTTGCTTTCAGCTGATCATTTTGGCATTAATAGTGTATAAAAAACTGAACAACAACAGTAGTGATGGGCCAATTTATTTGCCAGACGCGAATTGGGGCGAATTCCTGGGATTTGCCGCCGGTGAATAAATTCACAAAACCGCTGCGAAAATTCGACGGCATCAACCAGCGGTTTTTTTGGACATCGGCGCATTTTTGCTGCCTAATTTGCTTCGGAATAAAAAAAAAAGGACTTATGAGAAATTTGCGAAACGGCGCCAGCGTCTGTTTTTGACGTTGGCGTCCGTTTTTTAGATGCCGGTGTGGGAGCTACAACATGGAGCTGGTCATTGCTCCTGTATAACTATAACAAACAAGGGAACGTTGTGCTCACCACTAATTTTTAAAACCATTAGGCAGGGGTGCAATGAGGCTGTGTTTGTTATAGGTTGTTTGTTATAGTTATACAGGAGCAGTGACCAGCTCCATGTTGTAGCTCCCTCCCTTCCCAGCTATAGTCAGGTGATCCCACTGGTGTCTAATAAAAGGGCAGCCAAGTTTGGGAGCTTTACTTTGAAAGCAGCTAGTAAGTTGCAGGTAAAACTTAGTCCCTTTGTAAAATGTATAATGAAGCAATAGAATTCTTAATGAATCAGATAAAATAGAGCATAGGACTGGCCAGATATGGGATGACTTTGACGTAGTTGGCCAGCTTAAATATATTGCAATATATGGACAAACAATCCCTGTTTTGTTTAAAGGGTAAGGCATTTTTAAGTAGCAGTATGCACAAAATGTCTCTTGTCTTAAATATATTGATAAAGGGTTGAGTGCAGAGGACTCTTGTATTTGTCTATATGTATTTTGTGGTCACAGCCTCATTGCACCCCCGCCTAATGGTTTTAAAAATTAGTGATGAGCACAACTTTTCCTTGTTTGACATATTTAAAACAACTTGTGTTTGAATTCTCTACCAAGTTGTTTTTTCAGCAGGAATAGAGTTCAGAGGATTTTTTAGAAGTTTATCCTGTACAGTGAAACAGTAACTGTTCACTGTTTCACTGTCATGGGAATTTTTTTCAAAATGAATCAGTTAATAGTGCTGCTCCAGCAGAATTCTGCACTGAAATCCATTTCTCAAAAGAGCAAACAGATTTTTTTATATTCAATTTTGAAATCTGACATGGGGCTAGACATATTGTCAATTTCCCAGCTGCCTCAAGTCATGTGACTTGTGCTCTGATAAACTTCAATCACTCTTTACCGCTGTACTGCAAGTTAGAGTGATATCACCCCCTCCCTTTTTCCCCCCAGCGGCCAAACAAAAAAACAATGGGAAGGTAACCAGATAGCAGCTAAGAACAACACTCAATAGTAAACACCCATGTCTCACTGAGACACATTCAGTTACATTGAGAAGGAAAAACAGCAGCCTGCCAGAAAGCATTTCTCTCCTAAAGTGCAGGCACAAGTCACATGACTTGGGGCAGCTGGGAAATTGATTTTAAAACTGAATATAAAAAAATCTGTTTACTCTTTTGAGAAATGGATTTCAGTGCAGAATTCTGCTGGAGCAGCACTATTAACTGATTCATTTTGAAAACATTTTTTTCCCATAACAGTATCCCTTTAAGACAGGAATTAATTTGTGTAAAATGTTTTAATTTTGGTTCAGTTAAACTCACTGGGTCAGTTTATCAGTTTATCATCCTGCCCTTCCACAAGATGTCAATTAATGTCCCCTAGCCTCAACTCCTGGCTCATAGATCCTGTCCCACCTTAATCTCTATAATAATAGCCAACTGATACCAAGCAATCATTCCCAAGGGCCCAATCCATATTCTGTAATAGATTGTCACCAATCCAACCAACTATAGCTACCCACCTTGTAGTGTAAGGTTAAACTATTTCCCCAACAAATGTTTTTTTTATGGTACCAACTCACTGGTGAACCTACAACCCTCCATGGTCACATGCATGACAACTATCAAAACAAAAAATAAATCAACAAAGCCTCCACCAGTCCTAGGTAGGGTGGGAGGGGACTTTACTTTATGCTGACCAGCCTAATATGGTCACCAGCTCTTCCTGTCTACCTGCCGAACTCCACCCCCAAAGAATAAGATTCTTCCCCCCAACTACACTGATACCTTGGGTCACTCCCAGAGCCTAAATTACTAAATATATCACCTTAAAATGTAGTCTATATATTTATAGACTAAATATGTATTTAGTCTATATTTACTCAAATAGGTGACAATTAGTACATTCTCATTTCGTTTTTTTTCATTATTACATTTCCTGTAAGTGATTTATTGTGTTCTATGCTTATATATGATTTATAACACCTTAAAAATGGCTGTAAATCTGTAACAAGGAAATGCAGAAAATCCACAGCTTAACATAAAAAAAGGCATGCATAAATGTGGTTCCACTAGTTACCTATATCTAAAGTAGAAATCTTTGTATTCACTATGACAAATGAGCACCATATTAAATATTATATTAACTGTAACTTAATAAATATCATGTTTTGGTTAATGTTTAATGTATAAAGCAATATGTAGATCATGTAGGTATTTTCAGATTTTTAGCAGCTTTTAGAGCAAAATTAATTTTTTTTTTAAGCCCTTTAATGTAAGGAGGGATCTGAACATTTTTTGCTTTGTTTAGATGGTAGTATCATTTCCCTATCAGTAATAGCTATAGAAGGGGTTCTGCTTGGCCCTAGAGGAGGGAGTTTATCCACCTTACTGAACAGAAAAGAAGTAAAACTTATTTGTATGCCAAGGACTTAACATCACTCAGGTCTCAATTCTGCTTTTGATGTATCTTGCTACCACGAATCATTCTTCTTTAAGTGAAGATACTCATCCAATCCTTTTCTGTATCTCTTTTAGCATTTTTTTTTTCAATTTACAATTGTCTGTTTTTAATAACCTTCCACCTATGATTCCATTGGTATTTCACTATTATTTGTGGGGGTCAAGTTATGTTTATATATTACATATATTTTCATTACTTTAGGACACTTTCATTTTTTTTGTTTTACTGTTCCTTTAAGCTCTAATTATATAAAGTTCTGTACAATTGAAGAATGCCAAATAAACTTGAAAAATAAAAAAAACAATTGTTTTGTTTGCCTGATAAATATTACAATATGTACATTAATTATTAAACAACCAAAATAGTCTGATGTATTCAAAATCAGCTTAGCAATATTTTACCAGTATTAGTGACGCTTGCTTTTACCACATTCTGTATTAATGGTAGGACTGAGAAAGTATTCTTTTGTGTTAAACCTCTTTCTTCCTAGGGACTTATATAATCAGGGCAGCTCAGAAACTTGCATTTATTAGAAGTGTACCTGTCAAATAAATTGGTAACTTTAAGTTAGGTTTTTCCTTAGCAGAATATATTTTATCTTGCCATGCCTCCATAGTTTGTGGAAATGTAATTGTGATGGATGCTTACTCTGTAGACCTTCATAAGAAAGTGCCCCTCAATCCCTGAAATAAATATAGATGTTCTGGATTTTATTTGCCATAATATAGACTGTTATATTGTATTTCACTTCTGTGTTGCATTAATAACAGATATTCCTTTCATCGTGTACTGTAACTGGGACTGATCTCTGGAGTATGTAAATCCCTGAAGATAAGTGTAAATTGTTTGTATGTGTGGTTTGCTATGCATTGCAATTTACAATGTCTTGACTTGATCTGTACACCCTCCCTCCCCCCACTGCTTTGGCAACTTTAACTAAACTCTGCAAATTAAGTACAGACTATATTCTTTGGTGAGACACAGCTTCCACAATGAAATGCAAACCTTGCTATTGGAAAGCCCATTATAAAGGAGATGGTGAGGTTGATGAGAATATAGCGGAAGTACTCCCTATTTCTCTTCTAGTCTATCCAAAGGGATTACTTATTCCCAAGACCTGGAACAAGTATAAGAGAGTAGAATGGGGGGTTAAGCTATAAAATCAACTTGCACTACACAGTATCCAGCACTTTATTCAGGCAATTCAGCAAAATGTGATGCTAAAATCTAGATTCATATTTCTGTATTTTTTATGAATCATATTTAAAAGTTAGTGCAGTGCCAGCTGGGGCACTGTTGGAGGAGGATAATTTTATGATCCTGACACCTTGGATATTCCACCCTGTTAAGTTTATTTAAATTTATCAGACCTCTTGCCAGAGTAGTGCGGGCTGTGATATACAGCCATCAGAAGGAGTGATTTTAGAATAAGGTTCATCAACACTGTCTTGCTTTACCTTTTAAAGATGGATCAGATCTAGTAAAAACTAGTACTGTATTACTGGCACTATTGGGAGGAGACAGTGAATTTCATCTAAGGCTACTACTTTAATTGAAAATAAATGTCTTCTGCATTTAAAGAGGAAGGGATGAGATCATTATGGGCTGGCGATGTAAAAATGGTTGGATTGGTGTCATCAAAGAGGTAGATCGTAGGGAGATCGATTGGGGGTTGAGCAACACGTAATTATAAATTAAAAAGCAAATACATTTCCAGAAACATTTCTAATACAATGCCAGCCTTGGCAGGTATTTAACTGGCTACCACTCCATTGTCACATTCACCTGGAGACCCTGATCTCAAAAGGGCAATAGGGTTAACAATATGATACAATGATATGTTACAATCCTTAACCTGCATACAAACAACAAAAAATGCAATATCATTACACGGGCATGAAATAAAATATAATTAACAGAAGGCTTTCCTCTGGTTTTATTTTTTTTTTTCATTTCAAAGCTATAAAAAGCAGAATGTGTAGTTCACATTATTTAGCACTTTCAGACCCTGCCAGCAATGCATTCAGTATTGAATAAATCAACAGTTTAAATGCATTTGAAACAGTAAATCATTGATGATGTAATAGAGATATATTGGTGAATATCAGAAAAAAAATCTTATTTCTTTGTATCCACCAGAGGGAGACCAAAGTCCATGGATGGTATTTGTATTAACAGTATGGTAAAGCAAAATAACATTGAAATTCCTTTTTATTAAATCATTACCGAAAAATACATTATTATGAACCTCAGGAACTATTCAAAAAGTAAACGTTTAAAGATGTGTTTAAATATTTAAACTTTTAAAGGGTGTAAATAAATTTTTTTTTTTTATAATCCTTAATATCCTCAATTTGTCATAATTAGGGAAAAAGTCTTTCTCAAAGCAAATCATTTAATTGTCATTTACTTACTTTATGACCATTGAAATTATTGATCAAAAACTATATTTTATTTACAAAATGATTCAGGTAATCTGTACAAATCCAATAACCTTCCATACATTTTATAACAAGATATAACAAAGCATTCCTAGAAAGAAAATTATGACAGAATTTAGATGAAATGCAATTAGGACCATTGTGGAACTGTATTAGTCAGTATGCGACAGAGAGACCAGATACCTGTGAAATCTGCATAAATCATCCTCAAAGATTATTTGAGAAATTATGATGTACAGTAATTGAAAGTGATGAACAAATATAATTGCTATTTATAATTATTGTATATTGGAAAGTTACTTTGAATTAAAAAATGAAGTGAAGTGATTACTGGAATTTGAGATTAGGACATCTGTATATTTTATAGTCAAGCAGTAACAATGAGCATTGCTTAGTTGTTTACATGCCAGTGGTGCAACTATTTTTCACTTTGCCCCATTAACTCATCCCAGGAATACAATTTAAAGTGATTACGGCACAGCCAACAGGAAGATGGATTGTTTGGAAACTGACTACTGCTCAAGACTAGTGATGGGCGAATTTGCGCCGTTTCGCTTTGTCGGAAAATTCACGTAACAGCGCTGGCGTTCCGTTTTGGACGCCGGAGAATTTCTCGTTTTCCGGCAAAAAATTTTTTTGACGCCGGCAAATTTTTTCGGGCGTTTTGCGAATTTATTCGCTGGTGGCAAATTTGCCGCGAATTTGCACCTGGCGAATAAATTCGCCCATCACTACTCAAGACTAGTGATGGGCAGATAAATGTGCCAGACATGGATGCACAGAGAATTTCCACACTTCACCACCCACAAAACAAATTGCTGCAAAAATTTGCCTACGAAAAATCTGCCGCAACAAAAAATATTTGGCAGGCGTCAGAGACATACAGACAGAGATTCCGTCAGTTAAAATATTCTGCTGGGAAGTCTTCACTTGCATTGCCATCGAATGAGTCTAAAACTCTCTCTTGGCCTATCACTCATTTCGCCTTCACTATCACGGAAGACTTTACGTCTTACACATACATCTTTCTTTGGTTACAATGCCTTGTTGGATACTGACAGTAAACTTGGATTTGGTCACTCAAAAGAAAGGGTATCCAAAAATTCCAATCACTTGTATGCATGATGACACAAAAACCTACCCAAGGTCAAACATTGATTTAAAGGTTCAGGAAAAAATCTCACAGTTCTTCTACAGGTTTCAGCTATACTTGGGTCCTGCTCCATGGTTTGATGACTTATTGAATGGTATATCTCATTGAAAGGTATATCTATGGCATATCTGTGGCTTGTCCTGCTGGAAGCTCCCCCCGCGGAATGCCCACACAAAGTTGGCGGTGCAAGATCCATTATGGCGGCACCTATGTGGTAAACGTAGGTGCTGCTTCACTGGCGTGGTGACGCAGATGTGATGACATCACCACCGGCGCCAAAGTTCGAAATAAAAGGGCACCCTGGATGCTGAAAGCCTGCCCAATTATAGGTCTTCAATTCTGTGAGTACCTGGGTGTATTATTGAGTCTGATTCCTGGTTATGATCCCTGCTTTGTTCCTGACCCTGATCCTTATCTGCCTGCCTATTTGAACTCTTGCCTGGACGTTTACTAGGTACTTGTGCCTGATCCTTATTTGTACTGCATACTTGGACTTAACACCTGGCTTCCTCCTTGGTCTGGACTACTCCCTCTGGGAGCCGCTAGGCTCCCTGACATTATAATTGTGTCTTGGACCCCACTGAGTAAGCTACCTCTGATGTTGGAAAGCGCTATGGGGATTGGTGTCCCGCATGGAAGATTATGAAGCTCAGCAGTTCCGCATTGGGCAAGTACTCGATACTCTCCTCTCCTGTATGCCTCTTGTGTCTCCAGCAGCTGGTAATCCTCCCGCAGCTGTTGTTCCTCCTGCTGCAATCTCATCAGCTGGCAAACCGCATATCCATCCTAAGTGGGGTATGTGATGTCTGGTCTGGAGGGAAAACCGCTCGAGTGGCCATCTGGGAGAAAAATTCTCCTTTGACCTTTGACATCAAAGCGTTCCTCCAGGCTTTCCAAACTGTGTTTGATGCCCCGGGTTGGGTCACTAATACATCTTCTCGGCACCTGCAAATTTGGCAGGGAAACCACAATGCTAGTGAATATGCTATTGCCTTTAGAACTTTAATGGCAGAGACCTCTTGGAATGACGAGGCATACAAGGCTGTGTTCTATTAAGGCCTGTCCACTCGACTTAAAGATAACCTTGTCTCCAGGGAACTTCCTGAACTGATGGAGGATTTGATCACTTTCGCCATTAAGGTGGCGAATTAGAGAGCATCACCGTGCTTCCAAAGACCCATGTTACCTCCGTCATCCCAGCAGCCTTCTGTTATTCCTCCAGAGGAACCCATGCAGGTCGGAAGGGCACATCTCTCTGAGTAGGAGAAGCTTCGGATGTGTTTGGCAGGACTATGTCTTTATTGTGGCGGTCAGTCACATTTTGCCAACTCCTGCCCTGTGAAGCCAAAGGGTCCTCTTCTTCAAGGTAAAACTGGGAAGACATACGTGGGTGGTATTACTCTGAAATCCCAATAAAATTCTCACAGGTTTCTTCTGCTGTTTCAGATTTGTTTGGCCATTATGATGATCGTTGGCTCTGCCTTCCTTGATTCTGGGGCTGCAGGAAACTTTATAGACACCCAAATATATGGATGTTTCTCTGTATCCATTGACTACTCCCCTACGGTTGACAGCAAATGACGACAGGCCACTAACGTTTGAGATTATCTCCATGACGACAGGGGAATTGCCTGATTATTTCCTGCCCTTCTGTTCCTGTCGTCTTGGGTTTACCCTGGCTTCAACTACATAACCTCTCCATTGATTGGTCTTCCAGTCAGATCTCTCATTGGAGTCCATTTTGTCAAGAACATTGTCTTCCCGCTATGCCTCTTCACTGGGTGACTATCTCTTCGACAGATCTGAAAGCCTTGCCTTCTTTCTACAAGGAATACTCTGATGTTTTCTGTAAAAAGTCAGCAGAATTCCTCACTCCTCACCATCTATATGACTGCCCTGTCGATCTCCTTCCTGGAACTATGCACCTTAGGGGTCTCACTTATCCCCTCTCTCCTGTGGAAACCTTTGCTATGAAAGAATATATCCAGGAGAATCTTCAGCGGGGATTTATTCATCCTACTACCTCTCCAGCAGGGGCTGGCTTCTTCGTGGAGAAGAAGGACGGAGGTCTGAGCCCTTGCATAGATTATTGTGGACTTAACAGAATTATGGTTAAAGGGATACTGTCATGGGAAAAACATTTTTTTCAAAATGAATCCGTTAATAGTGCTGCTCCAGCAGAATTCTGCACTGAAATCCATTTCTCAAAAGAGCAAACAGATTTTTTTATATTCAATTTTGAAATCTGACATGGGGCTAGACATATTGTCAATTTCCCAGCTGCCCCCAAGTCATGTGACTTATGCTCTGATAAACTTCAATCACTCTTTACTGCTGTACTGCAAGTTGGAGTGATATCACCCCCCTCCCTTTTCCCCCGCAGCAGCCAAACAAAAGAACAATAGGAAGGTAACTAGATAGCAGCTCCCTAACACAAGATAACAGCTGCCTGGTAGATCTAAGAACAACACTCAATAGTAAAAACCCATGTCTCACTGAGACACATTCAGTTACATTGAGAAGGAAAAACAGCAGCCTGCCAGAAAGCATTTCTCTCCAAAAGTGCAGGTACAAGTCACATGACCAGGGGCAGCTGGGAAATTGACAAAATGTCTAGCCCCATGTTGGATTTCAAAATTGAATATAAAAAAAATCTGTTTGCTCTTTTGAGAAATGGATTTCAGTGCAGAATTCTGCTGTAGTAGCACTATTTACTGATTCATTTAGAAAAAAACATGTTTTCCGATGACAGGATCCCTTTAAGAATCGATACCCTTTGCCTGAACTGAACTATTTGACCAAAAAAAAAAATCTTCACTAAGTTGGTTCTATGCAGGGCTTATAACCTTATCTGAATTCGTGAATGAGGTGAATGGAAGACAGTGTTCAACACTTCGGATGGGCACTACGAATACCTCGTAATGCCCTTTGGCCACTGCAATGACCCTGTCATCTTCCAGGAGTTTGTTAACAACATCTTCTGGGGTATTTTAGGGAGATTTGTGGTCGTGTACCTCAATGACATCTTAATCTTCTCCAAGGACTTGGGAAGTCATTGCTCCCAAGTGAAGGAGGTACTCTCTCGTTTGAGGAAGAACTCCCTCTTTGCCATGATTGAGAAATGTGTCTTTGAAGTGGCCAAGATCCCTTTCCTCGGCTATATCATCTCCCCAGAGTGTTTTGAGATGGATCCTGCTAAAGTGTCCGCAATCCAGGAGTGGCCGCTTCCTTTGAGCACCAAGGCAATACAAAGATTCATGGGGTTTGCAAATAACTACAAGCAGTTCATCAAGGGGTTCTCCTCTCGCATTGCTCCTATCCTTGCTCTCATCCGAAAAGGGGGTAAACCAAACTCAATCATCTGATTCCTGGTTATGATCCCTGCTTTGTTCCTGACTCTGATCCTTATCTGCCTGCCTATTTGAACTCTTGCCTGGACTTTTACTACGTTGTGCCTGATCCTTATTTGTACTGCATATTTGGACTTAACACCTGCCTTCTTCTTTGGTCCGGACTACTCCCTCTGGGAGCCGCTAGGCCCCCTGACAGGGGGGACGAGGCATAGATATACTTTTTTAATAGCAAATGCCATGTGAGTGCATTTTAATATTTTACTTTTAAAAAATAAAGAGGGAATTTTACACTATTTGCTGCTGCATGTCATTTTACAGCTTTAACCAGGAGACGTACTTCATGATTTTTTACATGTAAATTGACAATATGCGTTTGCGAGTACCCACCTAAACAAGTTTTTAAAGGAAATCCCTTAATCTTTTGTTGATGGTAAACAATGAATAAGGGTGACACTTAAAAAGTGTAGATAACTGTTCCCATCGAACACAGAAGGTGACAACATTGTAAAACAATATTACACTATATATTTGTTTGTCTGTTCCCTGTGCCTTTGGCGCTCGCTTTCATTGTGGAGACTGGGGTCTGGACTTGAAGGGATACAAGTAAGAGCCGGCTAAGGATTGTGGACATACAGTAGTTGGACCTTGGGACTATATTCTTCGGACACATTAGTAATGAATCCTGCTAAGGATAAAGGTGACTATATAGGACTATGGGACACTGATATTGCTTTAGAACAAAAATAATATGCGGGTTTAACATTTTTATATCATCAGGATTTAAAGAACTGTAAAATAAATTAAAAGGGACTTTTGCCACCCTATTATCTAGTCCAAGATGAAAAACTGCATAGGGTATGTGTTCATCCCAAGACAGGAGAACATGTAGAACAGTTAGTGGTACCTAAAAAAAATCACATAGCAAATGGTGAACTTTGCGCATAATGTTCCCATAGCTGGTCATAGCTGCAAGTTTTGATATATAGATATTTAGGCTGTATTTTAGTTTGGATATATGCATAATAAGGCTGTATCTGTGCTATAAAACCAATGGCTCTGGATGCATAGTTGCCACATGGACATAAAGTAGTGATTTGCATGCCTAATTTAATTTTTGGTATGAAGACAGTGATATATTTGTAGCATGAGGCATGTACTGTAAATACCTTCTATTTTCAGAAGGCTTTGCACTGCAAATTTAACAAAACAACCAAAACAAATGGAGCAGATATTCTCATAGCTAAACAGCTAAAAGAATAGCTAAAGAGAGAGAGAGAGAATAAGCCATAACACAGCTTTCTATGAACACAACTCAAGCCATGTAAGAGATAAGGGAAATGGCACAAAACACTGGTCTTCTAAACATCTGTCCAGGCGGTGTTTATCAAACATGCCATATGACTGATAAATTTTAGGGAGGAGAAACCCCAACAGCTCTCCGAGAAACTGCAAACCTTCTCTCATAAATGGAACCCAACCTCAAATAGCTATATGGGGAACAGAGTTAATCCAAGTACTGTCGGATAAACTCATGTCACACATGTCTTATCACATGCAAGAAAACAAAACACTTGTATTATGAATATGCTAACAAACCACATATAATGCTACCTCACAGACTAAGGGCCCTACATACAGTATACCTCACAATTCATGCTATCCGAACCTCCACAGGAATGATAACAAGGCATACCAAACATATATTTATTTTATTGTTTTTTGACGGATAGCCATTAACAAAGATATTAAAACTGGGGAAAGACCTTCATAGTTGCAACAGTTACAGACTCTTTCCACTAATCAATACTGACATTAAGGGGCAGATTTATTATGTGGAGTAAAAAACTATGGAATAATTCACCAGGCATCGTTCTTTAAAAAAAGGTGTAAAAATGGCATAATTTTTTAACTTGCTTTTTCTTTGAGCAACTTCCTCCAGAAGCAATGTAACATAATGGCGGAAGATCTGACGTTTACATGAAGTAAAATAACACACCTTGATACATTTGCCAGTAATTTTACTCAGCTTTTTTAACTGTTTTTCTGGCAAAATTAGTTTTACACAGTATAATATATAGGCCCCTTAGCTGTTTATGAAAATACTAGCCAACAGGTATGCTTTAATAGCAAGGACTACTTAGGTGATCAAGTGGGTTTTGTGCCAGGACAACAAAGGGTAGAAAATATCCGCAAGGCGATTGACCACAATAGACATTCTCTTCTTTTGCCTCCTCTTGTCTCTAGTTGTGCAAAAATAATTCAACATGTTAGACTTGATGTTTGCTGATCAATTCTTAAACCTTTCCTTATTGGAATCAGACAACTGTATACAGCACCCTCAGCTCAGTTGCTCAGCATGGGTCTCCATTCCAACTGCATTAATATAAAAGGAGAGACACACCAGGGATGCCCCATACCACCCCTAAGATTTGCTTTATCCCGAAGGCCTTTGGCCCATGAGATTAGGCATACCCCTAATATTAAGGGCTTTCAAGTGGGGTATAAGGAATATAAAATCAACCTTTTTGCAGATATAACATTCTCTTTACACTTACATCTCCCCAAACTGCATTAGCAGACCTGTTTCAGACTATAGAACACTTTCAACATATTTCAAGATACAAAATTAACCCCAAAAAATCACACACACTCCCACTGAAAATGTTCAAGTCAGGATTAAATAAACTGCATCTTAACTTTGACTAGAAATGGGAATATAATAATATAACTAGAATATTGAGGGCTTTACCTCACTCCATGCTATGGTACCCTTTATAAGACTAACTACCACAAACTGATAGATAAACCTAAAAAAAAGTCTTGCTCACTCGGCACACATATAATGTATGTTTCCTGGTTTGCAGAAAAGTAGCTGTCAAAATGACATCCCTACCAAAACTCCCACATTTAGGACATTACCAATATACTTCCCTGAAAGAATAGCTTCTTCTCTATAATAAGCCATTTCAGATTTTATCTGGGGAGGTAAAAACGCAGCATTAATGTTAAAGCAACAAGAGAGCCATGAAAAGAAATTGAGAATAATTTCACCACCCAGCTACAATTATCCCACCTATTTTGGGTATCCTAGACATCGGAGGACTCTTCTACTGGACCTTCTACCCTCATCTCAGCAAGCGTAAGACCTGTGGGATGCAACAGCAATCAACATGAAATAAAGCACCTCTAACACTAGATACAGAACCATTTTCTATAACAAATAGTTTTTAGTTCCTGGATAGCATCAAACATGTTTAGTCTTATAGCTTTCTCAGGGCTGGATTTCATAGCGTGGCACCCCGAGGCCACACGATCCCAGCGCCAGATCACGCACACACGCCATATGGTCCTAGCGTTGAATGATTACCACATGCAACCTCTCCTTCGATAGTCAAAGTACTGTCTCTTTAAAAAAAACTTCGACCACCTACTTCGCCACCTAAAACCTACCGAGCACCAATTTTAGCCTATGGGGAAGGTCCCCATAGGCTTTCTAGCCAATTTGTGATCGAAGAAAAATCGTTTGATCTATAGATTAAAATCCTTCGAATCGTTCAATTCGAAGGATTTAATCGTTCGATCCAACGATTATTCGTTCGATCGAACGAATAGTGTTAAATCCTTTGACTTTGAATATCGAAGTCGAAGGATTTAACTTCGACGGCCGAATATCGAGGGTTACTTAACCCTCGATATTCGACCCTAAGTAAATGTGCCCCTTAGTGTGAGAGAGAATGGAATATAAATAAGAGGAGGCCTGAATAGAAAGATAAGGAATACGTTGTTTTGTGACTGGGGTCAGTGACCCCCATTTTTAGGGCAGCTCTATCTACCAGGCATATAACAAACCAGCCACACCCTCCTCCTAGACTAAACACACCTCTTCCAGATGATTGATCAGTACACTCATTGGTCAGTACACAGCATTGATTTCAATCAAGCTGCCAGATATCGAGTGCGTGATGTCATCTGCTCCTCTTGTATCATGGCTGCTCAAGTCTGGAGGGCAAGTAATTTGAAAATAGCGAGGATTTTTGCAGAGAAGCAGGATTTTAATGAGAAGTTTTACGCAGGAAACTGCACAGAACTCTAGAGAAAATCACATACAGGTGGTAATCTGGGTGCAGGCAGGCAATCTGTGTATGTTTGTGTGTAGGCTGTGTTGTTTTACTGAATTACACTGTAACATGGAGGCTCTGAGGGGAGAGAGCTGCAAATTGTCTTTCTACTGTAGCTCAAAACATATCTGCTTCCCAACTATCCTTTTTTTATATTTGTGCAATAAATGTGCTTTACAAGTAATTTAATTGTGTTTCCTAATGCTAAAATAGTAAGTTGTAACCATGTAATATCTGCCTTCCAGGATGATCTCATTTATGTTCTGCCAGGTAGGATGGTGATGTCTAGTATTACTTCTGCTACTATTGTATATACTCTTTTCCCTCTGAGTCTTTTTTGCATCCCATTCCACTTATGTTAAGATATCCACTTTTATCCTCACCCACTTATCTTCTAATCTTCCCTCCACTAGATGTAGAATAGGAAGGAAAATAATTCAAAAACTATAAAAAGAAATAACACCAACTGCAAAGTTGTTAGGAATAGGACATTCCACAACATACTAAAAGTTAATATTCAGCATGCATACATACAGGGACGGAGACCCCACAAATACAGGTTTTGGGGGAAATCAGAAGAAAGAAAAGAATATGCAGAACTTGTATGTGTGATAAAATGAAAAGTTTAAAAGGTTTCCTTGGGTAGTAAGACAACAGCATCCTATCAAGCACTGTATTTAGGTCAAGATATCAGGTTTTGCATTAGATTCTCATTTTCACTAGTATAAGGGGCCGATTCACGAAGGGTCGAATATTGAGGGTTAATTAACCCTCGATATTCGACTGGGAACTAAAATCGTACGACTTCGAATATCGAAGTCGAACGATTTTGCGCAAATCCTGCGATCGATCGATTCGAAGGATTTTAATCCAACGATCGAAGGAAAATCCTTGATCAAAAAATCACAGGCAAGCCTCTGGGGACCTTCCCCATAGGCTAACATTGACTTCGATAGCTTTTAGCTGCCGAAGTAGGGGGTCAAAGTTTTTTTTAAAGGGGCCGTACTTCGACTATCGAATGGTCGAATAGTCGAACGATTTTTACTTCTAATCGTTTGAATCGTTCGAATTCGATCGAATTTAACCAATTCGATGGTCGAAGTACCCAAAAAATACTTCGAAATTCGAATTTTTTTATTCGAACCCTTCACCCGAATTTCGTGAATCGGCCCCTAAGTGTTTTATATGTACAGGTTTGGGACCTCTTATCCAAATGCTCAGGACTTGGGTTTTTCACTTAATGGATCATTCTGTCATTCTGTCATCTTCATATTTGAAAATTATTTAAACATTATGGGGCAGATTTATAAGGCCGAATTGAACACTTTTAATTAAAATTTTGAGTTTATTTTAGTGTAATTCAACTAGGGAATAGTCCAAATTCGATTCAAGTTTAAAAAAAACTGAAATTCGAATTTCAAAATGTATCATGTAATGTCCCTTTAAGAATTCAATTAGACTATTTGCCATTTAAAACCTGCAGAATTGGTGTTTTAGCCTATAGGGGACCTCCTACAATCAATTGGGTGGTCTTTTGAAAAAAAAAATTAAAACAATTTTTTTAAAAAAATTTGGTGAAAAAACTTGAATCAAATTAGATTTAAATTAGATTCAATTAGATTAGATTGAATTAGATTCAAGTTTGCAGATTGATCCTATTCACACAAATATAATAAACTACATTTTTAATAAATTTCCCCTGGTAGTGATGAGCGATTCTGAGCGAAACTGCAAAAAAAAAAAAAAAAAAACCGAAACGATGACAATATTTTTTGTCTTGGTGACTTTTTTGTCACAATGAATTTTTTTGTGGCAGATTTACCGTAGTGTAGCAAAAACAATTGCAGATGGCGAAAAGCAGAATTTCACTGCGAATCCAAGCATGACAAAAAATATTCACTCATAGCTATCCCCTAGTTCTCTATTGAAAATGTATAAATCTAAAAAACCTAAATTATAAACTAAACTATAAAAGCAAGAGAATTGATCAGTTTGAATGCTGATTAAGGGTTGAATTGAATATTCAAATTAAAATTAAAATTTTAAATTTTTATTTTGGTCAAAACTGTCAAATTCACCTACTGAATTATCCAAACTCAATTCAATTTTTTATAAAAATTGATATTTATTTTAGAGATTTATCAAACTCTGGCCATTGAATTAATTTAATTTAATTCAAATTTGACTATTCACCACCTTAAACCTAACAAATTCATGTATAAGTCAATGGGAGAGGTCCAGAGACCAATTTGGATATTTTAGTAGCCTTCCTGGTTGAAATTTAACCATAATTCGACCTTAATAAATGTGCCTCCCTGGGGCAGATTTATTAAGGGTTGAATAGTAAATTTGATTTTTCAATTTTTTTTTTGGTCAAAACTCTAAAATTTAAATTGGGAATAATGTAAACTTAATTCTAATTTTAATTTGAATTAAAAAATAGAGATATAGCAATTTTACCTTTGATAAATGGGCCTCTAAGTCAGTCATATTGCTGTTATCTTATATATAGAGATTATTTAAAAAAAAAATATATATATATATATATATATATTTATTTATTTATTTATTTATTTATTTTTTTACTACAAATGTTCATTATATTTCACATGCCATAAATTACATCCTATTCTTAAATTCTTAATATTATTCTTATATTATTTCAGATTTCATAATTTTTCAGGAAAACTGTATGTTAGTCTTTTTTATGTATTTTTGGTGTAAAAATGTAGCAGTAATAAAACAAAAATTAAAATGTTATGCAGGTTTATCTTTAGCAAATATCGATATGTTCTCTAAGAGTGCTAAATGAATTCTGCAGAACAGAGGAAACTTCGTATGGCTAGTTTAACTTTAATAGAGAGTCCTTCATTTCTCTTTTATAACTCTAAGGAGCATAAAAGTCTCTGATGACAGGAGCAGACCATTACATTTCTTAAGCTGTTTAATCGTATTGTCAGCCAAAACTTCATCAGTTGATTTTGAGGTTTGACACTCAAAGCTTAGTGCACTTTTGGAACCTCAAAAGCTTATCTAAGGCACGGCAACTGATCCTCATTTCTATCGTTGTCTTAGCCATTACAAAAAGATTAAAAACAAAATAAAGAAGGAAATAAAAAATAAACCCCTGTGTGGCCATACACTGTGAATGACTTGACAGTTCTGTCCAGGATAGAATTAAATTGAAGGATTTAAATGAAAGGCAATTAATTTATAACAGGATTAAAAAACAGCTTAAGTATGGTTTGTATAGACTTGAAGTTAAATGTTCAAAGTTAAAGAAAGGAAGTCACAAGGTATTGGCTTCTGTACTATTTATTAAAAGTCTCTGACAGCATGCATAGCAATGAGTCAGAAGAAGAGTGTTCATAAAGATAGGGTGCTTGAAAATAACTTTGCTGACACAAAATTCTAAATATGGTACACATTTGAATTATGGCTCCTTAACTGTAAGCAGATGAAAACATATTTTACACTGCAACTTTTTAAATATCACACATGAACCATAAGGAGTTATAATATCCATGAATTCTGAGGAACACATATTCTATATAAAAATTGCTACTAATGGGTTTTTTTTCAAAACCATTTTGGAAATATATGTGCCTTAAAGTTAATTAAAGTAACCTTAAAAAATTTAGATTAAAAAAAAAATTATATAAAATTGCCCACGGTGCTTTTCTACTTTGGCAATTTACATTGATGACATTTTTCAGAGCTAGTTAAAATTTTAGAAACTGCCAATATAATGAATTTTGTAACAACAGCACTACCTGCTGGTTAGTTCCTGTAACTCTACAGTCAAAGATATATACATTCAAAAGGAAAACAAAGAAGTGGGCTGATGTTACTCTGCTTAGGAAGGAAATGGAAAAGGGCATCTAAGGCTTCTGATCTCTGTCCCCAAGTCCTGAACAATGGCATTATTAATATATATGATTTTATGAAATAATGGTCATGTTGTAATAATGAAATCAATTTTTATGATGTAGTAAATGAAAACTGGACATGGAGGTTGCAGCACATATGAGCCATTACATTTTTTAAAGCTTTTGTTGCAGCATAAACATTTGTTTTCTAACCAAAGGCAAGCTGGTCTTGTGGTTGCCAGTGATACATGTATATATAAAGATCTGGCTAAAAGATTGTGTACAGAGAGTAGTTACCAGTGGTAGAATATGGTTTTTCATGGTGCAATGCAAGGTTCATTACTGAGTCAACATATAATGCCTGGATGTAAAATGCCTGCAGGTATATCTGGAAAAATTGAAACCTGGGTGGCAATGTGGCAAAATCAGATTCAGCACTGATTACTGTTAAATCAGGAAAATGCATGATGGCAATGACCTATGGATACTTGTGGATAATAAATTTAGATGTAGCATGCAGAGACATAAAGCAGCAGGAAGAATTATCATTGGTGTATGCTATAAACCACCTTGTATAAGTGTTGAGTATGAAGCCCAGCTACTCTTGCAGATACAAGCGGCTTCACAGCTGGGTCAAGTTGTTTCTATGGGTGACTTCAATTATCCAGACATTGACTGGGGTAATGGGGTTGCTAAGACAGAAAAAGCTAGTAGGTTTGTAAATATGCTGAATGACAACTTTTTATTCCAGCTCATTCAAGAACCTACTAGGAATAACTCTCTTTTGGACCTTGTAATAACTAACAATACTGAACTCATCTCTAACATTTGTGTGGGGTGAGCATTTAGGGAATAGTGATCATAACATGGTCTCCTTTGAGATTCTGTTGCATAAGCAATTCTATAAGGGAGTAACTAAAACACTAAATTTCAGACGTGCAAACTTTGACAGTATAAGGGCATCTCTGCAACATATTAAGTGGGAAATGCTTTTCACAGGGTTAAACACAGAACAAAAATGGGAAGTCTTTAAAATGCTGCATAATAAATATACTTGTCAGTATATTCTACTTGTAAGCAAGGAACATCGTTGCAAAGCAAAACCTTTTTGGCCTGGAACATAGTATTTGTACCTGGATAGAGAACTGGCTAAAAGATAGACTACAAAGAGTGGTGGTAAATGGAACATTTTCTAATTGGACCAGTGTTGTTAGTGGAGTACTGCAGGGCTCTGTACTAGGTCCCTTGCTTTTCAACTTGTTTATTAATGACCTGGAGGTGGGCATTGAAAGTACTGTTTGCTCCATGCAGTATGTTGCCAATTTGCAAAGTGATTTTTCTAAACTGGAAAACTGGACAACAAACTGGAAAATGAGGTTCAATGTTGATAAATGCAAGGTTATGCACTTTGGCAAAAATAATATAAATGCAAGTTATACACTAAATGGCAGTGTGTTGGGAGTTTCCTTAAATGAGAAGGATCTAGGGGTCTTTGTAGATAACACGTTGTCTAATTCTGGGCAGTGTCATTCTGTGGCTACTAAAGCAAATAAAGTTCTGTCTTGTATAAAAAAGGGCATTAACTCTAGGGATGAAAACATAATTATGCCTCTTTATAGGTCCCTGGTAAGGCCTCATCTGGAGTATGCAGTTCAGTTTTGGACTCCAGTCCTTAAGAGGGATATAAATGAACTGGAGAAAGTGCAGAAGTGTGCAACTAAATTGGTTAGAGGGACGGAAGACTTAAATTATGAGGGTAGACTGTCAAGGTTGGGGTTGTTTTCTCTGGAAAAAAGGCTCTTGCGAGGGGACATGATTACACTTTACAAGTACATTAGAGGACATTATAGACAAATGGCAGGGGACCTTTTTACCCATAAAGTGGATCACCGTACCAGAGGCCACCCCTTTAGACTAGAAGAAAAGAACTTTCATTTGAAGCAACATAGAGGACAGTGAGGTTGTGGAATGCACTGCCGGGTGATGTTATGATGGCTGATTCAGTTAATGCCTTTAAGAATGGCTTGGATGATTTTTTGGACAGACATAATATCAAAGGCTATTGTGATACTAAGCTCCATAGTTAGTATAGCTATGGGTAGATATAATTTAATTAAAATTAGGGAGGGGTGTATGTATAGATGCTGGGTTTTCATTTGGAGGGGTTAAACTTGATGGACTTTGTCTTTTTTCAACCCAATTTAACTATAGTTACATAGTTACATAGTTACATAGTTAAATTGGGTTGAAAAAAGACAAAGTCCATCAAGTTCAACCCCTCTAAATGAAAACCCAGCATCCATACATACACCCATCCCTACTTTTAATTAAATTCTATATACCCATACCTATACTAACTATAGAGCTTAGTATCACAATAGCCTTTGATATTATGTCTGTCCAAAAAATCATCCAAGCCATTGTTAAAGGCATTAACTGAATCAGCCATCACAACATCACCCGGCAGTGCATTCCACAGCCTCACTGTCCTGACTGTGAAGAACCCCCTACGTTGCTTCAAATGAAAGTTCTTTTCTTCTAGTCTAAAGGGGTGGCCTCTGGTACAGTGATCCACTTTATGGGTAAATAGGTCCCCTGCTATTTGTCTATAATGTCCTCTAATGTACTTGTAAAGTGTAATCATGTCCCCTCGCAAGCGCCTTTTTTTCCAGAG
Organism: Xenopus petersii; assembly: GCA_038501925.1. Taxonomy (NCBI): domain Eukaryota; kingdom Metazoa; phylum Chordata; class Amphibia; order Anura; family Pipidae; genus Xenopus; species Xenopus petersii. The sequence goes on along the minus strand of CM076683.1, from coordinate 73,033,497 downwards.
AAAACAACCCTAACCTTGACAGTCTACCCTCATAATTTAAGTCTTCCGTCCCTCTAACCAATTTAGTTGCACGTCTCTGCACTCTCTCCAGCTCATTTATATGCCTCTTAAGGACTGGAGTCCAAAACTGAACTGCATACTCCAGATGAGGCCTTACCAGGGACCTATAAAGAGGCATAATTATGTTTTCATCCCTTGAGTTAATGCCCTTTTTTATGCAAGACAGAACTTTATTTGCTTTAGTAGCCACAGAATAACACTGCCCAGAATTAGACAACGTGTTATCTACAAAGATCCTTCTCATTTAAGGAAACTCCCAACACACTGCCATTTAGTGTATAACTTGCATTTATATTATTTTTGCCAGAGTGCATAACCTTGTAACTATGTAACTAACTATGTAACTATGTAACTAACTATGTAACCTAAATGAAAATATGCATTTAAAATAAGAGGAGAGGGCAAATCTCTATTAGAAGCCCATCTATAAATTGCAGCTCAGTAGTAATCTCATCGGATTCATGTCAGGTGATTGACAGAACCCGATTTTTCAGACTTAAAAAACTGTCCTAAATTGAAAGGAACATTTTGCAAAGTAATATTTGTCATTATAGGGTCATTATGTTGAAAATATTTTAAATTATTTAAGACAGCATTTTATTTATTAATACATTTACTACATACCCTGTGCATTCAATATACAGTCATATGAAAATGTTTGGGAACCCCTCTCAGCCTGCATAATAATTTACTCCACTTTCAACAAAAAAGATAACAGTGGTATGTCTTTCATTACCCAGGAACATCTGAACACTGGGGTGTTTTCTGAACAAAGATTTTTAGTGAAGCAGTATTCAGTTGTATTAAATTAAATCAAATGTGAAAAACTATCTGTGCGAACATTTCGGTACCCTTGTAATTTTGCTAATTTGAATGCATTTAACTGCTCAATACTGATTATTGATGACACCAAATTGGTTGGATTAGCTTGTTAAGCCTTGAACTTCATAGGCAAGTGTTTCCAATGATGAGAAAATGTATTTAAGGTGGCCAATTGCAAGTTGTGCTTCTGTTTGACTCTCTGAAGAGTGACAGCATGGGATCCTCAAAGCAACTCTCAAAAGATCTAAAACCAAAGATTATTCAGTATCTTGGTTTAGTGGAAGGCTACAAAAAGCTATCTCAGAGATTAAGGGGCAGATTCACTAAGGGTCGAATTTCGAAGTTAAAAATACTTCGAAATTCGACCCTCGAATTGAAATCCTTCGACTTCGAATATCGAAGTCGAAGGATTTAGCGCTAAACATTCGATCGAACGATCGAAGGATTTTTCGTTCGATCGAACGATTAAATCCTTCGAATCGAACGATTCGAACGATTTTAATCAAACGATCGAAGGAAAATCCTTCGATCAAAAAAAAGCTTAGCAAGCCTATGGGGACCTTCCCCATAGGCTAACATTGACTTCGGGTAGGTTTTATCTGCCGAACTAGGGGGTCAAAGTTTTTTTTAAAGGGTAAGTACTTCGACTATCGAATGGTCGAATAGTCGAACGATTTTTACTTCGAATCGTTCGATTTCGTTCGACTTCGATCGAATTCGAACGAATTTAACCAATTTGATGGTCGAAGTACCCAAAAAAACCTTCGAAATTCGAAGTTTTTTTCATTCGAATTCTTCACTCGAAGTTAGTGAATCTGCCCCTTAAACTATCAGTTTCAAATGTAAGAAATGAAATCAGGAAATGGAAGGCCACAGGCACAGTTGCTGTAAAACCCAGGTCTGTCAGGCCAAGAAAAATACAGGAGCGGCATCAAGGCCGGACTGGGCGTAAAAAGCAGCCCGCACAAAAAATCAAAGCAGCCCACATGTAAACACACAATGGTTTTGTAATAATGCATCCATTTAATGTATAATGTACCCCAGAACTCATAGCCCGATGGAACAAAGGCAATTCTGTGTATAATACTCCAGAACTCATAGTAAGATGGCACAAAGGTATTTCCGTGTATAATACCCCAACATTCATAACAGGATGGCACAAAGGCGATTACATGTATAACACCCCAGAACTCATAGTAAGATGGCACAAAGTCATTTCTGTGTATAATACCATCAGAACTCATAGTAAAATAACACAAAAACCAGAACTCATAGACAAATGGAGCACAGGCAATTCTGTGTATAATACCCCCAGGAAGATGGCATAAAGACAATTCCATGTAGACTATCACAGAATTCATAGCAAGATGGCATAGTGGCAGTTCTATTTTTTGAAGGTTAAAAATCAGAATGGCTATTAAAGGGAAGAAAGGGATGAATGGTGTCACAGTGGAAAAACAGAGGAGAGCCAGCCAAATCCTTGCAACAGTTTTGATAAGGGAATTTTTGGGGAAGTGAACATAGTAAATAAAGTAATAAACATCATAAGGCAGAAGAAATTAAGGGGGATTTGTATCCAGCATTCGTCTGCAATGATTGTTAGGGGGGAAAAGAAGGGGAATCTGCAGAGTAGGGAAGTACCATCCTGCCTTTTGGTCTGTTACATAGTTAGATCAGGTTGAAAAAGTCCATCAAGTTCAACCCCTCCAAATGAAACCCAGCATACATACACATAAACTATATATACTTGTACACTAACTATAGAGTTTAGTATCACAATAGCCTTTGATATCATGTCTGTCCAAGAAATCATCCAAGCCATTCCTAAAGGCATTAACTGAATCAGCCATCACAACATCAGCCGGCAGAGCATTCCACAACATCACTGTCCTCACTGTAAAGAACCACCTACTCTGTTCCTTTAAATGAGAGTTATTTTCTTCTAGTCTGAAGGGGGGCCTCTGGAACGGTGATCCTCTTTATGGGTAAAAAGGTCCCCTGCTATTTGTCTATAATATTCTCTAATGTATTTATAAAGTGTAATCATGTCTCCTCGAAAGTGCCTTTTTTCCAGAGAAAACAACCCCAACCATGATAGTCTAGCCTCATAATTTAACTCTTCCGTCCCTCTAACCAGTTTGGTTGCATTTAGTCTCTGCACTCTCTCCAGCTCATTTATATCCCTCTTAAAGGAGAATTCAACCCATTTGTAAAAAAAACCGTACCCCCCACCCCACGTAGACTCCCCTCCCTCCTCCCCCCAGGCAAACTGCCTCCGCGGGAAAATCCTCATACTTTATACTTATCCCTTGGCGCAGATTCAGGCAGTGGACTTCACGGCATCCATCTTCCAGGTCCTTGTGTCATCTTCTGGCGCTTTAGGCAATTTTTGATGAATTCTGCGCATGCACGGTTGTCCAAACCGGCAAACAGCTGCAACTGCGCATGCTCAGCTTACCAAGGACCCAGAGGATGGATCCCAGAAGATGGCCGGTCTCCCACTCAGCTTACCGAGGACCCAGAAGATGGACCCAGAAGATGGACCCAGAAGATGGACCCAGAAGATGGACCCAGAAGATGGATGCTGTGAAGTCCGCTGATTTCCCAGGGAGGTACAAGGATTTTTGCAAATGGGCTGAATTCTCCTTTAAGGACTGGAGTCCAAAACTGCAATGCATACTCCAGGTGAGGCCTTACCAGGGACCTATGGGGCAAAATTATCTTTTAATCCTTTGAGTTAATGCCCTTTTTTATGCAAGACAGAACTTTATTTGCTTTAGAAGCCACAGAATGATACTGTCCAGAATTAGACAACTTGTTATCTACAAAAAACCCTAGACTCTTGTCATTTAAGGAAACTCCCAACACACTGCCATTTAGTGTGTAACTTACATTTATATTATTGAACCTCATTTTCCAGTATGCTGCCCAGTTTTTCAAATTAGACAAATCACTCTGCAAAGTGGCAGCATCCTGCATGGAATCTTTAGTTCTGCACAATTTAGTATCATCAGAAAAAATAGAAACAGTACTTTCAATGCCCAACTCCAGGTCATTAATAAACAAGTTGAAAAGCAATGGATCAAGTACAGAGCCCTGTGGTACTCCACTAACAACACTGGTCCAATTAAAATGTTCTATTTACCACCACTCTTTGTAGTCTGTTTTTTAGTCAGTTCTCTATCCAGGTACAAATACTATGTTCCAGGCCAACATTCCTTATTTTAACCAGTAACCTTCTGTGTGGCACTGTATCAAATGCTTTAGCAAAGTCTAAGTAAATCACATCCACTGCCATCCCAGAATCGAGGTCCCTGCTCAACTTCTCATAAAAAAAAATGAAGTTAGTCTGGCAAGATCTATTACACAGAAAACCATGCTGGCACACACTCATAGTATTATGATTTGCTATAAAGTCCAGTATCTTATCCTTTATTAACCCTTCGAAAGGCTTTCCTACCACTGACGTCAGACAAATTGAAACACAAATTGAAACTCTGTATAATGAACTTGTCCCTATCTCAAGTGACTCTAGACAGGACAGGTGACTGTCAAGTGACTGTCCCGGGAGGACAAGTAACCCCCAAGACAGCCCGGGAGGGGGGGAGAAGGGGACAGGCGACGCCCCCACAAAAGGCAATACCCCCCCACACACACACAGCCCAGTAAACTGGCAGTTGTAGAATAAGCAAACAGAAAAGGACAGCCATGGAAGCAGACTAAGGACCCTCAGCCCAGTCTGTAACACACACATTATACATCCCAGCAGAAATCCCTGTAATTCTCGTTAGGAGGTCAGTCCCCCCACATCATTCCCTGACCCCCCATATTCCTCCTGCCCAGAGACTGCCCTGTTGCCAACATCCAGACAAATGACAAATGCCACACAACACAGGCAGGGGCCTTTGCATTTAATAATGGCACTACTAAAACAGATCTTTCTGCAGCTGTGATGTCCCCTTTCCTTCTCCTAACAATCAGCTCTCGGCTGGCCAGCTGAAAACAGCAGACGGTGCAATGTGATACTCACTCTGGAATCCACTGATCATGTCTGCTGTTTGCAGCCTGCCAGCCGAGAGCCGATTGTTAGGAGCAGTACAGGAGACAGCACAGTTACAGAAAGATCTGTGTCACTGCTCCACAAAGTCAGTACAAAGGGCTGGGGGAAGAGGACTTGGAAAGGCTTCTGAACAGTCTCAGAGTACTGAAAGTTACAAGTCAGTACAGTAGATTGAGAGCGGCCCACTTAATAAAAAATAGAGAGGCCCCTAGGGCATTTGCCCTTTCGGACAGATTGTCAGTCCGGGCCTGAGCGGCATATGTGGAGGATTGTGAAAATGGTTACAGATAAGCCAAAGATCACTTGACCTGCAAGAACATCTTGCTGCAGATGGTGTATCTGTACATTGTTCTACAATTCAGCACAATTTGTATGGCAGGGTGACGAGAAAGAAGTACTTTCTGCACTCACGCCACAAACAGAGTTTCTTGTTGTATGCAAAAGCTCATTTAGACAAGCCACAGTCATTTTGGAGCATAGTGCTTTGGACTGATGAGATACAAATTAAGTTATTTGGTCATAACAAAAAGTGCTTTGCATGGCAGAAGAAGAACACTGCATTCCAAGAAAAACACCTGCTACCTACTGTCAAATTTGGTGTAGGTTCCATCATGCTATAGGGCTGTGTGGCTAGTTCAGAGACTGGGGCTCTTGTTAAAGTCGAGGGAATGAATTTAATCCAATATCAACAAATTCTTCTGGATAATGTTCAAGCATCAGACACAAAGTTGAAGTTAAGCAGGGTTTGGATATTCAAGACAAACCCTAAACACACTTGGAAATCTACAAATGCATTTATGCAGAAGTACAATATTCTGTAATGGCCATCACAGTCCCCTGACTTGAATATCATCGAAAATCTGTGGGATGATTTGAAGCAGGCTGTCCATGCTCGGCAGCCATCAAATTCAAATGAACTGGAGATATTTTGTATGGATGAATGGTCAAAAATACCACCATCCAGAATCCAGACACTCATCAAAGGCTATAGGAGGCGTCTAGAGGCTGTTATATTTGCAATAGGAGGCTCAACTAAGTATTGATGTAATATCTCTGTTGGGACGCCCAAAATTATGCACCTAATTTTGTTATGATGCATATTGCATATTTTCTGTTAATCCAATAAACTTTATGTCATTGCTGAAATACTACTGTTTCCATAAGGCATGTAATAAATTAAAAGGAAGTTGCTACTTTGAAAGCCCGGCCAATGATAAACAAAACTCCAGAGAATTAAGAGGGGTTCCCAAACTTTTTCATATGACTGTAACATTCTGTGTTTTTTCCCACATTATCCCACTACTTTTTTGGAACTCAAAAGATACATTCCAAAAGTCTTACAATCTTATATGAAGCTGATAATACACTCAGAATGAATGCTGATTGTAAAAGTTCTCAGAAGAGCGCCCTTACCAAATGTACATTCATTTTCTTTTAGGTTTATATCCCCTTTAATTTATCTTCTCATCCTAAAACAATTGTTTGGAAGAATGAGAAGGTATTATTATGGGGCTGATTTGTTAATTTTTCAGATCAGATTTTTATACAAAATAAGAAGATTAATACAATGACATATTATACAGAATGTATAACTTACAATGAAGTAATATGTAAACGAATAATATATTAAGACAGAAGATAGGATGCACTTCCTACAAAAGCCCTATTTTTATTAGACACAGGTGCAAATTGCCCACTTTATGCTCGTTTTCATCTCATTAAAATGTATAGCTGTCAACAAAAATACCACAGAATACTTGGTTGCCAGATGAAAATGTTGCTCTGTAAAAAGTCTTATCAATAGAAAATATCATTCAATACTCATTTTTAATAGTGTGCAGAAAGATGGCTTTTTCTGTCTGTTATTTTCATTTGTACGAAGGGAAGATGCTATGGTAATTGCATTTTCATTGAAGCAGATGGGACCCAGGATGGCTTCTGAATTAATTAAACAATGCTACATACTGTATTCAATAAAGAAGTAAATTATGATTTTTAATTATGTCCTTCATAAACTAAAATGCAGAAAAATTATATTCATTTTATATACCAGATACACTGTTGTTTTGATTAAACCCACTTTGAAACTGTAATTTCCTTTTAGACCTTTAAAATTAAACAGGACAACATGTTGTCTCTGATGTTTTTTTAAAGGTAATAAACAGTTTTTTTAATGGATTTTCTTGTATGTTTCACTTATGCCTATGACTACATGTGTGAACACACAAAACGCGTTAGGAGGAGAAATGTTTGGGAAATAAAGTCACTTTTTAATTCACCGCTGGCCTCTGGTTTGTGAAAGTGCACGCAACAGTTTTGAAGTGTTTTATCGGCCAGGCCTCCCTAAGCTACTGGTTCGGGGCGTTGCACCCAAGCCAGAGTCGTTGAGTGGTGATTAGCCTGATTTGAATGCCTATGAGAGTAGCAACTTAAGCGACTGGTCTGGACCCACCAAGTTACAGGGTGAGCGATAATAAGAAAGATTTCTGTGTGTTACCTCATTTTGTTAAAATTATTGGCCGAATGGTTAGAGCACATCCTAAAAAGTCTGTTCACATTGAATGTGGTTTATGTTTAAATAAAAAGTCAGCTGCTCTGTGCTTTGAAAAAGCCAGGGTTTAATATGGAAATGTACAATAGAGTAAATTGTTGCACTTCACAAGGATGGTAGGCATCACAGACCATGTCTCTAGCTTTACTTTGATGCTTTAATTTTGCAATTATAAGAATTCTAACAGCTATAAGCATTTTAATCATATAACAATTAATTTAATCATATGTATCTAATACATGCTGGTGGGCAATTGCTGTAACTGCCAATAACATATCTCATACATATCAAATATGACAGCCCTATGGCAACAAGCCATTTTGGTTCTATGATGACAACATATCTTGTTGCAGAAGTGGAGTTACACAAACATTTGGGATATGGCCCAATAAACCTGGGCCCCAACTTGAGTGAGGGAACCTTAAGTTTGATGTTTCTTGTGGATAACCATACTGAGTCTCCTAACAATAAAAAATGGAGATTGACCAGTAGAAGCATAAGTTGCATTATTGTAAGCAAATTCTGCCCAGGGTAATATTTCAGCCCATGAGGATTGGTTATCAGACACATAACACCTTAAGAATTGTTCAAGGGACTGATTAACCCTTTCAGTTTGACCATTGGTTTGAGGGTGGTATGTGGTAGAGAAAGACAAATCAATCCCAACCAAAGAGCAGAATGCTCGCCAAAATTTAGAAACAAGCTGTACCACTCTATCAGAAACAATATTGACTGGAAAACCATGTAACTTGAAAATATTAGAAATAAATAACTCCAAAGTCTTAGCAGATGGGAGGTGTGGGAGGGAAATTAAATGGCTCATTTTGCTGAACCTATCCACTATCACCCAAATCACTGTTTTTCCATGAGATGAAGGTAGGTCAACAATAAAATCCATAGACAGATGGGACCAGGGTCTGTCAGGAATAGGTACTGGCCTTAGTAATCCCTGTGACAGGTTCCTAGAAGACTTTGATCTCTGACAAACAGGGCAAGAATTAACACAATTTTTTACATCTTGCTTAACCCTTTGCCTGCCAAGCACGTACACTGTACGTTCTGGCAGGCAAGGGCTTTAACTGCCAAGCACGTACATTGTACGTGCTTGCAGTTTAACATGCTGTACTCTGCATCAGCGGCTTTAGCTGCCTCTGCAGAGGTTTAGCAGCATTGACAGCCCCCGGGCAACGAGGCTGGGGGGCTGTCATGTCTGTCCTGCGACAGGATTGTCGCAGGGCCGACCTAAAAGAGGCAGACACAGCAAATTGCGTATCTGCCTTGCTGCACTGCTTCCTCCTGCTTACCTCGTGTTCCAGCGACGCCCACACACTTCCTGCTTGCTGTGAATCTGCAGACAGCTTCTCTAACAACTTCTCCAGCTCTCAGATCCGCCAAAAACGGTAAGTGGCCTTTATTTTACACACTTACATACACTTACCTACATTATACACACATACACACATATTTTAGTAAAAAAAAAAAAAAAAAAAGTTTTTTTGAATTTTTCATTTTACACTTATATGCACTTATATACACTTATATACACACTTATACACTGTCACACAATTCTTGGAAGTGTACACACATGTATACACATTTTATTTTTTTTACTTTTTCATTTCACCAATTTGTGTTTTTTTACCCATAAAAACTGTATATTTCAGCAGCGTGACTATTGGATAATCGATTTTGGCCACTAATTACGCTGTCGGTGCAGTTATTTTGTTATTTCATTGATTTGCACAATTTTTGTGGTTTTATTGCAATTTTATCCCTGCATTATTGTTCCTTATGTATCTTTAGTATAGGTTTGCTGTTTGGTGCTTTGGTATATTATTTTACTTAAATTGATCCGTCAGAATATATGCTCTCCAAAAATATATGGTTTTCTGGGGTCTTTTTACAGTTTGGGGGTCTTACGGCACATAACGCATAGTTGGGGTTCTCTTTTCAGCAGCTTAGTTGGCCAGCGTGAAAATTCATATGCACGTTTTTCATTTGGGGCCATACACACCATATACTTTGGTAAATCTATGCATATTGGGCATCAAACTATTCAGTAGACCTCTGATGTCCATATTTGGGGTGATTTTTCTTTGTACGTAAAACATTGTGTGCAATAAATGTGGCAAACTGCAACATTTTTAGGCAATTTTCAGAAATGTAAAAATCTTTATGTTTATAAAAGTTTTGCAGTTTGGTACTTTGCTGTAGAAAGACGTCTTTATCTTGGTTGTTTTCGTCAGAATGTGTACTTTCCAAAAACATATGGTTTTGGGGGGTCTTTGCTGTTAGGAGGGTCTTGAGGCACATAATATGAAGTCAAGGGTCTATGTTTACAGAAGGCGAATCGGCAGTAGAGAAAACTCATATTCACTATTTACATTTGGGGTCCGCACATGCCAGCTGCCTTGGGATATCAATGCATATTGGGCATAAAACTGTTCAGTAGACCCTTGGCATCAGTATTTATGGTGTTTTACAATTGTATGTAAGAAGTCGGGTGAGATAAATGCGGCCAATTGCAATATTTTTAGGTCGATTTTCAGAAATGTAAAAACCGTTGCTTTTATTGCCAAATTTAGGAAAGGCTTGCGACTTGGTACTTTGAAGTACAAAGACAGGCATACCCAATTTGGATTCGCGGGAATGTGTCATTTACAAAAATATATGGTTTTCTGGGGCGAACATACTTTTTTCTACCTTTGCCCCCCAAAAAACTATGTAAATGTGTTGATTTTGCAGTACCTGAAATGACAGACTATATGGGGGTCTTCTTTTTGGGGCCCCTATATGCCACGTGCTTGGGTACACCTATACATATTGGGCATCAAACTGTTCAGAGGACCCTAGGCTTTCATATTTGGGGTGATTTCTCTTGATACCTAAAAGTATGTGGGTAATACAATGCTGCAGGGTATAAATTTTGAGGTGATTTTTGGAAATGTCGCCAAAATCACCAAATTTAGGAATGGTTTGTGGCTTGGTACTTTGGAGTACAAAGACATGCATACCCAATTTAGATTTGTGGGAATGTGTAATTTCCGAAAATATATGTTTTTCTGGGGTGAACATACCTTTTTCTACTTTTGACCCCCCCAAAACGATGTAAATGTGTTGATTTTGCTGTACCTGAAATGACAGACCATATGGGGGTCTTCATTTTGGGGCCCCTGTATGCCACGTGCTTGTGTACACCTATACATATTGGGCATCAAACTGTTCAGAGGACCCTAGGCTTTCATATTTGGGGCGATATCTCTTGATACCTAAAAGTATGTGGGTAATACGATGCTGCAGGGTAGAAATTTTGAGGTGATTTTGGAAATGTCGCCAAAATCACCAAATTTAGGAATGGTTTGTGGCTTGGTACTTTGTAGTAAAAAGACATGCATACCCAATTTAGATTCATGGGAATGTGTACTTTCCGAAAATATATGGTTTTCTGAGGTAAACTTATTTTTTTTACTTTTACCCCACCCCAAAACGATGCAAATGTGTTGATTTTGCAGCATCTGGAATTACAGAACCGATAGCTCAAATGAGGTGTCTACATTTTAGGGCCCCTATATGCCACATGCTTGGGTACACCTATACATATTGGGCATCAAACTGTTCAGTGGACACCAGGCTTTCATATTTGGGGTGTTTTACATTGATACCTAATGATGTGTGGGAGATATGATTCTGTAGATTGGAAGCTTTGAGGTCATTTTTCAAAAAATTCACCAATTTCTATAAAACATTATAACTTTAGGAAACAATTGCAACTTGGTAGTTTGGAGTACAACGATATGTTTACCCATTTTTGATTCACCAGAATCTGTTCTTTCTAATAATGGGTAGTTTTCTATGGTAAACCTACTGTTAGTGGAATGTTTGGCCTTGAAATCAGAAGTATGCCGTTTGGGGAGCGGTGCTTTGGAAATTTGGTAGTGTACTGCTTGTAGATTTTGATCTATACAAGTGAGAAATCTCCATAAAACTATATATATTTGGTATTGCCGCGTTCAGGAGACATAGACCTTTCCAAATCAGCTGTGTTCTCATACATAAAGTACATAATGTTTCTGATATATGTGATTGTTCTTTGTGAAACATGATTTATTTCATTTTATTGGACACTTAGAAGCCTATATTTTTTACAGAAGTAGAATTACACCAAAATTCTTGCATATTTTGAAAGTTCAGGTTGTCCTGAAAAAAAACAATATATTGTTTTCCTGGGTAAACTAAAAGACCGCCCCAAGAAAGGCCCTTAAATTGAAAGAGTGCAAAATATCTAAAAACTGCTTGGCAGTAGATGTTTGCATCTAGGACAAAACGGCTGGCAGGGAAAGGGTTAAATGAAGGCCACCACACATTACGAGACAATAAAGACACAGTTTTAGAGATATCAGGATGCCCCGCCATTTTTGAATTATGAGCCTCACCCAGAACCTGTTCTCTTAAGCTCTCAGGTACAAAAAACTTCCCTGGGGGGGGGTATCTAAAGGAGCAGAAGATTGAACTGAGGACAATGGCATGCCAAGGTCTGATCCCAGAGCTGCCCGGAATGATGGGAACACACTCACTAGGTTCAGACAGGTTAGACTCAAAACTCCTAGAGAGTGCATCGGCCTAGGTGTTTTTAGAACCAGGCCTGTAATTAAGAGAGAAATTAAATCAGGTAAAAAATAAAGCCCATCTAGCCTGCCTAGGATTCAACCGTTTGGCAGACTCGATGTATAACAGATTCCTGTGGTCAGTAAAGACCATTATAGCATGTTTAGCCCCCCTCCAACAAGTGTCGCCATTCCTCAAAGGCCCATTTGATAGTCAACAATTCTCTATTTCCAATATCATAATTGGCTTCGGCAGATGAAAATTTCCTAGAGAAGAATACACATGGATACACCTTGTTGGTTATCAGAAGAATACACATGGATGCACCTTGTTGGTTATCGAATGCCTTTGAGAAAGGACTCCCCCTGCTCCAATCTCTGAGGCATCAGCCTCTACAATAAAAGGAAGAGTAGTATCAGGGTGACGGAGAATGGGGTTGGACACAAATTCTTTTTTAAGAAATTCAAAAGCTTGAATAGCCTCGGGAGGCCACATACTTGGATCTGCACCCTTTTTGGTTAGATCTGTGATTGGAGACACCACCAAAGAAAAGTTTTTAATGAATTGACGATAATAATTATCAAAGCCTAAGAATCTTTGAGTTGCACGTAAAGAAAGAGGCTGAGCCCAATCCAGTACAGCCTTAACCTTCCCAGGATCCATTTCAAGACCCTTACCGGAGATATTGAACCCCAAAAATTGGACAGAAGAAACCTCAATGGTGCATTTCTCCAGCTTCGCAAATAAATTATTCTTTCTTAACCTAAGCAACACCTCCCAGACATGTTTTCATAATTCATATTTTGCACTAATGGTTGAAAGTAGTGATGAATATATTGTGCCACAGGTTAGAACAGTGAGTCCACAGCTGAAATATGGGGCACCCTGGAGGCGATATAGTAGACTTGTGTATTTTGGGTAATGTGTATAGAAAATGTATTTTAGGGAATTCAGTGGTAAGAAATTGACTTGTATTCTCATCAATCCACCCTGCCGATCTGGCAGTTTTAATCAAAGAATCCAATAACATTTTATATTCCCTTGTGGGATCCCCCCTTTACTTTAACATAAGTGTTGGTGTCTGATAATTGTTTGTCAATTTTTTCTTAATAGTAGGTTTTATCAAGCCCTTTGTTGGCCTGACAAATTAGGTCTTTCTCTGCCTTCAATGATTTAATTGATTGTCTTTCTATTGTGGTCAGATTGAAAGAACTGCTTGTTCTTTTACCATGGATCTTAGAGGAATTAGTACACAAAAATTGTGTAAAGGTAAAGATTGATGGGGAGGTGTTTTGGAGGTCAAATGTACTTTTCGCCTTAAATGCTGCCTGTTTAGCCAGGGGTTTGTCCTCATAACAGTCCCTTAATTTAAGACTTCACTTAAATCTGTTAATGTCTTTGTAAACCGCAAACGGTTCAGACTGGTGTGTTGGTACAAGTTTCAAACTACGATTTAGCAGTCTGGACTCCCCCCATTGTCAATATGTGTTGAGATAAAGTTACAATTATGTTCTACTCCTCCCTCTCCGCAGTGGTTTGTTGTTTAATCTTTTTGTCTCCCCTCCTGATTCCCACTCCCCCACTTCTTCTGGATTTGTTGGAGTTGGGGGTGTGCTCCCTAAAAAAGGATGTGTGGGGCCTGTCTGATTGCCTATGTCAGAGTCAGTTGAGTCCCCAGAAATGTCAACAGTGGTCAAAGATACTGGTTTGTATCTGCGGGTCACTCTCCTAGTTCTATTCTCTGGGAGCCCCAAAAGCCAATATATATGGGAGCGATTAATGCGCAAACGCAAGGGATTATGCTCAATATACCGAAAGTCAGGTTGTCATGGCAATGAAGGTGGAACTGTGATGGTGTCAGCCGCCGGTAACAAAGGAGTTCCATTAGCTCAGGAGGCACACCACGGAGGGAAGAATGGTAAGCTGGCCACTTGTGACTGGTATGATTATCTGCAAGGAGGGATAGAAGGGCCCTGCGAGCCCCTACATCTCACTACTCGGGGTAGTTTAAGAACTCACTACCCTCACTGCTGGTGGAGTGAGAAGGCATCACATTTCTTTTTAAGTACACGATCACCTGTAATGACTCACGATCAGGCACCTATGTACACATGGACTTTATTATATGTAGGGATGGGCGAATTTGACCCATTTCGTCAAAAATTTCCCACTGGCTAAATGCCGCTGACGCTCATTAAAGTCTATGGGGTTAAAAAAAATTGTCGCACGTCAAAATTATTTTGTTGTGTGTCTTTTTTTTACGCACAACACCATACAAGTCTATGGGTGTCATTTTTGAGGCAAAACAAGGCAAAAAATTCACCTATCCCTAATTATGTGCACTAAACAGTACTTTCAATGCTCACCTCCAGGTCATAAAATAAAAAACTTGAAAAGCAATAGAGAAGATTAATTTAATGAATAGAAACACTATAATTAAAGTTGTAAACCTGCAGTCCTGAAGGCAAAGATAGGAAATGAAGAGCACATTGGGACAGAGGCTCAGACCAACCCCAAAACATTTTAAGTATATTAATTGAAAAAAAATGACATTTTGCTTTTATCTGGTATGGTACCTATGGATTGGAGGAAAGCTGATAGCATTCCAATATGTAAAAAGGAATTATTATCTGGCATATATAGGACAGTTTGACATCTGTGCTGGTCAAATTATTTGAAGGTTGGTAAGGGATCAAATTTAATATTTTGTCCTAGTGAATGGCATCATGAGCAGCAATCAGAATGGCTTTATAAAGGATAGGTGATTGCGTTTCATGATGAGGTAAGTAAGATTCTGGACAGCTGCGAAACAGTGAATGTTATGTATTTGGATTTTGCCAAAGCGTTTGATACAATACCACACAAATGACTGCTTTCTAAACTAAGGTCTGTTGTGCTTAATGAAGTAGTTTGCACATGGATAAGAAACTACTACAGGACTGAGTACAGAGGGCGGTTGTTAATGTTAGATTCTCTACTTGGAGAAAGGTTCTTAGTGGGGTCTCTCAGGGCTCGGTATTGGGTCCACATTTATTTAACATGTTCATTAATGACTTAGGGGAGGATATTGTAAGTACTGTATCAGTGTTTGCAGATGGCACAAAACTGTGCAGCTCAAATAATTTCATCCAGCATGTGGCATCCTTGCAACAGGATCTTGACAAATTGGCAATCTGGGCAGCTAAGTGGCAAATGAGATTCAATGTTGATAAATGTAAAGTCATGCACCTGGGATGTAAAAATATCCAAGCCACTTATACACTTAATGGGATTGCGCTAGGCAAATTCATAATGGAGAAAGTACCTTGGAGTCCTTGTAGATAGTAAACTTGGCTCTAGCAAGCATGCCAGTCCGCAGCATCAAAGGTAAATAAGGTCTTGAGCTGTATTAAAATGAGCCTAAATTCAAGGGAGGAAAGGGTTATTCTTCCACTATACAGAGTACTGGTAAAGCCCCATCTAGAATATGCAGTACAGATTTGGTCTCCAGCACAGGACATTATTGAATTAGAGAGGATCATCTAAGCTGGTAAAATGTATGGACAATCTTAGCTATGAGGAAAGACTGGCCAAGTTGGGATTGTTCATGCTGGAGAAAAGGTGCTTAAGCGGTAATATAATAACTATGTATAAATATGTAAGGTGATCATATAATAATCTCTCTAATGCTTTATTTACCAGTAGGTCTTTCCAGCTGACAGAAGAAAGGAGGTTCCATCTAAATATTCAGAAGGTTTTTTTTTACAGTGAAAGCTGTTATTATGTAAAATTCTATCCCTGAATCAGTGATACTGGCTGATGGCTTTTTAGCAAAGGAAGGAATACAGGGTTATGAAAGCGCGTAGTACAAGTTGATCCAGGAACTAGTCTGATTGACTTTTTCTTGGAGTCAGGAAAAAATTGGAGATGCTTCATATCGTGAGGGAGTAGTGTCTGTGCTATTTTGAGGGACAGATACCATTTTCCTATATTTTGTATATATGAATTTTATTTCCCAAACCTTCCATCTCCCATATGCTCCATATCAGGGATATTATCAGCAGAGAGGCAGCGAGAAAATAAAGAAAAAGAAAGAGAAACTAAGACAGGTAAATAATTAGAAAATCGGGAGAAATAGAGTGACATCGGAACCTGCTTTGGCTACTGTTGTTACAGTTCTGTTAGAGATTCTGTTAGGGTCATCCACCTTCTCCTCCAGTTATGTTCATTCTGTGTTTTGAACTTGATTTTTCCAATGTTCCCATTTTTGATGAGTGAGGTCTGTTTTTTTCCCATGGGTGTTTTCTCATACAAAAAGTTTGAGTCTGTGAGGTTTATTAGTTCTTTCATTGTTGGAATTTCCTTCAATTTCCACCATCTTCATATAAGTAATCTCGCTGAGGTAAGTATGTGAAATACTAATTTCCTTACACTTGGAGGATAGTTTTGTATTTCTAGGTTTATTTCTAGGGCTAGTCCTGATGTTAGTTGAATGGGTAGTGTTGTAACTTTGCCCAATAGTTGTGACACTTCGTTCCAGAAAGTGGCTATATTTGGGCATGTTCACCATATGTGTAGTAATGTTCCTTCTGCACTGTTACATCTCCAGCATGTCCTAGGGACCATTGGAAACATTTGGTGTAAGACTGTAGGTGTCCTGTACCATCTATAAAATAATTTCCTTTGATTTTCCATATGATTAGTACATTTGGATAATTTAAAAAGGAATATTTGCTGCTTGGATCCACTGAGGGAATGGTACTGAGATTTGTAGATCTTTTCCCAATTTAATAATGTGTTGTGTTTTTTTCCGTTAAAAGTTATAAATTATTTTATATATTCTGGACAGTCCTTTCTTTTGCCCTGCTTTTTTAAAGCACATTTGCTCAAAGCTTGTTGGTTGTCCCGAGAAGTCTCTCAGGAATGGTAGTAAGTGGTGTCTGACTTGTAAGTATTTATAGAAATCCTGTTTTGGCAATTTAAACTGATTTTGCAACACTTCATATGACTTTAGTTTATTTGACTGAAGTAGTTGACCAATTGTTTTGCAGTCCATTTAACAGAATCAACCATCACATCATCTTCAGGGTATTCCCCAACCTCATTGTCATCACTATGAAAATCCACCTACGTTGCTTCAGATGAAAATTTTTTTGTCTAAAAAGGCAGTCTCTGGTGAACTATTTTAACGAAAAAGATCTCCTGCTATCTGTCTATAATGCCCTGTTATCCTATATAATAAAGTGCAAGTGTCTCTGCGTCCAGTCCCTGTGTCCGTGGAATTTGGTACTGCGCATGTGCAGCAGACTCTCCACACTCAGGGATCCCCCTCCCGGCCCGGCCCGTTCAGAATGAGCTGCTCCAACTGCCTGAGACGCACCGCACCTCCCCCGACATCTTCTCTCCGCTGTGTCACTGCCTGAGGCGCCAATAATCAGGCCCGAGGGCCGCAGCGGCTTCCCCAGTCACTCAGCAGCCGTGCATTGATCTCCGGCCCAGCCGCTACCACCATCTCCCCGATCCCAGTGAGCAGTCCCTGCAGCCGATCCCTCTCTCTCTCCCCGTGTGTCTGAGGAGATGCTGCTGCGGCCCGGGGAGGGAAGGGGGACATGGACAATGTTACGGGCTGAGCGGCAGAGGAGGGGGGAGGGGGCTGATCTGGGAGCTGAGAGTCGGGGGAGGAGGAGGCAGATAGGAGCCTGGGATGGGGGAGAGCGAGGGGCACAGGGATCCGGGGGGGCAGTCGCGGAGCCGCAGGATTAGGGTCCCGTCATTATTTGGCACCAGGACACTCGTGGGGGCAACACAGGGACACGGGCTGAGCTGATGATGATGATCGGGTACAACTGAGCTGACTGGGACTGTGGGAGGAGGAGGCGATCAGATTGGGGGTCGGGGCTGGAGAACAGAGACGGGCGGATTAAAGGAATACGGGGTCGGCTACTGATTGGGCCACAGGGATCCAGGAATGGAGAGTGGGGTCTCTGATTGGGGGTCGGGAAGCAGTGAGATACTCTGGGGATACACACTGGGATAATGGGGTCTTTAATTGGGGGACAGGGATACAGAGTGGGAGACTGGGGTCACTAATTTGGAGGTCGGGATCCAGTGAGATGCTGTTTGGGGCAGAGTTGGCTGATTGAGTTGGCTGATTGGGGGAAGGAATAATGGGGTGTCTGATTGGGAGAAGGAATAATGGGGTGTCTGATTGGGAGAAGGAATAATGGGGTGTCTGATTGGGAGAAGGAATAATGGGGTGTCTGATTGGGAGAAGGAATAATGGGGTGTCTGGTTGGGGGAAGGAATAATGGGGTGTCTGATTCGGGGAAGGAATAATGGGGTTTCTGGGGGAAGGAATAATGGGGTGTCTGATTGGGGGAAGGAATAATGGGGTGTCTGATTGGGAGAAGGAATAACGGGGTGTCTGATTGGGGGAAGGAATAATGGGGTGTCTGGTTGGGGGAAGGAATAATGGGGTGTCTGATTGGGAGAAGGAATAATGGGGTGTCTGATTGGGGGAAGGAATAATGGGGTGTCTGATGGGGAAGGAATAATGGGGTGTCTGATTGGGGGAAGCAATAATGGGGTGTCTGGTTGGGGGAAGGAATAATGGGGTCTCTGATTGGGAGAAGGAATAATGGGGTGTCTGATGGGGAAGGAATAATGGGGTGTCTGATTGGGGGAAGGAATAATGGGGTGTCTGATTGGGGGAAGGAATAATGGGGTGACTGATTGGGGGAAGGAATAATGGGGTGTCTGGTTGGGGGAAGGAATAATGGGGTGTCTAATTGGGAGAAGGAATAATGGGGTGTCTGATGGGGAAGGAATAATGGGGTGTCTGATTAGGGGAAGGAATAATGGGGTGTCTGGTTGGGGGAAGGAATAATGGGGTGTCTGGTTGGGGGAAGGAATAATGGGGTGTCTAATTGGGAGAAGGAATAATGGGGTGTCTGATGGGGAAGGAATAATGGGGTGTCTGATTGGGGGAAGGAATAATGGGGTGTCTGGTTGGGGGAAGGAATAATGGGGTGTCTGATTGGGAGAAGGAATAATGGGGTGTCTGATTGGGGGAAGGAATAATGGGGTGTCTGATGGGGAAGGAATAATGGGGTGTCTGATTGGGGGAAGGAATAATGGGGTGTCTGATTGGGGAAGGAATAATGGGGTGTCTGATTGGGGGAAGGAATAATGGGGTGTCTGATGGGGACAGTCTGGGTGGGGTCAGCAGGGGTAAAACAGCAGGTAAAGGGGGGCACAGAGGGAAAGTTGTGGGGCATAGAATAGGGCAATAGGGGATAATAGGGCAATAAGGTGTGGGGGGGACCCAGTGTATCTTGGCTCATTATCCTATCCTATAATAAAGTTGAAGTGTCTCTGCGTCCAGTCCCTGTGTCCGTGGGATTGCGCTACTGCGCATGTGCCCCATGGACCGTCTCTGGCGAATTTTTTTTAGACAATTCTGTTTTTATAAATGTTTGACTACATATGTTCTAGCGCCCGTTAATTTAACGGGCTTAATGTCTAGTATATTTATAAAGAGTAATTGTGACCTTTGGCAATGATCTTTTTTTTCTAGATCTTTCTGAATTAAAGAAACCCCCAACATACCGCCATTTAGTTTATAACTCACATTTATTATTTCTGCCAAAGTAACCTTGCATTTATTAACACTGAACCTCATTCTAGTCAAAGCACAATTTAATTTCATCATCAAAAATAAAAATGGTACTTTCCATGCCCACCTCTAGGTCATTAATAAACAAGTTGAAAACCAAAGGACCAAGTACAGACCCATGTTTTATTCCACAGACAAGACTGGTACAATTAGAAAATGTTCCATTGTATTATTATTATTTGCAATGAAGTCAAGTATCTTATCCCTTAATAGCCCTTCAAAAAGGTTTTCCTACCATTGATGTCAGACTATCTGGCCCATAATTTTGAGGCTGAGAACGGGATCCCGTTTAGAATAACTGCTTCTCATTAGCAATTCCCCAGTCTCTCAGAATCATGCCAGACCTCGATGAATCCTGACAAATTAAGTAAAATGGTATGGCAATCACAGAGCTAAGCTTGTTTAGAACCCTGGGATATATACCATCCAGTCCAGGACTTTTGTTTATGTTTACATGCTCTAGTCTCTTTTGAATTTCCTTTGGTGTGAATCATGCATTATTTGTTTTATTAATAGAATTATTATTGTTTTCATGTTAAATAGATTTATGAATCATATTTTATTGTATTTCTGAAATCTTTAGAGATATAGCATCATTGTGTAAAAACGTGTCCACAAAATATGTGGACTATTCAATGGGTCTTTATATCATCATGTTAGCTTCTACTTGACAAGCTTTGATTAGCAGCAATGCCATAAAGTAAAAATGCACAGCCTGAGAAAAAGAATTGGGAAGGTTATAGATGCCATGGCAGGTCATGAATATATAAACATCTTTAATTGGTTTACCTCAAGCAAAACATAAGGAAGTGTATTGAGCATAAAGAAATTAAGTTAACATAGAAATGGGATTTGGTAACAATTCATTGAACAGAGCATAATTAGCTGAATGCACAAGTGTAATTTCTGGCAATGATACTTCTTAAGGCCAAATATCAGGTCACAAGACGTTGGACTATTTTAAGATCTAATACAAGATGTTACACCTTGGGTTCTAGCTGAAAAAGTTAAAATAAAAAGGTTTATTAGATGAGAGGGAGTCATAAAATGTGGAGTACAGCTGGAAATTCTAAAATATAAATGACAAATTTATGCAGGATCCATTGTGTGAACTAATATAACGTTAGAGAATGAGTATATATTCAGCAGCGGGGTGCTTCTCTACAACTGAAGTAAATTTACATCTTTCTCATTATGTAAATTTGCTTTTAATATACCCCTTGGAGTTCAAGATATTAGAACTTTTGTAGCCATATGTACAGGGTTTGCTAAGTGCATAACAAACAAACAGTACTTTGCTGTTCATGTCCTTTAAACTTTCATGCATTCATGTAATCAAATAATGTTTTTATTCTGTAACATTTTATGCTGGAGAACAAACGTTCACACTATATGAAAAATATCACCAGCAGTCTGTTCTACTATTTATGCAACTCATTAGCAAACATTTATTGCATATGCAAACCTTCCCTACTATCTATTTGGTTTGTTATGTTTTATAAATGTAATTGCTTTTGAAGGATGTCAGAATGTTGCTGCCATGGAAAATAGTGGGAGGAGCGTGGGTCAGGCTCTATGTGTGAAAAATAAAGATGGTGAACTGTTAACACCTTGTCTGTATGACTGTGATATAATACTAATTCTTTTGTGCCTCTTGCATCCTAATTATTTATGGATGCAGCAGTGATCCTTGGGCTGGTGCTGCAGGATACCACCCCCCTCATGCCCCATGCTTTAATTTTTAGCGTCAGAGTGGGTCAAGATGGAGTTACATTGCTTTTACCCCAGAAATTCAGCTCTTAGGGGATTAAAAAAAAGTCTGATGATGTTAAAAGCCAGATGAAAAAAAGTATTCCAACTCAGACCTGCCAAGAATATGTAAAAGGCAATGGCAGATGTCCAGTTAACAATTGAAAGATTTTCTGAGTTGCATTGGGTTTCCAAAAAAATCCTAGCTTTCAGGCGATTTTATGAAAAAAAACCCGTAGCTTTCGGGCCTGAAATCCAAAAAAAATCATACGTTTGTGATTTTTTCATGATTCCATTGTGATTTTTTTCCTCACAAGAAAAATTGGGGGAAATGTATTGATAAATAGGGGGGAAAAGTCAGTGCGGGTTTGGTCAGACTAGTTTCCAGATGATAAACTTTACAGATTTCGATAAATAACCCCCTTACATTTATCACAGGTGGATTTTTGCCACCCCTGGTAACTGGCAGCTGACTGTCACCTTGCCTCAAGGGAGGAGTGGCCTTGTATGGATGCAAGAGGATTCTTTAGTGGAAATCATCCCTGATATTTCTAAAACCTTGTTTTTATGGGTTAGGTTGATGTTAAACTTTTTTTGATGCAATAAACATTTATATGACTCTATTTTTTTATTAATCTATATATTTATTATATATTAGCATTTCTTTTGGGATATGTGGTTACAGGTGTGGTACAGGTATGTTTCCAGGCAGGATTCTCACTGGAGGGTTACATGCATTGAGCAACTAAAAATAAAGGAATTGCATTCCTAACTTAATGGGAATCAAAAGTCTTTTTCTCAACCACTTTACTCAATTACAGGTGGACTATAAATGCCGGCATACTTTAACAGATTATCAAATCATAAATCATGTGGAAGCCGCAGTCAGTGACAACTAGGGATGTAGCGAACTGCCGTTAATGTGTTCGCGAACACCGTTCGCGAACACCGGCAAAAAAGCGAACAGTTCGCGAACAGTTCGCGAACTTCGAACGCTCGATAAAATCGTTCGATCGAACGATCGAAGGATTTTATTCGTACGATCGAAGGATTTTCGTTCGAATCGAACGATCGAAGCTATTCGATCGAATGATTTTAATTCAATCGAATGCTTATAATCGTTCGAACGAATGGAAATCGTTCGATTTTAGCGATCGAATGGTCGAATGGTCGAATGGTCGAACGAAATTTTACTTCGAATCGAACGCGAACACCAATTGGCGAACGTCGCGCGACGTTCGCGAACATTCGGCGGACGCGAACAGTCGAAGTTCGCGCGAACTAGTTCGCCGGCGAACAGTTCGCTACATCCCTAGTGACAACAAAGCAAAATTAATCAAATACTGTTTTTCTTAGGGTATACTGGCTCCATTAAAAAAACAAAAGACTTTGACGAGAATCTTACCTGATAGGTGTACATCTATGTTCTTTGTTTACACAATTGAAACTGGAAAGTTTGAACAGTTTTCTATTACAAAACAACTAGTATACAAGAGTATACTGTGTTCAAAATTACACATAATCTCGGTAAGATAATGTAACGTTCACAGCCGGAAGCTGCTGTAACGGGAGTTGGTCTCACACCAGATAGTGGGTGTGGTGGAAGCCCAGGGAAATAGCCACAAACACTTGGAGCAGGCATGGTGAATTTGCAAGTTTTAATGGAACTGAAGATGAACACAGAATCAGGTCAAAATCAGATGAAAAGTCAAAATAAAGTCTTTACCAGGCAGGCAATGAAAAACTGGAACAAAAACATGGGAACATGACTCTGGAACTTGGAATCATAGGAAAACTGGAACAAGGAATCACAGAAACAAACAGATTCAAACACCTTCACATTACAATCAATGACTCAGCCCTGAGCAAAGCTCACTCTGATGCTGACTCTTGTTGTGTCACATGACCCTAAACGAAGTCTTCCTCCAGCATTTATTGGCCAGGAAAGCCATTGTTCACGCCGCAGATTGGTTGAGGAAATAGGAAGTGGCATGACAGAAGTCATGTGATCTGTGCTAGTTCACCTGCTATGGAGGGAGAAGATTATAGCGGTTTGTGTCTGATCAGGAAGCTCCCTGTAGCTCAGGGCCCACCGGTGAGGAGAGAGAGGGCGATTGCAGGTGATAGTCTACTGAGCAGGGTTGGTTTTACTGGAGGGCAGAGAAGGCTTTTGCACTGGGCCTCCAGTAACCCTGGATCCTCAATATTATTTACAATCCATGTAAAACAGATATATTTATTATACTGATCTGTTAAGCTTGCAGCAATCCAGCTGTTGTTGGACTACACCTCCCACTGTCTCACCAACAGCTGGTTGGATAATTTGTAACCTCTGTCTTCCCTTAAAGGGTTTGTCTATCTTTAAATTAACTTTTAGTAGGATGTATAGAGTGAGATTCTGAGACAACTTGCAATTGGTTTTTATTATTTGTTTTTTTTTTGTTTTTTTTTAGTTATTTCGCTTTTTATTCAGCAGTTTGCAATTTCAGCAGTCTGGTTGTTAGAGTCTAAATTACCCTAGGCAAGTTCTTCCCTAGCAAAGAGCATGCAGGAGCGTGTATTATGCTGAAGATGTCCTAAAATGCATTTCTCACCCCTAGGCTTATACTTGAGTCAATAAGTTTTACAAGTTTTTGTAGGTAAAATTAGGTACCTCAGCTTATACTTGAGTATATACAGTATTAAAAAACTTAAACGTATGGTGCACATAGACACCATCACGAAACACCTTCAAGGTAGGCCAGTATTTTGTACAATACATCATTTATATATCAGAGGGTGTGCATATGTTAAACACAACAATTCTTGGGGGGCAATACAGCTAAAAAAACTTGGGGCACGTCTTATGTAGGGATGTAGCGAACTGTTCGCCGGCGAACTAGTTCGCGCGAACTTCGACTGTTCGCGTCCGCCGAATGTTCGCGAACGTCGCGCGACGTTCGCCAATTGGTGTTCGCGTTCGATTCGAAGTAAAATTTCGTTCGACCATTCGACCATTCGACCGTTCGATCGCTAAAATCGAACGATTTCCATTCGTTCGAACGATTATAAGCATTCGATTGAATTAAAATCATTCGATCGAATAGCTTCGATCGTTCGATTCGAACGAAAATCGTTCGATCGTACGAATAAAATCCTTCGATCGTTCGATCGAACGATTTTATCGAGCGTTCGAAGTTCGCGAACTGTTCGCGAACTGTTCGCTTTTTTGCCGGTGTTCGCGAACGGCGTTCGCGAACATCAAATCGGCAGTTCGCTACATCACTAGTCTTATGGTTTTTCAGTTTGAAAACCCCTTTGCCTGAGAAATACTCTTAGAAATATGTACATTTCTCTAGACATGTGCTTTCTTTGTACAATTCTGAGCAGAAAACAAGAGGTTATTCAGAAACAAAGTTGGTAATCAGGCAAAGGTAGAGGACTAGAAAGTCAGGATCTAGTAAATCAGCATAAAAATATACTAATTATAGAGCAGCATCTTAAGACCTAACAGACCTTTGCAATTTTTATTGAATCTGGAGCCGAGATGTATACTATAACATCACACTGATTCTCCCTTACATTGCCATTGATGGTCGTTGAATACTAAAATGTACTTGGTATAAAATATACCATATAAGAATTGCTTACCAGCCCTTGTACTGTTATTAATCAGATAAGTATTTGTTTAGGCCCAAATAACGCTACAAAAATAAGTATGCATTATAACAGTGGAAGAGATTAACAGAAAAATGCAGAGAAATAACTAAAATGTTTATGCATGCCTTTAATTTTTTTAATTAGTGGCAATTCTAAAATGTCCTTATTTACTTGACATGCCACTGTAAATAGAAATCGTTAATACGAGGAAAAAGTAATTATAACCTACAATATTAAATATCCCTTATTATGATGGCATCATTCTTTGTATTGATTACTTTATATAATTTTTTCATGTCTTACTAACATGTAGTAGTACCTGTGTGCAATCAGAATTTAATAGACAGTTGAAGAATGAATGAATAATTTGATATCATCATTCACAATACTTCTGTTGAATTGCTTTCAGAGGAAAAATTTAATTTAAAACCGCTTGGCATAGTTTCTACATCAGTTGTAGGAAGCTAAAGAGCAATTTCTGACCAGTACTATGGGAAAAAATTACAATTATAGAGTTTTGTATGAAATAACAAATATAGAAGCTAATGTACATGCGGCATAATAGGATGCAGGATACAGTGGGAACTTATTAAGAAATTATTGCTATTGTAGCAGAGGGGATTTAAGACACACAGGATATCAGCATTATGATGTTGAGGGGGAGGTGAGCAGGCTGGGAGTGGAGGAGTGGCCAGGTAGGGGTTGCAGTGTGGGCTGGGCACCTCCAAATATTTTTTGCTGGGGGCACTGGCGCCACTACAGTAGATCAAGGATCCCATTTATTCTTATTCTGTGGTGAGCTCTAATCTCAAATTTTCATAAAACTGCCCCTTACACTACATTATTGTTCTGGGTTATTCCTATTTTTCAGATTTTAATTTTAAATACTTTTGGGTTATTTATAAATGCCTTGTATTATGCAAAATATAATTTAAGCCCAATTTGCAATTTTTTTTACCCAGAATACAGCACTTGTTACCGCTATTTGCAGGTGCATACTGTAGGTGAGGAAAGCATCTTTCAAAGTAAGCAGCAAGTAAGTTGCAGGTAAAACCTAGTCCCTTTGTAAAATGTATAATGAAGCAATAGAATTCTTAATGAATCAGATAAAATTGAGCATAGGACTGGCCAGATATGGGATGACTTTGACGTAGTTGGCCAGCTTAAATATATTGCAATATATGGACAAACAATCCCTGTTTTGTTTAAAGGGTAAGGCATTTTTCAGTAGCAGTATGCACAAAATGTCTCTGTCTTAAATATATTGATAATGGGTTGAGTGCAGAGGACTCTTGTATTTGACTATATGTATTTTGTGGTCACACCCTCATTGCACCCCCGCCTAATGGTTTTAAAAAATAGTGGTCAGCACAACTTTCCCTTGTTTGTTATAGTTATACAGGAGCAGTGACCAGCTCCATGTTGTAGCTCCCACCCTTCCCAGCTATAGTCAGGTGATCCCACTGGTGTCTAATAAAAGGGCAGCCAAGTATGGGGGTTTACTTTTAAAGCAGCAAGTAAGTTGCAGGTAAAACCTAGTCCCTTTGTAAAATGTATAATGAAGCAATAGAATTCTTAATGAATCAGATAAAATTGAGCATAGGACTGGCCAGATATGGGATGACTTTGACGTAGTTGGCCAGCTTAAATATATTGCAATATATGGACAAACAATCCCTGTTTTGTTTAAAGGGTAAGGCATTTTTCAGTAGCAGTATGCACAAAATGTCTCTGTCTTAAATATATTGATAATGGGTTGAGTGCAGAGGACTCTTGTATTTGACTATATATATATATATATATATATATATATATATATATATATATATATATATATATATATATATATATATATATTAGATATATAAACTATAGAACATTTTAAAAACAAAACATTGTAACGGCAAAACATTTTAGGTTAGGAGGTGTTTTGTATCACATTTTTATTTTTGTACTGTTTCATATAATCAGAGTAAAGACCAATTTTGAAGTGTTTGATTAAATTAAAACTATTATTTCGTCATTATGTTTGGTTTACTATATTTACCCATTCTGATATATCTGGAGGTTCAGTCTTTTTCCATTTGCTAGGTATCATCGCAATTGCAATAGTTATAATATATTTGATTAATGGTTCATTAATAGTGATGGGCGAATTTCTTCCGTTTCTCTTTGCTGAAAAATGTATGAATTCCCAGGAAAAAAATTGTGAAATTCGTAAGGTTTCATGAAAAATCATGCAAATCATATGTTTTCATGCAGAAATCGTGAAATTTGAAGGTTTTCATAAAAAAATCGTGAAAATCAGAAATTGACGCCGGCAAATTTATTCGCTGGCGGGGAAACGTGGAAATTCGCCGCAAATTTGTGCCAGGTGAATTTATTCGCCCATCACTATTCATTAATAATAGTTTTTTGTCATGTAGCAGTAATATTGTAGTTGAGTGTAACTTCAATTGTTGTGGAAAGATAGCTTCAATAAACTGTTGAATAGAGTCCCTGTAGGACTTTAGCTTATTACATAAATACCAAATATGTTCATACATCCCAATTTCTGTTTTACATCTCCAACAACTGTCAGAGATGTTATATATGCTTTTGAGTTTGGTTGGGTTGGAAAACCACCTTGCTATGATCTTATAACTGTTTATTATTGCGACATATCTTTTCCCAGATTTATATTTTTTTGTCCCTCTTTTTATTTCCAAAATGATAGGAGGTATGCAGCTGGAGGTTTCATTTTCATATTGCACTCTAGGGCACAGATAATGTATATTAGTCATATAAGACTGCTGAAACTTGAAAGTAGCTTTTTTGGATTCAGAAATAGTCTATGTACATTATCGCATCATTTACTCAAGATTAAAGGGATTTAAATTCACATATTTCAAATTTAGTCTTTTATGTCTTTTCAGATGTAGTCTTTGGTGTACGACACCACTAATTTCTTTACCAAGCAACAATATAGGGCTTCAAAAGCAAATGAGGTGGTCTCTTTGTCAAAGCATTTCCATTTTTTTCCAGATTGAAATCCACGCTACACTGATGAATACACAACTGTTTGCATTTATGATCGTTGGAAGGTACTAAAGTGCAGTCCCCATTCAGCCCCCATATTTCCCCTAACTTGCAGATGTGCTAGTTAAGGAACGCCAGCTACAATGGGGCCCTGTACTTTCAAGGGAAGTTGGTAAGGATATGGCTGGCTTGCTCTTGCCAATGTATAGTATATCATTTATAACATTTTCTGCAAACTGCATTGCATTTTTCTTAACAATTACTACTACATTACATGTTTAAAAAAAAATAATTATTGACATTATTAGGAAAATATAAGTATTTATTCTTTATTATGTTGTAAAAGAAACATAAAAAACATTTGATGGGGTTTATATTATGCACAACATACTGTACAGTAGTGGGAAACCATTTATTGTGTAATTAGAAACATGTGGTTTAGCTCACCAAAATTCCTGTTTTTGCATTAGGGGAAGGCATTTTTTTCTTTGCCCCAGTTCATCTAAATAAAAAGCTGGTTTACAGGATTTCTAGGGATAGTTAAGAGGTGAGTCCCCTGTTCCAGTAGGCTGCTCCAGATGGATTGATTTGTCACCCAGGCATAGGTGATGGGTGATTTTTGTGCTTGGGGAGGCTACTTAACCCATTCCTTGTTTTGATTTTACCTCTCTGCTAATGTCCGGAACACAGGACATGTCATAGAAGAAAGAATAGTGAAAACAAATGACAAAACTGTGAATCAAATTATCTACAGTGCAAAAACCGGGCATGGAGAAGCTTCAATTTCCCCTTTAAATTTCTATTTAAACTTCACCTTAATGCTTTTTCCTCTCTAAGGATATTGAAAGGTGTAGTTCAACCAACTTGGGGCTGCAGGATGAACCCTGGAAGTAGCTAAAGTTTAGGGTTTGGGTAGACTCTAGTGCACAATGAGAATGATGGATAATGGCACATTATTCCCACCACCTCCAGTTAGCTTCTCTAGCACAATGTTCAACAAAAATAACTGCATATAGGCACCCCAAGCACAGGGTGGGAATGGAATTCCCAAGCACATCATATAGTGAGAGCCAGTTGATTGAGGCACCACAAGCACATAAACAGTGAATGGCTTTGGGTACTTACACTCCAGGCACAGTATACACAATAAGAGACAGTGGGCAAATTTGTACCAGGGTAGTAACCTATAGCGACCAATCAGTGATTAGCTTTTTTTTTTTGCCAGCTGTAGGTTGAATAGTGAAAGCAATCATCTCATTGGTTACCATGGGTTACTGCCCAGATTCAAATTTGCCCAGTATTTATAAATGATCTCCAGTGTTTAATAAATAGGAGGGGTGGATTTGACCCTTGACACATATTTTTTTCAGAATTCACCCCCTATTCTGCTGTCCCATGCACCCTCCTTTTTACTTTTTTTGATCTCTTACTAGTTTCTCATCTGCAGGTGTGACTACTGTAGTCCTCTTTTAATTTGCCCCTTGCAGTAGTTTAGTAGTAACCTTGCATTTTGGTATCCCTGACCCCATTTCTGTGTTTTGACTTCATGTTTCCCTAACTTTATATACATACACTACAATTGTATTACTGTTTCCAGACTGGTAGGGGGAAGGGGCAGAAGGGATGTACCACAACTTACATCTTGAGGGGGCAAAACAGGAAGTAAAGCTTTTTCTTTTGTTATTTTTTTCCTCCTCTTGATTCTTAATGACTATTTTTATTATTACGCAACGTAGGGATGACTGTGTACTGGGGTTAAGTTCAAGCTCTCTATCTCAGAAAAGACACCCCCGCTCCAGGTGTGACAAGGTAATCCAATGATTCAAAGTAACTGAGAGAAAGCACGCCAAGCAGATTTACTGCTAAGTGGTTTATTGTTCACACAACATGTTTTGGTCTACTCGCCCTTTATCAAGTGTAAAGGTCACACAGGGTGGGTGTGGGTAACCTTAATTAAGTTCAGGTCATTAACCATGTAGCCATATTACACATGAGAAAAATGGGGGGATTGCCATAGTATCTAAACGTGTAACGAGTGCAAAGAAATAAATTATTCAATAGAAAAAACAACATAATTGTATAAAGACTTTCAAGAGTCCAAAGTTCACATGTAGTACTGCCCATTGTTAGGGCCTACTAAAAAAACTTGATAATCCTGTGTAGTTAAGTAGGAAGGAATAGCCCAGTATTCTTACCATTAGCCGTACAAACTAGTATATTGTATCTATCTTGGGCAAGGAGATATTTTTTTTATATCTGAAAAAAGGAAACAAATATAGTCAGTTTCAAACATAGGCAACATTGTAGCAGCTTTAAAGAAAACATTTTACACTCCAGCTGCCATTCATGCCTTTTGGCTGTAATGTATCAAGTCTCTTTATCCAGTAAGCTTCCCTTTGTAGTAACTTCTTAATAATATTCCCACCTCTCTGAGGGGGGTTGACTACTTCCACGACTGCCCACCTTAACTGGGATTGGTTGTGACTCGCAGAATTAAAGTGTCTCGACACTGTAGGGTCCGTGGCTGTTCCTTTTTTAAAGTTACATATACTTCCCTTGTGTTCCTTGATGCAAGTTTTTACCGGTCTTTTCGTTTGACCAATATAAACTAGACCACAGGGACATTTGAGCAAATAAATAACGTAACTTGTGTCACATGTGGCATAGTGTTTCAACATGACCGGAGTACCCTGTGTAGGATGTTGCATCACTTCTCCTTTAATGATGGAAGAACAGGAATTACAACTTAGACATGCATATGTTCCAACTTTTGGTTTCCCTAGAAACCTTTGAGTTCCCTTTTTCTGAGGGGGGTGAACCTCTGAGGGGCATAGTAAATCTCGGAGAGATGAACGTTTTTTGTAACTGAAGACAGGTGGATTTACGAAAACACTCTTCAGTGTTTTATCCTGTAGCAGTATTGCCCAATATTTGTGAATGATATGCTCTATTTTTTTGCTGCATTTTGGTGTATAAGTTAGCAGCTCTTTTCTAGGCAGTTTACCCACTTCCATAGCACACTTATCTATATCTTTAGTCTTATAGCCTCTTTTTACAAATCTTTGTTTTAGAGTTTCAACTGCTGAGGAATAGTTACCTTCTTCGGAGGAGATCCTCCGTGCCCTTATAAATTGGCCCTTGGGGATAGCTCTGATCACTTTAGGGGCATGGAAACTGGAGGCTAATAACACATTATTTCTTTCAGTATTTTTACGATATAAAGTAGTGCTGATATTGCCATTCACAATAGTCAGTGTGACGTCCAAAAAATTGATCGTCTGTCCACCTGTTTCACTAGTAAACTTAATAGTAGGGTGTGCTTTATTAGCATTGTTTACCATTTCATCAAAAGCCAGATCAGGACCTTCCCACAGGACTAGAATATCATCCACAAACCTGTAATACCCAATGATGTATTGTAAATAGGGTTCAATCAAAAACAGCTGTTTTTCTATTTTGTGGACAAAAATATTGGCAAACGATTTTGCCAGTCAGGTTTGGGAAGCTTAGCATTCCCTAGCCTTAAAGGGATACTGTCATGGGAAAACATGTTTTTTACAAAATGCATCAGTAAATAGTGCTGCTCCAGCAGAATTCTGCACTGAATCAATTTCACAAAAGAGCAAACAGATTTTTTTATATTCAATTTTGAAATTTGACATGGGGCTAGACATATTGTCAGTTTCCAAGCTGCCCCAGTCATGTGACTTGTGCCTGCACTTTATGGTGGAACTACTTTCTGGCAGGCTGTTTTTCCTCCTACTTAATGTAACTAAATCAGTCTCAGTGGGGCTTTTACTATTGGGTGCTTTTCTTAGATCTTTCAAGGAGCTGTTAACTTGTGTTAAGCTGCTATCTTGTTACCTTCTCATTGTTCTGTTGTTAGGCTGCTGGGGGGGTGATATCACTCCAACTTGCAGTACAGCAGTAAAGAGTGACTGAAGTTTATTAGAGCACAAGTTACATGTCTGGGTGTAGCTGGGAAACTGACAATATGTGAGATTTCAAAATTGAATATAACAAAATCTGTTTGCTCTTTTGAAAAATGGATTTCAATGTAGAATTCTACTGGAGCAGCACTATTAACTGATGCATTTCGAAAAAAACATGTTTTCCCATGACAGTATCAATTTAATGAAAATCTGCCCATGCACCCAGGAAGTTGCAGTTGCATGTGTGTTGACACAGATACAACATGTGTGAACAACAGGATTTGCAAATACTGAGAATGCATGTGAATCTTATAAACTTAGGAGGGAAAGCCTTAAATAATGGACCACTATATTGCAATGAATCATATGTGCCTCTTTTTTGTGTTTATGCAACAGTGGCCAATGATCTACCCGCAACACCACAGCACAGTCCCTCTAAATGGAATTGCTACAAGATAAAAATCCCTGCAGATGCAGGAAGAATAAAAGTGCAAGCTTTTCCAATTTCAAAAGCATCTAAACATTTTTCTAAACTTCATGGAATGCTATTTAATTGTGCAATGCTTTTTAATTAAAAATGATAACTGTACTATGCAGTAATAACCCATAGGATATATTCTACAGTGTTTTCCCAATTTGAAGTATTTGTTAGAAATGCAATACATTTTTATTACAACATAATACAGCAAAATACCTATTTTGCCCTTTCCTTGAACTTATAAACTTCTGCACTCTTGATAAATATAGAAGAGAAGGGGAACAAAATTCACATAAGCCATTTATTTAGCAGGTATTGTTTTCCAGAAACACTACTGTAAAATTCTCTAATCCATTAAAAACTCTTTCTGGTTGAATGTAAAAATGTAATTTAGTTAACCTATTAACAAAGCACCAATATGACTTTCACTCTGCAATATCTTTGTAAGCCGACAATTTTTTCTGTTACTGTGTATCAACATTTTCAGGGAAACGCAGGAATGATTTAGAGATATGGCCCACAATGCTTGCTGATTTCTTTATAAAATGATTTCAAGAGAGCATAACATTACATCCACACTTTTTTTTCATTAGGCATTTTCAAAAAACATTTTTATTTCATTTATTACTTTAATTATTTATCCAGCATGTATAATGAAAGCCTTTTATTGAACTCATTTGTCAGATTTTCATGAAATATTAGAAGTTACAAAGAATATAATGTAATATAATGCAAAGTTCAAAAGAGCCATGCTTACTGAAACCCAGCCCAACAATGACAATATTTCTAACGGGAAATATCACAGGTATGGATAATGGACATTACGTTTGTGCAAAACCTAAAATACAATAATATTAATCATTTGTAAATCAGCAATATACTTTTGTTTCTTTTATTCAATCATTGTTTTCTTGTATTTTGAAGAAATACATCTCAGTTAGGTAATGTCTAATAAATTCCTAATTAGGCTTTCATTTTGTAAGTCTTTATTCCCATTAGGGATGTAGCGAACGTCGGAAAAAAAGTTCGCGAACATATTCGCGAACTTGCGCAAAAATGCGAGCGGTTCGCGAACGGTTCGCGAACCCCATAGACTTCAATGGGAAGGCGAACTTTAACATCTAAAAAAGACATTTCTGGCCAGAAAAATGATTTTAAAGTTGTTTAAAGGGTGCAACGACCTGGACAGTGGCATGCCAGAGGGGGATCAAGGGCAAAAATGTATCTGAAAAATCTGCCTGTGTGTGCTTGGAAGAGATAGTGTAGGGGGAGAGCTGTTAGTGATTTCAGGGACAGATG
The DNA here is from genome assembly GCA_038501925.1 of Xenopus petersii. NCBI lineage: Eukaryota > Metazoa > Chordata > Amphibia > Anura > Pipidae > Xenopus > Xenopus petersii. The sequence continues at coordinate 72,999,630 of CM076683.1, read as the reverse complement.
ATAGTAAGTTTGCTGGCTAGTAATCTGCTTGATACTGCTCTGTATTGGAACAAAAAAATAAATAAAAGCAGTCCTTACAAGGACTACTGTTATTGCAGCAGTCAGCAGATGAGATCAGAAGCAGGACAGCTGCCCACTGCAGCTACATACAGAGCACTGCAGTAGAAGGTAGATTACTAGCCAGCAAAGCTACCTAAGCTTAAATGTCCCTCAAACCCCTGCAGACTTCTGTCCCTCCAATAACAGAGCAGTATCAACACGATTACTAGCCAGCAAACTTTCAACTGTCCCTGAAATCACTAACAGGCAGCAGCTCTCTCCCTACACTATCTCTTCAGCACACACAGGCAGAGTGAAAAAACGCTGCAGGGCTTCGGTTTTTATAGGGAAGGGGAGTGGTCCAGGGGAGAGCTTCCTGATTGGCTGCCATGTACCTGCTGGTCTGGGGTGAGAGGGCAAAAAAAAGCGCCAACAATGGCGAACCCAAAATGGCGAACGTCGCGCGACGTTCGCGAACTTCCGGCGAGCGCGAACACCCGATGTTCGCGCGAACAAGTTCGCCGGCGAACAGTTCGCGCCATCTCTAATTCCCATTAAGTTTAAAAAAAGCATACATGATAACCAAAATTTTGGTAACATAAATGTAATTGTAACTGCATCAATTTACATTAGTATTTTGTTTTTCGCATTACTAGTGGATTTCGATGGACTAAACTGAAATTACATAATGATAATGCTTCCAAGTGTACTATTAAAGGGACAGTAAAATTATATTATAATGTAAACCAGCATATTGGCGTTAACTGGTATGAGGTATTCATAAATGTATTCATATTCTATTACAGACCTAATCTAACCACATTTATATCAGGTTGCAGAAGCAAATTACATGTCTTACTTCTCATTTAACAGTCAATCAGTAAAGTATGTATTTATGGTTATTTAAAGTGCAGACATTTATTTTGACAGCACAAGAAGTCTCAGAATTAATTTCAGTGGAAACGGTGTGATGTGAACAATTCCGAATCGAGGGGCAAAGAGCTGTTCAGCATTCAGCTACCCTAGCTTATTCAGCATTAAGCCATACAAGTTATTGATTGCTGAGAAAGCAAAGCCCAGCACCGTGTATGGCAGGTATTAACTACAGGGCTCCATTTTACTTGACAGTCATAAACTTTCTACCTCGTGCCACCAATCCTATGGACACAAGTACTCTTTGGATGGCCTCTGAGTCACAAAATGACTTTAAGCATGACACTAAGCTGAAATGCAATGAACATAAAAGGATTTCAAGGAAGATCTGTAGATTTGTAAAGCACATGCCTTTTAATGTACTTGTAGAATCATTTGCTCTGGAGCTACTGCCACCTTCGTTAGGTAGCAGCTCTAGTATTTCACTGTGTCAGTAGACAAAAAAAAAGTCTGAATTAAGTCTGAAAAGAAGGCCAAAGGAAATAAAAGGTGCCCAGTACAGTACCTTTAATAAATGGTATTTTTATCTAAATTAACTGTACTAATAACCACACTTGCAGTAATTGATCCCTGCTAAGTTGCATTTCTCGGAGTTCATTTTATCAAGATGTCTAAAGCTTAGGATATTTATCCAAATGGTACTTAACTATTCAATTGTGATGAAAGAAATTTTTCGGCAGGTTTTGCAGCATCCACAGACTCCAAATGGTTAAAAGAACTGTTGTGTGTCAAAAAAAAATTTTGCGTGAAAAAAAAAAAAACTAATTGTCACCCATAGACCAATACATTTTGCACATTTGTTGCAGTTTCACACATTTCTGACAAAGTGAAATAGGTCAGATTCACCCATCACTAATATCTAACTAAGCAAACCTCTAATCTACCCTAAAAATCAGTCAGGATAGCCAGTGATACATCTGTACACGTGGTTTACTGAGGGAAAAAGTATATATAATATATCAAGAACATGTAATATAGTAAACATTTTCATTACATTTCAATGTTTCTCATTATTAATAGCAGTTTTTCAGTTGTTTTCCTTAAAATTTTATTAAATAGCAACTGTATAGAATCAACATAATTTTATACATTTTCATTTAAAACAAATGACTAGGAAATAATTTCCACTGCACTCTTTATGTTATAAGCTTCCTTGGATGAAATAATTTTTAAGATGTCAAAATAAGCTTTCTTGCAGAGTGAAAATAGAGAAAAGGTCAATTCATCAATTAGTTATTCCCCTGACAAGTTGTTTTCAAATGTCACATTTACTCTTCAGCCGTGGATTAGCTGTATAAAAGAGTAAATCCCTGTGCTACTTTTAAAGACACATGAACTGAATCATCTCTTTCTAGACAAGGCATTGTTTTGTTTGGAAAATGTATTTGAGATGCTGAAAAAAAGATTTGAAATATAATATATTTAATTAAACGTGTATCTTAGAGTTTTGACTAATGATATATAAAATTAGTAGCTAGGGATGGGAGAACCTGAACCATTTCACTTTGCCGAAAATTTGTGAAATAGCAAAAAAATTGCTAAAGGGCATTCGTCAATCAACATTTTTTCAAACCTTTCAACATTTTTTACTATATATCTATTTTTTCACAGCAAAACATGGCAAAATATTTAGTTTGTTTCTATTTGAAGTATGGTTTGCCTGTCCACCTTATTAAAATATAGTCATAAAGATTATATTTTGTGTTATTTACATCGTAAGTGGCTTATTCCATGGAGTATATGGCACCAAATCTTACACTTGGTAAGAGAGAGTAGAAATGTGGAAAAGAAAAAATGGATATAGAAAAAGAGGTATAAAGAAAGTAGAATTGCCTAGATATTGTGGCAGGATGTTTTTATTCATTTATTTTTCCTCCTTTATGTTGGCACCAGGGCAATAACCTAGTCAACGGTGTGCACCTTGGATTTGGGAATATATATATATATATCCAATCTACAATAAGCAGGCTTTGCTTTATACTTACCCATCGTTATCAGGAAACAGGATTTTAATATATGTAGAATCCTTCTGCAGTAGCAGCGGATTGTCCTCTGAGCACCAGCTGAGATCAGTAACTCAATAAAGCCCAGTAAAATAGGTCAGAATCTGACAACAGGCTGTTGAATTGTGTAACTGTATCTATAGAAATACTGTGTCAAGTGCAGACTGATAAAAGCAAAGCCCGGGAAAGTTACTGCACTCAGGCTTTGTCCTATTCCTGACTAAGCCCCACTGCCATGTCGATATACTTCAACTTCAGCTCTCTGTATACTCTACTAGACAGCCCCTTCATTTATAGCTAATGGGCTTTCCTTTTTCTTCTGTAACACTTAATTGTAGTGAGCTGAAAGATTAATTGTATTTTTTATGCCTCTGTCTATCTTAGTGATTAGAGATACAGGTATAGGAGCAGTATTCTAGTATGATTGGGATCTGGTGTTTTCTGCATATGGGTCTTTCCATTATTTGGATTTCATTTCCTTTAAGGGTGGAATGGAATTAAATTGTAAATGTTTGCAAATGTTTAACACTGGTTGCAATATAAAATGATTCCTTGCAATGTAAAATTATTTGCTAGCAAAAATTACATTGCTCATAGTCTCTAAGCAAAGGTTAGCGTAAACACCTGCTCTGGAGTTTCGTTTAATATTTTGTCACAAAAAATGCTTTGCGGGAGCATGTATGGTAGTCACATGAGAGCAGAGCTCTGAGGCCTAGACGCCCAGTGTTATTGTACAATAGACAAGCAAGATGGGAAAAGTAGAGTCCATGGATGAGAGGAAACTAAAAATGTGAAGACTGGTGACTCACAGCGCTTATTGAAACAATTCTTCTATTGAAGAGCAACCCCAGCACAACTCAGAGATGGCAGCACCACGCAGTGCAAGAAGCCCAGGAGAAGAGTCCGATTTGGAATCTGTAACTTTGGAACAAATAACTTTAACACATTACTGGCAAAGGCAGATTTAGCAGACATGATTCCACAGTTTAGACACACATTAAAGTGGACCTGACACCCAGACACAAAAAGCTGTATAATAAAAGTCCTTTTCAAATTAAACTTGAAATCCAATCTATATTTTTCATTAAAACATTCATAACTGTTGTAAACTCATTTAGAAATCTCAGCTGTCAAACAAATATTGTCTGCCCCTCCTCTATGCCTTAGGCAGGGCAGACAATTACTTTCACTTTCTATTTAGCACTTCCTAGATGTAACTGCTCTCCCTGCATTCCCCCGTTCACTTCGCCGTTTAATTGTGTAGCCAGTGCATGGGAATGGACATCAGGTGCCACATTCTGATGCACAAACAAGTTCTGAGATGATGCAAGGCTTGCCTTAATAACAGTGTCCACAAAATGGCTCCTGCCTGCTTGCTAGAATTATGAGTTCCCAGACTGAAGGAAACACGATTCAAATAATTTATATAGTATAATTAAAGTTCATTTTGCTTGACTAATGTGATAAAATAGGATTTTGAATATTTTTTTGGGGTGACAGGTCCCCTCCTAATGACAAGCCAAGAGACATCATATGTTGTGTCACTAAATTTTTAATAAAGGATTATTAATTAAAGGATTATTACTTAAGCAAGGAAAGTAAGAACCACCACATTTATAAATACAGAAATTATAATCATGGAATACCTTACAACAACGCACACTCATACAACATAATAACATGCATTAAGGACAAAGACCTTTTATTCAGATGAACATATCCCTTTGGCTGACAAGTAAACAAAGATGATAAAACATCCATACAAAGAAATTGAGAGACTCCAACCTTACTACTTACTAACTGAGTGTTACTATAGCAAAAGACAATCCTCAACCTTAACCAATCTGTTGACTAACAACAAGACTAACAAAGCAATTAAAGACTTTTATCTACTGACTATAAGAACTGATTGTTCTGGGTGAAAACCTATGACTTTGATCCACCACTGGGAAATGATCACAAGAGCCACTGCCAGACAGGCACATCCTCCCCCACAGGCTAGTCCTGTTAATAGGTAGCCATCACAAAGAAGGCTAATTTTACCCCAACATACTACCATTACTGTAAGTTTTAATTATGTTTAAATATTTTTTTTTAATTATATTGTTGTTAATACTGCTAAAACAATACTGAGAACATTTCTTATTGGTTTAAGAAATGTTTTTGAAACAGGATGCAGAGTGACCAAGAAGGTTCTATATAAATATTTACTTACCTGAAGTAATATGCTAACGAATGCTTTATATCATACCAGGCTACTAGACACTTGGAGATGTCTACACTAGAGATGGGCGAATTTTTTACCTTGTTTCGCCGTGAAAATGATGCCCATAGACTTGTATGGTGTTGTGCGTCAAAAAAAAAAAAAGACACCCATCCCTGGTCTACATGAAAATGAAAAAGACTATACCTTCATTTCTAATGCTAAACAATCCTATTCTAGAATAGATTATATTTTGACTTCACAACAATATATTGACTGGATCTCCAAAGCTAACATACAAAATATTGTTTTGTCAGATCATGCAGTGGTATAAATTTTAATAAAACTACCAAATAAACCAGAAACCCCATGAAGATGGAAGTTAAATTAATCATTGCTAGATGATATAGATTGTATTAGGGAACTGACAGAAAGTTTGTGTACATATGAAAATTCAATTCATGCTGACCCAGCTCCACAAATCTCAAAATGGCAGGCCCTGAAATGTGTACTAGAGGAACAGTATATTAATAAAACATGGGTTACAGTTAAAAAAATTAGACAAGAGCCAACTAACAACCTATTGAAGAGGGTTCACAAATGTGAAACTAGAAGAAATTGAAACAAGAAGAAAATGTATTAAATCAATTTAGCAAATCCAGATTGGAATTGCAACAACACCTTAACGCTCAAACCAAAAACATATTGGCCAAAACCCAACAATTTTTTTCTGAATATGGAAATAAAACAGGAAAATTATTTGCAAGGGCCTTGAAAAACAAACAAATAGGGGCACATATAAGGCAAATTAAAGACCTCCTTGGTAAAATACATTGGGCAACAAAGGAAATAGCAAAACATTTTTGGAAATATGAACAATTATACAACCTCAGACCTCTCTCTGAAAATTGAAAAGCTAATTTACGAAATCTCCACAATACCAGAGAAGTATAACACGCAATTAAAAGAGCCCATAACAAGAGAGGAAATACAAATGGCAATAACTAAACTGAACAAAGCCCCAGGTCCTGATGGATACACTGCTAAATTTTATAAAAACCTGTGAAGCCAATATAACCCTAATACTTTTACCCTACTTCAATAGTATATCCAAAGATACACCTTTAAATTTTGAATTTTTGGCAGCACACATCTCATTAATTTAGAAACCAGAGAAGGACCACACAGTGCGTGGAAATTATAGACCCATTTCCCTGGACATGGACTTTATTTACAGAAATTCTAGCACAAAGGCTAAAACCAACTCTTCCTGTTTGTATCCATCGAGATCAGGTGGGATTTGTACAAGGGAGAGAAGCTAAAGAAAACACAATTACAGTGATCAGTTGGATTATATGGAACAATAAACAGAAAGTACCCTCACTTTTTTTATCTTTAGTTGTGGAAAAGGCTTTTGACAGGGTGAACTGGGAATTTTTAGACCTGGCACTAGCATACATGGGCATTCCTGAAATATTTAAAGAGAAGATTCTAGCACTTTATACAACACTCTTGGCACAAATAAGAGTAAACTGGATACTTTCAGTACCATTTAACATTAGTAATGGGACACGACAAGGCTGTCCTTTTTCGCCTCTACTTTACGTTATTTGCATGGAATATCTGATGATAGCAATAAGGAAAAATGTAGATATAACAGGACCACATATAGCTTAACAGAATTTTTTAAAGCGGCAGCTTTTGCAGACGATCTGCTATTATAAGTCTCCAACCTAGTGGTGTCCCTACAAAATATTATAAAATAACTTTTATAAGGAAAGTATAAAAACTTATTATAAAAAACTCTTGACAGCCCCATATCCCTCCCCAATTACACCCAACAGTGAGTTCCCACCAGGATGAATGGACGAGGGTTATACAGCATTTGGTATTAACAAACCTCTACTACATAATTTTTTTGCCCTCAGAAAGTGAGCAAATCCCACTGGCAGAACAAAGAAAGGGCATATGGTAACTGAGGGATAAATGGAGACACATACACTTACAGAACGTCCAGAGAGCTTTACAGTTAAAAGGCACCAGAAGGAGATCTCTCAACAGCTTTGAACAGATACTGTATGTGCACTACCAATTCCAACAAGACATACTCTAATAATGCAACAATTGTAAAAAAAAAATTACGATTAGAGGTAAACATTAAATTCTGATGAAATTGTAATAACCCGCTGCTTAGATAAAAAATTGTAAAGGAAATATAATGGTTATAACAAATTTATTTTTTTTTTTTTAATTTTAATATAAAAATATTTTAACAGTATCATAACAGTGTTACCTTAACTATAGTTTATGATTTGTATACTAAAGCTGAATACAAAAAAAAAGCTTTGCATTATTACATACACTACACATGTTCGCAATAGCCATTTGTTTGCAAACTTTGGGAGGAATTCATTGAGGTCTCAAATCAGACAAAAAGAATGCAAACAATGAAAATATTGGTTGCTAAAGTTTGCAAATGTGTTTATGAACTTTTTTAAACATATTACATTCCCCCATTAGTCTAGTACTTTATTCATCTAAGGTTTCCTGGACCCTGAAATTGTCTCAATGGGGGTACCATGTTGTTCATAAATTGGTGTACGTTCTGCTATTTATATGAGAACTCATATTTGTTACTGTTAGTTTTAAAGATTTTGGTATGCAATTCCACTTCCTATATGTTTGTATAGTAAGGTACTATAATGCACAATTATTTTATATATTTATAAAGGCCGTTTATTGAGGAAATCTTCAAAGCACCTGGATTCAAAACAGGTTAGTTAGCTCTGTACATTTAATTGAATAGAGTGGTCTCTATTGGACCATTACTCATAAGAGTGATTTTGCTTCTGTCTTTGAACTTAATGGACATGTAAACCTCCCACAAAGAAATGTAATCTTTAAAAAGCCTCTTACAATCTTTAAAACACCTGCCACTCTGTTCGCTAAAAGGTTAATGGAATTTAGCATTCCTTCTCTGTTGCTCACCTGTACGGCTCCCTACCATCTGAATTAGCTGTGGCGATGAGCACATGCACACTTCAAAGCTACAGTATAATTCTGATGTACATGCAATTAATCTTTAATTAATAACTTGGTTTATTGCACTGGAAAAAGATGCTACACAGAGAGGTCAGAAAATATCACTGCTGATATTGAAGAGGAATAACGGCCACGAGGAGAAAGTTAGTAATTGGTTCTGGAAAATGTAGCAGCAATGGTGATGGGAAGTAATTTTTGAGCTGAAATATATGCTGTTTGTCTTGGGGAACTCTGTGTACCCATATGGAGTGGGAGTTACTGTACACTTTACATGTCATTTAGGTAGGGATGCACCGAATCCAGGATTCAGTCGGGATTCTGACTTTTTCAGCAGGATTCGGATTCGGCTGAATCCTTCTGCCCGGTCAAACTGAATCCTAATTTGCATATGCACCCCTAATTTGCATATGCAAATTAGGGATGGGAGGGACATTGCTTGACTTTTTGTCACAAAACAAGAAAGTAAAAAATGTTTTCCCCTTCCCACCCCTAATTAGCATATGCAAATTAGGATTCCGTTTGGCATTCAGCCAAATCTTTCGCGAAGGATTCAGGCATCCCTACCCGATCTGATCTGCAGGTTCCTGAAATCATTAGCCATTTCTAGTCCTGCAAAATGCATTCCTAGTAGGTATTCTACATTATTTTTAATTGGGTTTAAGGGAGATGCAAATGATTCTAATAATGCCTAGTGCATTGTCAGTCCATTTATTTTTTAGTGCTAGCCACTGAATCTTGAAGTTTATATTCCAATACTTTAGTTGGTATACTCGCATAATAATATAACCCTAAGGGGCAGATTTATTATGTGATGTAAAAAATGGCATAATTCACCACATATCACCAGGCATTGCTATGTAAAAAAGGTGTAAAAAATGGCGTAATTGTTAACACGCTTTTTCTTCCACCAGAACAGGTCTGAATCATTGTAAAATAACAACGGCAAACCTGGCATTCACATGTCGTAAAATAAAACAATCCTTGATGCATTTGCCTTTTATTTTACAATGCATTTTACACATTTTTCTTGGGAATTTAGTTTTACACAGCATAATAAATAGGCCCCAAATACATGCTCAAACCACTTAGGGGCATATTTATCAAGGGTCGAATTTCGAATTGAAAAAACTTTGAAATTCAAATTCAAAAAGACCAACCAAAATTAAGTCTTGTTTTTGGTCAAATAGGTCAGTTTTCAGAATGAAACGAAGGAAAAGCGCATTCAATCAAATTCAATTCAAAGTTTTTCCCAAAAAAATTTAGATTTTTCAAAGTCCACCAATTGACTCCAAATAGGTTTTAGGAGGTTCCCCGTAGGCTAAAACAGCAATTCGGCAGGTTTAAGAAGGCGAATGGTTGAAGATGAATTTTTAAACAGACACTACTTGATAAATTTCAATATTCAAATTTTTAATTTTTTTTTCAAATTCTAATCGAATTTGGACTATTCCAAAAAAATCAGGGAGAATGCTCATTCTGAGTGTATTGTTCCTCCCAGTCCATCTGAAACATTTAGTTGCCCATTGAAGAGGTCTATAGTTTAGTAGTCAAGATCTTTAAAGCAACAGTAACTCTTTACTCAGTACTCATTTCAAACCTTGTAATAACTAACAATACTGAACTCATCTCTAACATTTGTGTGGGTGAGCATTTAGGGAATAGTGATCATAACATGGTCTCCTATGAGATTCTGTTGCAGAAGCAATTCTATAAGGGAGTAACTAAAACACTAAATTTCAGACGTGCAAACTTTGACAGTATAAGGGCATCTCTGCAACATATTAAGTGGGAAATGCTTTTCACAGGGTTAAACACAGAACAAAAATGGGAAGTCTTTAAAATGCTGCTTAATAAATATACTTGTCAGTATATTCCACTTGTAAGCAAGGAACGTCGTTGCAAAGCAAAACCTTTTTGGTTCAATAGAAGCGTTGGTGTTGAGGTGGGTAAGAAAAGACGTGCTTTTAAGGCTTTCAAGTTAGCTGGTACAGCCGAAACATTTATAAGGTACAAGGAGGCCAATAAATCATGCAAAGAAGCTATAAGGCAAGCTAAAATTACTATAGAAAAGGATATTGCAGCAAGCAGTAAAAAAATTCCAAAATTATTTTTTAAATATGTTAATAGTAAAAAAATGAAGCAGGAAGGGGTGAGACCCATACTATCAGAGGGGGCTCAGCTGGTTGATGAAAACAAAATAAAAGCGCAGATTCTGAACTCATATTTTTCATCTGTCTACACAAATGAGGAACCAGTAAGTGAAGGTTTACTTCTTAACAGTCCCAATTCTAGTAATACAACTAATGATGCATGGTTCACACATGAAGAAATTCAAAAGAGACTAGAACATGTTAAGATTAACAAAGGTCCAGGGCCAGATGGTATTCATCCCAGGGTAATTAGTGATCTTAGCTCTGTGATTGCCAAACCTCTTTACTTAATTTTTCAGGATTCATTGAGATCTGGCATAGTGCCGAGAGACTGGCGAATTGCTAATGTGGTGCCTCTATTCACAAAAGGATCCCGTTCTCAGCCTCAAAACTATAGGCGAGTTAGTCTGACGTCATTGGTAGGAAAGCTTTTCGAAGGGTTAATAAAGGTTAAGATACTGGACTTTATAGCAATTCATACTACTATGAGTTTGTGCCAGCATGGTTTTATGCGTAATAGATCTTGCCAGACTAACTTCATTTCTTTTTATGAGAATGTAAGTAGAGACCTCGATTCTGGGATGACAGTGGATGTGACTTTGCTAAAGCATTTGATACAGTGCCACACAACAGGTTACTGGTTAAATTAAGGAATGTTGGCCTGGAACATAGTATTTGTACCTGGATAGAGAAGTGGTTAAAAGATAGACTACAAAGAGTTGTGGTAAATGGAACATTTTCTAATTGGACCAGTGTTGTTAGTGGAGTACCGCAGGGCTCTGTACTAGGTCCCTTGCTTTTCAACTTGTTTATTAATGACCTGGGGGTGGGCATTGAAAGTACTGTTTCTATTTTTGCAGATGATACTAAATTGTGCAGAACTATAGGTTCCATGCAGGATGCTGCCGCTTTGCAGAGTGATTTGTCTAAAGTGGAAAACCGGGCAGCAAACTGGAAAACTAGGTTCAATGTTGATAAATGCAAGGTTATGCACTTTGGCAAAAATAATATAAATGCTAGTTATATACTAAATGGCAGTGTGTTGGGAGTTTCCTTAAATGAGAAGGATCTAGGGGTCTTTGTAGATAACACGTCTAATTCTGGGCAGTGTCATCATCATCATCATCATTTATTTATATAGCGCCATTCTGTGGCTACTAAAGCAAATAAAGTTCTGTCTTGCATAAAAAAGGGCTATAACTCAAGGGATGAAAACATAATTATGCCTCTTTATAGGTCCCTGGTAAGGCCTCATCTGGAGTATGCAGTTCAATTTTGGACTCCAGTCCTTAAGAGGGATATAAATGAGCTGGAGAGAGTGCAGAGACGTGCAACTAAATTGGTTAGAGGGACGGAAGACTTAAATTATGAGGGTAGACTGTCATGGTTGGGGTTGTTTTCTGTGGAAAAAAGGTGCTTGCGAGGGGACATGATTATACTTTACAAGTACATTAGAGGACATTATAGACAAATGACAGGGGACCTTTTTACCCATAAAGTGGATCACCGTACCAGAGGCCACCCCTTTAGACTAGAAGAAAAGAACTTTCATTTGAAGCAACCTAGGGGGTTCTTCACAGTCAGGACAGTGAGGTTGTGGAATGCACTGCCGGGTTATGTTGTGATGGCTGATAGTATAGGTATGGGTATATAGAATTTAATTAAAAGTAGGGAGGGGTGTATGTATGGATGCTGGGTTTTCATTTGGAGGGGTTGAACTTGATGGACTTTGTCTTTTTTCAACCCAATTTAACTATGTAACTATGTAAGTAACACCAAAATGAAAGAGCTTTAAAGTAATGAAAATATAATGTACTGTTTTCCTGCACTAATACAATGGGTGAATTTCCTTCAGAAACAATACTATAGCTTATAGAAACAAGGTGTTGTGTAGCTTAGAGAGCAAAGAAAAAACACAACGGCACACGAGGGATATAGTTTCAGGGAAACCCTTGCCAAAACTTTTTACTGCGAAAAGTGCAAATGCAACGTTTCAGGGCTCCACCCCTTTCTCAAGCATGCTGTGTATTTTCTCCTTTTTAAGCCTAAATGGCAGCCCCCATGGTAACACAGAAGCCAATTTAAATAAACTATAGTAGTCTTTATAACTTTTACCAATGCAAGGTAACAGTATATTATATTTTAATTACTTTAACATGCTTTTATTTTTTGGTGTTAGTAATCCTTTAAGATGTTGGGATATATTAAAGGGATGGACATGGTTTTAATGGTGTAGTTTTTATAGCAGAACCTACAGATACAGTTGTGTTCAGAATAATAGCAGTCCGACATCACTAACCTGGTGACTTTGGTAATTTACCAGTAGGTGTAGTAGAGTAATAGAAAACCAACAGACCCAACAATCATGACATGCATGCTGTTGGTTCTGTGTAATTGATTCACTTATTGAGGCTTGTTCAAAATAATAGCTTGTTCCAAATAATAGCAGAGTGGAATTCAATTAGTGAGGTCATTCATTCTGTGAAAAAACAGGTGTCAATTACGGCCCTTATTACTGCCTTAAGAAAGGAAGGAAGCAAATGCTGTGCACGTTGGTTATAGTACATTTCTCTCTGAAAATCTGAGTAAAATGGGTTGTTCCAGACATTGTTCAGCAGAACAGCGTACTTTGATTAAAAAGCTAATTGTAGAGGGGAAAACATTTAAAAAGTGCGGAAAATTATAGGCTGCGCAGCTAAAATTATCTCAAATGCTTTAAAATGGCAACGAAAACATAAAAGATGTGGAAGAAAACAGAAAACTACCATTCAAATAAATAGAAGAATAGCCAAAATGGCAAGGCTCAGCCAATGATCAGCTTCAGGAAGATCAAGGAAGGTGTAAAGTTACCTGTGTCCCACAATAAAGACATGTGCTGAAAGAGCACACTGACTGGCTTAAAGAGAAATAGTGCACTGTGTGGACTGATGAAAGATTGTTCTTTTTGAGTCTAGGGGCCGCAGCCAGTTTGTCAGATGACCTCCAAACACTGAATCCAAACCACATTACACTGTGAAGACAGTGAAACATGGTGACGCAAGCATCATCATATGGGGATGTTTCTCATACTATGGTGTTGGGCATATTTATTGCATGCCAGGGATCACGGATCAGTTTCAATACATCAAAATACTTGAAGAGGTCATGTTGCCTTGAGAAATTTCCCTTGAAATGAGTGTTTCACCAAGACAATGACCCCAAACACACCAGTAAATAAGCAACATCTTTGTTCCAGACAAACAAGATTGAAGTTATGGAGTGACCAGCCCAATCCCCAGACCTTAATTTAATATAAAATATGTGGGGTGACATCAAAAATGATGTGTCTGAGAGAAAACAAAGAAATGCAGAAGAATTATGGAATGTTAACAGGTTCCAGAAGTTGGTCAACTCCATACAACACAGATGTGCAGCAATGGCTTGGATGATTTTTTGGACATACATAACATCACAGGCTATTGTGATACTAAACTGTATAGTGAGTATAAATATAAGTATATATAATGTATGTGAAAGTATGGAGGGGTGTGTGTATGGATGCTGGGTTTTCATTTGGACGGGTTGAACTTGATGGACTTTGTCTTTTTTCAACCTGATTTAACTATGTAACTATGTAAGTTCTCAGAACAGTGCTTATACAACTAAATATTAGTTCAGTGATTCAAAGGTGCTGTGGAGGCAGCAGGAGGAAGGCGAGTCTTTCAGGCAAGAACTGGCTGAACCCATAGGACACAGACAACAAGGGCAGGAACAGGGTGACAAGGCCAATAAATCAGACTGGAACAGGACGGATAGGGCGAAGATCAGGACTGGACTAGACAGGACAGAGATGGGGCGAAGGTCAGGACAGGAACAGAATGGATAAGGACTGGACGGTGAGGACGTAGATCAGATCAGGAGGCAGGAGCAGACTATAAGTATAGAAAAGAAGGACTGAAGCAGAAGGAGACTGGAGCAGAATAGCAAGAGGACTGGATAGCAGGAGAGGACTGGAATGGAGAGCAGCAGAGGACTGGAGTGGAGAGCAGGAGAGAACTGGAGCTGAGAGCAGGGCAAGATGCAGAGCAAGATGAGGGAAAATATAGACAGGGTACAAGTCAGAACAGGAAGCAGAAAGAAGAAAGGCAAGGTCAGGTCAAGATCAAGGCAGAATAAGGTTAAGGCAAGATCAGGATTTGAGTGAGGAGCAGAGCAAGATTAAGAATAGCAAGGAAAGCTGAGCAAGGTTAAAAGTCAGAACAGGAAGTAGGAACAGGCAAGGTCAGATCAAGGTCATGGCAGAAACAGGTTAAGGCAAGGTAAAAGGTAGGACTGGAGCAGAACTGGGAGGGAAAGACAAGGCAGGAACAGAACAAGGAAAGATAATGAGGAAAGGTTCAAGGTAGGGCAGAACAAGACAGGACAAGGCAAGGAGACTAGAGCTGAAACCCTTAGCTAGGGACAATGCCACACTGCTAGTCTGGCAAACCAATGCTCAGACAAGGAGTGTTTGGAGGGCTGGCCTTAAATAGGGCAGAGTCAGCCCTGATTGGCTGACTGCAAACCAATCGGGCTGCTGCTGGGCTGGGGCTGCAAAGGCCAGGTAATATGTAATGAGCAACCTGGCCTGCTGCCCACCTGGCCCAGTGGTCAAGACATTGAACCAGAAACCGACTGAAACAAGGAGTCTTTCCATGGGAGAGATGAAATTTGTGGCGATTAGAAAAAGTTCACCCTGTCTTTTAGAACTGATTCCTCATTGACACATGCTTGACAGTAAGCAGGTAACTCATCAGGAGAAAATGAAATATCTTTGGAAACTTGGATACTGAGAAAGTATCCCCATTTGATAGTTATGTGTTTGACTTATACCAGTCCCAGTAAGGGTGTCATCATGAGTATACCTAGACCAGTAGTAGCAGTATTTTTGTGTTTATAGATGTTATAGATCTCTTTATCCATGCTGTTTGTAATTTTTACACTTTTATTGGAAAGTGAGATAGACGGCATATAATGTTCCTTGGTTTTTTGCTTGGAAGTCCTCTTGGTAATAAAGCTCTGTGGACTCTCTCTCTCTATATAAATGATGTGTGAAGAGGCCAAAATTATTGTTGGGCAGCATTGATTTCAGGGATTGTAAACTTGCCTGAAACAGAATGTGTTATTTAAAAGAGGCATCCTTAACCACTTTCAGATGAGAATTCTTCAGTCTGAATTATCCCTGCTAGTGCTACATCAGACACTATATTTTACACTTCAAGCTTCCCAATTTGACACTGTAATTAAACTTCAGATAATGTGTTATTAGGTGATTTAGTTGGCTATAAATATTTAATGCAATTGTAGGGACCCATAGGGCTAATGTGCTCCTATGGCTTTAAATCCCTACCTTGATCTCCCTAGTTGCTGGGTAGATGCCCATGTAGCTAATTATAATTTACATATCCCAGTTAATTGGCCAAGAGGTGGTGTGACCACTTCCTGTCAGACTTTGGTATAGTGAGCGAGAAGGGGTGGATCTTCCTCTTTGGCTTTTGTCTGACCCATCTGGATGTCTCCACTAAGCCTGGGAACACAAAGGCCCAGTAAAGCCAGTTTTCCCTAGAGGATCCTGAACCTCTAGTGTTTACGTCTGGGATGCAGGGACCACGTGAATAAGGCTAGTGAGTGGCAGGAATATCATTGTTATAGTACTCTCTAGGAAAGTAAGACAGTGAGGGAAGATAGAAAGAGCAGCTTTGTGCTCCATCAAGTTGATGTAGCAGAGAGTAGCTTCCCAGGCTGTAAGATTGCCTACAGGGGATAAGGTGTCAGGCTTTAGGTTCTCCTCCCTGACCACTCCACTGGGTGAGATCCAAACCCCTAGAGAGAAGTTGTACCGCCTTCACTACAGCCTCAGGGAATGCACCTGTATCTACCTCTGCTATACTGTCTGAGCTGTGTGCCTATATATTCTGCAAATGCCTCATTACTGATGCAAGTAACCTGTGGATCATTTGTCTCTAACAAATAAAGTTATTATGTTCTGTTTGACTGCAAGAACCTCCTGGTACCAATTTTTTTTTTTATTGTTTAAATTACAGTAGCCTGTGGGAGTTGTAGTTGCACCTTCATTTCTTCCACTTTGTGAAGGCCCTGCCTTAAGTATTAGAGTCCAGTGTAACCCATGCTCTAGTATACTAGCTGGTTGCTAAACCCGTTGGCCTGGTTAGTCCAAAAACGTGGTACACAATGATTATATGAGACCATGAAAACAGAGTGTTAAGTCTAAACAAAATTTTTACTCTTATGTTAACTGGGGTACTGACCCAGATTTCCTTATTGAATAGTGTTGCTTTAACAACAATGTTTTCTGTTCTTTATTTCTGCAAAACTGCAGCTTTTTAAATATTAAAGAGAACTTTGTCTCTTGACACTTTATGAGATCAGAAGGAAATTAGGGATTAAATAAAAGGCAGAGTGGTTAAGCAGATGCTTAAAACCTGTCTAAAAATCCTGCTATTTCTGAAGGACAGATAATCTCTTTCATTCCTGATTTGCAAGTTAACCTTTCATGTTTATTATTCATGTACTTATTAGTAAGATAAGTAAATCCAGATAAGTAACCTTATTAACCTTTTTATTTTATTAGGAGGATCAATACAGTAATCACATCATTATTATGATCTTTTCACATTCATCTCATTCTACAATCAAGTGGATCTTGTAAAACATGATTATTAAGAATTTACATTTAAATCTATAGAAAATAAATTTCATGCAGGAAAATATGTAATCTATGGTAAATGGATTTAGGAAAAACACATTTCATGATTACAGCTCAAAAATACATATTCCTTACTTATTTACTGAGTCATCAATTAAACCAAATAGCTTACTACTATAGTTTTTGTCTTACACTATGGATGGGTATCAGTGTTTTAATAGCCTGCTGAAAAATCAGGAAAGAACAGACTTCATCCACATCACAGTATAGAGCTTATTTCTGCAAAGGGAAAGGGTACCGATTGCCATGGTTTTTATCTTTCTGAATATACCATCATTTCCAGACCATGGCATGAACAAGAGTTTATGCTTAATGCACAAGGAGCATGTATGTGTAAGTACAACCTTGCCAAGGGAGGAGTACAATTTTTAATGATACCATGATCACTACCATGTGCCAATCAGTAATCAGTACCATCTTTTAAAACTGTGTTTCAGAAACAAAGAACATTGGGCCATATTAACACAGATCACGTAGGATTCACATTGGAGAAATCTGTTTTGTGGGGTTTTGTATTTGTTTAGATTCTCTGCTTGTCAAACCCATTGCTTATGACCTACATCTATAGGTGCAGTGGGCATATTGTGCTTTTTCCTGCAGTGAGTTGCATTTAAAACTCAAACTTAAACACTAAAAGTACAGTTCTTCCTGCTAAACCTTTTCCAACTGAGTGCTGCTGTACCTGGCACTGTGCGAACTGTGGAGCTACCGTGACTTCCTGACAGATGGTAGCTCCAGGTTTCCCTCAGTGCCCTACATTGATAATGCAGCAGAATTAGGCGCTGATATCACTTGCACACCAAACAACTGCAAATGACGCCAGATAGACTTTAGTTTAACTGCATCCAATTTATTGTGATGTGAACACAAAGTTGTGTCTATTTTGATGAGTGCTGTGTCAGATGCAACACAATTGTGTGCCATTTATCTGGGAAATATGGATCATTGTGTGAAAAAAAACACTAAACTGCACTTTGCTCCCACTTTGCTCTCCATTCGGGTAAGTGAATGAGGCCCATAGTTTTGGTTGAAAAAAAGTCAACTGTCAGAGGCATGGCCTGCTATAAATGGGAGCACATGAACCTACTAAAAGCTGTACTCTGTCAGAATTGTAAACTTAAGCAAAAAAGGACAAGAGAAGAACACATCAGAAGAAAATAACTCTTAAGTTCTCTATAACACAAGGCAAAGAGCAGATGAATCAGAAATGGCTGAAAAAGAACGGTGTCACCAGCTCACAACTATTTCCCCCATTTCTCTAAAAGGTGGATGCAACAGACCTTAAATGATCATACTGAATGGGAGCACAGAAAACAGCATCACCTTCATTGTGCGCAGTAGTGATCTCATGGTTACCGACAACACCTGACCAGTATATCTTGGAGACAGGGTAGTCAGATGATGCCTGCCACATGGACAGAGTACTGTACATCATCATGCTCCAGACATTCCTCTATTGTCACCCTAAGAGGCATACTGCTATGTTTATATTATTATGAAAGCAAGGAAATTCTTTTTAGCCCTTACACACACAAAAATCAACTTCTAAAACCATAAAGATGTAATTGCTCACAGATCTCTTTCCAGTAACCTTAGAAAAAAGGAAACAACTTAAACCAGATACACAATCTCTTAAGAGACAATAGTACCATACAGATTGGTCTACCCATTATTCTGATAGTAAACAATCATGGCCAAATACTACAAAATCCTGAAAATGGAAATAAGCTATTAACCCTTTCCCTGCCAGCCGTTTTGTCCTAGATGCGAACATCTACTGCCAAGCAGTTTTTAGATATTTTGCACTCTTTCACTTTAAGGGCCTTTCCTGGGGCGGTCTTTTAGTTTACCCAGCAAAACAATATTTTGTTTTTTTCAGGACAACCTGAACATTCAAAATATGCAGAATTTTGGTGTAATTCTACTTCTGTAAAAAAATATTGGCATCTAAGTGTCCAATAAAATGAAAAAAATCATGTTTCACAAAGAACAATCACATATATCAGAAACATCATTTACTTTATGTACGAGAACACAGCCTATTTGGAAAGGTCTAGGTCTCCTGAACGTGGCAATACCAAATATATATCGTTTTATGGAGATTTCTCACTTGTATAGATCAAAATCTACAAGCAGTACACAACCAAATTTCCAAAGCACTGCTCCCCAAACGGCATACTTCTGATTTCAAGGCCAAACATTCCACTAACAGTAGGTTTACCCTAGAAAACTACCCATTACTAGAAAGAACAGATTCTGGTGAATCAAAAATGGGTAAATATATCATTGTACTCCAAACTACCAAGTTGCAATTGTTTCCTAAAGTTATAATGTTTTATAGAAATTGGTGAATTTTTTGAAAAATTACCTCAAAGCTTCCAATCTACAGAATCATATCTCCCACAAATCATTAGGTATCAATGTAAAACACCCCAAATATGAAAGCCTGGGGTCCGTTGAACAATTTGATGCCCAATATATATAGGTGTACCCAAACATGTGGCATATAGGGGCCCTAAAATGTAGACACCTCATTTGAGCTATCAGTTCTGTAATTCCAGATACTGCAAAATCAACACATTTGCATCGTTTTGCGGGGGGTAAAAGTAGAAAAAAGTAAGTTCACCCCAGAAAACCATATATTTTCGGAAAGTACACATTCCCACGAATCTAAATTGGGTATGCATGTCTTTGTACTCCAAAGTACCAAGCCGCAAACCATTCCTAAATTTGGTGAATTTGGCGACATTTCCAAAAATCACCTCAAAATTTCTACCCTGCAGCATCGTATTACCCACATACTTTTAGGTATCAAGATAAATCACCCCAAATATGAAAGCCTAGGTTCCTCTGAACAGTTTGATGCCCCATATGTATAGGTGTACCCACGCACGTGGCATATATGGGCCCCAAAAGGAAGACCCCCATATGGTCTGTCATTTCAGATACTGCAAAATCAAGACATTTACATCGTTTTGGGGGGGGGGGGCAAAAGTAGGAAAGGGTAAGCTCACCCCAGAAAACCATATATTTTCGGAAAGTACACATTCCCACGAATCTAAATTGGGTATGCATGTCTTTGTACTCCAAAGTACCAAGCCGCAAACCATTCCTAAATTTGGTGATTTTGGCGACATTTCCAAAAATCACCTCAAAATATCTACCCTGCAGCATCACATTACCCACATACTTTTAGGTATCGAGAGAAATCACCCCAAATATGAAAGCCTAGGGTCCTCTGAACAGTTTGATGTCCAATATGTATAGGTGTACCCAAGCACGTGGCATACAGGGGGCCCAAAAGGAAGACCCCCATATGGTCTGTCATTTCAGGTACTGCAAAATCAACACATTTACATTGTTTGGGGGGGGGGCAAAAGTAGGCAAAAGTAGAAAAAAGTAAGTTCACACCAGAAAACCATATATTTTCGAAAAGTACACATTCCCACGAATCTAAATTGGGTATGCATGTCTTTGTACTCCAAAGTACCAAGCCGCAAACCATTCCTAAATTTGGTATTTTGCCGACATTTCCAAAAACCACCTCAAAATATCTACCCTGCAGCATCGTATTGCCCACATACTTTTAGGTATCAAGAGAAATCACCCCAAATATGAAAGCCTAGGGTCCTCTGAACAGTTTGATGCCCAAAATGTATAGGTGTACCCACGCACGTGGCATATAGGGGCCCCAAAAGGAAGACCCCCATATGGTCTGTCATTTCAGATACTGCAAAATCAAGACATTTACATCGTTTTGGGGGGGGGCAAAAGTAGAAAAGGGTAAGTTCACCCCAGAAAACCATATATTTTCGGAAAGTACACATTCCCACGAATCTAAATTGGGTATGCATGTCTTTGTACTCCAAAGTACCAAGCTGCAAATCATTCCTAAATGTGGTGATTTCGGTGACATTTCCAAAAATCACCTCAAAATTTCTACCCTGCAGCATCATATTACTCACATACTTTTAGGTATCAAGAGAAATCACCCCAAATATGAAAGCTTAGGGTCCTCTGAACAGTTTGATGCCCAATATGTATAGGTGTACCCACGCACATGGCATATAGGGGCCCCAAAACAAAGACCCCTATATGGTCTGTCATTTCAGATACTGCAAAATCAAGACATTTACATCGTTTTGGGGGGGGGGGCAAAAGTAGAAAAGGGTAAGTTCACCCCAGAAAACCATATATTTTCGGAAAGTACACATTCCCACGAATCTAAATTGGGTATGCATGTCTTTGTACTCCAAAGTACCAAGCTGCAAATCATTCCTAAATGTGGTGATTTCGGTGACATTTCCAAAAATCACCTCAAAATTTCTACCCTGCAGCATCGTATTACTCACATACTTTTAGGTATCAAGAGAAATCACCCCAAATATGAAAGCTTAGGGTCCTCTGAACAGTTTGATGCCCAATATGTATAGGTGTACCCACGCACATGGCATATAGGGGCCCCAAAAGGAAGACCCCTATATGGTCTGTCATTTCAGATACTGCAAAATCAAGACATTTACATTGTTTGGGGGGGGGCAAAAGTAGAAAAGGGTAAGTTTACCCCAGAAAACGATATATTTTCGCAAAGTACACATTCCCACAAATCTAAATTGGGTATGCATGTCTTTGTACTCCAAAGTACCAAGCCGCAAACCATTCATAAATTTGGTGATTTTGGCGACGTTTCCAAAAATCA
The DNA here is from genome assembly GCA_038501925.1 of Xenopus petersii. NCBI lineage: Eukaryota > Metazoa > Chordata > Amphibia > Anura > Pipidae > Xenopus > Xenopus petersii. Next base: position 72,977,816 of record CM076683.1, on the reverse strand, counting down.
CCTCAAAATTTCTAGCCTGCAGCATCGTATTATCCACATACTTTTAGGTATCAAGAGAAATCACCCCAAATATGAAAGCCTAGGGTCCTCTGAACAGTTTGATGCCCAATATGTATAGGTGTACCCACGCACGTGGCATATAGGGGCCCCAAAAGGAAGACCCCTATATGGTCTGTCATTTCAGATACTGCAAAATCAAGACATTTACATCGTTTTGGGGGGGGGGGGCAAAAGTAGAAAAGGGTAAATTCACCCCAGAAAACCATATATTTTCGGAAAGTACACATTCCCACGAATCTAAATTGGGTATGCATGTCTTTGTACTACAAAGTACCAAGCTGCAAATCATTCCTAAATGTGGTGATTTCGGTGACATTTCCAAAAATCACCTCAAAATTTCTACCCTGCAGCATCGTATTACCCACATACTTTTAGGTATCAAGAGAAATTACCCCAAATATGAAAGCATAGGGTCCTCTGAACAGTTTGATGCCCAATATGTATAGGTGTACCTAAGCATGTGGCATATAGGGGCCCCAAAAGAAGACCCCCATATGGTCTGTCATTTCAGATACCGCAAAATCAACACATTAATATTGTTTTGAGGGGGGCAAATGTAGAATAAAGTAAGTTCACCCCAGAAAACGATATATTTTTGGAAAGTACACATTCCCACAAACCCAAATTGGGTATACATGTCCTTGTACTCCAAAGTACCAAGTCGCAAGTCTTTCCTAAATTTGGCGATAAAAGCAACGGTTTTTACATTTTTGAAAATCGCCTAAAAATATTGCAATTGGCCGCATTTATCTCACCCAATTTCTTGCATACAATTGTAAAATAACATAAATATTGATGCCAAGGGACTACTGAACAGTTTGATGCCCAATATGCATAGATACACCAAGGCAGCTGGCATGTGCAGACCCCAAATAAAAATAGTGCATATGAGTTTTCTCCGCTGCCGATTCGCCTTCTGTGAACATAGACCATTGACTTCATATTATGTGCCTCAAGACCCTCCTTACAGCAAAGACCCCCCAAAACCATATGTTTTTGGAAAGTACACATTCTGACAAATCCAACAAAGATAAAGACGTCTTTCTACACCAAACTACCAAACTGCAAAGCTTTTCTAAACTTTGAGGTTTTTACAACATTTCTGAAAATTGCCTAAAAATGCTGCAGTTTGCCGCATTTTTCGCACACAATGTTTTACGTACAAAGAAAAATCACCCTAAATATGGACGTCAGAGGTCTGATGAATAGCTTGATGCCCAATATGCATAGATTTACCAAAGTATGTGATGTGTACGGACCCCAAATGAAAAACATGCATATTCATTTTCACACTAGCCAACTAAGCTGCTGAAACAGTACCCCAACTTTGCGTTATGTGTTGTAAGACCCCCAAACTGTAAAAAGCCCCCAGAACAGCATACATTTTTGGAAAGTACATATTCTGACAGATCAAACAAAGTAAAATCTATCTTTCTATACCAAAGCACCAAACAACAAAACTATACTAAAGATACACAAGGAAAAATAATGCAGGGATAAAATAGCAATAAAACCACAAAAATTGTATAAATCAATGAAATAACAAAATTACTGATCCAACAGCATAATTAGTGGCCAAAATCGATTACCCAATAGTCATGCTGCCAAAACAAATGGTTTTTAGGGGTACAAAAACACAAATTAGTAAAATGAAAAAGTAAAAAAAAAAATCCCTCTTTGTGAGTTTTTTGTGTATATATGTGTATACACTTCTAAAAGTGGTGTGACAGTGTGTATATAAGTGTGAAATAAGTGCAAATAAGTGCAAATAAGTGTACATAACTTTCCAAAAAAAATTAAAAAAAAAAAAAAATCTAAAACTAAAATGATTGTGTAACTGTGTACAGATCTATACAATGTAGTGTAGTGTGTATGTAGTGTTTGTGTAGTGTGTAATTTAGCAAATAAAGTCCACTTACCATTGCTGGAGCAGGGAGAGAGTCTAATCTTCTTTCAGCAGCGTGTGTGCTGAGTCACTGCAGTCAGGAAGTGCGTGGGCGTCGCCAGAGCAGCAGAGAGCAGAAGGAAGACGGAGGAGCTGGTAAGTTGCTTCTTTCTGCGATTTTAGCTCGATCCTGCAACAATCCTGTTGCAGGACCGACATGACAGCCCCCCAGCCTTGTTGCCCAGGGGGCTGTCAGCACTGCTAAGTCTCTGCAGAGGCGGCTAAAGCCGCTGATGCAGAGTACAGCATGTTAAACTGCAAGAACGTACAATGTACGTGCTTGGCAGTTAAAGCCTTTGCCTGCCAGAATGTACAGCGTACGTGCTTGGCAGGCAAAGGGTTAATCATGTTAGGATTTTGGAATATATTTTAGGATATCACCTATTAAAAAGTGACTAAATCTATCAGTACTGAATATTTGTACAAAAATTGTACAAAAATGAGCTGCCAATTAATGACCTGACCATGGAATTCTAAAAAACCAGTGGGCTTCTGGAGAAAAATGGTGGTGCAGGAAATTAAAGTTTCCTATATGCCCTATTGGATTGCCTTTTCCTCCCTTATTTAATGTGCGGTGGTGTTCTAACCATCCTCATGGTCTAAGTCTTTAAACTGCAACACTGGGGGTCATTTATAAATTCGCGCAGAGCATATTTTTTCGCAAATGTTGTATTGCTCATGTTATATCCTGAACACGAATATATTGCACTGCTCTGCCCGTCTTTCCATTTTTTGTGAATAAATTTTCGCGAATGGCGTGCAAATGAGACGGGAGTTTGTACGAGCGCACCCAATGTGCGAGGTTGTTGTGCGCAAAAATAGCTCTGACAGTAATTTAAATTCGCACTTTGCGAAACTGTTTTGCAAATATTATTTCCTCCACCAAAGTTGTGGTGTAATTCAGTCGCAGAGTGTGCACATTAATATTCACAATTTGAGATTTTTGACATATTTAAAAACATTCACATTATGAAAAAAAAAATTCACAATTCTGTTTGCACCGCACTTATTGAGCTTTATAAATATAACCATGCACAGGGCAAATATATTCACTTTACAAACCAATATATATATATATATATATATATATATATATATATATATATATGTATATGTATATATATATATATATATATATATATATATATATATATATATATATATATTTTTTTTTTTTTTTTTTTTCTTCCCTGTTTATTATTTTTGCATTTTCTGTATAAATGAGTAATTACATGACTAATGTTACATACTCTTTTGTAATTATCTTGCAACATATAATTATCCTAAGCATTATGAAGAAGAATTATGATCCACAATGAAAAGGTCAGGGGTTCCACTTAGGACTCAAGGCTATAGGAAAATAAATATTTATATGGTTAAGCAAATACAGAATGTATTCCTTTTATATATTATGTTTACATTTTTATCTCATCAAGTCAAATGCTTGAATAATATTGTTAAGCAATATATAGCTTTTAAAAAACATAAAGCACTAAAGCCAGTTGTTGCCTATATGAAAGAGGTACTGGAACAAGATAGTGCGATCGCACACCCACAGCAGCCCTTAACGATTATAGCTTGGTGCTAAGTATCAGAGGAAGCGGCAACCTCCCATGTAATTCAGGAACAGAATATACTGGCACACAAAGCATTTGCAGCAGGTGACCCTTGCTTTAATTCAAAAAGTGCGGAATGTGCAACGTTTCGGGGCCACTCCCCTTTCTCAAGCATGAGAAAGCATGCTTGAGAAAGGGGCATGGCCGGAAACGTTGCACATTCCGCACTTTTTGAATTAAAGCAAGGGTCACCTGCTGCAAATGCTTTGTGTGCCAGTATATTCTGTTTCTGTTCCTAGAAAGAGATGAAAGAGGCACACTTCACACATACAAGTTATATTCTTTGACATATTACACCATAAACCTGTTATAAAAGCCATGAAAGATTCTTTAGAATGACCCTTTATTATGGTAAGGGGACATTATGTGTTGCTCATGGGCAACATCACAGATATGTCACTTTTGGTTTTGGTTATGTTTATGCCCCAAACAAAAGCCAAATGTGTTTCCTGCAGAGAACCCTAGTTATATTGTTACATAGAAGAGGGATATGTGGGAGCACTCCAAGACCAAATAAAAAAAATGAAATAAAATGGAAGTGCAGCTGTTCTGGCCAGGATAGTTAGAAAATACAAAAAGGTCCCCTGTTTCACAAATTAATTTAGTATCTTAACTAATGCATGTATTTTACAAAACAGGGGTTTTTAGTTACAAAATAATGATACTAAAATTGATAAGCCACCATACCACATCAAGATAAACCCCATATGGTAGTCATAACTGTTTACCTCTGGTCAAGTTTTTTCTAGGTTGACATCTCCCTGCATAACTGCATGTCTCAGGGTCAATGACTCCAGACCAAAGTGTCTGCTTAAATGGGCTTGATTCTCCCCCATGCCAGTAGCATTTTACTAGGGGAGAGGTTTGTCAGTATCAAAGCATTGATTACTTATTCAGACACATTGGCAACATATCCCTCTTTTGGACTGGAGACCAGAACTGCACAGCATACTCAAGGTGAGGCCTTATCAGGGACCTCTAAAGAAGCAATGTTTTTATCCGCTTTTCTATGCAAAACAGTACTTTATTTGCTTTAGTAGCCAAAGAATGACACTGCCAGGAATTAGACAACTTGTTATCTACAAAAATCCCTAGATTCTTCTCAATTAAGGAAACCTCAACACACTGCAATTTAGTATAAAACTTGCATTTGTATTATTCCTGCCAAAGTGCATAAACTGGACTTCATCAACATTGAACCTCATTTTCCAGTTTGCTGCCCAGTTTTCCAATCTAGTCATGACTCTGCAAAGCGTCAATATCCTGCATGGAACTCGGTGAGAAGTTATCTGTTATGCACTATTTAGCATCATCAGCAAAAATGGAAACTGTACTTTCAATGCCCACCTCCAAGTAATTTATAAACAAAATGAAATGCAATAGACCAAGTTCAAATCCCTGCAGTACTCCACTAACAACACTAGTCCAACTAGATAATATTTCATTTACCACCACACTTTGTAATCTATCATCCAAATACAAATACTATGTTCCAGGTGTCAGGTATTGCTGGGATTCGAGTCGGGGACCTTTGGGTTTCTGGCTCGATGCCTTAACCATTTGGCCAGGTGAGCAGCCTGTAGGGTTGCTTGCTATGTATAACCTGGCCTCTGCAGTCCCAGCCCAGCTTCCGCCTGATTGGCCTCTCCAGCCCCAGCTCAGCTGCAGCCTGTTTGGCATCTACGGCCCCAACCCAGCTGCTACCTAGTTTCATCAGCCAATCAGGGCTGGCTCTTCCCTATTTAAGGGCAGCACTTACACCACTCCTTGCCAGAGCATTGCATGGTTTTCATAGTATTGTGGCAGCACCCCTAACTAGGCAGTTCTAGCTCTTGCCCCTTTTCCATTATTATTCTGTCTTGTCTTGCCTTGCCTTGCCTTGTCTTGTCTTGTCCTGCTTACTTTATCTTGTACCTTCCCAGCCATGACCTTGTTCCAACCCTGCCTTGCTTGTTCCTGATTTCTGCTTCATGTTCCACCTTGTACCTTGCCCTGACTTCACCTTGTACTGACCTTGTCTTGCCTCTTCCTGATTCTTGCTTTCCGACCCTGCCTTGTACCCCTCTCTTGCTATCTTGCTCCAGTCCTCTCTTGCTATCTTGCTCCAGTCCTCTCTTGCTATCTTGCTCCAGTCCTCTCTTGCTATCTTGCTCCAGTCCTCTCTTGCCCTCTTGCTTCAGTCCTCTCTTGCTATCTTGCTCCAGTCCTCTCCAGCCCTCTTGCTCCAGTCCTCTCCAGCCCTATCTTGCTCCAGTCCTCTCCAGCCCTCTCTTGCTATCCTGCTCCAGCCCTCTCTTGCTATCCTGCTCCAGCCCTCTCTTGCTATCCTGCTCCAGCCCTCTCTTGCTATCCTGCTCCAGCCCTCTCTTGCTATCCTGCTCCAGTCTCCCTCTGCACTCTATCCCCAGTTTGATCTGTTCTACGCCCGCACCGTCCTGTCCCATCCAGTCTGTTCCTGTTCCACTCCTGCCCCGTTCAGTCTGTTCCTGTTGAGTCGTCGCCCTCTTCTTCCTGCCTAGTCTTGTCCAGTCCTGATCTTCGCCCTCTCCGTCCTGTTCTGCACCTGTTCCAGTCTGACTCTTCGCCCTCATCAACCTGTTCCTGCTTCCCTTCAAGTTTCCCCTAGGCACATACAGCTCCTGCCTCAAGGACTCGCCCTTTCCCTTCAGTCTCCACAGCTCCCCCTACCTAATCCTTGACAGAATGCTCTGGCCAAAAGAGTCTGCAAGGGCTGTTCCTGTGCATTCTGACCGGATTCCCAAAAAGACTGAATATTCTATTCTGACCCGCAGATACTGTGATGGCTCCCCAAGTAAAATTCCTATCTTTCTAGAGGAAGTCCTGCTCCTTTCAGAGAAAAAACACTTTCTGAGTGCTCCTCTAGTCGAGCAAGTTTCGGAAACCATTTTCTTCCTGCTAGAAGGTGAAGCTCGTTCCTGGGCCGAGAACTTACTGTGCAGTAAATCCCCTATAATCTACGATACTGCTCAGTTTCTGTTGGCATTCCTAGATAAATTTGCCTCAGTTCCAGGGCCGGCTATCCCTCCGCAGTCTGCTTCAGTTCCTGGGCCGGCCATCCCTCCGCAGTCTGCTCCAGTTCCTGGGCCGGCCATCCCTCCGCAGTCTGCTCCAGTTCCAGGGCCGGCCATCCCTCCGCAGTCTGCTCCAGTTCCAGGGCCGGCTATCCCTCCGCAGTCTGCTCCAGTTCCCGGGCCTGCTACCCCTCAGCAACTGCTTCCCCAGCAGCATCCGCTGCCTACAGTTCCAGAGGGGCTTCCCCAGCAGCATCCGCTGCCTTCAGCTCCAGAGGGGCCTACCCAGCAGCATCGGCTGGCCACAGCTCCAGAGGGGCCTACCCAGCAGCATCGGCTGGCCACAGCTCCAGAGGGGCCTACCCAGCAGCATCGGCTGGCCACAGCTCCAGAGGAGCCTACCCAGCAGCATCGGCTGGCCACAGCTCCAGAGGGGCCTACCCAGCAGCATCGGCTGCCCACAGCTCCAGAGGGGCCTACCCAGCAGCATCGGCTGCCCACAGCTCCAGAGGGGCCTACCCAGCAGCATCGGCTGCCCACAGCTCCAGAGGGGCCTACCCAGCAGCATCGGCTGCCCACAGCTCCAGAGGGGCCTACCCAGCAGCATCGGCTGGCCACTGCTCCAGAGGGGCCTACCCAGCAGCATCGGCTGCATTCAGTTCCAGTGGGGCCTTCCCTGCAACCGCCATTGCCTTCAGCTCCAGAGCCAGTTCCCCAGCAGCCTCCGCTGCCCATGGCTTCAGCTAGGTTTCCCCGGCAACTGGCTCCCCACTGGCTGCCTCCTGCACTTGTGCTGGCACCCCAGCAGCTGCCTCCTGTACCCATGCCTTGTCCTGTGCTCCTAGAAGTGGGGCTTCTGCCTGATTCTGTGCCCCCAGAAGTGGGGCTTCTGCCTGATCCTGTGCCCCCAGAAGGGGGGCTTCTGCCTGGTCCGGTGCCCCGAGGAGGGGGGCTTCTGCTGTGCCCCGAGGAGGGGGGCTTCTGCCTTGTCCTGTGCCCCGAGAAGTGGGGCTTCTGCCTAATCCTGTGCCCCCAGAAGTGGGGCTTCTGCCTTGTCCTGTGCCCCCAGAAGAGGGGCTTCTGCCTTGTCCTGTGCCCCCAGAAGGGGGGCTTCTGCCGTGTCCTGTGCCCCGAGGAGGGGGGCTTCTACCATGTCTTAACACAGTGACTGTACCAACTCTTAGAATAACATTCAAAACCCAGGCACTCATGTGGAGGGCACCCGCGAGGGTGGAGTTGCCTATACAGTTGCCAAGTCCCAGGGCACCCGCATGGGTGGCTCTGCCTAACACCTGGGCACCCGCCAGGGTGGCTCTTCTGAGTCCCAGAGCACCCGCCAGGGTGGCTCAACAGAGTATCAGAGCACCTGCCAGAGCACCCACCAGGGTGGCTCTACCAAGTATCAGAGCACCCGCCAGAGCACCCGCCAGGGTGGCTCTACCAAGTATCAGAGCACCCGCCAGGGTGGCTCTTCTGAGTCCCAGAGTACCCGCCAGGGTGGCTCAACAGAGTATCAGAGCACCCGCCAGGGTGGCTCTACCGAGTATCAGAGCATCCGTGAGGGTGGCTCTTCCAGGTCCCAGAGCACCCGCCAGGGTGGCTCTACCAAGTATCAGAGCACCCACCAGGGTGGCTCTACCGAGTCCCAGAGCACCCGCCAGGGTGGCTCTACCAAGTATCAGAGCACCCGCCAGGGTGGCTCTTCCGAGTCCCAGAGCACCCGCCAGGGTGGCTCTTCCGAGTCCCAGAGCACCCGCCAGGGTGGCTCTTCTGAGTCCCAGAGCACCCGCCAGGGTGGCTCTACCAAGTATCAGAGCACCCGCCAGGGTGGCTCTTCCGAGTCCCAGAGCACCCGCCAGGGTGGCTCTTCTGAGTCCCAGAGCACCCGCCAGGGTGGCTCTTCTGAGTCCCAGAGCACCCGCCAGGGTGGCTCTTCCGAGTCCCAGAGTACCCGCCAGGGTGGTTCTGCCGAGCATCAGGGCACCCGCCAGGGTGGCTCTGCCGAGTTCCAGGGTGGCTAATATTATAGCATCACCTCCTAGTTGGGCACCCATGTGGGTAGTTCTGCCCATAGCATTGCCAGTTCCCCAGGCGCATGAAAATGTTGGTCTCTGTGGCGCCTGGGAGTCGCCTTGTGAGGGGGGATACTGTCAGGTATTGCTGGGATTCGAGCCGGGGACCTTTGGGTTTCTGGCTCGATGCCTTAACCATTTGGCCAGGTGAGCAGCCTGTAGGGTTGCTTGCTATGTATAACCTGGCCTCTGCAGTCCCAGCCCAGCTTCCGCCTGATTGGCCTCTCCAGCCCCAGCTCAGCTGCAGCCTGTTTGGCATCTACAGCCCCAACCCAGCTGCTACCTAGTTTCATCAGCCAATCAGGGCTGGCTCTTCCCTATTTAAGGGCAGCACTTACACCACTCCTTGCCAGAGCATTGCATGGTTTTCATAGTACTGCGGCAGCGCCCCTAACTAGGTAGTTCTAGCTCTTGCCCCTTTTCCATTATTATTCTGTCTTGTCTTGTCCTGCTTACTTTATCTTGTACCTTCCCAGCCGTGACCTTGTTCCAACCCTGCCTTGCTTGTTCCTGATTTCTGCTTCATGTTCCACCTTGTACCTTGCCCTGACTTCACCTTGTACTGACCTTGTCTTGCCTCTTCCTGATTCTTGCTTTCTGACCCTGCCTTGTACCCCTCTCTTGCTATCTTGCTCCAGTCCTCTCTTGCTATCTTGCTCCAGTCCTCTCTTGCTATCTTGCTCCAGTCCTCTCTAGTCCTCTCTTGCTATCTTGCTCCAGCCCTCTCTTGCTATCCTGCTCCAGCCCTATCTTGCTATCCTGCTCCAGCCCTCTCTTGCTATCCGCTCCAGTCTCCCTCTGCACTCTATCCCCAGTTTGATCTGTTCTACGCCCGCACCGTCCTTACCCATCCAGTCTGTTCCTGTTCCACTCCTGCCCCGTTCAGTCTGTTCCTGTTGCGTCGTCGCCCTCTTCTTCCTGCCTAGTCTTGTCCAGTCCAGTCCTGATCTTCGCCCTCTCCGTCCTGTCCTGCACCTGTTCCAGTCTGACTCTTTGCCCTCATCAACCTGTTCCTGCTTCCCTTCAAGTTTCCCCTAGGCACATACAGCTCCTGCCTCAAGGACTCGCCCTTTCCCTTCAGTCTCCACAGCTCCCCCTACCTAATCCTTGACACCAGGCCAATATTCTTTAACCACTGTCTGTGAAGTACCGTTTTAAAAACTTTACCAAAGTACATGTAGATTACATTCACTGCCATTGCAAAGTCGAGGTTCCTGCTCATCTCCTCATAAAATGCAATTTGATTAGTCTGACAAGATCTGTTACACATAAAAACATGCCACCAAAAACTTATAGTATTATGATTAAGTATCTTATCACTTAATAGCCCTTTGAAAACCTTTCCTACCACTGACGGCAAACTAACCGGCATATAATTTTGTGGCTGAGAATGGGATCTATTTTTGAATAACGCACAGCATTAGCAATTGCCAGTCTCTCAGCACCATTCCAGACCTCAATGAATCCTGAAAAAAGAAGTAAAGAGTATTGCCATTCACAGAGCTAAACTCATTTAGTACCCTGGGATGAATACCATCCAGTTGAGGTCCTTAGGTTATGCTTACATGTTCCAGTCTATTTTGAATTTACTCTTGTGTGGACCATGCATTATTAGTTACATACATATGTTACATACATAGAATCAGGTTGAAAAAAGACAAGGTCCATCCCTCCAAATGCAGATCCAGCATCCATACACACACCCCTCCATACTTTCACATAAATTATATATTCCCATATCTATACTAACTATAGAGTTTAGTAGATATTATGTCTGTCCAAGAAATTACCTAAGCCACTCTTAAAAGCATTATCAAAATCAGCCATCACACATCATCCGGCAGTGCATTCCACAACCTCACTGTCCTGACTGTCAAGACCCCCCTACGTTGCTTCAAATGAAATTTCTTTTCTTCTAGTCTAAAGGGGTGGCCTCTGGTATGGTGATCCACTTTATGGGTAAAAATGTCCCCTGCTATTTGTCTATAATGTCCTCTAATGTACTTGGAAAGTGTAATTATGTCTCCTCGCAAGCATATTTTTTTTCAGAGAAAACAACCCCAACCTTGACAGTCTACCCTCATAATTTAAGTCTTCCTCTAACCAGTTAAGTTGCACGTCTCTGCACTCTCTCCAGCTCATTTATATCCCTCTTAAGGACTGGAGTCCAAAATTGCACTGCATACTCCAGATGAGGCCTTACCAGGGACCTATAAAGAGGCATAATTATGTTTTCATCCCTTGAGTTAATGCCATTTTTTATGCAAGACAGAACTTTATTAAGTAGCCACAGAATGTTACAGCCCAGAATTAGACAATTAGACATTAGAGGATTGTCAACAATAAATTAAGCCCACAAAGATGAGTGCTTATGTTCATTGCTAGTGCTATAGCCAGTATACACATGAAAAATAAGATTAGTGCATCTAGATACTATGTGGTGCAACATACTCTACTGACATGTGAGCTGTGAGATTATAGCAACCTGCATACAAGCATACCCCCCACATGTCCCAAAGAATGGCGTGCAGGCCTTTTGTCTATTCACATATTTAAAAAATAATTTTGGATTATTTTTAGTGCTTGCTGCAATACCCTTTTCCATATCAATTTTAGCTTGTGTTTTAGCTATTATGCATGATTTATTGGCCTCCTTGTACCTGGTAAACATTTCAGCTGTCCCGGCTAAATTGAAAGCCTTAAAAGCACATCTTTTCTTACCCATCTGAACACCAACACTTCTATTAACCTTTTCGCTGCCAGACAATTTGGCTGATTTGGTACATCTATTGCCAGACCATTTTTGAACATTTTGTACTCTTTCACTTTAAGAGCATTTCCTGGGGGGGTGTTTGAGTTTAACCAGGGAAACAATATATGTTTTTTTTCAGGACAACCTGAGCTTTCAAAATATGCTAGAATTTTTGTGTAATTCAACTTCTGAAAAAAAATATAGGCTTCAAAGTGCCTAATAAAATGAAAGAAATCAGGTTTCACATAGTACAATTACATATATCAGAAACATCATTTATTTTATGTACGAGAACACAGCAGATTTGGAAAGGTCTATGTCTCATGAACGCAACAATACCAAATATATATAGTTTTATTGAGATTTCTCACTAATATAGATCAAAATCTACAAGCAGTAAACTAGCAAATTTCCAAAGCACCGTTCCACAAAACGGCATACTTCTGATTTCAAGGCCAAACATTCCACTAACAGTAGGTTCACCCCAGAAAACTATATATTTTCAGAAAGTACACATTCCCCCGAATCTAAATTGGGCATGCATGTCTTTCTACCCCAAAGCACCAAGCCACAAATCTTTCCTAAATTTGCCAATTTTGGGGACATTTCCAAAAATCACCTCAAAACTTCCACCCTGCAGCATCTTATATCGAACATACTATTGGTTAACAAGACAAATGACCCCAAATATGAAAGCCTAGGGTCCGCTGAACAGTTTGGTGCCCAATATGTATAGGTGTACCTAAGCACGTGGCAAATAGGGGCCTCAAAAGGAAGACCCCCATTTAGTCTATCATTTCAGGTGCTGCAAAATCAACACATTTACATCATTTTGGGGTGGGCAAAGGTAGGAAACAGTACGTTCACCCCAGAAAACTATATATTTTCAGAAAGTACACATTCCCCCGAATCTAAATTGGGTATACATGTCTTTCTACCCCAAAGTACCAAGCCGCAAATCTTCCCTAAATTTGCCAATGTTGGGGACATTTCCAAAAATCACCTCAAAACTTCCACCCTGCAGCATCTTATATCGAACATACTATTGGTTATCAAGACAAATGACCCCAAATATGAAAGCCTAGGGTCCGCTGAACAGTTTGATGCCCAATATGTATAGGTGTACCTAAGCACATGGCATATAGGGGCCTCAAAAGGAAGACCCCCCATTTGGTCTGTCATTTCAGGTGCTGCAAAATCAACACATTTACATAATTTTGGGGTGGACAAAGGTAGAAAAAAGTACGTTCACCCCAGAAAACTATATATTTTCAGAAAGTACACATTCCCCCGAATCCAAATTGGGTATGCATGTCTTTCTACCCCAAAGCACCAAGCCGCAAATCTTTCCTAAATTTGGTAATTTTGGGGACATTTCCAAAAATCACCTCAAAACTTCCACCCTGCAGCATCTTATATCAAACATACTATTGGTTATCAAGACAAATGACCCCAAATATGAAAGCCTAGGGTCCGCTGAACAGTTTGATGCCCAATATGTATAGGTGTACCTAAGCACGTGGCATATAGGGGCCTCAAAAGGAAGACCCCCCATTTGGTCTTTCATTTCAGGTGCTGCAAAATCAACACATTTACATCATTTTGGGGTGGGCAAAGGTAGAAAAAAGTAAGTTCACCCCAGAAAACCATATGTTTTCAGAAAGTACACATTCCCCCGAATCTAAATTTGGTATGCATGTCTTTCTACCCCAAAGCACCAAGCCACAAATCTTTCCTAAATTTGTCAATTTTGGGGACATTTCCAAAAATCACCTCAAAACTTCCACCGTGCAGCATCTTATATCGAACATACCATTGGTTGTCAAGACAAATTACCCCAAATATGAAAGCCATGGGTCCGCTGAACAGTTTGGTGCCCAATATGTATAGGTGTACCTAAGCACGTGGCAAATAGGGGCCTCAAAAGGAAGACCCCCATTTAGTCTATCATTTCAGGTGCTGCAAAATCAACACATTTACATCATTTTGGGGTGGGCAAAGATAGGAAACAGTACGTTCACCCCAGAAAACTATATATTTTTAGAAAGTACACATTCCCCCGAATCTAAATTGGGTATGCATGTCTTTCTACCCCAAAGTACCAGGCCGCAAATCTTTCCTAAATTTGCCAATGTTGGGGACATTTCCAAAAATCACCTCAAAACTTCCACCCTGCAGCATCTTATATCAAACAAACTATTGGTTATCAAGACAAATGACCCCAAATATGAAAGCCTAGGGTCCGCTGAACAGTTTGATGCCCAATATGTATAGGTGTACCTAAGCACGTGGCATATAGGGGCCTCAAAAGGAAGACCCCCATTTAGTCTATCATTTCAGGTGCTGCAAAATCAACACATTTACATCATTTTGGGGTGGGCAAAGATAGGAAACAGTACGTTCACCCCAGAAAACTATATATTTTCAGAAAGTACACATTCCCCCGAATCCAAATTGGGTATGCATGTCTTTCTACCCCAAAGTACCAAGCCGCAAATCTTTCCTAAATTTGGCAATTTTGGGGACATTTCCAAAAATCACCTCAAAACTTCCACCCTGCAGCATCTTATATCAAACAAACTATTGGTTATCAAGACAAATGACCCCAAATATGAAAGCCTAGGGTCCGCTGAACAGTTTGATGCCCAATATTTATAGGTGTACCTAAGCACGGGGCATATAGGGGCCTCAAAAGGAAGACCCCCATTTAGTCTATCATTTCAGGTGCTGCAAAATCAACACATTTACATCATTTTGGGGTGGGCAAAGGTAGAAAACAGTACGTTCACCCCAGAAAACTATATATGTTCAGAAAGTACACATTCCCCCGAATCCAAATTGGGTATGCATGTCTTTCTACCCCAAAGCACCAAGCCGCAAATCTTTCCTAAATTTGGTAATTTTGGGGACATTTCCAAAAATCACCTCAAAACTTCCACCCTGCAGCATCTTATATCGAACATACTATTGGTTATCAAGACAAATTACCCCAAATATGAAAGCCTAGGGTCCGCTGAACAGTTTGATGTCCAATATGTATAGGTGTACCTAAGCACGTGGCATATAGGGGCCTCAAAAGGAAGACCCCCCATTTGGTCTGTCATTTCAGGTGCTGCAAAATCAACACATTTACATAATTTTGGGGTGGGCAAAGGTAGAAAAAAGTACGTTCACCCCAGAAAACCATATGTTTTCAGAAAGTACACATTCCCCCGAATCTAAATTTGGTATGCATGTCTTTCTACCCCAAAGCACCAAGCCACAAATCTTTCCTAAATTTGTCAATTTTGGGGACATTTCCAAAAATCACCTCAAAACTTCCACCGTGCAGCATCTTATATCGAACATACCATTGGTTGTCAAGACAAATTACCCCAAATATGAAAGCCATGGGTCCGCTGAACAGTTTGGTGCCCAATATGTATAGGTGTACCTAAGCACGTGGCAAATAGGGGCCTCAAAAGGAAGACCCCCATTTAGTCTATCATTTCAGGTGCTGCAAAATCAACACATTTACATCATTTTGGGGTGGGCAAAGATAGGACACAGTACGTTCACCCCAGAAAACTATATATTTTCAGAAAGTACACATTCCCCCGAATCTAAATTGGGTATGCATGTCTTTCTACCCCAAAGTACCAGGCCGCAAATCTTTCCTAAATTTGCCAATGTTGGGGACATTTCCAAAAATCATCTCAAAACTTCCACCCTGCAGCATCTTATATCAAACAAACTATTGGTTATCAAGACAAATGACCCCAAATATGAAAGCCTAGGGTCCGCTGAACAGTTTGATGCCCAATATGTATAGGTGTACCTAAGCACGTGGCATATAGGGGCCTCAAAAGGAAGACCCCCATTTAGTCTATCATTTCAGGTGCTGCAAAATCAACACATTTACATCATTTTGGGGTGGGCAAAGATAGGAAACAGTACGTTCACCCCAGAAAACTATATATTTTCAGAAAGTACACATTCCCCCCGAATCTAAATTGGGTATGCATGTCTTTCTACCCCAAAGCACCAAGCCGCAAATCTTTCCTAAATTTGCCAATTTTGGGGACATTTCCAAAAATCACCTCAAAACTTCCACCCTGCAACATCTTATATCAAACAAACTATTGGTTATCAAGACAAATGACCCCAAATATGAAAGCCTAGGGTCCGCTGAACAGTTTGATGCCCAATATGTATAGGTGTACCTAAGCACGGGGCATATAGGGGCCTCAAAAGGAAGACCCCCATTTAGTCTATCATTTCAGGTGCTGCAAAATCAACACATTTACATCATTTTGGGGTGGGCAAAGGTAGGAAACAGTACGTTCACCCCAGAAAACTATATATTTTCAGAAAGTACACATTCCCCCGAATCCAAATTGGGTATGCATGTCTTTCTACCCCAAAGCACCAAGCCGCAAATCTTTCCTAAATTTGGTAATTTTGGGGACATTTCCAAAAATCACCTCAAAACTTCCACCCTGCAGCATCTTATATCGAACATACTATTGGTTATCAAGACAAATGACCCCAAATATGAAAGCCTAGGGTCTGCTGAACAGTTTGATGCCCAATATGTATAAGTGTACCTAAGCACGTGGCATATAGGGGCCTCAAAAGGAAGACCCCCCATTTGGTCTGTCATTTCAGGTGCTGCAAAATCAACACATTTACATCATTTTGGGGTGTGCAAAGGTAGAAAAAAGTACGTTCACCCCAGAAAACCATATGTTTTCAGAAAGTACACATTCCCCCGAATCTAAATTTGGTATGCATGTCTTTCTACCCCAAAGCACCAAGCCACAAATCTTTCCTAAATTTGTCAATTTTGGGGACATTTCCAAAAATCACCTCAAAACTTCCACCGTGCAGCATCTTATATCGAACATACCATTGGTTATCAAGACAAATGACCCCAAATATGAAAGCCTAGGGTCCGCTGAACAGTTTGATGCCCAATATATATAGGTGTACCTAAGCACGTGGCATATAGGGGCCTCAAAAGGAAGACCCCCCCATTTGGTCTGTCATTTCAGGTGCTGCAAAATCAACACATTTACATCATTTTGGGGTGGGCAAAGGTAAAAAAAAGTACGTTCACCCCAGAAAACCATATATTGTAGGAAAGTACACATTCCCCCGAATCTAAATTGGGTATGCATGTCTTTCTACCCCAAAGCACCAAGCCGCAAATCTTTCCTAAATTTGGCAATTTTGGGGACATTTCCAAAAATCACCTCAAAACTTCCACCGTGCAGCATCTTATATCGAACATACTATTGGTTAACAAGACAAATGACCCCAAATGTGAAAGCCTAGGGTCCGCTGAACAGTTTGATGCCCAATATGTATAGGTGTACCTAAGCACGTGGCATATAGGGCCCCAAAAGCAAGACCCCCCATTTGGTCTGTCATTTCAGGTGCTGCAAAATCAAGACATTTACATCATTTTGGGGTGGGCAAAGGTAGGGAACAGTACGTTCACCCCAGAAAACTATATATTTTTAGAAAGTACACATTCCCCCGAATCTAAATTGGGTATGCACGTCTTTCTACCCCAAAGCACCAAGCCGCAAATCTTTCCTAAATTTGGCAATTTTGGGGACATTTCCAAAAATCACCTCAAAACTTCCACCTGCAGCACCTTATTTCATACATACTATTAGGTATCAAGATAAATCACCCCAAATATGAAAGCCTGTGGTCCTCTGAACAGTTTGATGCCCAATGTACATAAGATTATCGAAGTACATGGCATGTAAAGACCCCAGAATCTACCTTTTGCATACTTATTTGATGTCTTACATTTACACTAATTTCCAAACATTACCAGTTTTATATGGGATAAAAGCTACAAAAAGTTATGGTAACCCCTAAAAGCCATATATTTTTGGAAAGTACACATTCTGACGAATCTAAAATGGGTAATTATGTCTTTCTACTCCAAACTACCTTACTGCAAAGCTACGCTAAAGGCAGTGGTTTTTATGACGTTTCTGAAAACTGTGTAAAAATATTGCAATTGGTCGCATTTATCTCACCCAATTTGTTACATACAATTGTAAAACTCCCTAAATATTGACGCCAAGGGTCTACTGAACAGTTTGATGCCCAATATGCATAGATATACCAAAGCAGCTGGCATGTGCGGACCCCCAAAAAATTTGTGTATTTGAATTTTCTCCGCTGTCTTTTCACCTTCTGTGAAGAATGGCCCGTGACTGTGTATTATTTGCCAAAAGACCCTCCTAACAGCACGTAGACCCCCAAAACCATATATGTTTGGAAAGTACACATTCTGAGGAATCTAAAATGGGTAATAATGTCTTTCTACTCCTAACTACCTTACTGCAAAGCTACGCTAAAGGCAGCGGTTTTTATGACATTTCTGAAAATTTTCTAAAATATTGCAATTGGTCACATTTATCTCACCCAATTTGTAACATACAATTGTAAAACACCCTAAATATTGATGCCAAGGGTCTACTGAACAGTTTGATGCCCAATGTGCATAGATATACCAAAACAGCTGGCATGTGCGGACCCCCAAATAATTTGTGTATTTGAATTTTCTCCGCTGTCTTTTCACCTTCTGTGAAGAATGGCCCGTGACTGTGTATTATTTGCCAAAAGACCCTCCTAACAGCACATAGACCCCAAAACCATATATGTTTGGAAAGTACACATTCTGACGAATCAAAAATGGGTAATTATGTCTTTCTATTCCAAACTACCTTACTGTAAAGCTACGCTAAAGGCAGCGGTTTTTATGACATTTCTGAAAATTGTCTAAAAATATTGCAATTGGTCGCATTTATCTCACCCAATTTCTTACATACCATTGTAAAACGCCCTAAATATTGACGCCAAGGGTCTACTGAACAGTTTGATGCCAAGTATGCATAGATATACCAAAACAACTGGCATGTGCAGACCCCCAAATAAAATTAGTGCATTTGAATTTTCTTCTCTGTCTTTTCACCTTCTGTGAAGAATGACCCATGACTGTGTATTATTTGCCAAAAGACCCTCCAACAGCACATAGACCCCCAAAACCATATATGTTTGGAAAGTACATATTCTGACGAATCTAAAATGGGTAATTATGTCTTTCTACTCCAAACTGCCTTACTGTAAAGCTACGATAAAGGCAGCGTTTTTTTTGACATTTCTGAAAATTGTCTAAAAATAT
Organism: Xenopus petersii; assembly: GCA_038501925.1. Lineage (NCBI taxonomy): Eukaryota > Metazoa > Chordata > Amphibia > Anura > Pipidae > Xenopus > Xenopus petersii. The sequence goes on along the minus strand of CM076683.1, from coordinate 72,959,150 downwards.
TGCAATTGGCCGCATTTATCTCACCTAATTTCTTATATAGAATTGTAAAACACCCTAAATATTGACGCCACGGGTCTACTGAACAGTTTGTTGCCCAATATGCATAGGTATACCAAAGCAGCTGGCATGTGCGGACCCCCAAATAAAATTAGTGCATTTGAATTTTCTTCTCTGTCTTTTCACCTTCTGTGAAGAATGGCCTGTGACAGCATATTGAGCCACACTACCCTCCTAACAGCACATAGACCCCCAAAACCATATATTTTTAGAAAGTACACATTCTGACGAATACAAAATAGGTAATTATGTCTTTCTACTCCAAACTATCGTACTGCAAAGTTACGCTAAGGCAGCGTATGACATTTCTGAAAATTGTCTTTTCGCCTTCTGTGAACATAAAGCAGTGACTGTATATTGTGCCACAAGACCCCCTAACAGCACAAGACCCCCCCAAAAAACATACATTTTTGTAAAGTACACATTTTGACATATACAAAATTGCAACAACAAAAAAAAAGCCTGAAAAGAAAAAGAATACAGCTAACTTAGTAAAATGTGTATTGTGTATTTGTACATGCATGTAATTAGTATGTAAATGTGTGTATAACTGTAAAATAAATGTTACTTACAGTTCTGATGTCCAGCAGGGTCCTGGGCAGCTAAGGGGGGGCCCTAAAGCAGAGTGCACGCAGCAGGAAGCAGCAGGCTGGCTGGAACTGGCAGAGGAGACGCAGCACAAGGAGCAGATACGTGTCTGCATAACTGTAGACGGGTCCTGCGACGATCGCAGGACCCACCTGGCCTCCCCCTCCTCTCCCTCTGCTCGTTGCCTAGGGGGTGGGGAGAGTAAAAAATCCCTCTGCTGAAGCGGCAATCGCCGCAGATGCAGAGAGGAGCAGAGGAGAGGAGAGGCAGCACAAGCAGCAGACACATGTCTGCATAACTGTAGACGGGTCCTGCGACGATCGCGTCGCAGGACCCACGTGACCTCCCCCTCCTCTCCCTCTGCTCGTTGCCAGGGGGTGGGGAGACTAATGGAAGTCTCTGCTGAAGCGGCAATCGCCGCAGATGCAGAGAGGAGCCCTTTAAAGCCAAGAACGTAGGTACTACGTGCTTGGCAGTTAGGGCTTTTCCCTGCAAGAACGTAGTACCTACGTTCTTGGCAGGTAAAAGGTTAAACCACAACAGTTTTGTTTTGCAACAACATTCCTTGCTTACAAGAGGAATATACTGACAAGTATATTTATTAAGTAGCATTTTAAAAATGTCCCATTTTTGTTCTGTGTTTAACCCTGTGAAAAACATTTCCCACTTAATATGTTGCAGAAATGCCCTTACACTGTCAAAATTTGCACGTCTGAAATTTAGTGTTTTAGTTGCTCCCTTATAGAATTGCTTCTGAAATTTAATCTAAAATGAGACCATGTTATGATCACTATTTCCTAAATGCCTACTCACACAAATTGTAAAGATAAATGATATATTAATAGTTATTACAAGATCCAAAAGAGACTGATTCCTAGTTGGTTCTTGAACAACCTCAAATAAAAAGTTGTCATTCAGCATACAGATGCAGCCACTTTGGTTTGTCTGTTTGACACAGAATAACTAAACACAGATATCCCATTTATCTCATTTAACACAGAAAACTGTGTCACAACATCCCATCTAATTAAAGCATTCATCATTGTGAACAATGGTGCTTTGGTATGCTAATGAAAAGGTTAAATGCATTAAATGAGTTAAGATAACTTTAGATAACACAGTTTCTTCAATTAACCACGAGTCATGACGCATTTAACTCACAAATCCAAGTGGCTTCATCTGTATTTAAAAACCTACCAGCTTTTTATGATTTGGAAACCCCATTACCCTAGTCAATGTCTGCATAATTAAAATCACCAATAATAATATCTTGCCCTAGTTGCAAAGCCACTTCTATTTGTTAAAGTAGCTGGGCTTCATTCTCATCACTTATACGAGATTTTTAAAGCATACACCAATGATCATTTTCTTTGTTACCTTTTGCCCAGTCAAAATCTCTACCCAGAGCAATTTTACACCCTCACCAGTGCCAGCTATTGTTATATCTTTAGTGCATGGCTTTAATTCAGGCTTTAAATACAAACACACTCCTTCACTCTTTGTGTCCCTCCTAAAAAAGGTGTAACCAGCCAAGTCACATGTTTCATCCCACCAGTAGTGATGGGCGAATCTCTAGCATTTCAATTGGCAGAAAAAGTCGCAAAACTCAGGAAAAATTTGTGAAATGGTGAAAAATTTGCTTTTCGATTTTGTCACTCATCTGACTTTTGACACTTAATGCATTTGAGTGAAATTAAATTAGAGTCTATGGGTGCTTGTTGTAATTTTTTTGGGGATTTGGGGTTACCACTACAACATTTTTTCTTACTTTCAAGTTTTATTGACTGTGCTAAGTGAAGCTGCCAACTGATATGTTTCGCTTTGCATTGCATTGGATCTGCATTGCATTGGAGTCAATGGGAAGACCAATTCACATGCATGTTTCTTTCAGTATACTTCTACACACATGCCCTACATTGTTAGAGAACCTCCTATCTGCTAGGCTACAAATGTTTTTTTTCAAAATAAAAAGGCTCCCATTTTGCCAATTTCTTTCTGTGATTTTTATCATTACCTCTGCTTGACTGGTAATGGTATCTACTACTACTCTATATTGCTGTTTAACCAAAAGGCACCCTTTGTTTTTTATAAATATATAACTAGTTAACTACTAGTAGTTTTAAATGTATTGAATCTAAAATACTATGTAATGCAATGTTACATGACTGAGAATAGTGAAGGGAACAAATTCACTAACCTCTGAAAATTCGGCAGCAATGGCTTCGCTCACACTTCGCCAGGACAACTCTAATTCACTAAAATCCAAAGTTGCGTCCAGTGTGCCGAATGCTGATGAAGTTACGCTGGCAAAGTTGTGCTAGCGTTACTGTGCCAAGCAAAGTGAAGTTGCGCTACCATTGCCTTATTTGCATACGGGGGGAAGTTAAAGTACAATGGATGTATATGTTGCAGCAAATACATTACACTACACAAGCCCAGGAAACCTTAATAAAATAAAATTTGTTATATTGCCCTACACATGAGCCTAGTGTATAGTTTATGTGCCATATGTTAGGGGGAAGCCAGTTACCCCCAAAAAATGTATGCTCTTTTTCAGCCTTTTCACCGGCGTTAGTCACTTCGCCCTTTAGTAGATTTGCCCCACGGTGTGTTAATAATCCAACCAACTTGAAGTACCAACTGAGTAGTTAAATGAATAAAAAACCCAAATAGATGAAAATGCAAAAAAAATTGTAATATACAAAAATAGAAAACAGCACAATTGTGCTTAGTAACAATAATAATTTACAGTACAGGAGGAGGAAAAGGAGGAGGAGGGGATTGCCCCCTCATGCTGAGGATAATCCTCCTAATTTCCCCTATATCTTGCCTCAGCCTGTTGACCTGCTGGACCAACATGAATAAAATATGACCATGGTCCTGAGCTGGCTGGGGAGGTGCTGCAGGAGCCGGGTCTTCCTGGGGAGGAGATGGTGCAGCCGGTTCTGCTAGCTCAAGAGCTACCGCAGGCTCGGGAGCTTCTGCCAGCTCGGAACTTCTTTTGCCGGCTTGGGAACTTCTTCTGCCGGCTCGGGAACTTCTTCTGCCGGCTCGGGAACTTCTGCCGGCTCGGGAAATTCTTCTGCCAGCTTGGGAGCTGCCCTGTCTCCATTCAACAGACAAGTTAATACATAATTTTGGTTTAAGTACTACTGCATTTGTACAGTACACATTATACAGGGTGAGGTATTGCTGTAACTACAAGACAACTACCAGGATGGGAAGCATGGGAAGGGATAGGGTTGCCACTTCACCCCTTTAAAACCAAACACATATGGAATCCACAGCCTGCCAGGCTAATTAGCAATTAACAATTCATTTAGATTCATGCTGCAGAATGAACTGATTTATGTACAGCCATGCCTCATGCATCAAAATGAATTGCTAATTAGCCAAGCAGGCTGTGGATATATGTGTTCGGTTTTAAAGGGGTGAAGTGGCAAAATCTATAAGGATGGGAAGTATGAAGATGGGACAGCTTTAAGAGAGCTTTTTGCAACAGAAAAATTCTACCTGATTGTCTTGTTCTTTGCAATAATAAGACAGTTGGCGCAACTTGGTGCAAAAAGAGCAAAGTAAATAGGATTTGTGGTGGTGAAGGCATTTTAAATATTTAAATTCTAGGAAATCAGCATCTTTATTGTAATTAAAAGATAAATTAATTTATTCTGTAACAAAATGATACCTTCAGCTTTGTGCCATATGTCTTGTACCAGGTCTGGGTGCCTTCTCTTTAGGTCAGTCCAGATACATTACAGAATCCTGAGCTCCATTTCAATGCCAAAGTTGCACAAGACAAAAAGTTTTGTAGCTCTTGGTGAAATGGGACACACAGTGAATTTGCCTGTGGCAAAATTCTCTGCAAATCTATCTATGCCACCCATGTTTTTCACCCATTCCTACTCATCAGGTTTCAATGACACCAATTATATCATAATTTTTGAGCTTGCAGTTAACTCTAGCTCTCCCATTTTACCTGACAAACTCTGTGCATTTGCCAGCATACAGCGTAGGTTACTACTTTACTTTTATAATTTATACTACTTAATGGAGAATTATTTCTTAAAAGTTAGAGATATAATCAGCTTCAGCCATCCGATTTTATAAAATGACAAACTCCATGCATTTGCAGCATGCAGTGGAGGTTACTACTTTTGACATTTGCATTACTTAAGGGAGTTAATTAGATCTAAAGTTACTATAAGCCGGTGTTCCTTGTAATAGAGGGACCTCACTAGCTGGTATGCCCCCTCACTCCTCCTCCATGGCCCATTACTAATGCCATGGGCCTGTCTACCCTAGCATTCCCATAATTCTTTAACTCACCCACCCCCATTGCCTAGTTTAAACACTCCTCCAACCACTTAGCCATTCTTTCCCCTGGCATAGTGGGCCCCCTTCCATTGAGGTACAAGCTGTCATGACTAAATAGGATGTACCCCAAGGAAAATCAGCCCAGTGCTTTAGGAAACCAAACCCTTCCTTCCTACACTAAGACTTGAGCCAGGCATTTAGCTCCCTAAGTTTACACTGTCTTTTTAAATTTGGATGTGACACTGGCAAAATCTCAGAAAAAAATACATTGGAAGACCTTCTCTGAATCTTAGAGCCTAGATCCCTGAACTCACCTCAAGGTCTTCCATTTACCATCAATTTTGTAGTTAGTAACCATATGTACTAAGACAGATGGGTCATGCCCAGCCCCAGCCAATAATTTGTCTACCCAATCAACCACATGCCAAACCCTGGCACCAGGAAGACAGCAAACTGTTTGATTGTAGCAATCCAGATGACAGATTACCTTATCCATTTTCTTGTTAAGGCCTGACTCTCCTCCCCACCACTACTAGAGAAACTGGTCTCCCAGCTCCCAGAATGATCAGCCCCATCTAGAATTGCCAATCCAGAGTTCACACTCCCATCTTCTTCATACAATCTAGCAAATCTGTTGAGATGTATAAACCCGAAGCAGCCTTCCTTTTCCTTTAAAAACATATGTATATAAGAGAAAGGGGTGCTAGATGGTTTGAGGCAGTGATGTATAGAAACAAATAATGCACACAAATAACAAAGTCCAAATACTTCAAAGTTCAAAAACAAATGTTAAGGGTTAGATGCAAATTATCTGACAACTCCAACAAATGTTCCACGTGGGGTGCTGGTCACAAGCAGGCAAAGTCTTCAAATAAACAAAAAAGAAGGGGCATACTTCCATAATGTAAAATGGTATCAGCACTTTTAATAAAACATATATTGCACTAAAATTTTGCAGAAAATGATTGTTCATCAGTAAAGTCCAGCTAACTGCCTATTCACCCAAGTTTGAAAAATTAGATTTTTTTTTTTTTATAAATTACTGTTGGTTGAATTTTGGTTCATGGGAGTTTAAAAAAACTCCCATGAAATCTAAATTCAACCCTTGATATATCTGCCCCTAAGACTTGATTTAGTCCTTTATTATTATTATTCATTCTCTATGTTGAAATGAAAAGATGGCACTAGCAGAACAACTGCTCAATTATGATATTTTTGATATCTTTAAGGCTCAAGATTTTGAATTTATTTTATATAATTTTACTTGTCTGGTATGAAAATTGTATCCTAAAAAAGTGCATTCCTCTATGAAGCTCCCCAATATTAAAAGTTTTAATTAGTTGCTTTGTACATTAAATTGAAAAAGGCAAATTCAAGTTTAACCTTGACAAAACTTTCTTTAATAATAATTATGTCAGATTTGGAATATGGTTTAAGGCAAAATCCCAGCATATCTGTGTCTAATGCATTTACCAATTTGATTCTGGGATGAGAGTGGATGTGAGCTACTGAGGGGCCGATTCACTAAATTCGAGTTTTTTTGGGCTACTTCGACCATCGAATGGGCTACTTCGACCTTCGACTACGAAAATCGAACGATTCGAACTAAAAATCATTCGACTATTCGACCATTCGATAGTCGAAGTACTGGCTCTTTAAGAAAAACTTCGACCCCCTACTTCGGCAGCTAAAAGCTACCGAAGTCAATGTTAGCCTATGGGGAAGGTCCCCATAGGCTTGCCTGGGATTTTTTGATCGAAGGATTTTCCTTCGATCGTTGGATTAAAATCCTTCGAATCGTTCGATTTGAAGGATTTAATCGTTCGATCGAATGAAAAATCCTTTGATCGATCGCAGGATTTGCGCTAAATCATTCGACTTCGATATTCGAAGTCGAACGATTTTAGTTCCTAGTCGAATATCGAGGGTTAATTAACCCTCGATATTCGACCCATAGTGAATCGGCCCCTGAGACTTTGCCAACACATTTGATACAGTGCCATACCAAATGTTTCTGGTTAAATTAAGGAATGTTGGCCTGGAACATAGTATTTGTACCTGGATAGAGAACTGGCACTACAAAGAGTGGTGGTAAATGAAACATTTTCTAATTGGACCAGTGTTGTTAGTGGAGTACCACAGGGCTCTGTACTTGGTTCTTTGCTTTTCAACTTGTTTATTAATGACCTGGGCGCGGGCATTGAATGTCTCTATTTTTGCTGATGATACCAAATTGTACAGAAGGTTATGCACATTGATAAAAATAATATAAATGTGAGTTATGTAAGGGGAGGCACATTTATTAATATTCAAATTTTGATAATATTCGAAGTATGGTAAATCTCGAAAATCAAATTTTTTTTAATTTTTTTTTTTAAAAAACTCAAATCAAGTTTGGATACTTCCCTAATCGAATTTGACAGTTTTCATCATAAATTTTTTTTAAATTTTCAATTCAACACTTAAAGGGAATCTGTCGTCATTTTAAACTTTTTTTTTTTTTTTTTGCATTTTTATAAAAAACACACATCCATAAACACTGTCTGGCAAATAAAATGTTAATCCACAAATCCATGCATAAGTTATTTTAGTTTGTATTTTGTCATGGGGGCTTCCATTTCTGCTCATTACACATTCATCCTGTGCTGCTCTAACAGCAGGCACAGCATTACCTGTGTGCTTGGAGGCAGCCACTCTGTAATGAAAAGCCAGGTCGCACTAGGACACGAGAATCTAGCTGTACACTCTCCCTCCCCTCTCTGCCCATGAGTGTGATGTTTGGAGGAGAGAGGTCACATGGTTTGCAGGGAAGCAATTACTTTCACTTTCCTACGTTCTGCCTGCTCTACAGCGTTCACTAGCCGCCCCTCCTCCCACAGACACTATCAAAGCTCCTACAGTTCTGTAAGTTTGATCTCTGCATTCCTTTGGAGGGGGAACTTTCTCTCCTTGTTGCCTTCCTAGTTAGTTTTACTGGTTACTAGATGAGGTAAAGGAGCGGTGAGTTCCCTCTGCTATCCACCTCACACAGACCTTGCTCCTTTCCTGCCTGCAATACTTCTTTTTACATTAACTACTTACTGCCTCCTTTCTCCTGAGCTATTTTAACCCTTCCTAGACTTCCTCCTAAGTTTTCCTGGTTTTCAAGTATGTCCTCCTTATTTTATCCTTTTTTTCTATTCCCTGTCATCAGTCCTGGGAGTGTACATATATATATATATATATATATATATATATATATATATATATATATATATATTTATTTTTGAAACATAAGTGGGGGCAGTAATCACAGGACTATCTTATTTCCGTCCTTCTGAAGTGGTGTCAGTGGGAGCTTATCTTGATACCTGCCTATTGTTCAATTGACAGGCTCAGCAGACAAGGCTCTATTTACATTACAGCTGCTTGTAGGAGGGAGGGGTAATGACATCACTCCAACTTGCAGTGCAGCAGTAAAGTGTGACTGAAGTCAGAGCACAAGTCACATGACCTGGGGGCAGCTGGGAAATGTCAAAATGTCTAGCCCCATAGCAAATTTTAAAATTAGATATAAAAAAAAAACATTTCTTGTTTTGAAAAATTGATTTCAATGCAGGATTCTGCTGTAGTAGCACTATTAACTGATACATTTTGTAAAAAAACATGTTTTTCCATGACAGTATCCCTTTAATATATATTTTTTTAATAGAAAACAAGTTTTCTAATTCTGGGGAGTGTCATTCTGTATCCACTAATAAATAGCAATTGAAGTACTGTCTTGTATAAAAAAGGGCATAAACTCAAGGGATGAATACATAATTTTGCCTCTTTGTAGGTCCGTGGTAAGGCCTCACCTGGAGTAACCAGCAGGGATGGGCGAATTTGACCCGTTTCGTTTCGCCAAAAATTCGCCACTGGCGAAATGTCGCAGACGCCCATTAAAGTCTATGGGCGTCAAAAAAAATTTGTCGAGCGGCGAAATTATTTTGTCTCGCGTCTTTTTTTTTTTGACGCACGTCTCCATACAAGTCTATGGGCGTCATTTTTTTCGGCGAAAAGAGGCGAAAAAATTCGCCCATCCCTAGTAACCAGTGCAGTTTTGGGCTCCAGTCTTTAAGAGGGATATAAATGAGCTGGAGAGAGTGCAGAGACGTACAAAGAAACTGATTAGAGAGATGGAAGACTTAAATTATGAGGGTAGACTGTTAAAGTTTTTCACTCTGTAAAAAAATTACCCCTTCAGACTAGTGAAAAAGAACCTTCATTTGAAGCAATGTAGGTGGTTCTTCACAGTGTGGGCAGTAAAGTTTTGGAATGCTCTGCCAGATGTTTTTGTGATGGCTGATTCTGTTAATGTTTTTAAGAGTGGCTTGGATGATTTCTTGTACAAGCCTAATATCAAAGGCTATTGTGATACTAAAATCTATAGTTAGTATAGATATCAGTTTCATTTGGAGGGGTTGAACTAGATGGAGTTTAGTCTTTTTTCAACCCAATTTAACTATGTAACTATGTAATATGCAAAAGAGTCATGAAGATGAGCTCATTAACTATGCAATTGTTTATACTACTGAGTGTATCCATGGGGAGGTAAAAAAATATCCTACAGCCCAGGTAAAATAAAGGGTTAATGGCCAGAAAGTTTCCCTTTGTGTGGCAGTTGCACCCTGGCTGCCCACCCCTGTGTTGCTGGGAAGGGACTTGTCTTGCTCTTTTTCTTTAATGCCAACACCTTCTCCTGTGAAGCATGTGTGTTTTGGTGCATCTGGTAAACTGTTACCTTTCTCACCTGACATTTTTACGCAGACACAGAGAAAGTCCTGGAAACAGAGACAAATGGACAAACAGGACTGTGTTTCTAAAAGTGGGACTAAAGGTAAAACGTCTTTGGGGTCTCCTGTCCAGGGGGCCCAAGTCTCCACGGAAAGGGCAGGAGGGTCATGATTTTTTCTGTGTAACCATACTCTCTTTCTGACTTTAGAAAGAAACAGAGAGAGGACACTGTGTTTGCTTAACTTTATGACAAAGTTGTAAACATTGGGGATAAAGTAATTGTAATTTTGAATTGCATAAAGGTTTGTTATACAGAACGTACGTACGTACGTACGTACGTACGTACGTACGTAGTATACAAACAAAAGAGGTTTTGAAACAACTGATGTTTCCTAGGGAGTTAATAAGGGCTATGTTTAACTAGGCTCATATAATTCCCTGGGGTGGGCATTTTGGTAAAGGTGAAACCTTAGAGCGCATCCTTGGAAAGTTTTTGTAACGAGTTACCCTGGTAGTCTACCAGGGGACTTCAGGTTGGAATTGTTGCCCATTGTTAATGCTAATCTCATTCATTTCCTGGGTGCAATTTTGTCTGTGAATATCCTGGTTTTGATCCCTGCCTGATAACTTTGAATTCTGCCAATTCTGACCTTTTGCCTGCCTGACTATTCTTGAACTCTGCCGATACTGACCCTTGCCTGCCTGACTATCCTTGAGCTCCACCTGTAACAACCCCAGCCTGCCTGACTATTCTTGAACTCTGCCTGTACTGACCCTGGTTTGCCTGACTGCACTTTATTGTTTACTCGGTGAGAACCTGGTGTTTCCTTCTGTCCAAAATCTTGGAAAACTAATGTGCCCCTTTGCTCGTTCAGAACACTTGCTTTGCTCCTCTAAAGTTAAGACCTGGCTGCATCTGAGTGGCGGAGGCCTCCTTCCGAGGCCAAAGATGACTTCTAAAGGCAGAAGATTGAGCTGTGACCAGGGAGCCTAGCACTTGTTCTGAATTTAGGGAGCCGTACATGATAGTTTTTCTGGCCAGGTATTTACAAAGATGTAAATACTTATTGTACTGCATGCCCAGATTAACAGTCACTCAGCCAAAGGGAATTAAAGGTCCCCACTGCTAAGGGTTTGGGCTTGTCTTCCCACCGGTAAAGGTGCAAGAATTCCCAGGTAGCTGGAGGTCAGCAGTCCACACTTTTTTCCCAGACAAAGGTTTGGGAGTCAGGCTTTAGACGCAGAAGTCAGGACCTACAGCAAACAGGGGAGGTATGTAGCAGAGTGACATGCCACTGACTGACCATCTGAGTCTGATTAGCCTAAGGTGGCTAATCAGCACTCCTTAAAACCCAGGCTGGTCAGTCCCTCAACAGAACTATCTGGGAGAAACAGGGAAAGAGTGTCTGGGATCTTGACACAAAGGATCCTTTGTGCCTGTGCACACACAGTCACTGAGTGGAAGGTCTGTTATTGCACTGCCATTTTGTTGTATTAAACTTATACTGCTGCCAAAAGTTTTTTTTTTTGTTGTTGTTTGGAAAGAAAACTGCCTAATTGTTGTACCTCTTGTTGTCGGCTGAAATAAAAGCCATTTTTCTGATGCTTACTCTGTGGGAACCTGTCATAGGGACTGCATCCATATCTACATTTCCTCTTCCCCTGATTATGTATTTAGACAAGTCTACTCAATATCACACCAAACCCCCATTGGATATTGATTTGGAAGGGGATGGTTACAAAAATTGAAAGGCTACAAACTTGGTAAAAAGATCAGAATCGATATCTGCCTGTGCATTATAAGCATATATTACCCAAATAATAGTGGTCACGTAACAGGTGTAAGTCAGTGTGCAAAAAATTCCAAAAAATGGGCACATGCTATCTTTTTTTTGCACTTTGCAAACTGCCTTAAACTTTCCATGAAGTTCTTCAGTACTCAATTTTGGACCACAGAGACCAGCAGCTGCCCCAATGAATATGGTGCAGTCTGGGTTTGGCATAACTGTATTAATGAGGGGCGGAAAACACCATTATCCCCCTATCCATCTTCTAACCTTTGCATCTTTCAGATTTTCAAGACAGTTAAGTGGCAGACACAGGCCACAACAGGGCCCAATATTTACCACCTGCTCTATGACTTATTTGCATTTTATTTGTTTTTGTTTTAGTTGAACATCTGACAAGAATAAAGCAAAGCAAATGAGCTTCTAAATGTGGTAGAATCTCAGCAGTTGGCTGGACCCTGTTTGAAACAAGCATATAGTGAGATCCTGTATGATTGACTTCACTTATGCAAAGCAGAATTCATATCATGGACAAATAAATATCCAGATTCAATTCAGTGATAAAAAGGTTTACCATGTGAAAACTAATGGATGGGATTCAATATGAGATGTAATTCAATTCATAAAAACCTATCTCACTGTTTATCACATGAAAACTCTACAGAAGTCTGTGGAAAAAAAACTGGAACTGAATTTAGAGAAAAGTCTTTTCTCCTCAAATTAAATTGTGTTCATGACTTTTTATGTGAAAGCTCAGAAAACATTGTGAAATTACCCGAAACCCCCAACACAACCAAAAATCAATAAGACTGTTCCCATTGACTTTTATGCAAACTTGACAGGTTTGAGATGCCATGTTTTTATATTTGGGCTTTTAGTCCTTGGGGTTTAATAATTCCGAAAAATTCATGATTTTTTTAAGCCTATTATAACAAAAAAAATCACACATTTTTCAATTTCGGGGAATTTTGGGAATTCGGAGCTTAGTAAATAACCCCCTTAACGTGCATAAAAGAATGTTAATTATACCTGTTAAGTTTGCTTTGCCAACAGTCGAGCTGAAAATAGAAAGTACAATAGTTCATGTAGATCTTACAATAGAATATGGATATATTATTATTAAAGGTCATGAAAGAAATTTTCTTTACCCAATTGGCTTCTAAAGTATTGAAGGTTAGAATTATTTTCCTGTCTATTTTCCTGTCTAAAAAGTTCAAGAACATCACAGAAGGATCAAAGAATACTCTGGTCTCATTAATTAATCAAATCATGTCAAGCCAGTTCTTGTTAATCCATCCTTGGAGAAAATACAACTGATGTTTAAATTCTCCATGCAAGAATAGACAGAATAGATAGTGATAATGCCATGCCAGCATAGTTCAAACTGTTTAGCCATAGTGGCAGAAGAAATTATGGCACTGAAATTGAATTAAGGTTTTTTCTTCTTGCTCACAACTTTTGAAGTTGTAAACATTCTTGATAGAATTAAGAAGGAATTAACAAGGACATGTAGAGGTCCACGTATAAACATGCCATTAAACTTAAAAGGAAACAGAGAAACCAGCATTTCATAATAGTGTAAGATTTAGAGTCTCAAATAAAATCAGTATTAAGGACAACCTATAATTAAAAGAACAAGAAAACAGGAAAGAGAAAGAACTGATCCATGTATTTGCACCCTCCCATCAAAACATGTCCACAAACTCGTTTATATACACACTTTAAAACATAACTTTTATTATTAATAAAATAAATGAAATAGTCAATTGATAATTAAAACACGGTTAGGTGCTGCTAATTGTTAGAGTGGCAGGTTTGGTAAATCAGCCCAAAAGCTTCCGTCACACCTTCAGGCAGCCCTGTTGAATAGCCCATAGCAAATCAATCCCTTCATCCGCAGCGAAACCCTCCCAATTAGTGAGTATCTGCCCTTGATAGAGTGATAAAGCCTTAGAGGATTTGAATGACTTATTGCTAGAACAGACAGATTTATGCCCCCAAGAAACACCAGTTCCGCAGTAATTATATTTGGAGACTTAGTCATGAGGGACCTCCACCCCCTGTGACATACAACTGGATGATTGGCCAGTTTGAATTTCCAACCGCCGTAACAGCGGTTAGAAATATCTGTGCGACGTCGACATTTCCCTGCCTTTGACAAAGCCCATGAGACGTGGGTGAAACACGCGTCAGGCACTCTATTCATTTTAAAATTGGTTAGGCAGAGCATCGGAACGGACTAAGCTTAAGGGGCTGACACCACTAACTGGGAGGGCAAGGTGCTGAGGGTGAAGGGGTTGGTACGGAAGTGTTTTTCAGTCATTTCATAATTGATTCGGATGGCAGCATGCCATTAGCAATAGCTACTCTTCGCAATCGCCACCATCGTGTAACCAAGGGCAGATCCTTGCCAATTGGGAGGGCTACACTGTGGGTGAAGGGGTTGGTTTGCAAGGTGCCATTCAAAGGGGCATCTTTATCACTCTATCAAGGGCAGATAATCGCTAATTGGGAGGGTTACGCTGTGGGTGAAGGGGTTGGTTTGCTATGGGCTATTCAACGGGGCTGCCTTTAGGTGTGACGGAAGCTTAAGGGCTGATTTACCAATCCTGCCTCACTAACAATTAGCAGCACCTCTACTCACACTATAATTTTGCACAGTGTTTGTTTTAACCAAGAGAGTGATATTTAGAACCCCACTGACTCGTCCCCACTGACACCTTGGGGTATGTGATTTTAGGTGGGTGAATCATGTTGAATAGTATTGGATGTTTTCCATGACTCCGACTACCCCTACATTTGTTATTGCAATTATTGCAAAATGAAAAAACATTTTTTTTGGGTGATCTCCCTGATTTAATACTGCCATTTATCTGTACCACCAGCCCAACACCCCAAGTTAATCCGTCTCCCTGGTCCTAACCATGTTTTAATTATTATTATTATTTCATTTATTTTATTAGTAATAAAAGTTATGTTTTAAAGTGTGTATATATACGAGTTTGTGGACACATTTTGATGGGAGGGTGCAAATACATGGGTCAGTTCTTTCTCTTTCCTGTTTTCTTATGATTTATTACTTGACCTTGCACATCATCTTCTGTTTTTAATATGTGATCGGAGGTGCTTCCCAACATATTTTTTATCTATAATTAAAATATTTCCAGCTTTTAAAGTTATACCATTTATCAAATATTGCAAGGATTACATTGTATACAGTATCAGAATAAATACAACCGCTTTCCCTAGTAGAAGATTTTGGCTGTATAATACCTGAATCTGTCTTCTGTTACACACTAAGGGGCATATTTATCAAGGATCTACACTTCGAAATTCAACCATCGAATTTGAGTACTTTTTTCCAGCGAAAATGGCCATATTCGATCGAAATACGATCAAAGTAGAATCGTGTGATCGAACGTTTTAACCCTTAGAACCGAACGAGTTGAAGGATTACGGATTAAAAAAAAAACAAAAAAAAAACCCTTTGACTTCTCAAAACTTGCCGAAAAGCCTCAGATAGGTTCTAGGAGGTCCCCCAAAACAGCAATTCGGCAGGTTTAAGGTGGCGAAGTGTCCAAGTCAAAGTTTTTTAAAGAGACAGTACTTCGATTTTCGAGTGGTCGAATTTTCGAAGGTTTTTCAATTCTAATCGAAGCCGAAGTCAAATTTGGCCTATTTGATGGTCGAAGTACCCAATAATTACTTCGAAATTCAAAGTTTTTTAATTTGAAAATTCACTTAGACCTTTGACCTTTAAATCTGCCCCTAAATGTCATGGCTGTATGATATATCTATAAAAAGCTGCCAAATTGTACATAAACATAATAGATCCCTTATATTAAAGTACTGTTATTTTAATTACTGCTTTGTACTTATACAAACATACAACAAACAGAATCTTTCCCCTTGTTGGTTTGTTTCCCTTAGCAACTATAAACACAGCTTAAAATACATTTAAAATGGAAAAATCCTGAAATTAAGTTGTCAAACAAGCATTTTAATAATATCTGTATATATTTTATATATATTATATTTATTTATATTTCTGAACCACTTATAATTATTTATATAAACAATAGTAGTGTATATGAAGCAAACACACCAATTTTACCAGGGCAAGGCAACACTGCCTTATATTTTTATTACAGTAAAACACTTTTTGTTTATGTTACTGTTTATTTAAGATTTATCTTTCAGCAGATTTGCATAAAATACAGCATCAACCCAGATTGGAGCTAGTTTGAAACAAAGTCTTGACAACAAACAAACTAAACCACAGGATATATTTTGTATGGAAAAGGCTGCAATTTGTTTATTAACAAATTTACATGAATAACAACCAACATTAACATCAGTTAATGTATATAATATTTAACCATTAGCTTTCGTGTAACCTCTGCTGAAGGCTATAACAATTATACTCAAGGGTTAGGGGCCCACCTCTGTAAATCACGCCCCTTCCACTTGGTCTCTTCAATCACTTTGACCCAGGCCTAACCCATTACACAATACACTTAATACCACTATACTATCAGCTCCTGCCCCCCAAAAGAGGCCCTCACTGCAACACCACACTAATACTACCACACCTCTACCCCATTTGCTCTGTGGAGGGCAGAAGCTGTTCAAGGTTAAAATAGAACACCCCTTTACTGTCTTCCTCTTTAACCCCTTGTGTCTCCACTCATCCACACAGCAACCCAGGAAACTACCCATAATCCCTAACAAACACCTCCAGTTCACTTTTTTGGCCCTGTCATCCAAGTTCCTGGCTTAATTCCCATGGGAATTCATTTATATCTTAAACTTTTGTGCAAAAAGTTAGATTAAGAACGCCACGTGATTTACAGCATGTGCATTGAAAAAAATATACAAAGTACGTTTGCATACTCTGTTCAGAACCCGAACCATATAGGTGCAGTAATAGTAATAAATATTTGGTGCTTCTACAGTAATTACAGTAAATTTAAACTCATCAAACTGCAATTAAAACCACATGGGCTTTCAAATATGAGTGAATCAGTGGAACATTTATAGATTCAGTTTCAAATCAATTGATTTACACAAATAATTTACACAAATCATTATTGTTGATTCATTAGAAATGATGAGTCAGTTTGTAATTCACAAATTTAAAAAATCCTGTCTTTGAATTATTACTACCTTTTAACTATTTTGCCATATGTATTATACATCACAAACTACAAATTGAGTTGTGATTCCTGACCAACTCAATGCTCTAAGGCAGTGATCCCCAACCAGTAGCTTGTGAGCAACATGTTGCTCTCCATCCCCTTGGATGTTGCTCCCAGTGGCCTCAAAGCAAGTGCTTATTTTTGAATTACAGATTTGGAGGCAAGTTTTGGTTGCATAAAAACAAGGTGCACTGCTAAACAGAGCCTCAATGTAGGTTAACAATACACATATTGGTTACCAAACTGCCAATCACAGCACTTATATGACACCCCAACAACATTTTTCATGCTTGTGTTGCTCCCCAACTCCTTTTACTTTTGAATGTTGCTCACGGGATCAAACGGTTGGGGATTCCTGCTCTAAGGAATTACAGATTTGATTTAAGTGCTTGAATTATTCGTTCATTAATTTACAATTTTCACAGGTTCATTCATCTTATTCTAATAATTATTTGTTCACAATTCAAAAGTTAACTTTAATTCTAGCTTTTCTATTAATGCCCTCTATATACTTAAAAATATACAAAAGGTCACAGAAATACATGATTCAAGTTAGTCCCCGAGCTTTTTTCAGTTGTCTTTGCAATTCCTAAGGTTAGGTTTCAACTAAGTGCCGCTTACAAGGTGATTTATTCTTTATTTAGAATAAGCAGTCTCTGTGATTTACTGATCCAATGTTTAAAATTCTACATCTAATAACCTATAAGCAGTTGTTTTTTTTTTAATTTAGGTATGTGCATGTTATGTACCACTGAAAGACAATAATGTTCTAAGAATAAAATGCTGGAGAACTCCAAGGAATCATTTCATTAAAAAACTAGTGATGGTCAAATTTGACCCATTTCTCTTTTTTTCTGAAAATTCTCAAAACAGCGACACATTTGCCAAATGCATTGAAGTCTATTGGCAACAAATGTTTTTTTTTGATGTGCTGCAATTTTTTTTGACGTGTGAGTAGACAATACAGTGATGTAATATATATAATATCTTTTGCCTTTCACATATTTGCAAATGATAGGAGGGGCCAGTCCTCCAGTTTGAACCCACTGGTCTATAGCATTACCATCTGGCCATTATTTGGCCAGACTACTGTATTTGGTAAAAAAAAACAGCCATTTGTAATTCCACAATTCCACAATGTTCTGCTCCTGGTTTATCATGTTCTACCCACACTAGCCCATTTACACCCAAGATCCAGTCATTTATTCCTTGATAACCTGCTTTTCCTGACCAAAGTTTACCACTCCTGATCATTAGCTAACATTTAAAACATTTAACCTACGGTCTATTACATTGACATGTCTTTCTTAGTTCCTGTATACAGTTGCCACTCTTAAAGGGAATTATAGTATTCTATTGTATTGATTTACCTTGTGTATATATTTACCATTGGAAGCTGTTTAAGCCTTAGAGGAGTCAGTCAGATATTTAGGGGCCCATTTCCTAACAATAAAATTATGATTTCTTTCCAAAAATCTCGAGAACTTTGTGGTTTTCCTATATCTCTTAAAAGCTCTAAAAATGTGAAATTCCTAATGAAAAAAAATATGAAAATCTCAAATAGATTAAAAGTGGTTCAATTAGATCAGCACAGCTCCCACTGGAGCTCATTTATAAACAGTGGGCAAATTTGCTCCTGGGCAGTAACCCATGGCAACCAATCAGATGATTGCTTTCAGTGCTCAACCTGCAGCTGGCTGAAAAAAGCTAATCACTGATTGGTTGCTATGGGTTACTGCCCAGGTGCAAATTTGCCCACTGTTTATAAATGAGCCCCACAGACTTCTAAAGCACCTCAACAACTTTTACTTGGTGAAGTTTTGCATTAGAGGTTTTTGTGGTTTTTACAATTATAAACACTTTTAAAGGGGGAAACACAATTTTTTGTAGAAGAAAACCTTGAATTAAACCCCAGATGATGTTAAAAGTCCAAATAAAAAAGTACTGGAACGCAGACCTGCCGTGTTTATGAAGAAGTGAATGGCAGATGTTCTTTTACCATATCTGTATTTTGTTCAATAATCCGAAGATTTTGTGGTTCAGGATATCAAACCAGAAAAATTTGCAGGTTCCAAGAAATATATTTGAAAAATCATATGATTCTGATTTTTTCACGATTTTATCCTGCACAAGAATTTTTCAGTCAAAATGTATTGATAAATGGGGCGGAGCCAAGTCACGCATGTCAGCAGTTGCAACTCACGAGAGCTCTCAGTTTAAGGGCCCAAAAAGGTGCAATTTAAGCATATTCCCCACGCTAGCTGGTGGTGAATTACCCACCCTCTATAGCTGGGCCTGAGCGGTACAACATGGGACCCAAAAATCTGTTGAAGAAAGACTCGAAGAAGGTATCGGAGTTCTTTCTGGAACAACACAGTAAGCAAACTGGCGCCATCTTGGAATGCAACGATGATGAGGCGAGGGCCGAGGCGGATGCTGCTCCACTACCTGTAACAGCAGCAGAGATAAAATCTATGCTTACGGACCTCCGCTCTTCTCTACAATATGATTTTCAACGCCTCTCTGAAGAAATAAAGAAAGAGGTGAGGGAACTCGGCAACCGCACTGACCATATTGAGCGCAAGATGGGCGAATTCTCTGCTTCGCAAAATGAAGTTGCGGATTCCCAACAGGCCATGGAGAAAGAACTATCCAGGCTGACTAACAAAGTAGAGGACCTTGAGGACTGTTCCAGGCGCTGCAATATCCTCATTCGGGGTATTCCGGAGGATATCAAGGCGGAGGAGCTTGAGGCCTACTTTGGAGAATCCCAGACACGCCACCTATTGAGCTGACTCTGGACCGTATCCATAGGGTA
This sequence comes from Xenopus petersii, assembly GCA_038501925.1. Classification (NCBI taxonomy): domain Eukaryota; kingdom Metazoa; phylum Chordata; class Amphibia; order Anura; family Pipidae; genus Xenopus; species Xenopus petersii. Next base: position 72,939,633 of record CM076683.1, on the reverse strand, counting down.
CCGAAACCGAGATCTGCACCAGAAAAGGCGCCCCGTGATGTACTCACAAAAATTCACTTCTATAAAAAATAGAAAATACTGGCTCTCGACAGGAAGAAAGAAGGGTGGCCCGGTAAATTCACAGCTCTCGAACTTTATACTGACCTCTCCATGGCTACCTTAGCCAGAAGAAGAGCATTCCAAGAGACGACTAAAGCTCTCCGGGACCATAAGATTCCATACCGATGGGCCTATCCTACTAAATTACTGGTGTCCAGAAATGGAACTGTCTATACGTTTGCTACTCCAGAGGACGCCCAGAAAATAGCAGCCAAGTGCCTCAACAACAGGGCAAGCCCAGAAGATACCGGAAGATCCTCTAACATCGACCGAGCTTCACCTCCACAGACCAGACTGGAAGCAGACTGGAAAACGGTGTAATGGAACCCCATTGACACCCCCCTTCTTGGGAGCAAGGTCCTTTCTCGCTTCTTGGGGAATATCTGTAGATGAGAACGGGCCAAGGGAGATCTTTCCATCCTCTCCCCCCACTTTACAGGTTTTGTGAACTGGCCCCTTGGCGGTATCAGCCTGATGGCAGCCGCAATTGTATCGTCTCCACAAACTCTCATTCAGGCCTATAGGCCTAGTTCAGTTTTTTTTTATATATAATTGTGTTGATATTTTGACTCTATGCTCTCACTATTGCATCCTCCTCTCTCCTCTAATTTACATGGGCTTGTCAACCACTTTTTTCTCCTGGGTATGCCACATTTATTTTATTCCCCCAAAGCTTTTCACCAGTCCGGAAGTTTACGTAAGCATATATTGAATTATAACCATGGTTAGATTTGTCTCGCATAATGTCAGGGGTTTGAATACACCACAGAAACGCAATTTAGCACTGTGGGAGGCGAGCAGATTACATGTGGATGTGCTATTGGTTCAGGAAACCCACTTCACGATTCGTAACCCTCCTAAATTCTTCTACCAGAATTACCCTCATAGTTTCCATTCATATGCACTAACCAAAACGAAGGGAGTCTCTATATTGATTTCAAAAGATGTCACTTTTGACTTGCATAAAGTTGTAACTGACTCCAATGGCAGGTATCTGGTGGTAATCTGCTCGCTCAATGGTGTTTTGTATACAATCGCTAATGTTTATGTACCTAATGTTAATCAAGATGTATTTTTAAGTACTACTCTCAACAAATTGCAAGATCTCAAGAGGGGGAGCCTGGTGGTGGCGGGGGACTTTAATATAGCTCTAGACCAGGTTGCAGACACTCTCAGACCGTTAGGGAAGACCCTGCACCCGAATCTGGTCAGAATGGCTCAAAAAATTACTACATATATGCACACAAATGCTCTTATTGATCTCTGGAGAGCACACAACCATAATCTATGGGAATTTACTTACTATTCCCCGAGGCATGACTCTTATTCAAGGATTGACCTTGTTTTAGCGGACCCCCAAACAACGAGCCTGCTAGAAAACGCCTCCATTAGAACTCGGTCATGGTCTGACCATGCTCCGGTTGTAGTGGATATCAGCACCCCCCATGAAATGCAGGGCCCAACGGTCTGGAGGCTAAACGACTCAATTTTAACCAGAACAGACCATAAACAACAAATTGAACAAGGACTTCAAGAATACTTTCACCTCAACACGAGTTCTGAGATGTCTCCGCAGACGCTGTGGTTAGCCCATAAGGCAGTAACTAGGGGTGCACTGATTAACCTTAGCAAACAGGTTAAACGAAATAGAGAAACCAAACAAAGTAATTTAGAGACACAATTGAAACAGTTTGAAGCCTCTCTTCAAACCCCACTAAATCTTTCAAAACAAGCTGAAATTCGGAAACAAATAGCATGTAGGGAACAGCTCAACAAAATATTGCTTGCCAAAACTGAATTCAGACTTAAGCTGCTGAAATTAAAATACTATACTAAAAGCAATAAGGCTGGCAGACTGTTAGCCAACAAGCTCAAAGATGTTCAGGCACAGTCCAGAATTAAGTACCTAAAGCATAATGGAGATCATCTCACCAACCCAAGGGACATTGCTGCAGCTTTCTCGGATTACTATAGGGGGCTCTACAATCTCTCTGATCAGGCACACAAACACAATCCTACATTGGCAGAAATACATAAGTTTACCACTATTACACTCCCCTCTTTCACACCTCACCAATTGGAAACTTTAAATGACCCAATAACAGAAACTGAGGTCTTGGATACGATTAAAAACCTTAAAGTAGGCAAGTCACCAGGCCCTGATGGATTCTCCAATAACTACTACAAATTGTTCTCAACTACTCTAGCTCCCAGACTTGCAAAATTGTATAACCACTGGATCAACCCTGAATTCCTTACCACCCATATAGTTACTATCCCAAAGCAAGGCAAGGCCCCAGATAGTTGTGCCAACTATAGACCAATAGCGCTTCTGAATACAGATGTCAAAATCTACGCCAAAATTCTGTCCAATAGACTGTCCTCATTTCTTTCAGGACTTGTCAAGAATGATCAGGTCGGGTTTGTTGTGGGAAGGCAAGCCCCTGATAATACCAGGAAACTGTTAATCCTTATTCATATAGCAGAAAAGGACAGGCTCCCCCTGATGGTACTTTCTTTGGATGCGGAGAAGGCGTTCGATAGGGTTAATTGGGTGTATATGCAGGAAGTGCTGAAAAAGGTGGGACTCCAGGGGAATATTTTAAAAGCTAACATGCTTCTATACACCGATCCGTCTGCGAAGGTCCGAGTCCCGGGGGCCCTGTCGAACGCCTTTGCCATAACCAATGGAACTAGACAGGGGTGCCCGCTGTCACCCCTTATCTTTGCTCTTATGGTTGAACCCCTAGCAGAGAAAATCCGCTCTCACAAAGACATAATGGGCATCCAGATAGCAGATGAACAACAAAATAGGTCTATTCGCGGATGATATAGTCCTTACCCTAACGAACCCGACCTTGTCTCTACCGAACGTAGTGAAGGAATTAGGGGAGTTCCAGAACATATCTCATTACAAAATCAATTGCAGCAAGACTCAAGCCCTCCCAATTGGTATTCCCCATGATACGGTCGTGAGACTAAAACAGGAATACCAGTTTGAATGGCGAGACACCTACATCTCTTACTTAGGGGTTACAATTCCCAAAACTCTGCACAACGCTTACCAGTTAAATTTTCCCCCACTTCTGAATACTATTAGAACTGACTGCACCAAATGGCAAAAGTTTGAGCTCTCCTGGTTAGGACGCATAGCCACGATCAAGATGACCATTCTCCCTCGCATCCTTTATCTTTTTCGCACCTTACAGGTACACCTACCTCCCAAATACATTAAAGATCTCCAAAATGCTCTTTAATCTATTATATGGAAGGGAAAAAACCCAGATTGGCTTTAAATACATTACACTACCCGACACACTCAGGAGGTTTAGGTCTTCCCAATGTCTCCCTATACCACAGGGCATCCCTTCTTGAAAATGTGGTTAGAATGCACAATGATCCTGGTTGTAAATCCTGGGTAGATATAGAATCCCATTTTCTGGATGGCCATTCCCTAGCGGACCTAGTATGGCTTCCCCGTGGCTCCAGACCAGCAACTCCCACAGCTTTACCGACGACCAAACTACTTCTTCATATATGGGACGCCCACCGTAAGAAATATAGGTTTGGGACTTTCCCCTCTTTACTCACCCCTATTAAAGCTCTTAAACGCTTGATTCCACATATTCATCTAGGTGACTGGCATGCTAATGGAATTAGGACTTTGGGTGACCTTTATTTAGCCAATTCATGGAGACCCTTTGAGGACTTACAAAGGAAATATGGCTTGCTGGAGCAGTCTAGATACCCATGGCTACAAATATGTCACTTGATGCAGACACATTTACCAAGTTACAGAACCATCGGACCTTCCACACCAATGGAACACTTATGCAGGTTGAGCAGGTATGGCAAAGGAGTGCTATCAGACTGTTACAAAATTCTTATACAGAAAGACCCAGATCGGAAATTATTGTACCAGCTACGATGGGAACAGGATCTCAATTTAAGTCTTGCACCAAAAGATTGGGACTTGATCTTTTCAGCTTCTAAGGGCGCAACTCGGTGCACTAACCACATTGAACTAAAATTCATTGTATTAACCCTACCTACAGGTTGTTCCACATCTTTACGCGACAGCTACGATCATTGCTAGAAAATGGAAACTTAATATTGATTATGCTCATATGGACTTCATCACCCTGCTTTCTTCCAGTGAACAAATGGAAGAGATGGCAGCTACTGTGGAGGATAAATGGGAACTGCATAACAAAATTTGGCTGCCGTGGCAGCAATATATTGCTAAATCCAGTCAGGCAGTTGCACCCTAGGCCCTCCCTGCTTCTATTGCCCCTCCCTTTTCCTTTTCTACCCCCCTTTATGTTTTGTTTTTTCTTTTTCTTTTAATGTGGCTACCCAGTTAATTTCAGACAACCCATGGAGACGACATTCATATTGAGGAGACACAGTTATGAGAGATTTACTGTTTTCTGTTTATTGTTCACAATGCGTAGCAATATTACAGTGCAGGTCATTGTATGTGCCATTCCACAGTTATCTTGAATATGCTGTATGTGACGCTTATGTGGATGTGACAATAAAGCATTTGTGTTAAAAAAAATGTATTGATAAATATTGATGATATTACAGATTTATGTTATGTATATATGTATATGTTGTATACTTATTTTATATCTGGACCTTTTGATGTGTGCCTTGGACCCTACTTGGTGGAGCTTCCATGCAACTCTGTGCAAAGGATACCATTTTGACCCAATTTTACTGTCGTGTGTTGCCAGATTTGCATGCATGCGTGATGAGTGAATATGAGATTAAGGCTCAGCACACAAAAAAAAATCTCCATATTCTGTTTTTTCCTATTGGATTTTGACAAACATACAGTATTTATCAAATGTTGAACTCAAATATTCACCTATTCAATATAATTCTAAATATACCCTAGGAATGAATAGAAAGTGGTTGAATTTTCCAGTTAATCAAACATTTTTATCAATCTGTCCCTTACTGATAATGTAAATTGTGAACAGTCGAAATTATATTGTATAAATAAATTTATGAAAAAGGAACGGGTGCATATTCTATGAAATTCTCTTTTTTCATCATACTATTCTGTATTTCCATAAAAGATTAAAAACTTTGGAGTGTATTTTTTTTTTATTTTCAAGAAATCCATATTGTAAATCCCTAGTATTATTTTAAGATGGTTTTTATGTTATTTGCTATCTGCTAAATGCATTAGGAATGTAAAATAAATAAATCCAAATATTACATTTGTTTGCGAAGGACAGGAAGCTGTTGGAATAAACCATTAGAGCTGGAAATGTCCTGCTGCTACGCAACACTTTCATTTCAGTCCACTTATGAATGAAACATTTTAAGAGTCCTGACTAGTGAACCATTTAAAATGATAACATAATAAAATAGAAGTACATAACATTACATTTGATAAATGAAATACAAACCATGGCATTAAGTGCATTATGAAATTTGGCTATGATGCTGGATTTCATTTAAATGTATAGTGTAATAAAATGTTAAAATATGTTCCAAAATCATTTATATGTAAATATGTGAAGCATTAAAGACTAGATGGAAGTACATATCTAAAAAATATCTGTATACACATATATATTTTGCTCTCCCCAAAGACCTTTTTTTAAGGTTATAGGCCAAAGGCAAAATAAACTTAAATATCCCCCACTGGTGAAACAATAGCAATCCTAGTAAACATACATCCACATGCAGGTGTGCATCTCCATTAGTAAACATGATCATTTAAAACGTTGACATTCTTCACTGGTGTCAATGTATCTGTTACAAACGTATCGTCCCTAGCAAATACTATTGCAATACAATAGAAAAAAGTAAGTAGCTACTGTAAATGAGATAATAAAGATTATATATACAGGATAAGCACACATGAGCAGATAAGCAATGACCAGCATAGCACAAACAAACTCTGCTGAAAGAAAAATAAGAATATACTGCACAAGTAAGAATGGAGCATCATATAGGTTTAAATTCATCATATTCTTAAAAAAATTAACATGTTTTTGATACCTGAGAAATGTTCATAACACTCCAATTAGTGGTACTTGGTGGTGAGCCAAACTCTCTCATATAGTTTTGGCTGAACAATTGCCATAACTATGAAAAATTTGCAAAAATGGGCAGCTTTTTTGTTAAGCCAGATGCAGTAGCCGGAGTCCCTAAGTATTGAAATCACTTGGTATTAAAAATTGGTATTACTAGTGATGGGCGAATTTGGGGAATTTCGCTTCGCTGAAAAATTTGTGGATTCCCCACGAAATTCGCGAAACGGGAAAAAATTAGTGAAATGGCGAATTTACGCTGGCAAATTTTCTCAGCAGTTTCGTGAATTTATTCGCCGCTGGGGAATTTACCGCAAATTCGCGCCTGGTGAATAAATTCGCCCATCAATATGTATTACTAAATAGCCCTGAAATACTCATGGAGGAAAAATATGGACCCTAAAGCCAACTAAGGGCAACAGACCAACATTATTCCTGTTGTAAAATAAATAAATTGTGGTAACCCCTCCATTTGGTGGAATGGAGTGATGGGTTTATCCTATTTTGCTTCAGCCAAAATTAGCAAAATGCACTTCTGTGCAACTTTTTTTTTTTACACATTTTTATACATTAGCATTTATGGGAATTTTTTCACTGTGAAAACTGGTAAAATGGTTTTACTAAGCATCAACATTGGGGTACATTTTTTTGGAATAGTCAAATTGTATCTACCAGGATTTAAAGTTTTTTCGATTGTCGATTTGTAATTGTGTACAATGAAATTATAGTCATAGGCTTAACCTATTTAGGGAATCAAACCTGGAATCTACCTACAGTAGAGTGCCTTGCACTTTACATGAGGATGTATGTACCCCTTACCATGGAAACATCTATACATCAGTATAAGGGGCAGATTTATCAAAGATCGAGGTGAATTTTCAAATGAAAATAATTTCAAGCTATTTTTCTGAGTACTTAGACTAGGGAATAGTTCAAATTCGATTTGACTTTGAAAAAAAAATCAAAAATTAGAATATCAAAATTTATCATATAGTGTTTCTTTAAAAATTCAACTTCGACCATTCGCCATCTAAAACCTGCCGAATTGCTATTCTAACCTATGGGGGGACCTCCTAGAACCTTTTTGGAGTCAATTGGTGGAATTTGAAAAATCGAAGGTTTTTTTTTTGGGAAAAGCTTCTAATCGAATTTGATCAATGCGATATTCCTTTGATTCGTTCTATTCGAACTTGGCAAAATACGGACCTATTCAATTGAAAATGGACCTATTCGACCAAAAAAAAAAAACTTCAACTTAATTTCGGTTGGTCTTTTTGAACTCGAATTTCAAAGTTTTTTTTCAATTCGACCCTTGATAAATATGCCTATAAGTGTTGATATGAAACTGACTTGTTTTACAGTATATTGCATCTAGTTTCATGTGGGTCTACAAGCCAATAGTGGACATAATTTAAATGTACAGGCTATGGAATACTAAAGATAGCAAAGTGCAGATATCCTTGTATGTGAAGTATAGGGCTCTGCTCCCCTTATTTTACAGGGCACAGTTTGGAGCCACATACAGCTCTTACACTTATGTCAGGACATTTTTAATGACACACAAGGGGATATTTATTAACATATAACATGCAAATGAAAGAACAATATAGGGAAGATGGCATCCTTTCTATGCTCTATGACATCACTAAAGTCTTTGTGTAGGAAGGGTATGGGGTCCTAAAGCACTGGGCTAATTTTTCCTTGGGGTAAAATCTATATAGTTGCGAAAGACTGCACATCAGTGGAAAGGGGTCTGCTGTACTAGGGGAAATAATGACTAACAATGTTTAAACTATGAAATGGGAGTAAGCTAGAGTATTATGATGAAGCTAGAGTAGAGTGCACTTGATTAATAAGGGGTAATAGAAGAGTAATGAGGGAGGCATACAGTTTACCAGCTAAGGATAGCTGTTTGTTACAAGGAAAACAGGCTTATAGCAACTTTAGATCTAATTCTCCATTAAGTAATGTAAATGTCAAAGGGAAAAGTAGTAACCTCCACTGCATGCTGCAAATGCATGTAGTTTGTCATTTTGTAAAATGGGAGAGCTGGAGTTGACTTTATGTGTTGAAAATTATGATATAATTGGTATCACTGAGGCCTGTGGGATGAAACATGTGAATGGGCTGTGAAAAAGTTTGTCTGTATATAAAGCTTGAATTAATGCCATACTCTAAAAAAATAACATGGCTGGCACTGGGGCGGCGTGGAATCCCTCTGGGCTGAGATTTCGACTGAGCAAAAGGTTACAATATAATTATTAATGGTGTATACTACAAACCACCTTGTATAAGCAACAAGAATGAAGCACGGCTACTATTCCAAATGGAGTTGGCTTCACAGCAAGGTCAAGATGTTATTATTGGTAAATTCAAGTATCCAAATATTGACTGGGGTAATGGGGTTGACATTGTTAGAAAAACCTAGTAAGTTTTAGAAATATGCTGACATATATGACAACTTTTTTTTCGAGTAGTTCAGAACCGACTAGAAAGTATTCTCTTTTGGACCAGGTAATAACTAATTATATCAACCACATTCCTAGAATTTACTTGGGTGAGCACTTAGGGAATAGTGATCACAAAATGTTCTTGTTTCAGTTTATATTGCAGTGTAAACTCTTTAAGGGTGCAACTACAACACAATTTTTTGACAAGCAAACTTGGCCAGTATAAAGGCACCTCTTTAACATATTAACAGGGAAATTGGTTTTTAATAAACACAGAATCAAAATGGCATGTCTTTAAAATGTTGCTTGATATATTAATGTCAGCATATTCCCTCTGAAAGCAAGGAAAGACAAAGTAGCTAAAATAAAGATGGAAAATGGTATTGCAACGAGGAGTAAAATGAATCCCATATAATTTTTAAATATGTAAATAGTAAAAAAATTAAGCAGGAAAGGGTGGGACCTTTAATATCAGAAAGGGGGTTAGTTGGTCAAACAGAGAACAGGGAAAATGCAGAAATTCTGAATTGTTATTTTTGGATATATACACAACTAAGGGACCAGTTAATGAAGGGTACTAAACGAGCTTAGCTCCGTGATTACCAAATGCCTTTACCTACTTTTTCAGGATTCACCGGGGTCTGGCATTGTGCCAAAAATGACACAATTTGCATCTTGTTTTGCTCTGTGCACTTCGACCATAACTTGGTAAATTAGTCCTTCATTCTTGAGTATCTGAGATTTATTTAATTTTATATTTTTCTTTGTAGTATTTTGCTCAAAACTGTTTGACTTGCTATTGGTAATTGCACTTGCCTAATTTAGCACTCAGTATGTTAACTAATTATCCCTTATATTCAGCACATGGCAGGGACAAAATGACTGAAGTTCCTTCTTTGTGCACAAAATCATTTAACAGCAGTACAATAATCCTTTCATCTTGGTAATATATGAAATGAAAAAAGTTTTGGCATAATATAAACCATAACATGAATAATGGCTTTTCATTCTGGCAGGAAATCTTCAGCTGTATTAAAATAAAAGGTAGCCAACAAGCATAAGCATATTTTATGAAACTGTAATACTAATGTGGTCAGCAGATCCAGAAAGAGATATGTCCAGCTATTAAAAGCTATTAGCTAGAAGATGTTCTACACCCAAACTCAAAGAACAAACTCTTCCTGGCATTTATGCACTTGCTAAAGAGAACGTAAGCACATAAGAATACAATCTGTATATCTGCTTGACTGTCTATCTCCTGGTAAAAGGTTGTAAAAGAAGATTTTATTTGTATTCAATTACATTGCTTTAACAAAGAAAAGCGGTCTGGTCCCTTTTGTCACATTACTCGCTGTTTACCGGAGCCTAGATGAGGAATAGCCTCTCCTGCACCTCCCACAATGAGGCAGTACCAGTAAGTGAGAAATTATTGATCACGTGGAAAAGTGGCAGAAGTGCTGTAACATTTCCAATAAGTGCAGTACAGAATCATCAGGCGAAAACCAGAGTCAGGGATGGGCCGGGGTCAATGGCAGGCAGCTCAGGATCACAAACCAGAGGTCAGCAAGGAGTACAACAGCCAGAGAAGTCAGGTCGGGTTGAACGGGTTCAGGCAAATCTTAGGAAAAAGCTCAGAGACATGCTAGTAGGCAATGATCACTTTGCAAGTAAGTGCAGGCCTGAGTCCTTTTAAGTGCATTGTGCATGAACAAAAATTGACAAGCATGCATTGCGAACATCTCAACGCACTCACACACAAGTGTCATGACATACGCATGCACGACCGCCAATTCCAACGTGTCCATGATGCCGAAGACCCCAACAACCATGGCTGCAAGGTCCGAGCACCTTACATCATAATAGTTACACTACTGTGACAAGCTATATGTACTGTATGTATGAGTGTCATTTATAGTGAAGGGCAAATCTGTGGCATTTCGCTTTGCCAAAAAATTTGCAAAACGGCAAAAAACTTTACAAAACGCAAATTCAATGGGTTGACGATCGTCAATTTTGACACGAGTGACAATTTTTATACGCGCGATGCACCGGATAATTTTGATGTGCTGCAATTTTTTTTTTGCTGGGCATATTTTTCGCTGGCGTATTTTCACTGCAGTTTCATGAATTTATTCACTGGTGGCAAAACTTAGAGATCTGCCGCTAATTTGTGCTTGGCGAATTAATTCACCCATCAACAGTCATTTCCCTAAGATTAGTATACACTGCTGAAGTTAAAAAAAATATTATACATTTATTTTTATATAAATAATTATTCATTCTAGAGTCTTTTGCTAATATAAATGTATAGTTAATTCAACGTCTTTAATTGCATTGATGAAACATTACTAAGAAATCTATTTTTAACATACTATGAAATGCTAAAGTTTTTTTGTTCTGTAACCTAGTCATACCTAAAATAAATTAGTATGTGCCTATTTTTTATTTAAATTTGTGCATATTTATGCATCTAAAAACGGTTGCACAGGATGAAATTAAATGGTTCATACTTTTCCTGATGGTATTGTTAAACAGCATATAATTACTGTCAGTATTAGATGAAGGTTTTCTGCCAGAACTCTGTGAAATATTCATTCTGTTGCAGAGCTTGAATGTAAGTTCAAAAAGTTATTTTTGCCGTATTTTAGCTTTTGGTAAGGATTAATTATATTTTATATCTTAGTTTGGATGAAGTACAAAGTACTTCTTTATTATTACAGAAAAAAAGGAAATAATTTTAAAAGATTTGGATTATTTGAATAAAGTGGGAGTCTATGGGAGATGGCCATTCCATAATTTGGAGCTTTCTGGATAATGGGTTTACAGATAACAGATCCAATACCTATAATATGTTATAATTTTACATTTTTGCAATCTCCCTCACACCTTCTAGGCTAAAAATTGTACCATGCTCCTATAATGGTAGATATGACAACAACACTCAGTAGTAAATACTAAAGCCCAACCACGCCCCCGCCAGTTACATAGCTTATCTAAAAGCACTTCCATTGTGAAGTGCAGATCTCAACTCGCCTCAGACGGCAGTACCCCAGTAATTACCACGGGTGGCAAAATTTCCCTCCTGTAACTTCAAGAGCCAAATTTCCAGTTTTCTAACTCAGAGACTGCAACTGCACTCTCTGGACCCCCTGGACCACTATGCCAACATTGTGGACCCCCTCCAGCACATAAAGGTGAATGCGCAGGGGAGGGGGGCAGAAGCAGCAGCAAGTTGCCTTAGGTTTCAGAGGGCCAGGATCACCCCTGTTGATAAGCACCTGAATATTTGAGATACTGTATGTTGTAGAAACAGAAACAGGTGTACTGTAGTCTTTTAAAGCAGAACAACTATGGCTATTTACAGTATGCTTAGCATTGTCATTTTCTTCTTTACATCAGCAAGAACTCTCATATGCTTTGATTCATCAAAAAGAGCACAATCCACCACAGTGAAATTTCACTGCACTCTAGGAAAACTTTAAGTTGTATAACTATCATACTGTATCTACCACTTAGTCACATTTGGAAGCAGCCATTGTAGGCCAGTGGAATCCTGGACTTAGGGATCTCTGAAGACCTAATAGCACTGTGCTCAAGATTTTGAAATGAAATGTTACTTTAAGTAAGTTTTGCTATTGGTAGCTCAAGTTCAGGCCAGTCTTATTGCTGTTTTCTCATTTACAAAACAAAATATTTCTTCAATCTAGTGACAAATGTGTACCATTTTTACTATTCATTTCTTTTTGGGTAATGCAATGTGTATGAGTATTCGCTTTACTGACACAGCACCGGAGTAACAGTATGTAACTTATGTCATCATAGTTGTTACAAAATGACCTTTTCAAAATGTGTGGTTTGTGCATTTGTTATTTAGGAATGTACTTGATGTTAGCATGACCTGTGAGGTTTTCCTGTTTTTGACTTATTTCTTGCTTTAATGACTATTTTGACTTTGCCTCTGCCTGCAGATTTGGATTTCAAGTTTCAGTTGCTGACCCTTTCTGCTGACTTTGCTTTCTGCTTGATTCTTTTTCGACCTCTAGTTCGTCCTCTGTTCTGAAGATTACCAATTGAGATGATAGCTGTCTTTTCCTTATGTTTTAGCCTGATAAATGACTCTGACACTTTTTCAGTTCCTAGTCTTTGCTGTGCTGGTCAACGGTGTCAGTGCTTAGCTGTAAATGCTAATATCTAGGTGGTGTCGACAAGTTCCACAAGTGATTGAAATATTTGGCCATGATATTTTATATGAGTCCTTAAGTGAAAAAAGATCAAGGGATTTTCAGCTACATTATTGTGTGCAGTACCTTTGTTAGGGGAAAACTGTACTTAACCAACAAGGAACAGCATTACCCATTATTTGAAAAGGTTTAAAGCAGTAAAGCAAATTGTTTCATTAAGACTTTGCATTATGTCAGATAAAAGACACTTTGCCTAGGAGCAATAGCCCATAGCAACCAATCAGCAGGTAGAATTTACTTGGCACCTGTTTAAAAGCAAACACCTTATTTGTTTCTATGGGTTACTGCTACTGGGCAAACTTTAGTGCCTTTTATTGCAAGGTTATGCACTTTGGCAAAGATAATATAAATGCAAGTTATACACTAAATGGCAGTGTGTTGGGAGTTTCCTTAAATGAGAAGGATCTAGGGGTCTTTGTAGATAACACATTCTCTAATTCTGGGCAGTGTCATTCTGTGGCTACTAAAGCAAATAAAGTTCTGTCTTGCATAAAAAAGGGCATTAACTCAAGGGATGAAAACATAATTATGCCTCTTTATAGGTCCCTGTTAAGGCCTCATCTGGAGTATGCAGTGCAGTTTTGTTCTCCATTCCTTAAGAGGGATATAAATGAGCTGGAGAGAGTGCAGAGATGTGCAACTAAATTGGTTAGAGGGACGGAAGACTTAAATTATGAGGGTAGACTGTCAAGGTTGGGGTTGTTTTCTATGGAAAAAAGGCACTTGCGAGGGGACATGATTACACTTTACAAGTAAATTAGAGGACATTATAGACAATTAGCAGGGGACCTTTTTACCCATAAAGAGGATCACTGTACCAGAGGTCCCTTCAGACTCGAAGAAAAGAACTTTCATTTGAAGCAATGTAGGTGGTTCTTTGCAGTGAGGACAGTGAGGTTGTGGAATTCACTGCCGGGTGATGTTGGATGGCTGATTCTGTTAATGCCTTTAAAGGAGAATGAAAGACAAAACAGAAATAGCCTGCTAAAGAAAGTCTTGTGTAGATAGAAATCACTCACCATTTTTAAAGATTTTTTTGTGGTCTCATGTTGCAGCAACTATGCTCTCTCAGCACTGCAGCTTGTGACTCGGGTGACGTCACATTTTTTTCTGGCTTTTCCTGCCTGCTGCCAGAGGCAGCTTTGAGGCGCACTGGGTATAATTTGTTTGTTATGAGCATGTACTGAGGAGCTGATGATGATGACACGCATGCAAATCACTATAGGGCAAATTCACTAAGCGCCGAAGCGCCGAACGCTAGCGTTACTTCGCTAGTGTTTGGCATTTTCGTTACTGCGCAAATTCACTAACGAACACTGGCGTAGATTCGCTAGTGTTACTTCGCACCCTTACGCCTGGCGAAGTTTTGCTACGGACGTAACTACGCAAATTCACTAACTCGCGCAGTGTACTGAACGCTACCTTTTACGCTAGACTTCCTTCGCCACCTCAGACCAGGCGAAGTGCAATAGAAAAGATTGCTTCAAAAAAAGTCAACATTTTTTCTAAGTCCCAAAAAACGCTGGCGTGTTTTCTACATTATGGGTGATAGGCTGAAAAAGATCGAAAACATTTTTGGGGCTCCCCTACTTCCCCCCTACATTTCCTGACTCATGGCAACTTACCTAGACAGTGGGCACATGTGTAGGGCAAAATAAAATTTTTATTTGATGTTTTGAAGGTTTTCTAGGCATTTGTAGTGCTGATACGTATTCCTCCATTGAAATTTGAATTTGGCGCCGTATGCAAATTAGCCTTCGCTAGCGTAACTTCGCTTCACTTAGCGAATAAACGCTAGCGCAACTTCGCAACCTTACACTACCCCTGAGCGCAACTTTGGATTTTAGTGAATTTGCGAAGCGCTGGCGAAACTACGCCTGGCAAAGTGTCGCGAAGTGCGGCGAAGTTACGCCTGGCGCAACTACAAATCTTAGTAAATTTGCCCCTATGTGTGTGTCATCAATGATCCTTACGGCCACGCCCCCCCAGCCAATCAGAATTGAAGCTTCTGGGAGCTGGGGAGACACGGAACCTTTAATTATAGTTTGGGCATCTAACAGGCAACATCAAGCGCTTGCAGTGCGCAGCGATTGGAGCATAAATTTATAAACGGCAGGATGAGGCGAGTATGCCAAGCTATTTATTACATCAGTATATACACTGGGTTTTTTTTTCCCGCGCATGCACAGTAATGACAAAGAAGAAACGGATGCCAACGCTACTTTACTAAGATGGCGCCTGTGTGCCTCAATATGCGAACCGAAAGAGGAGCTGGATTATACCTAATAAGACTAGGAAATGTGAGTTGAAAACCTAGCGTTTTATTAGGTCTTGGGCAGTAGATTAATGGGAGATAGGTAATAATTTTTGCCTTTCCTTCTCCTTTAAAAATGGGTTGGATGATTTCTTGGACAGACATAATATCAAAGGGTATTGTATTACTAAACTCTATAGTTAGTATAGATATGGGTATATATAATTTATGTGAAAGTAGAGAGGGGTGTGTGTATTGATGCTGGGTTTTCATTTGGAGGGGTTGGACTTGATGGACTTTGTCTTTTTTCAACCCCATCTAACTATGTAACTATGTAGTCAAAGCTCCTAATGCAAATAGAAAAGGCTGCTAGTTTAGGTAAAGTAATGATAATGGGGGATTTTAATCACCCAGATATTGACTGGAGCAACGGTACTGCTAGATCAGTTAATGTGAACAAGTTTATAAACTTATTGCACAACAATTTTTTAGCACAGGTTGTTGAGGAGCCTACCATAAAAAATGCTATTCTTGATTTAGTGATCTCAAATGACCCAGAACTTATAGCAAATGTGCAAGTCATTGAACCCCTGGGTAATAGTGACCATAATGTTATATATTTTAATGTCTGGTGCAAAAAACAAAAATATACTGGGGCAACAAAAAACATGAATTTTGGAAAAGCTAATATTAGTGCCTTGAGGGCTGCCCTACAGAGCATTGATTGGGGCATTAGGTTTTCAGCTAAAAACACAGAACAGAAATGGTTGTCCTTTAAAATGATATTAAATCATTACTGTTCTCAATTTATTCCCATAAGGACTAAACGTAGAAGCTCTAAGAATCATCCTGTGTGGCTTAATACAGAAGTAAAGAAGTTAATGGGAAAGAAGAGAAAGGCATTTAAAAACTACAAATCTGTAGGGACAGAAGCTGCATTTAATGAATATAAACACTGTAATAAATGTTGTAAATCAGCAATCCGGAAGGCTAAGAAAAGAAAGAGGTGAAAACTAACCCTAAAAAGTTTTTTAAATATATTAAAAGTAAAAAGATGCAGGTTGAGAGTGTTGCTCCATTAAATAATGGTACCAGTAAGGTTGTAACAGATACAGATAAGGCAAATGTGCTAAATCAGTTCTTTTCTTCAGTGTATACAATAGAGGAGTCTGGGTTCACAGGCTCACTTTATAACTGCACGAATGGTTCAGCTCAATCTAGTCAGTGGCTGACTCAGGATATGATTCAAAAAGCTTTAATACAAATTAATGTAAACAAGGCTCCAGGGCCTGATGGCATACACCCCCGGGTTCTAAGAGAGCTTAGTTCAGTTTTAGACCAGCCCTTATTTCTGATTTTCTCAGATTCACTGTCATCTGGTATGGTGCAAATGGATTGGAGAAAAGATGATCTTATTCCAATATTTAGAAAGGGATTACGATCTCAGCCTGGCAATTATAGGCCAGTAAGCTTGACATCTGTGGTGGGCAAATTATTTGAAGGCTTGTTAAGGGATCACATTCAAAATTTTGTCCTAATGAATGGCATTATGAGCAACAATCAGCATGGCTTTATGAAGGATAGGTCATGTCAGACGAATTTGATTGCATATTATGATGTGGTAAGTAAGATTCTGGACAGTGGGGGGGCAGTAGATGTGATCTATTTGGATTTTGCCAAAGCGTTTGATACTGTGCCCCACAAACGACTGCTTTCTAAACTAAGGTCTGTTGGGCTTAATGAAGTCGTTTGCACATGGATAGGAAACTGGCTACAGGATCGGGTACAGAGGGTGGTTGTTAATGGGATATCTACTTGGAATAAGGTTCTTAGTGGGGTCCCCCAGGGCTCAGTATTGGGTCCACTTTTATTTAACTTGTTCATTAATGACTTAGGGGAGGGTGTTGTAAGTAATGTATCAGTGTTTGCAGATGACACAAAATTATCCAGCCCAATTAATTCCATCCAGGATGTGGCATCCTTGCAACATGATCTTAACAAACTGGCAATCTGGGCAGCTAAGTGGCAAATGAGATTCATTGTTGATAAATGTAAAGTCATGCACCTGGGATGTAAAAATATCCAAGCCACTTATACCCTTAATGGGACTGCACTAGGCAAATCCATTATGGAAAAGGACCTTGGATTCCTTGTAGATGATAATCTTGGCTGTAGCAAGCAATGCCAGTCAGCAGCATCAAGGGCAAATAAGGTCTTGAGCTGTATTAAAAGGGGCATAGAGTCAAGGGAGGAGGGGTTCATTCTTCCACTGTATAGAGCACTTGTAAGGCCCCATCTAGAATATGTCTGTCCTTCCTTCCAAACTTTCAAGCGCTCCTTAAAGACCCATCTGTTTAAAGAGGCCTATTTGATGTACCTTAAAGGAGAAGGAAAGCTACGGAGGCATTTTATTGCCAATAGATTAGCTGCAATAGTGCAAGCTAGAATGCTATATTTATTCTGTAGAATGTTTTACCATACCTGAGTAAAAAGCTCTAGAAACTCTCGGTTTTTTAGAATAGGAGCTGCAGTATTAATGTGGTGTGACATCACTTCCTGCCTGAGTCTCTCCCTGCTCTGGGCTCAGATTACAGTAGAGAATGGAGGGGTGGGGGAGAGGAGCAAATTGAGCATGCTCTTGCCCAGGGCAATGAGGTTTAAGCTGAAGGCAGGAATTCTGATACAGAAGCCCATGAGTACACAATAGAAGGAAAGAAATGCAGTGTTTCTTTTGACAGGGGACTCAGAGCAGCATAATTTTGGGGGTTTACTGGTATATTTAGATGGACCTTTCTGATAAGGCTTACTTAGTTTTAGCCTTTCCTTCTCCTTTAATTAATCATTGCTGTATCAAAAATGACAAAGTGTTTATACAATCCTAATGTCCCAATTGTACCCTAACCTTTTAGTTTGTAAACCCTATTGTACTCTGTAATCCTTGTCTGTTATCCACCATTTATTTCCTATTTGCTATAACTGCAGTAAAGCACTGCATATCTTGACAGCGCTATATAAATAAATGATGATGATGATGATGATGATGATGTAGTACAGTTTTGGTCTCCATCACTCAAACAGGACATTATTGTATTAGAGAGGGTACAGAGAAGGGCAACTAAGCTGGTAAAAGGTATTGAAAATCTTAGATATGAGGAAAGACTGGCCAAATTGGGGATGTTCACGCTGGAGAAGAGGCGCTTAAGGGGTGATATGATGACTATGTATAAATATATAAGGGGATCATATAAAAAGCTCTCTAATGCTTTATTTACCAGTAGGTCTTTCCAGCTGACACAAGGTCACCCATTCCGATTAGAATAAAAGAGGTTCTGCCTAAATATTCGGAAGGGGTTTTTTACAGTGAGAGCTGTGAAAATGTGGAATTCTCTCCCTGAATCAGTTGCACTGGCTGATACATTAGATAGCTTTAAGAAGGGGTTGGATGGCTTTTTAGCAAGTAAGGGAATACAGGGTTATGGAATATAGCTCATAGTCCAAGTTGATCCAGGGACTAGTCTGAGCCATTTTGGAGTCAGGAAGGAATTTTCCCCCCTCTAAGGCAAATTGGAGAGGCTTCAGATGGGTTTTTTTTTGCCTTCCTCTGGATCAACTGGCAGATAGGTAGTTAATAAAAAAAAAAAGGAAAAAAAAAAAGGTTGAACTCGATGGACATGTGTCTTTTTCAACCTTACTTACTATGTTACTATGTTACTATGTAGTATCATACGATTTTATGAATTTTTAAAGATTTTGAGTCTTTTCCGGCACCCAATTTTTTTTTTAATAAATGTATTGATAAATAAGGTAGAAATGTGAATGGGAGTTTTGATAAAATAATGATACATGTTGAGATTTTTGTAAATAACCCCCTAAAATTCCATAAAAGTATTTTTTTTTTAATAGTAGACTACAACAGAAATAGCAGATCAGAATAAACACTTTTTTTACAAAAAAAAATATATATATATATATTTAGATAGATAGATAGATAGATAGATAGATAGATAGATAGATAGATAGATAAGATCCAGTATGATTATGCTAAATGTTAGACAAGGCAAGAACAACTGGGTCTGCATTATGGTAATGTAAAATGCATGTGACATCTATTTTAAAATGTGGTTATAGTTAATTTTGCATTTGTTACATTACTTCTGTAACTAATACTGGCCAAAATGCTTATTATTCATGAATGACACTAACTACCATCTCGTTCAAAAAAGAAGAATATTATGATTTACATTTAAATGAGATCTGAAATGTTAATGAGCAGATTTACTATCCTAATTATCTCCACAAATACATTAAGTTAAGATGAACTTCAGTAGATGAATTACAGTTTAGATCATATAGACACTTAAAAGGGTCTACACAGTTCATTAAAGTATTTTGAACATGGACAGATAAGAACATCAGAAAAGTAAGACTGCATTAGATTAGATCATGTTCAATGAACCGGAGAACAATGTTCTGTACCCTTAGGGAAACACAGAAAATCACATATATATGCACTGAGAATGAAACATTAGATAAAAATGCTATATATTTTGTGTGCCCATCATACAAGGAATGGATTAGGGATGAGCTTGTGCAGCAGTGAATGAGGCAAGGAATTAACGGGGAGCTGGCAGAATGACAACACTTTGAACAGTGTTAGGGGCAGATTTATCAAGGGTTGAAGTCAAAATTTTAAGTAAAAAAATTCGAATTCCAATGTATTTTTGTGTACTTTGATTACGGAATAGTCCAAATTCAATTAAAATTGGAAAAAAATTTGAATATCGACATTTATCATGTACTGTCTCTTTAAAACTTCGACTTCAACCATTCACCATCTAAAACCTGCTGAATTGTTGTTTTAGCCTATGGAGTCAATTAGTTTGTAGGTTTTTGTTTTTTTAAATACTTTGAATCGAATTTGATCGAATTAGATCTTACTACGATTGGAACGATCGAATACAGCCTATTCACCCGCAGAAAAAACTTCTATGTTTTCAATACATTTCGGTTGGTCTTTTTTTATTAAAATTTCGAAGTTATGGGAGTTAAAAATTCGACCCTCGAAATTCGACCCTTGATAAATCTGCCCCTCAGGGGCAGTTTTACTAAGGGTTGAAGTGAATTTTCTAAGTTAAAAACATCACATTTTGAACTATTTTTTGGGTTCTTCGACCATCAAATAGGTCTAAACTCGACTTCAATTCAAATTAAAAATACTTCAAATATTCAACCATTCGATAATCAAAGTCTCTTTAAAAAACTTCGTCTTCGACACTTCTCCATCTTAACCCTGCTGAATTGCTATCTTAGCCTATGGGGGCCTCCTAGAACCCATAGCCAACATTTGGCTAAGTTTTTAGAAGTCGAAGTAAAATCGTTCGATCAATCAATGCAATCATTTGAATTGTTTGATTCGAAGGATTTCATTGTGCGATCGAACGATTTGACTTCGACCGAAAATGGGCAAATTCGATTTAAAAAAACTTCAACTTCAACATTCAAAGTCAAAGTAATTCAATTCGATGGTCGAATTTCAAAGTATTTTCCACTTCGGAATTCGACCCTTGATAAATCTCCCCCTTTGTGTATGGTAATAAAACAGTTCCTTTTTGGAGACGCTTTGCTATACACTGAGACAAAGCTGCAATATTGTGCAAGGTAAAACATATTGTAACAAAAAAGATTGTTTTCTTTGAGAGTAGTTGAAAATAAAAAAAACAATATGGTTACCTACAGCAGAACATCAATGAGGTTTGATGAATCGACTGCAAGTCAGAAATTGCTTATTTATATAAATTATAGTAGTGTTTATGAAGCAAATCAGCGCAAGACACCAGCACATTAAAGATTAATTACTTTAAAACACTATTTTTGGTGTTCTACTAAGGGCTGGGGCCCAAAACTGTATTACATATTCAAAGTAAGGATTTAAAAAGGTTTTGAAAAAAGGCAAAATTTTGCTCTAAACTCTTAAATAATTGACCCTTTTTTATGGAAGACAGCACTTTATAATGCTTTGGTAGCCACCGACTGTCTACAGTTAAAAAATGTTATTCCCAAATCCTTCTTGATTAATAAGGTCCTTATCACAGTATAATTTATTATACTGGAATGTATCTTATTTTTTACAGAAGTATATATATATATCAACAATATATGGGTTGTGTCCCTGGGTGTCAAGTGGTATATGTATTTGTTATGTATGGATACTATAATTTCCTCCATTAGACACATTTCTTTTACAATCTAATACCATTTAATTATATTAGGTGGGCATTCTTATCTCCAGTGTATTTGTGGCCAATAGCAATTGAAGTAGAAGATCATGCTTAGTAGGTTCAAATGTACCGTATATACTCGAGTATAAGCCGATCTGAGTATAAGCCGAGGCACCTAATTTTACATACGAAAACTGGGAAAACGTATTGACTCTAGTATAAGCCTAGAAACAACTACAGCCCTGTCTCCCAGCAGCGCACATTCTGCCAAAGCGACCCCCCCCAGCGATCAACCGGACTTCTTTGCAAAGTTGATGGTGACAGAGAATTGCCAAACGGATTACTCTGTGCATTGTCCCACTGTCCCACTACCATGTGCAGAGGGTGTTGTTTGATATTGCCATCACTGTTAATCTTTCGTATAACCAACAGAGGGCGCTGTGTGATATTGCAGTCACTGTTATTCTTTCATATAACCAACAGAGGGCGCTGTGTGATATTGCAGTCACTATTAATCTTTCATATAACCAACAGAGGGCACTGTGTGATATTGCAGTCACTGTTATTCTTCCATATAACCAACAGATGGCGCTGTGATATTGCAGTCACTGTTATTCTTTCATATAACCAACAGAGGGCGCACTGTTATTCTTTCATATAACCAACAGAGGGCGCACTGTTATTCTTTCATATAACCAACAGAGTGCTGCGTGATATTGCAGTCATTGTTATTCTTTAATATAACCAACAGAGGGCGCTGTGTGATATTGCAGTCACTGTTAATCTTTCATATAACCAACAGAGGGCGCACTTATTCTTTCATACAACCAACAGATGGCGCTGTGTGGTATTGCAGTCACTGTTATTCTTCTATATAACCAACAGATGTCGCTGTGTGATATTGCAGTCACTGTTATTCTTTCATATAACCAACAGAGGGCGCACTGTTATTCTTTCATATAACCAACAGAGGGCGCACTGTTATTCTTTCATATAACCAACAGAGTGCTGCGTGATATTGCAGTCATTGTTATTCTTTAATATAACCAACAGAGGGCGCTGTGTTATATTGCAGTCACTGTTAATCTTTCATATAACCAACAGAGGGTGCACTTATTCTTTCATACAACCAACAGATGGCGCTGTGTGATATTGCAGTCACTGTTATTCTTCTATATAAACAACAGATGTCGCTGTGTGATATTGCAGTCACTGTTATTCTTTCATATAACCAACAGATGGCGCTGTGTGATATTGCAGTCACTGTTATTCTTTCATATAACCAATAGAGGGCGCACTGTTATTCTTTCATATAACCAACAGAGGGCATTGTGGGATATTGCAGTCTCTCCCCAAGTGTACTGTTGGTATAGGAATGATTAAAAATGACTGCAATCTCAGCTACTCGGGTGGGGTACCGCTGACCCGAGTATAAGCCAAGATGTAAAGCATTATTGATGGGGCATTTAACTTCACTTGACAACCAATTATCTCTGTCCAAATGGCAGAAATACACGACCAATAATCCTGATGTTTTGGGGATAGGTACCATATAGGGATTAAGTCGCAAATTCCCTTAATACATTCCCAACAGGTGTTCTGTACCATCAATAATAATTTATAGGAGAGTTCTTGAAATCTTTTGCTCAATCAGTTTTTCAAATTTATTTAAATATGTAATCCCAGTCCTGTTCTGATAACTAAATGTAATCTTTAGTTGAGTTTTCAATGCTTTGGTATATTAGGGAAGGATATTTACAACTCCTTAGTATTTCACAAAATAAATGCTAGGTTATGTCTAAGTTTAACAGTCATTGAGTATACATTATCAAAGCTGGTCAGTTTTCAGGCTTTAGAGCTTAAAAAATATTGTATTTGTAAATACCTCCATTCAACCTTTTAGGACCAATATTCTTTTTTTTTTTGAATAATCTTTGTTTATTTCCAAGATTAAGGGGGGGGGGAGGATACAGAAAGGAAGAAAGGAGGAGGGGGGAGGGAATCAAAGCATTTTGTACTTACATACAAAACAGATGATAGTCAAACATGTATGTACAATCATAGTAAGGAAGCAAATGCAAGTATCAGCAACAATTAACAACATTAGCAATATTGTTAAAATGAATTGGACATATATATACAAAGACAAAAAGCAGATGACGACCGTTCTAAAGAATCACTGGTAGTTATCTAACCTAATCAGCTGCATCTATGTAGGAAGGTAGATGTATAGGGCCAAACCTTATGTACGTGTAAGAGGGGGACTATATGAAAGTGTGTTATTAGTTGTTATTTAAGTTACTGGCGACCTAATACGTAATCCACTATATTCGAAAGTTCAACAGTCCTTCTCCGTTAAAGTAAAATCTATCCATGGCTTCCATACAGACCAATAATGTGTACTCTCTTTTCTCAAGAGGTATGTGATTTCCTCAAGTTTTCTAACTTCCTCTAACCTCTTTATCCAGTCTAGAAATGTAGGAGGTATAGAGGATTTCCATTTGTACGGGATCAGTGCTTTGGCAGCCTGTATAAGGTGAAGAAATAGTTCATCTTGCACCACCCTATTAGAACTAACATCTAGGTGAAATAAAATAAGGAAAGGGTTATCAGTACTAATTTTGACATTGGTGAGTCGCCATATGACCTTGGATATCAGCGTCCAATACTCTCCTAGTATAGGGCAATCAATCCACAAGTGTCGGTAAGTGCCTTCAGAAATATTGCATCTCCAACATAAATTAGAGCAGGTGGAGTATATTTGATGTAACCGAACTGGTGTATAATACCATCTAGTTATTAGCTTATACATCGTCTCCTTTGTCCTGGAAGCTATGGAACTTTTGTGCATAGATTTAAATACGTTATTCCAAGTCTCTATGGGGATATTTGTCCCTAATTCTTTTTCCCAGTTGTTAATACAAGGTGATTGGAGTGGGTTTTGCATTTCAATTATTAACTTATAGATAAAAGATAAAGCTTTCTTTATTGGAGGTTGTCCTTCCATAATAGTCTCCCAAATTGTGTTATCTCGGTGCCAACCATAAAGGGTAAGTGACTTCAGGTAATGGGATAATTGATTATAACACCATAGATCCCGTGGGTGGCTTCCCCATTTCCTCTGAATATGAGCCAGAGATAGTCGAGTCCCTTTCCTAAAAAAGTCTTTAAGCTTAGTAGGAGTGGCCTTAACAGTCTTCCAATTTGTAAAAGTGCCCCGGTCTAGACTAGGTGGGAACTCTGGATTCATATGTAGCGGTTGTAATGTATAAGGTTTAGGAGAAAGGTTGAGCACCTCTCTATATCGGAACCAGATATCTAGTGTCGGATTTATAGTCGGGTGATTCCGAATATAACCCATAGCCGTATCCCTATTAACCCACAAAAAATTCTCTAATGGAATGTTTACATTAGCTTTTTCAATCTCTATCCAAGGTTTAGGGTCTTTTGAACTATGCCAAGCTAAAACCCGCACCAAGTGTATTGCTCTATAATATGTGAATGGATCAGGAATGGCTAGGCCACCTCTTTCCTTGGGGCAAACTAAGTTGTTGTATTTAAGCCTAGGACTCTTATCCAGCCATATAAATCTAGAGATCATAGATTTGAGTGAGGCGAAGAAAGCTCTCGGAATGTGAATAGGTAGCACTTGTAGTGGGTATAGTACTTTTGGCATTAATATCATCTTTATGGCCTATATCCTGCCAAACCATGACAACCTCAACTTCCTCCAATTATCAAGTTTATGTTCCAAAACCTTCAACAGTGGGACAAAGTTTTCCTGGTATAGCGTATATAATTTAGATGGAATTTTAACTCCTAAGTATTTGACAGCTTTATCGGTCCATCGAAAGGGGAAATTCTGTCCTAATAGGTGTTGAGAGGACCAATATTCTTTGCTTTTAATTACAGCAGGTGTCTAGTCTGACTCTGAAGAAAGAAAATTCTCAGAACTGGATTGTGCACTCCAAAGTATTTTTATACCCCAGATCAAATATAACAGGTAAGAATTCTCTATTTTGTCTTAAGGGGATAAGGGGGGAGGGAATGGTGATTTTTGATTAACTGTTTGCCAAGTTTCTAAATAACTATTTAGTAATATATAGGTGTTGGGTTTATTTTCCCTCTGAATCCATACCAAAGCAAGTGAAACCACCTACCCAGGTGTCTCTATTGGAGGGGTTATTAGTATGCAGTATTCTTGACTTTAGTCAAAATACTTGTGTTTTAATACATCTCAAAATCAGCGGCTTTTATTTGATGAATAAAAGTTTGTGCTTGCTTATCACAACTGTCGGATGCAGACACAGTATGCAGCGTCTGCATCCGACAGTTGTGTTGCATTGGACTAATGTTGCAACACCATCAAACGTTGCTGTTGCTTACCTTGTTTTTCACTGCATCAGACTTGACGCCTGTGTTTTGTCGCAGAGCGTCGGATCCGCCATAATCTCAGGGAAATCGCCCCTTATAAGAGTGTAACCATGTAAATTTACAGCCCAGCCACATTTCATCCTACCAGTTCAGTTTTCTTTACATGCAATCATGCTTTCCTATTTTGCCTGTGTTCGCAAGTAGGTAGCAAATTGTATTACTTCTCTGTCTAATATATACATTATTCAATGAAGAGTTAATCTATATTTATACTGTACTTTGACAAATGTATATGCCCACTCACACCTCACTCTTACCCCATCTTAATCCCACAGCCCTGTTCCTACTGTTGAAAGCACATGTCTATTTAGTGTACAAATATTGTCTGACAGTGATTTAGAAATTGATAACATTTGTCATTGGGTGTAATTATTAATTTTGTATGCATTTTTGAAATTTAGTATCAAACTTAGGCCTTGTAGAAATGTATGAATGTATGATATTTATTAGGCACAAAAAAAAACAAACATTTTGACTATAATACTTTGAAAACTAAAAGCTACTGAGTTCATGTAAAACACATAATTGAATAAAAAGAAATGTGTACAATAAGATGTGCTGCCAACTTAATTATCTATTTTAAGGGTAAATATAGCATATTTTTCTTTTTTGAAATGTAATAATTACTAATTTTGTAATATACATGATTTATAGTCTACAGTACATAAATCGTTATAACACTATAACTCCCCAAAATGTTTGTGGAGTTATTTCTTCATTCTGTAATATATTAATAAGGGTTAATGCACAATGAGACCTGTAGAAATCAATGCTTAAAGGAACACTGTACAAATTAAATTAAAGGTAAAGGTAAATTAAATGGATAATAAGGTAGAAATGATCAGCAACACCGAGTTATTTGGTGAAAAAAATCAAAGTGTATTCAAATTACATGTAAAGCCTATATATATATATATATATATATATATATATATATATATATATATATATATATATATAGATATATATATAGATTAACACCACTCATTCCTTGCACATATTGTCAAGGGGAACCCTGGCAGTACCACCACCTCAGACAGCAGGGATCAGGATGGTTATGATTTGATATCATTGCAGCAGTTGATGGATTTGATAGCACTGGAACTTTGATTAGTACTCTGTTTAGTCCACAATGCTCAGGGAAAAAGTGCTAATATGCATAAATGTTTCTTATTGATAGTCAATTTTATTGTGAGATATTTAGCTGCAGGTCATTTATATGTTTTTCCACACTGCCCCAACAGCTTCATGATTTTCCAAAGTAAGTACAATTTCAATAGCTGTATAATATTAATGTATATCACTGTTTTATTTGAATAAGGCAACAAAAGTTCCTCTGTTAGCGTTTAAAATTTAAACCATTTTTATGTGGGCTTTAAGTCTGAAATGAAAAAAAAAAAAATATATATATATATATATATATACACACACATATATACAGCTAAAAGGTCACAATTCAACTGAAATCTATCGAATAAAAACATCTTTCCAGCTACATAAAATATGCTATGAAAAATGATAAAATGTGGATTATTGCAGAATTTCCAGTGTTGAATTAATAAACATCAAACAACATTTTCTAAATGTAGATTGTAATCCAAACATATGTATTTGAATAATAAAATAGAAATGTATCTGTGCAGTGATTAAATAATTGACAGGCAATCTGTTTTTCAGTAGAGCTGATGCTGGTGATCAAGACTTCAAAATAAATATTAATTAGGCATGTAGTATTGTAACTGAAGCTTGCATACTCATATTTACACATAAATGAATTTTTTCAAAAGGAAATTGCATATTTAAAGGCTTTAGTGTGTATTTTTGTACTCTACCATTGTTGATGAAACAGTTTCATAGAAAGTGAGAATTAAAAAAAGAAAATGGGAAAAATGAAAGGGTTATTAGTATTTTGGAGGGAAAAGAGAGTAAGGAAAACTGACTATTTTGATTACCCTAATTCTTCAAAATAAGTATTTCAATGTGCATAAGAATTCTTCAGTAACAGTTATCCTTAGCCATGCTACATCCCTTATCACATTTTTCTAACATGTAGGGGCATATTTATCAAGGTCGAATTTCCAATTTGAAAAACTTCGAAATTCAAATTCAAAAAGACCAATTGAAATTAAGTCAAACGTTTTTTTTTTTTGGCTGAATAAGTCTGTTTTCTATCGAATAGGTCTGTATTCATCCAAATTCGAATCATACGAAGCGAAGTAATACCGCATTTGAATCAACGTTTTTCCCCAAAAAAACTTAGATTTTTCAAAGTCCACCAATTGACTCCAGATAGGTTCTAGGAGGTCCCCCATAGGCTAAAACAGGTTAAATTGCCTACTTAGTCCTATGATAAAATTAGGCAGGTTTTAGATGGTGAATGGTCGAAGTCGAATCTTTAAAGAGACAGTACATATAAATTTCAATATTCAAATTTGGACTATTCCCTAGTCTATAAATAGCTAGAAATCCAAATTGTTTTAATTTGAATATTCACCTCGACCTTTGATAATTCTGCCCCATAGTATTGAAAGTGCATTTTTTTGCAACAGCAGCAACATAGCACCCCACTAGCAACGATGATTACCACCTACCATAAAACTGACAGAAGAGAAATTGAATAGTACTCCATTAAATGTATTTACTTATTATTACAAGTCTTGAAAAATATAATGGCTCAGATCATGATTGCTGTGTATCAGGTTTTCTGCAAAAAAAAAAAAAATGTATTTAAAAACATTCTGTAACAATGATTTTACATGAGCTGATCTACCACTGCAATGCAAAGATTGCCTTTACTTGCTTGCCTTTATTAAACACACATGTGTGGGCGTATACAGTATATACAGTATATAAATATATATATATATATATTTATCTTAGGATTGTTGTGGTAGACAAGCTCATGGAAAATCATTGTTACAGAATGTTTTTAAATATGTTATTGCAGAAGACCTGGGTCATCTGAAAAACGTCTGTGGCCCCTAGACCCAAAAAGAACAATTTTGCTTTCTTCAGTCCACAAAATGCCATTTCTCTTTAGACCACAGTGTTCTTTGGCAAATTGTAACCTCTTTAGCATGTCTTTTTTTCAACAATGGAACTTTGTGGGGGCTTCTTGCAGATAGCTTTTTGGCAATGCTTCTATCCATTCGAATGGTCATTTTCCATTTTCTTCCACATCTTTCAGGTTTTGGTTGCCATTTTAAAGCATTTGAGATCATTTTAGCTGCCTATCATTTTCCACACTTCTTTTTTATGTTTGCCCCTCTCCAATCAACTGTTTAATAAAAGTATACTGTTCATCTCAACAATGTCTGGAATGACCTATTTTACTATGTTTAGAGAGAAATGCACTATAACCATGTACTAAATTTGCTGCCTTCCTTCCTTAAATAAGGGCTGCAATTGACACCTGTTTTTTCACCGAATGAATGACCTCACGGATTGAACTATACACTGCTATTATTTGAAACAAGCTATTTTTATTTTGAACACTGCTATTATTTTAAACTAGCCTCAATTAATGATTCAATCACACAGAATCAGCGGCATGCATGTACTCTACTACACCTACTAGTAAATTATTTGTCATGTTGAAATATAATTTCTACCAAAAACAGCGATTAATCAGGTTAGTGATGTCAGATTTCTCTTATTCTAAACACAACTGTATACAGTATATACAGATATTGAGCAGCACACCCTTAACTAAAAGTCAGCTTGTGTGGATACAGGTAAAAGTATCAAATGAATTAGACTTGCTTTTCCTGAGGCTGATTACAATGGAAATTATTTGTTCACAATAAGTTCGCATTAATATTCCTGTTGAGTGCAGCATATTATACATATACAATACATACATTTATCCATAATTTTATTCTTGATGATGACATAGCTTTGTTTAAGCTTTAGGATAGCTTTGGTTGATATATAATTCTGTGATGTTTCCTGTTTTATCTACCTATTAAAATATCCACAGGACTAAGTAGGCAACCAAAGCATTAGTATGTTCATAAATCTAGAATGTGTAGTCAATAATTGCATAAGACATCTTTGAAGCAAACAAATAAAACTCTGCATTAGAACAACAACAATATTATTAAAAGTATATTTATATTCGTTTGGACATGTATTTGTTTCATTTTAATTTTACCTTAACAAACAGGTAGCAAGTCATAGTCGAAGATATAGAGCAGAAAGATTATTTAATTTTTTTCCTATTCCTGTTAAAGAATTTAAGATGTTGGTTGGAGCTAATATAACAAGTGGAATTAAAATAAGTGTTTATTGTGATATGCTAAACTGAAACTTAGTATTTTAAGATATTTATTTCATCAAATAAATTATTTTATTGAGGTTGCCAGGGTCGGCAACCTAAAAAAATAAATAAAAGCACTTTAAACTGCATCCTAAAATGGAGGGTTTCCCCATAGATGTTATTTGTATTGTAAGATACTGGTGAATTGCATTAGGAATAGGATCTGTTATCTCTAATGCTTAGAAGAAGGGTATCTTTCTGTTATTTGGATCACCCTGCCCTAAATCTGCTAAATAATAAACCTAATAGGATTATAAAATTGTGTAGTTCTGTTAGGATCAAGTACAAGGTACTTTTTATTATCACATAAAAAATATAAATCAATTTTAAAATTAGAAACATTTGCTTAAAATGGACTCTATGGGAGATGGCCTTGCTATCTTTCTGTATAATGGGGTTTTATACCTGTACTTAGAGATTTAAAAGTTTATCTTAGATTTAGATTTTTGGCAAGATAAGGCATAACATGCTTTATTCCTACTGATAAAATACAGTCAATGCCACTGCTGTACATGCCTTCCCAAAATAATTGTATTTTTCGGAAGTAAGACTAAAGGTGAGTTTTAACTCCGGTGTTGCCCTAAGGGAGTTCATGATATTTTTTATTTTCAAAACTTTTTGGGGCCTATATTTATAATTTGATTTTATCATGACCCTGTAAATAAAATATGATTGTTATGCCATAATGTGCAAAATTGACATGTCTGGCTCCAAAGATGATAGTGAACAGTTCCAGTTTATATGAGGCTGGGAGATGCTGGATGTAAAACCTCATGGGAAAACTGACAGTGTTTCACTTGCATCATTTATATGCATGCTAATGCTTTCGCATTCTGCTAATGGTAAAACGCATTCTAAAATGGCATGTGCCAGTAGAAATTAGCTTATTTTTATATAATAAGGATACATTTTAATTACTTTGTGTTAAATATTTATATAACAGAAACCTTACATAGTTGGTTCATGCTAAAATATTTATTTGTATTTTCATAAAGACCAAAGTGAGACAATATAAGTATATGTATAAATTCTTCCTAATATATTTAACATTATATTTAACATGTTAAAGATATTAAATGCCAGTCAGTGGGATACTGCTCCTCCCTTACATACATTTACCTGCATACACGTAACATACATATTCTGCCCATGACAACAAAACTATAAACTCAACACTGACAACACACAGATACCTATTTAAACAATATATAAATAGAAAAGAGGGGAATTGGGGTCAGTTTTTGCACATGACCCTAGATCCTTGTTTTTAATATATTAGTAGCCTAGATTTAATTTACAAATGCCATGTCTTATATAGGTGTGTGTTTAACTTCCCAAGATACCCTTTACAAAGTGATTTCAATTTGGATTATTTGGGTAATATCATCTGTTTCTCTAAAAGTTGTGTCCCAGTAGAGAAAGGGAAAAGTAACATTTTCTTTCCAAATAAGATTCCTCAACATCTCTACTACAGTAGGTAATTTTTTAAGGCATACTTTTAGTTACATTAATATGAAATACACTTTTTAAATTGTGACTAATTTTTTGCTCAGATTCGCTCATCACTAATCAATAGATCCAGTAGAGCCTTGTAGGCCTCAAAACATTGTGGCAATAATAGTGCATCTGCAGCACGTTTTTCACCTATAGCCATTTCTGTATCTGATAATGACTGAAGAAGGCCTGTAAATATAATAGTGATCAACCTCTTTATCAACTGTGTTTGTGTTAATATATTCACTTTGTCTTCTGGGTGGACACTGTGTAACTTGAGAAAACTAAGGCCTTTCCTAAGTCCATAAATATGAGAAAATGCAATACTTCTAGATCTACAGTATGTTGATAGAGAAAATATTTACAGGACATTTTTTATTGTATCCATTTGGGAACTGATGCTTCCCTAGACCACTGTGGAGGGAACCCCTTGGGGCGGTAGCCCTGCACCCACTAGTCTGACCCTGTTTGTGACTGTACCACAATTCATCTTAACACAGTTCATTTAGAGGTCAGGATTATAATTAAATAAT
This sequence comes from Xenopus petersii, assembly GCA_038501925.1. Lineage (NCBI taxonomy): Eukaryota > Metazoa > Chordata > Amphibia > Anura > Pipidae > Xenopus > Xenopus petersii. Next base: position 72,907,539 of record CM076683.1, on the reverse strand, counting down.
TCAAGACCAGTCAGATAGCTAAAGACTTGATTTTGACTTTTGTACAATCTTGTGTGAATTTGAAGAATTTGTATACTACCTACAATGGAAGGTACTTATTTTTTATATCTGAAAAAAATATAACATTTTTATTTAGACGAGACTTCAAATTGCATATATTTGTACAAAATGGATTATATGACCAAACTGATTTTAATGTTCTATTTCATTTTTCTAGTCCATTGCTTTAAAATGAAATTTATCAGCAAACTATTGAAATAAAATAAGCTATAAATCCATTGAGGAAACTTAGATACAATGCAATGACTGGAATTCTTATGCATTTCCTCAGCCTTTTCATATTGACTGCCAAAAGTGACTGTACTGTATATTCTTTGCAGGCTTCATTGCCTCATTGATTTGGAGTAGCAGACAAAATATATTGGTTTGGAATTTTTTAAAAGGTCACAAGTAGAATATTCATCCAAGTAACTTCTGTAAAGTTTGGATCTGACTAGCAGATACAAAGATAGTTTAACTATATTTTATTTTGTATTTGAGTTATTTTAAAGATAGCAAGATAATGCAAAAATAATTAGAAATTGATTATTGACATTACATTATCCTGAAACAGATATGAACTGAAATTAAACCACACCTTTATACAAAATACACATATATAACCAACAGATTTATAATAAAATTTCAATCATTTTATCATTTATCTACTACACACAATGAATGACAGTTGATAAAAATATAGCTTGTAATTTTTCCTCATAATAATGTAGGCAAAGTTAACATTGTTTGCAATCTCTGAATATTTAAACCCCTCACTCAAGTTTAAGAATCCAAAGTGCATGTGTCACTTAGCATTCTCTGAAACTAGGGAATCAACGCACTTTTAGGGGCAGATTTATCAAGGGTCGAATTTTGAAGTAATAAGAGTTTTTTTAACTCCCATAACTTCGAAATTTAAATAAAAAAAGACCAATCAAAATGTATTTAAAACATCTAAGGTGAAAAGGCTGTATTCAAATTGTTTAGATCAAAGTTTTAGCACATAAGATTGAATTTGAATCGAAGGATTTGCCCCAAAAAATATTTCCACCAAATTACTCCAAAACAGCAAGTTGAAATTGTAAAGAGACAGTACATGATAAATTTCGATATTTGAATAGTCACGTTTTTTTTCAAATTTGAATCTAATTTTGGCCTATTCGATAGTCAAAGTACACAAAAATAGCTTGAAATTCTATTTTTTTTACTTCAATTTTTCACGTTGACCCTTGATAAATCTGCTCCAACTTAAACCCCCTGTAATATCTCCCTATACCTTACTTTGTCTACTGATTTCAGTGTTGCTTACAAGCTGCTTGCCTTGAATGCTTCTTAAGCAGAATCATATTCATTTCAGCAAGCAGGTACAGCACAACCAACAATAAATGTGATCAGAAGTCATGGAGGCAGGGCACTGGAAAATCTGCTTAAGCTTTATAGCACCACTGTACTTATATAAATAAATATTTTTTGCTGTTCTGCAACAGTGACTTCCCATTATATGTAGACTGTGCTGTCAATCTTTATCCCTTAGAACAGTGATCCCCAACCAGTAGCTCGCGAGCAACATGTTGCTATCCAACCCCTTGGATGTTGCTCTCAGTGGCCTCAAAGCAGGTGCTTATTTTTGAATACCTGCTTTTTAGGTGAGTTTTGGTTGCAAAAAGACCAGGTGTACTGCCAAACAGAACATCTTGTAGGCTGCCAGTCCACATAGGCATACCAAATAGCCAATCACAGCCCTTTCTGTCATCTACGGGAACTTTTTCATGCTTGTGTTGCTCCCCAACTTTTTTTGCATTTGAATGTGACTCACGGGTAAAAAAGGTTGGGGACCCCTGCCTTAGAAGCTGGCACACAAATTATACATGCAATAGTATGCCTGAGGCAAATGGTTGTTAGTTGAGATTTAAGTCTATAGTAGAAGCACTATTTTACTTTTTTCAGGGGACCAGGAGAAAATAGTAAAAAAAAATTGGTGTAACATTTGTGAAAACATAATGTAAAGTCAGAGAAAAGCATTATAAAAAGGTGGGACCACAACAAATGGCGTAAAATATGGGATTTTTTCAGGGGATTTTAAATGATATACTTATTACTTATTGTATACTGTAGGTATTTTCTTACCAGCAATACTATTATTATATATACTATTACTAGAGAGTGGAATATTTTATCCACTGGGTTATCACGCAAACAAATGTAGTTTGAACTCCGAATTTTCATAATCAACCAAACTTGATCACAAAGTAGCTCAGAAATTGTGTAATAGGTAGTGAAAAAAATCTAAAGAATAAAAAATATACAATATGTGAAACTATACTGTACCTTACCTCTTAGCCCTCTTCAGCCAGAAATCACCAACCACATCCAGTGCCTGCTCTCCAGTGTCATCCACCCCTGAAATATTCTATATCTATTGCATGCTAAGAACACAGATGTGGCCTGCCTTCTGTGCCAAGTGTATGCAGGATTGTAGTTTTACTTCAACATGCACTGCTGGTCATAGTCAGCAGTTCCACCAAAGGTTTAATCCAGGTATTCATGAAACTGATTCAGAGTTTAGCATACACTCCAGACATGCCAGTAGGATCACTGCATACTGTAGCTTTGAAGCTTTGAAAAAAAGAGACACAATCAACTGCCCTGTGAGACCGATCAAATAGTGGACTTGGCATTGGCAGTCTGTTGCCATTTTCCAGCCCTAAGCTCAACAATGAAGCTGAATTTCTGTAAGAAAATGAATCAACTTGTTATTCTTGTTATTTCTTGATGAGCCTTGCGCATCCAAGTGAGTGGGGCAGTGTCTGTAGTGAGCTTAAAGTGGCAACCCTAACAGATATTTTAGAGATTCAAGGGCCCACTTGATAGCGAGACACTCCGTCTCTACAATGCTGTACTTTTTATCAGACAGGGTATGTTTTCTGCTCAAAAATATCACTAGGGGCACATTTACTTAGGGTTGAATATGGAGGGTTAATTAACCCTCCATATTCGACTGTCAAAGTAAAATCCTTCGATTTCGAATATCGAAGTCAAAGGATTTACCGAATTTCTTTCGTTCATATGATCGAAGGATTTTAATCCATCGATCAAACGATTTTCCTTCGATCAAAAAAAGCTAGGAAAGCCTATGGGGACCTTCCCCATAGGCTAACATTGATGCTCGGTAGGTTTTAGGTGGCAAAGTAGGTGGTCGAAGTTTTTTTTAAAGAGACAGTACTTTGACTATCGAATGGTCGAATATTGGAACAATTTTTAGTTTGAATAGTTCGATTTGAAGTCAAAGTCGTAGTCAAAGGTCGAAGTAGCCAATATGATGGTCGAAGTAGCCAAAAAAATACTTCGAAATTCAAAGTATTTTTTATTCTATTCCTTCACTCGAGCCCCAAGTAAATGTGCCCCTCGGTGCTCTTCATTAACTACCTGTGACAAAACAACTACTAGTTCATTCACAGTTGGCATATGATATGCAACAAAGTTTGATACCTCATTTAGCTTGCAGAAATCATTGTAAAAGTGCAATGATTTATCAGGCTTTGACGTAAGTACAGTTGGGCTAGACCTCTCACTTTTTGATTCTTTCATTACCCCCAGGTCTAACATTTTCTTGACCTCTTTAGAGATAGCCTGCCCACTGATGCTCTGTCACTTCATGTTTTAGCCCTGTCTCATCACTTGATTCAGAAAGAGCTCTCTATACTTCTAATTTTCAAAATTATTCACGTGGTAAATTTGTTCAGGCTTTCTTTTCCCTGGCTGGGGTATCTCATAATTTACCTCTACCTACTTTCTCAATTATTTATTAATATGATCCCTGCCACTTAGCAAGGAATTTGCTTTCTACAGTGGGAACTTACACCATTACTTTATCCCCAGGGTTACGGACTTATTATACACTCTAATCCGGGCTTTCTATGCTTGATGTAAGTGTTCTTTAACAACTGGCATTAAAGTAGCAATTCTATCCTGCATAAAGGCAGTATGTTCAATTACTCTTCAGTAGGGAGTAGCCTCCTGTTCCCACGTTTCTTTTGCAATGTTAAGAAGACCCTGTGGGTGTCTCCCATAGACCAGATTAAATGGTAAAAACTAGGGTACCTCCCGATGGCAAACTTTAAAGGGGGAGGTTCACCTTCAGAGCATAGTCTAAATTTGAATAGCACCAGTCAGAGGAAACATTTTGTAATTTCTTTTTATTGTTTTAAAAGGATAATTCTGAAGCTACAGACCATATAAGATGTGAGTTGCTGCTAAAAGGCTCTCTCTTGGCTCTCTGCTACCTGCTAGGGATCGCTGGCACTGGAAGTCCATTTTGCCCATACAGGAAGCTGACACTGATCTGGTTACTGTACATGACTCCCCCCATCTGCTTCATTTGCATTTCACTGATTCAATTGGCTAAATTTTGCCAGCCAATACCATCAAAGATATGAAAATGAAGCAGGAGAAGGACGCATGTTCAAATATAGTTCAGTGTGATTTTTTTATTTTTTTTTGGCTGCCTGCCAAGTCCTCTGCTGTGAAATCCCCTACAGAGAACTGACAGTACAGAAGAGAGAACTTTAGCAGGGCTGATCCATGCCTTATCAGGTCTGTAGCTTCAAAATGGAACGTTAAAATAATAAAGATGATTTGTAAAAATGTTTTTTCTCACGGGGGCTATTCAAATGTAGAATATGGTCTAAGGTGAACATACCTTTAAGTCGTAACAAACAGTAACAATAGTTTCCATCTATTCAACCATTCTTTTAAATATTCCCTTTTAAGGTCTTGTTAATCTCTCTACAAGCCCATCTGACTGAGGATGACATATAAATGTTCGTAGCTGTGTCATTTTTTCAAAAGTTTTATAAATATTTTATCACCCTACACATACATGGGGTACATTGAACAGTAAGGATTACTTTGGGAATACCAGTGTAAGAGAACATGTCTACCAGTTTTTAATAAATAGTTTTAGAGGATGTATTCCATAAAGGAATTGCCTCTGGATAACACATGGCATAATTCATAACTACCAATACATATCGGTGTCCTCTAGCAGACTTCACTAATGGCCAATTAAATCCACAGTGATTCTTTTTAAAGTTACCACAATGATAGGCAATAGTAAAAGGGGTGTCCAAAAATGTGGCATAGGAGCAGACTTACCACACTACCAAACTCTAGTAAAGCAACCCTCTATTTTTACTTAACACATAGTCCCTACAGTCTCTGCAGGACACAGGCTTAGCAAATAAAGAATGTGGCCTGGTGGAATCACACTCAATTGGTTCAGAGGAGGCAGGTAGTGCTATATGTCAAAATTCATTGCACCTCCAACACCTCCAATCCTGGTCTCAGGATGAGAAACTGGGTTTAGTTTAGTTTTACCTGCCCCTTTTGGCCATGCTTTAGCTGGTGTGTCCCATTCTGAACACCCTTTCTCAAGGACATATTCCTCCTACCAAATCTTACTTTTTTTTCTGGCTGGAGTACCCTGGAGATGCCTCTTGGAGTAAACATGCTGTAGCTTTGAGCCTTTTAGCCTCACTTACCAATAGTTTAATATCTTTAGACACTCATTTTCCAACCCATCACCGTATTATGGTAGGAAGAGACCTGATATATTTGTCCAATACCACTCTCTTGATAATCTGGGCAGGAATTGATTCATCTAGTTGTAGCCATATCTTTAACAAGTGAATAAAGTCATATGTCTTTTACCTTGCTGGAAGGTCAGTAGAAAAAGAAAAGGCCAGCTATGCACAAGTTGAGCTAACATAGTCATAACAACCCTCAACCAGCCATGATAGTATCTCTGCTTTTAGTTTAACATAGTCCTTGGCATCCTGTTTAGTGATGGGAGAATTGGACACATTTTGCATCAATGAAAATTCGCAAAACAGCAAAAAAAATTGCCAAAAGCATTGAAGTCTATGGACAACAATTGATGTGCACAATTTCTTTCTCCCATTGGAGTCTATGCAGCATAACCTGGCAAAAAAAATGTGTTCCTCAATAATTCTGTTCACTTAGTAGGCTTTTTGGGATTATCCCGTTAGATAGGGTGCAATTACCTCAGCTCACTGATCTGTTGGTAACCCTTTCTCTCTCTGCAACTCATTCAAACCACCAGTGCAATTCTGTAAATTTTCAACCATGGCCTGAATTTCTTGCTGTAAATGATAATTAACTTTCTGTTGCTGTCCAATTTATGTGCTTGTGTAAGTGCATTGCTATGACTTTAAGAAAATTTGCAGAAATTGTGGCACAAGGTTTACAGGGACCAACTCCTTCCTCAAATGCAGTATTGGCATGGAAGTGGTCTGGGAACTGAATGCACTCAACAACATGCAAGAAACATGTAAGTGGTATGCTACAAGAAAAAAAAAGTGCATTGATTTGAGCCATTAGTAATCAATTGGTTTCTTGCTTATTTTGCTGCTGAACTCTCAGATCCTCCTGTGAAATGTGTTCCTCATGTCTTTTCTGTAGAGCTCTCATAGCCTCCTGTATACTTTGCTGCTGAACTCATAGCTTCCTGGTGATTCACATTTGTTTGCAGTTAGATAATATTAGCCTGAGACAGCTGCTTTATTAATTACTTAATGACTGTTGATATAATAAGGTACTGCTTATACAGATATCTGTTCCCTTAAGACTGTGCCTGCATTCGACACACAGTACTGTATGTAGCAATTTACTTAAATGGCAGACTTGGTAGTTATGTCTGTAAAAGACAGTGACATCCAGAGTAACTTTAAACAAAAACATGTCTGTTTTATTCATGATGAAGGTTTTGAAACAGTAGTGATGGGTGAATAAATTGACATCAAAACTGACACGCGCATAAAAATTGACGTGCGTCCAAATTATTTTGACTTCAATGCGTTTCGCAAATTTCAGCGAAGCGAAACTGAACAGATTAGCCCATCACTATACAACAATATATAACAGTATATAATAGAAATATTGCAATTTACAAATTAATCCTTGTTAACCATCAAAGCCAATGTTTTAGCCACCCTTATACACCATTCCCAACAAGCACAGGGTTTTCAGACCTGGTTTTCCACAGGTAATTTTAAATCTCTCCTTCAGCAAGTACCTCCCACTAACTTCCTATTCCCTGCTTCCTTGGCAAAGAGCTCTTCTTCCCCCAGCTGGTGACATCAGTTTCATAGAGCATGGTAGGAGATATGTACAGTACCCTCCCTGAAATGCAAAACACAAACATTGGCACAATCTGCTAGTTTCTTTTAAGTTTAGGGTTTGTGCCTCAGAGCTGTGTGTCTTGCAACTTGATTTCATTATTAGTTAGTAGTATTTTCAAAGTAGTTGAAAAAAATTTGTTAATGCATTTTTGGCGTATGTAGGTTAGTATAGTATATAGTATATATAAATTATATATATATACCTGTATATATATATATATACCTGTATATATATATATATATATATATATATATATTTTTTTTTTTTTAATATATATATATATATATATATATATATATATATATATATTATATATATATAAAGTATATCAACAAAAAAGTAATTTCTATAGCTATCACATCATGTTAAAATTTAACAAGCAGACACTAAAATCTTATTTTAAAATAATAATAAGTTCTCTATTTGTAACACTAGAACATGTTATCAGTTAGAGACACTTTTCTGCATTCAGTTAAATGTAATCTCTAGAAGAGCAAAGAAAAACAGTAGTGGTACTCTTGTGCCTCTCTTATGTTGTTCTTTAACTTGAAGCATGCAGTGATGTTGGATTTCCTAGCAATATATACAATACTGTACCACACAGATTTGGTAATTATGGATGCTTTAAAGTGTGATCCCATGACACAGCTTGCTTACATGTTATCTACTGTAAGGGATTTTTGTCTCTTCGAGTTTAATTAATTGCAAAGAAATATTGTTTTAAAGTGCTTCACTTTGAAGTAGGATTTCTGAATGTCAAAATCCAAAAGTACGTCCCGAAATCATTGACAAGTTATTAAAAGGAGGATTAAAACATACAGGATAATTCTATGAGACAAAATGGCATAAAACACTTCTAGTTAAAATAAGATTTGTAAAAAGGAATCAGTATAAATGTATATTTGAATATAATTAAGGAAAATAGATTTTTTTTCTTTAGTAGAGTTGACATTGATTTGCAATTGTTCTATTGCCTTTTGTCTTTATTGCAACAAGAGAACTGATTTTAGGCCAAACATTGTTTTGCCTTGAAATATTTTTATTTCGATATTACTTCGACCAAATGATAAGCTTATAGCGCGTATATACTGTATCTTAATGGTAAATGGAACAGATTTTATAAAATCCTCTGTCTATTCTTCAGATTTACTTTCACAAAATACTTTTTGATTGAACATTATTTTGCCTCATTATATTGTTGTACAGAATATTCTATGGAGATTCTTTGGAGATTTTCATGACTTGATCTATTTATTACTTGATTACAACTAAGCCACTTTTTTTTTAGGAATATGTGGATCAGTCTTTTGATATTTTTTATTTTGTATTTTTAATAACAGAACTTACTACATAATTTAAGTCATCATTATGTAGTAAACCTGCTTTACAAACTAGTTGGATTGGTTGAAAAATATAACAAAAAGAGGCACAGACATAATAAATAGGTGCTTATTGCCTTAACATTTCATACAGGTTATGTGTCCTTCTTTAAGAGTTTATAGATCCATAGTGCACAAAGACTCTTTAAACCCTGAATATATGGCTCCCAAACCCCATTCCCTTGGATGACTGATCATAAGACACACCCCACACTCTTTAAACAAGGTAAAATATAAGCAAAAGCGATAACAGGTAACATGATGAAGGAACTTCGTAAATTACCTGTATGTAATAAGGTATGAGTAGATCTTGCAACCAAAGTGTGCATACTACAAAGTATCCTTCTGACAGCACAACAATATGTTGATGGTGCAGGTGCATCAAAACTATTAAAAGTTAAGAGGACACAACTAAGCCTATTACACATTTCCAGATACATATGGTCAAGGCACTTAATACATCCCTGTTCGTGGGGTTACTAATGGCTGCTAGTCACCTCATTGAAAGATAGTCACCTCCGCTGCCTCCTCTCTCGGTTGATCCAATCTCAGTTTCAGTTTCGGCTCCACCGCTGGGCGGGGAGAGTTTTTCCTGGAGACCCAAGATTTCAGCCCCTTTACGCTATTCTGGTGATCCTGAGACCTGTCGGGGTTTTTTGAATCAATGTAAGATTCATTTTGAACTCGCTCAGTTCCCAAATGAGAAGTCCAAAGTTATGACCCTGCTTTTTGGTAAAGCCCTGGCCTGGGCCTCTCCTCTTTGGGAACGGGATGATCCATTGGTGCACAACTCCACGGCCTTTCTGTCCAACTTCCGAGAGATTTTTGATGCCCCTGGCAGGAAGGAGAATACCTCTACCCATCTTCTGAAGATCTCCCAAGGGGCTCTTTCTGCAGCTGAGTACAATATCGACTTTCGTACCATTGCCGCAGAGGTTCCTGGAACAACGAGGCCCTTGTGGCAGCCTTTTGGAATGGTCTCAATGAGTCCCTTAAAGATGAGTTGGCTGCTCGAGACCTTCCCCCGCAGTTTGAAGACCTGGTTTCCTTGGTTATTCGAATTGACGTCCGCCTGAAGGAGAGGCTTTCGGCCAAGTCACAAGCTCATTGACTGATCCTCGACTCCAACATCCCAGCTGCTCCGGCCAATTCTCTTCCGGTGCCGGAGGAACCCATGCAGCTGGGGGCTACCAGACTTACCCCCGAGGAGAGATTACATCACTGAACGGCAGGTCTGCGCCTTTATTGTGGCCTGGAGGGGAATTTCGTCAGTACCTGCCCTAACAGGCCTCAACCTCAGCCGCAGGGAAACTCCAAAGTCTAGGTCGGCGGGTGGAGACCGTCCTGGGCACTGCCATTTCTTCTCCACCAAGAAGTTACTCTCGTCTGTTAGTCCCCTGTCGTATTAAGCACTCTTCCAAGACCATTTCTTGCCAGGCTTTCATTGACTCTGGTGCTGCTGGGAACTTCATCAACCTCTCTTTTGTCCGAGCTTCTTCCCTGCCTCTTGTCCCTCTTCAAGTACCTCTGGCAGCTCAAGCAATTGATGGACATCCCGTCTCTCCTGGCCTGATTACCCATGCCACTTCTCCTCTGCACCTTCAAGTTGGTCCTTTTCATGAAGAGGAGATCTCGTTTTTGGCCATATCTTGCCCTTCCACTCCGGTCATCCTAGGGTTACCCTGGCTACAATTACATAACCCTGCTATCAAGTGGTCTGTTGGAGAACTGTCTGCATGGAATTCCTGCTCTTCTTCCAGTTGTTTGCCCTCTTCTTCTTCTCCAGTCTCAGTGTGTTCCTTATCCACCCTTGAGTCTCTTCCTGCCTGCTACAGAGACTTTTCTGATGTTTTTGAGAAGAAGAGTGCAGAGGTTCTTCCCCCCATAGACCCTATGACTGCCCCATCGATTTGATTCCTGGAACTGTTCCTCCTAGGGGTAGAACTTACCCTTTGTCTGTACCAGAGACTCAGGCTATGAAGGACTACATCCAGGAGAATCTTTCAAGAGGGTTCATCCAGAAATCCAACTCACCAGCCGGTGTTGGTTTTTTCTTTGTACAGAAGAAGGACGGGGGCCTACGGCCTTGTATTGATTTCCGTGAGCTCAACAAGATCACAGTCAAGAACAGGTATCCCCTTCCCCTCATTTCTGAACTCTTTGTTAAACTCAAGGATGCCACAGTTTTTTCTAAACTCGATCTGCGAGTGGCTTATAATCTTATCCGGATCAAGCATGGTGACGAGTGGAAGACGGCTTTCAACACACGAGATGGCCATTATAAATATTTGGTCATGCCATTTGGCCTTTGCAATGCCCCTGCCGTCTTCCAGGACTTCATGAATGACGTCTTCCGTGACATTCTATATTCCTTTGTAGTCATTTATCTGGATGATATCCTAATTTTCTCTTCTTGTGAGTCCCTTCATGTTTCCCATGTGAGACAGGTCTTGCAGCGCCTTAGGGAGAACAATCTATTTGCCAAGATCGACAAGTGTGAATTTCACCAGTCAAAGATTTCCTTCTTGGGCTACATTATTTCTTCTTCTGGTTTCGAAATGGACCCAGCCAAGGTTTCTGCAGTCTTGAATTGGATTCCTCCTTCCAACATGAAAGCAGTCCAGCGGTTTCTGGGGTTCGCCAATTTTTACAGAAGATTTATCAGAGACTTCTCTAAGATCGTTTTCCCTCTCACTGTCCTCTTCCTAGGAAAGGAACTCATTTCGTCTGGTCGCCTGAGGTTCAGAAAGCCTTTGATGACTTGAAGCAAGCTTTCTGTTCCTCTCCCGTTCTGGTCCATCCCGATGTCTCTCAGCTTTTTGTCTTGGAGGTAGACGCTTCAGATTCCGGTGTTGGGGCCGTTCTTTCTCAACGACCTGATTTTCATTCCCCGTTACACCCTTGTGCCTTCTTTTCTCGAAAGTTTTCTTCCGCTGAGAGGAATTATGACATTGGCAACAGAGAACTCTTGGTGGTTAAACTGGCCCTGGAGGAGTGGCGTCATCTTCTGGAAGGTTCGGTCGAACCCGTTACCATTCTTACTGACCACAAGAACCTGGAATATATTTCTGCTGCTAAGAGACTGAACCCTCGTCAAGCACGTTGGGCTCTTTTTTTTTCCAGGTTCAACTTCATCATCTCGTATCATCCTGGATCTAGAAACTCTAAAGCTGACGCCTTGTCCAGGTCATTCTCTACTGATGAAGTTACCATTCTTCCTCCTGCTTCTATCATCCCTCCTGAATGCATCCTGGCTCCTGTATCCATTTCTCCTCCTGAGTGTCCTCCTGGGAGAACCTTCGTGCCTGCTTCCTCTGTCCCTCAAGTCCTGTCCTGGGCCCATTCCTCCAAGTTGGCAGGACATCCTGGTGTTGACAAGACCATCGATCTGTTATCCAGGTACTTTTGGTGGCCTTCTTTGAAACGTGATGTCTCTTTGTTTGTGTCTTCCTGTGTCACCTGTGCCCAGCATAAGATTCCCCGTTCCCTTCCTTGTGGTCTTTTACAACCTTTACCCACTCCCTCCCAACCCTGGGTGGACATTGCAATGGATTTTGTGGTGGATTTACCCAAGTCTTCGGGGATGACTACCATTTGGGTCATCGTGGATAGATTCTCGAAGATAGATTCTCGAAGTTGCCCACAGCCTCTACTCTTGCTCAGCTTTTTGTCAAAGAGGTTTTTCATCTGCACAGCATTCCTTCCTCCATTGTCTCTGATCGTGGTGTTCAGTTTGTTTCTCGATTCTGGAGGGCCTTTTGTAAACTTCTGAACATTCATCTGAACTTTTCCACGGCTTACCATCCGCAGAGTAATGGGCAGACTGAAAGGACGAACCAGTCTTTGGAGCAGTTTCTCCAATGCTTCATCTCGCAAAATCAAGACAACTGGTCGGATCTTCTTCCTTGGGCGGAGTTTGCACATAACAACCTCAAGCATAGCTCTTTAAACTGCTCTCCTTTTTTTGTTTTTATGGTCTCTCTCCCTCAGCTCTCCCTCCAACTGCTGTCAAAGTGGACGTACCTGCTGCTGACAACTTGTTTCGGGACTTTCAGAAGATCTGGACTCTTGCTCATTCCGCTCTTGCCAAGGCTTCATTGCGCCAAAAGCTGGCTGCTGATAAAAATCGTCGCCCTGCTCCCGGGTTCAAGGTAGGGGACTTTGTCTGGCTCTCTTCTAGGAATATCAAGCTCAAGCAGTCCTGTCCTAAGCTGGGTCCTCGCTTCATTGGTCCTTTTAAAGTCAAGGAGATTATTAATCCGGTGTCTGTGAGGTTGGATCTTCCTCCCAACATGAATATTTCCACCTCTTTTCATGTCTCTTTGCTCAAACCTGTTGTTCGAAACACATTTTCCTCCCTGGAATCTCCCCCTCCTCCTGTTCTCCTCAATGGTAATCAGGAATTTGAGGTTCAAGACATCATTGACTCTCGTAGGTCCAGAAGAGGAGTCCAGTACCTGGTCCACTGGAGAGGCTTTGGTCCTGAGGAGAGATCGTGGGTGAGTGCTGCCAATACCCATGCCCCCCAATTATTAAGGACCTTTCATAGGAGGTTTCCCGACAAGCCCTGGGAGCCCCTGAAGGGGGGGGTACTGTAACATCCGCCGTGGGCCAGCGCCTAAATGCTGGCGTGCATCAACTTAGGCGCCGGCGCATAAACGATGGCGTGCATCAATTTAGGCGCCAGCATCAAAACGCCGGCGCACGGATGCTCCCGCCAAAACACTTAGGTGTAATGACCTCATAATGGTGCGTCTATTCTCCTATTGGCTGTTGATGTGCCTGTCCTTCCTCATCCTGCTCCTGATTGGCTTCTGCTCCCTTAAATACCTTCCTCTTCCTCCTCTCATTGCCCAAGCTGGCTTCAGTTTCTACTGTTCCGCTAAAGCCCTGGTTGTCCGTGTTCCTGTTTGACCCTCTGCCTGTTTTCCTGGACCTTCGAACCTTCGCTGCTGAAACCGACCTCTGCCTGAAACTTGGCTACGCTTTTGTTTGATCCTTTGGTACCTCACTTCTCTAACTTCTGGAACTGACCTTGCCTGAACTTGATCCCTTGTACTACACTTTGGTAACACGCTTGGCTCCTTTGCTGTCTCCGCAGCAGAAAGCCCGGGGCCCCAAAAGGGCGTCGGTGAAGACCGGAGCCGTAGAGGAGTTCCCATTGCCACCAGTCCTCTGTGGACCAGCCATCTTCCTACGGGATCCCAGGTAACAGAACGTTACAATCAGGCAGGAAGTGATGTCACACGAAACTAATAATGCAGCTGCTATCCTAAACAAAAAGAGATTCTAGAGCTTTTTGCTCAGGTATAGTAAAACATTCTACAGAATAAATATACACAATTTGCAGCTACTCAATTGGCAATAAAATGCCTCTGTAGCTTTCCTTCTCCTTTAACTGCGGGGACCGGGATTTCATGGAAGGAGGACAGAAATAAGGACCCTGCCTGCATTCCATAGTTGGCAATAAAAGGAGATTGTTTACTGGATGAATGATAGTTGTGAAAGTCAGCGAGTGGCTAATGACAAATGGGGTTCTCCCCAAAATGTTGCATCACGCAATAAAACAGCAAGGGCTTGCCCTGCTTGCAGTATCCCTGTGTGATAGTGTATTTCTATTTTTTCCTGTTTGCTTTAGATGTGATTGCTTTGATTGTAAATTGATTATTAATACCAAGCAAATACAGAATTTGCATCATTTGCATAATCTGTATCATTCATGTGAAATGAAGATGATAGGTCAAGGAGGATTAGGATAGAGAAGTAACCTTTGGCTTTGGCAAACTGAAGATCATTTGTAATTCTGCACAATGCAGCTCGGTAGTGAACAGGTCTAATGTGTTTTTGAAGAAATCACCAAATTACTGAGGAGTTTATATCAGGTTTAGTGATTCTGTTGATGAGGGGTGCAGAAGGGTATACTGAATATACAGTAAGGCATCATAAATCAGATCAGGGTATTGTAGTACTTTTGCTTGACCTTTGACAAGGCAGAATTGAGGCATGACAATAGAAATTCATAGTCTGCTTGCATACACAGTTTCCTCCACATATGTTCAGAAGTACAAGAATCTGGTTTGTGAATTCATTCATTTTTCACTTGAAAAAAATAACTTTGGAATGAGTCACCCTTGCCAACGCTTACCCCCAGCAAATGATCTCCTCTAAATATCTTAATAAATAGGAAGAGTAAAAACTGGGTACTACTGCACACGGATCTGGGGAATCACACCTGATTTTAATTGATCAAGCAGCAAACTGATCACAGTGACAGGAGAGAAGAGCGGAGCAACACTGAAGATGAACACTAAGATAAAGTGACTTACAAAGTGTGTTGAGAGAGCCATGATTTATGTGGTTTCTTTCTGAAGTTATATGATTCTAACATTCCTCTCTTTCTTTCTTTTTTTTTAAAACAATAGCATACCAAAACATTTCAAAATTGTAAAGAGAATGAAAAGATCTGGCTCGCCTTGTGAAAATCTTCTGGTGGTGAGACCATCTTTTGTGGCCATGGCCTGATTGTACCCTTTAATGTTATGAAAAGTTTGAAGTTATGGTCATGTTTTATGTGTTATTGCAGTTTTGCTAATAAAGAACAAATTCCCCTTTAAGCAAGTTCAAGAAACCTGTTTTTTTATTAATTACAATTGTAAAGTGCAGGTGTTCTGGGTTCGCGGACAAAAGAATTCTTATCTTTTTAAGTTTGAAAAACTTTGTAACTTTTTCTGCCTGTTCATTGAAGCATGTATAAAGATAAAAGAACAACGCCAAACATTTCAATAAGGATCCAGGGCAGTGGACTGAGCTGTCAAAATTTAGGGGCCCATTCACTAAGTTTTAGTGAAGGAATAGAGGAAAAAATACTCGAATTTCAAGTAGTTTTTTGTGCTCTTCGACTATCGAATTGGCGTAAATTTGCCTGAGTAGAATGATTCGTATATATCGAGCACAAAAATGCTGCGACTATTCGCCCATTCGATAGTCGAAGTACTGTCTCTTTTAAAAATACTTCGACTACCTACTTCGCCACCTAAAACCTACCGAATTGCTTTAAAAGCCTATGGGAAAGTCCCATAGGCTTTTTTTCTAAGTTTTTGATCGATTAAAAAGGCATTCGATCGATCATTCGCTCAAATGAAAATCCTTCGATCGAATATTCGATCGTGCGACTATTCGCCGGGCGAATATTCTCCCATTCGACTATTCGCCAGAGCTTAAATTCGCCCGCATTGCCTATTCGATTCTATTCCCACAGTCGAATTTCAAGGGATTTAACCCCTCGAAATTCGACCCTTGATACATCTGCCCCTTAGTGTCTCATGAAAATTTGAATATTAGGGAGGTACAGTATGCAGTGGGTACAATGTGGTTTCAAAGTTTATGGAAGAATATGTTATGGTTTCAACAGCAATGTACATCTTTAAGAGACACCATTGTTACTTATCTGCAATATAGTTAGATATTTTCTAGTTACACTTTTTTATATGTTGAAGGGACTGTGGGGAGGCAGTCACTTGTGAGCTAACATTTAAATAAAATACAAGATTAAATTTTCCCTTTTTGTGGGTGGAGGTTGGCTACAGCTTTTATTAAAACCATATTTACCAAACCCGACAAACCCTGTCCTTGTCATGTTATATCCAAGTACAAGAGTCCTCTGCACTCAACCCATTATCAATATATTTAAGACAGAGACATTTTGTGCATACTGCTACTGAAAATGCCTTACCCTTTAAACAAAACAGGGATTGTTTGTCCATATATTGCAATATATTTAAGCTGGCCAACTTCGTCAAAGTCGAGATAAGGCATTTTTCAGTAGCAGTATGCACAAAATGTCTCTGTCTTAAATATATTGATAATGGGTTGAGTGCAGAGGACTCTTGTATTTGTCTATATGTATTTTGTGGTCACAACCTCATTGCACTCCCGCCTAATTGCTTTAAAATTTAGTGGTGAGCACAACTTTCCCTTGTTTGTTAGTGTTATATCCAAGTCCAGGTTACCACAGATGCCAGCCACTGCAGCTGCGGTGGACATGTACAGGGAAAAGCCTACTGGACATGCCCAAATGGCAAGAACCAAAACCAATTACCCGCCAACAGCTGTGACAATAATAATATTTATTATATAACACATTTTAACAATATGGAAACCAATCCATTGAAACTTTATTAACAAATAAATGTAACAATTTAAGTGTATCAGTGCAACGGATGGGGGGGTGGGATAATCGGCCACCATTAGGGGAGACCAGACACACTGCTAAAAAGTGTAGCAGAACATGTGACTCAAGCTATAGAAGTTAGAAACCACATATTAGTTTCATCCAACCCCCTAAGTGTTTCATGAAATTCAGGGGCTGCAAAACTCTATCCACTAAAAATAATGGTAAAAAAAAGACCCTGATATGGGCTAAGAGCTCTTTATTTGCAATCCAAGAAACTGTGCTAGACAAATCCCAAATTCTAACTATACTCTCAAAGGATGGCTAAGCCCTACCTAATGCCACAAATACTGTATATATGACACCTTCCACTCTTATTTTTCATCTTTATATAATACATTCCCTAACTGGTCCCCTTTAACAGGCTACAAAATTAATTGTAAAAAAAGGTAATCTCTTGCTCTGCACATAGAATAAAGAACCTAGGCAGCACTTATGTCCAAATTTAAACACAAGTGGCAAACATCACTCATGAAATGTCTTTAGATCACCTTAACATCTAATTAAGTTATATTGGGCTAACTACAGTATATCCCCCTGGTGAAACAGCTAATGGTAGGCTTTCAAGAAGAAAAATAACTACAATCTCCTGACTACGGAGTATATCCATAGCGAAAATTAATATATTGCCACAATTGTTATGTTTCTTTGCAGAGAAACTAATCTGGTTAGGCTGAGATGACATGCAAAGCATACAGTGTAAAGCCTTCTGAAAAAAAACAAGAAGGCATTCCGCATACCACATTCTATACACAAAGCACTGCAAATTAGATTTTAATCTCACATAAGGGGGCAAATTTACTTAAGGTCGAATATCGAGGGTTAAGTAACCCTCGATATTTGACTGTCTAAGTTAAATTCGTCGACTTCGAATATCAAAGTCGAAGGATTTAGCGCTATTTGTTTGATCGAAAGAATGAAAAATCCTTTGAATCGTTCGATACGAAGGATTTTAATCCATCGATCAACCGATTTTTGTTCGACCAAAAGAAGATAGCCAAGCCTATGGGGACCTTCCCCATAGGCTAACATTGACTTTGGTAGCTTTCAGGTGGCGAATTAGGGGGTTGAAGTTTTTTTTTAAAGAGACAGTACTTCGACTATCGAATGATCGAATAGTCGAACGAATTTTAGTTCGAACCGTTCGATTCAAAGTCGAAGTCAAAGGTCGAAGTAGCCCATTCGATGGTCGAAGTAGCCAAAAAAACCATTTGAAATTCAACGTTTTTTTCCTCTATTCCTTCACTCGAGCTAAGTAAATGGGCTCCAAGGTATTATGGGTGGAGACTGTGACGGATAGTTACCCTGTTGGTCTAGTGGTTCACCCTCTGTGGCATGCGGGGGTGCCCGCGTCTTGTGCCCTTCGGCGCTGGTTCTCCTATGTCGCTCGCAACCGCGCACTTCTGGGTTTATGCGTGATGACGTCATCGCGCAATGGCGAAAAATTCAAAGTATTTAAAGGGGCTTTGAATGAAAACTCATTGCCCAATGTTAGCTTCACTTTAGTTTGTTCCTGGTGCTATTTCTTGTATCCTGTTGATCTTGTGGTTATTGACCCATGCCTTGCCTGACTATTCTGAACTCTGTATCCTGACCCTTGCCTTGCTGTTTATTCTGACCTCTCCAATCTGACCCTTGCCTGTCTGACTATTCTATGCTCTCCAATCCTGATTCCGGCATGTCTGACTATTCTTAACTCTGCTTGTGCTGGCCAAGCCTGTCCGTCCACGCTGCATTATCTGGTCTGTCTTCCAAGCTGTGTTGTCTTCCATCCAGTATCCTTTGTGAAACAATTGTGCCCCTTTGCTCATCCAGAACCTTTAGCTTTGCTCCTCTCTTAGTAAGATCTGGCGGCATGATCGGCATCCAATTAGCTAAGGGCTCCTCCCAAGGTGAAAGGTGGCTGTTAAAGGCAGAAGCAAGAGCCGAGACCAGGAAGCCTAGCATTGGTTCTGGAGTTAGGGTGCCAAATATGACAGACATGCAAATCATTTCTTTATATCCCTGTGGTCAACTATGCATCCAGAATGCTGGTTTTATAACACAGATACAGCCATATAGTTCAGAGCCATATATCCAAACCTGTTTCAATCTTGTTAGATCTCATCAGTGCAAGATGTTGGAAAATGGCTTCTGAGTAGGCAGGGCTTGTAGAGTAAGAAAGATATACCAGGCTGAGATGACATGCAAAGCATACAGTGTAAAACCTTCTGGAAAAAAAAACAGAAGGCTATACACATATACCTCATGCTATACACATAGCTATGGGTGCTTCATTACTCAGAAGCCATGTTCCAATACCAGTGAAAAACTGGTAGATATTAAGATGACATAGAAAAGTAAGTATAAATAAATAAAAAAAGTGGGAGTCTTTACTGGTCGAATAGCTTTCTGAAACAATAAAATAAGCATTTCCAGGAAGGCGGGAGCTCTATCATAGAACACAAAAAAGGCTTCCCAGAGGTAACAAGCAGTATGTCCGAGATTTGGGACATTTTAAATGTACTGTTTTCTTAGTTGTTGTTGAAAACTCATTTGAGAACCAACTTTAAAGTACAAAGTGGTATCTGCTGAAATAAATGATACTTTTTGCCTTAGGAAAGAGACAGGGAGGATTTAATCAGTGTCTGAAGAACAGATTACAAAGCAAAAATAAGCTTTCTCAATCCTTTCCAGTACTTTTCTAAAAGAAGAAAATTAAACCCCAATTTAATGTATTTATATTTTAGCTGCAGAAATATTACGTTTTATCACTTTTGTAAATCTTCTTACTTCTTACAAAGTTGATTCATCTTTTTCATTAACAAACTAATACAATAATTACTTGGGCCCTGTATATTTCTTTGGAGGGGGGTATGGAGATTTCATGAATTTTTGCTTATACAGGGAGTCTACGAGTTACATACACCCGACTTACATACAACTCATACTTACATACAGAGGCTATTACAGTAATGTACTGTGGTTTGCTTGGCCTTTATTAGCATTTAACTTTAATAAACCACCTGTCCCAACCCCCTCTGACATGTGCTGTCTATTGCAGAGCACAGAAAAGTAAAAATAAATACTATGTTAAAGCAAACATCTGTCTTGTTGCAATTAATAACTAAATTTATATGTTTCAACTTACATATAAATTCAAAACAAGCCTACTGACCCTATCTTGTACTTAACCCTGGGACTGCCTGTAATGCTTTTTATAAAGGAGTTAAAAATATACTGGTATGGGATACATTATCCGGAAACCTGTTATCCAGAAAGTTCTGAATTACCAAATTATCCAAATAATCCAAATTTTTAAAAGGGATTTCCTTTTTCTCTGTAATTCTAAAACAGTAGCTTGTACTTGATACAAACTAAGATATAATTAATCCTTAATGGAGGCAAAACCAGTCTATTTGATTTACTTAGCTCGAGTGAAGGAATAGAATAAAAAAAACCTTCGAATTTCAAATGATTTTTTTGGCTACTTTGACCATCGAATTGGTTACTTCGACCTTCGACTACGACTTTGAATCTAATGATTCAAACTAAAAATTGTTCAACTATTCGGCCATTCGATAGTCGAAGTACTGTCTCTTTAATAAAAAAAATTCGACCAACTACTTCACCACCTAAAACCTACTGAACATCAATGTTAGCCTATGGGGAAGGTCCCCATAGGCTTTCTAACAATTTTCTGATCGAAGGAAAATCGTTCGATCGATGGATTAGAATCCTTAGAATCATTTGATTCGAAGGATTTAATCGTTCGATCGAACGATTTTTCCTTTGATCGTTCAATCGAACTATTTGCGGTAAATCCTTCGACTTCGATATTCGAAGTCGGAGGATTTTACTTCGATGGTCGAATATCAAGGGTTAATTAACCCTCGATATTCGACCCATAGTAAATGTGCCCCTTAATATTTAAATTATTTTCTAGCAGACTTAAGGTATGAAGTTCCAAATTACAAAAAGAACCCTTATACAGAAAACCTGATCATTCTGGATAACAGATGCCATACTTGTATTACAATAATGAATATCAGTACAATAATGTAAAGGTATTATTCTGAACAGATTTACTAATAGTGGACAAATATAACCAATAACAACCAGTCAGTGACTGACTTTGTTCAGGCAGCTACTGCAACAATAATTAAAGCAAACAAATATATGACCAAAAATTGATTTACTGATACAAGAAAATTTACCACTGAGTACTGGCTTACCAGTGCTATGTCAGTAATATTCCTGTAATCTTATATATGTAGTTTATTGAAATTTTGGATGTATGATTAGTGACGAGAGCATTTTTCCTGTTTCAATTTGCAAAAAAATTTGCTAAATGGTAAAAATTGCAAAATATTTTTTTTGTCATACGCCATTTCTGTAGCAAACTACATTAGAGTCTACGGGTGTTTTTTTTTCTTGACACCTTGTTTCTGCTTAGGGGCTACAAATAAAATTTGGGAGGGCAAAATCACATGCATTTTTTTATTGCTACACACATGCCCTACATTGTTAGAGGACCTCCTATCCACTAGGCTACATGTGCTCCCGTTTTGCCAATTTCTGTCTGTGATTTTTTTTACATTTATCTGGTCAACTGGTAATGGTATCTACTACTACACTTATGGACTTATTTAACAAAAACCTACTTTGTGAAGTTTTAGAGTTTTTTCTACTTTGAATAAACTTTGAATATAAAATCCTAATTTAAAAACCTTGACTGAATACAGTTGTGAAAATTCTCGAAAGACTTGAATTTGTGAGTTTACATGCTCAAAAAAACGTGAAAAAAAACTTGAAGTTTGCCTAGGACAACTCCCATTGACTACATGAACTTGCAAGCTTTTAGATTTATTAAGATTCAAATGGTAAATTCTAATTTAAATCACCAACTCAAATATGAATTTGAATGTGAGATTTTTCACACTCAACCCTGGAAACAGTTCTGATTAGAATATTTATCACCTAAAAGTTGAGTTAATTTTCAAGTCAATAATGAGGTCTGTTGAACCATTTGAAAATGTTATTTGCCTTCCAGACATTCAAGGTTTTTTTCGGAGGAAAACGTGATTCAAATTAAATTCAAATTAAATAAAAATGTTAGGGGCCGATTCACTAAATTCGAGTGAAGGATTCAAAGTAAAAAAACTTCGAATTTCAAAGTATTTTTTGGGCTACTTCGACCATCGAATGGGCTACTTCGACCTTCGACTACGACTTTGAATCGAATGATTCGAACTAAAAATCGTTTGACTATTCGACCATTCGATAGTCGAAGTACTGTCTCTTTAAAAAAAACTTCGAACCCCTACTTCAGCAGCTAAAAGCTACCAAAGTCAATGTTAGCCTATGGGGAAGGTCCCAATAGGCTTGCCTAACTTTTTTTTATCGAAAAATATTCCTTTGATCGTTGGATTTAAATCCTTCGAATCGTTTGATTCGAAGGATTTAATCGTTCGATCGAAGGAATAATCCTTTGATCGTATGATCGCAGTATTTGCGCTAAATCCTTCGACTTCGATATTCGAAGTCGAAGGATTTTAATTCCTAGTCGAATATCGAGGGTTAATTAACCCTCGATATTCGACCCTTAGTGAATCAGCCCCTTAGTGTCATTCGTATTCAATCGAACATTAGACATTCTAGTTTTTTCATAAATAACCTCACATTCGAGTTGTGAGTACATTTCAATTTCTGAGAGTTAAAAAAATTCACATAACTTAGAAATGAAACTTTTGATAAATCTGCTCTGTAATGTTGACAAATCCTTTAGACCTTATACAATATCTGCTGCATCTGTAATCTTCACTTTGCTCATCCACAATGAAATGCAATTTGTTTTTTAATTCAAGTAAAAGTGAGTACTGTGGAATTGTCTACTATTGTTGCAATAGTCACACAGCTGATTCAATTTATAGCAATCAGTTTACCTTGACGGCATCTGTCAATTATCTGCTCTGTAGGCTCAACCATGGTTTATTATAACACTGACTGTAATCTATAAATCTTGGAAATGTAATAATAACATCTAGACATTATGCAAATATTTTAACTGTAAAAGCAATTTAAATGGTATAGCTTGATATCAATGATGCGTAATGTCACAGACATTCAGCTCAACTCAAAGCTTGAAGCTACTTTTTTTTCAAAATTGCCATGTAGACATCTTATTTACTAGCCCCATAAAGGGGCTTCCAAAGGAGCAGTATGTTCATCCATGATATAAAGGTTGTATCATAGTAAATAATATAAAACACAAATAATACTGAAAATATTTTTTATACTTAAGCACATTTTTTCTTAAATATACAATGTCTTGTCATAGCGCCAACAATGTCATTTTATAGATTTATAAAATGCATCCAGACTTTTCTTTAAAAGGGCTGTCAAAAGAACTGTCGAAAGTAGATATTATCAGGTGAGAGAAATCTGAGAATAACATGGTGTAATGATGTAGAAGGAAAAGGTCAATGAAACTGTGTTGACTGAAAGGTGTGTGATACATGACAATATTATTAAGACTGAAACATAAGAAACAACTTTTCTGCAATAAAAAAAAAAACACTGTTCTGAAGATATCTGACTCAGAATAGATCAGTCCCATGTCTTGAATTTTGTTCTTACTTGAGAGCTCTATTTAATTAGAAGCAAATTTGTAG
Organism: Xenopus petersii; assembly: GCA_038501925.1. NCBI lineage: Eukaryota > Metazoa > Chordata > Amphibia > Anura > Pipidae > Xenopus > Xenopus petersii. Next base: position 72,884,038 of record CM076683.1, on the reverse strand, counting down.
TTGAAAAAATATTAAGCACAGGTATAATTTAGAAAACTGGGAAATTTAACAAGTAGTAAATTTATTTGAAAATGATTTGCTTCCTGTTATAAGTCAATGCACATACCCAGTAAAATGCTCTGTGGAATGTGTGAAATGCAAACGTAATCATTTATTTAAAAGTTTGATTGTTCAAACGATTCTAAAATTCAATAAAACTGCTTCAATGTGGCCCCTATAACCAAATGTTTCACCTTTAAATTAACTTTCATTGTTATAGAATGACAAATTTAAAGCATCTGTTCAATTGGCCTTTAGTTTTTCTTTTTTTTAATTATTTATTTCTAGCTTTCAAATAATGCTCTGTATGGCTAGAATTGTATTACTGCTGCATTCTATATCTTTCTATTCAGGCCCTCTCCTATTCATTTAGATAAATGTCTGGTTGCTAGGACACTTTAGATCGTAGCAACTTAGCTGCTGAAATTTCAAATTACCCTAAAATAATAATCAAAATAACATTGCAAATTATCTCAATATATCACTCTTTACATTATGGTAAAAGATAGCTTAAAGGTGAACACTCCCATGAATTACAAAGGCAAGCAAATTGTTGCCTAATCAGTTTAAAAACTGATTCCATGTTATTTACTCCCGCAACTGGGAGGGAAACTGTAATCACATTTTTCCTGCACCAACCAGCTATAAATCCTAGTATACCTCCCACTCCTCAAGAATGCCCGAGGGAAGTGAGCCATGAACTTGGCATGACAGGGCCATTACAGGGCTAGGAAGGAGGAAACTGGAAGAGGTGTTATGAGTGTTGTAGTTCCTGGGTTGCTGTGGGGATTGGTGGAGACATGAGGGTTTAAAAGAGAAAGGAAGTGAAGGGAGCATCCTCTTTTGTCTGTTGTTTGCAGTCTTCAGGGGGCATCAGATGAAAGTTTATAGTTAAATATTATATGAATGTGATAACACATTGCCCTACACTTAACTGTTGTTGGTTTATGTTGGTCATTATTTATGTGATTTAATAAATAAGCTGTACCCTTTTCACCTTAGATTTCATGCGGTTTATTTGTTATTTTTAAGCAAGGAAGGGAAGCTTGGTGTTGTTGGGAGGGGCTGGTCAGATTGTGTAACGATCGCCGCCCGGAGCAGGCCCAGGAGCTCCGGGCGGCGCGTCCTCTCCTGCCAGCGTCGCTCCCAAAATGGCGGCGCCCATGGCCGCCACGTGGGTAAGCGGCGCCGGCGCGATGACGTCAGTGCGCCGACGTCGGCGCAAGGACGTCAATGACGTCACAAAGGCGCCAAATTTGAATAAAAAGCCAGTTTAGACGCCAGAATGGTGCCCAAGTATAGGACTACTTTCCTTATAGTATCCTGGGTTTCCTGTAAAGCTTTATTTGCTAAAATCTTGTTCCTGATTGATTTCCTGACCCTTTGCCTGGACTTTGGACTTTGCTGAAATTCTGCCTGCCTGTGAACTCTTGCCTGGATCCTGACTACTCTTTGAATTAACCCTTTGGACACCACGACCTTGCTCCCTCAAGAGGGCTTCCTCCTCGATCCTGACTACCTCCCTGGAGGGAGCTCCCGGCTCCCTGACAGATTGATGCTGTCCCTGTCATGTCAAATATTGGAAAGCCAAATTTGCTGAATTTTCAGCTAAAAAGAAAAAAGTACTATTGCACTAAGTAAAAGCATGTCTTTCCCTGGTTTGGCTGTGTTAAGCATTGCAATTAGGGATGTAGCGAACTGCCGTTAATGTGTTCGCGAACGCCGTTCGCGAACACCGGCAAAAAAGCGAACAGTTCGCGAACAGTTCGCGAACTTCGAACGCTCGATAAAATCGTTCGATCGAACGATCGAAGGATTTTATTCGTACGATCGAAGGATTTTCGTTCGAATCGAACGATCGAAGCTATTCGATCGAATGATTTTAATTCAATCGAATGCTTATAATCGTTTGAACGAATGGAAATCGTTCGATTTTAGCGATCGAATGGTCGAATGGTCGAATGAAATTTTACTTCGAATCGAACGCGAACACCAATTGGCGAACGTCGCGCGACGTTCGCGAACATTCGGCGGACGCGAACAGTCGAAGTTCGCGCGAACTAGTTCGCCGGCGAACAGTTCGCTACATCCCTAATTGCAATACAGTAAAAACATAAAAAATGGCACAAAAGTAACTTGCTCATCTGAATAACCAGCAAGTTAAGGTACAAGGAGGTGGTACAACTACCTGCCTCCATTAACCCACTGCTTATGAATAAAGTGCTCCAGAGTGCAGGCAGCATTGTACATTTAAAAAAGGACACATTGCTTTTTGTGGCTGCTTCTTTTGCCACCCCCTAACTGGTGTGTCTAATTGATGCAAGTTAGTAATATAGTGGAACTTCAAGAACCAGCAACCACTTGAGGTGAAAAGAGAGAGTCAGCACCCTGAATAAAAAATGTAGAGTTTTATTAACTTAGGAAGATAAGAACTAAAAGTGTGTTACCATTCCGAGAGCATAGAAATATCGCTTCACAGCACAAACAAAGAACTTTTCTTATTCAAGTTCAAGGTGATCATGACCAAGTCTAGCTTCAGAATAGAATCTATCCAAACCAATGGGCTCCCAGGAGAATCTGCAAACACTTTCTCAGTAGATTGATAAGGAATGGGCAAGGAATGTGCTTTTCCCTAGCCACCATTCTGGAATACAGCATTGACACATGCAGGCAACTTTATACTCATAATGGTAGTCACAAAAACCTGTGATGATTCTACCTTCAAGGCAGACATTGTACAAAGTGCATTGCAGAAAACAGAAGCAATTTAGGAACAGGTAGAGAATGTACAGAGGATTGGAGGGGGGACTTCCCCCACCTGTTTCTCACAAATACAGCAGGCAGCATTGTATTCAAGGTGTTAGCTACAGAGACTGGAGACAATGCTACACAATACAATAAACACAGTACAATAAAATCAACAGTGAATTGAAATTCATGTTTTGACATAAAGCTCTTCAGTAAGTTTTAAGAATGGAACACTTCTTCTATATGTACTGGACAATGTGTATGTGTCATTGAAAAGTCAAGGTTAAGTTTTTTGATTAGGAAATACATTATTTTACAGTCTATGGTATTTGCTGCATTAAATAACAAACAATAGCCCACTGGTCAAGGTCTTAACACAATCTTATACTGTATGTATACCAAACAAAGATAATGTGCTGTTGTGGGATTATTATAATATCAAGATAATCTCAAGTCACTAGATATTTTACTTGTCAACAATATGCAAACATACGCCGATCTATATTTCAGCAGCATGAAAATATGTTTGTATTAGTGCTTATAGCAGTAAAATCTCACCTGCAAACTCAAAATAGCTAAAACATGGCTTCTTTCTGCTGACAGTTAGGACTGCACCTGTATATTAGCTATAAATCTATGGCATAATATAAAATATACAATAGGATAAGTAACATACATATCTTGGATGTCTGAGAAAATTGTAAAAGAAATATCAAAACTGTGAAGACTGTGATTTTAAGAAAAAATTATGTTAACAATTTCCAACATGAAAAAAGAAGAAAGAATTGTACATTAGACTAAATCAATGTGCAATTTTATAGCATGTATTGACTTGTTTTTTTTTTTTTTTTTTACTCAGAATGGAGAATCTCCCCCCCCCCAAGCATTTCAATGTAAATGTGAAGATCACAATGCCATCACGTCCCCTGCATAAGTGTCCCAGTAAGTTGTAGTTATTGATGCAACACTCCATGAGACTGCTCATAATTGCAGGGTTCCTTTGTGTAAATGTGAGCGCTTGCATGCAATATATCAGACTATGCAAGTTACAAAGGAGCATGTATGGATACAAATATCTTTGTAAATACCATTGAATTGTACACAATTTTGCTCAGTTTGCACTTGTGGTCATTAAAGAGGCTTGTATTCTCATTATGTCATTCAATGGTTTTACATAAAAGACTACATATGGGGGAATGTAATAAAAGTCGGTAACAGAAAAAAATATTCGCAATTCGAAAAGTTATGCCTCTGTGCGAACAAATTTGCCTTTGTGCGAATTTAATATAGCTTTTGCGAACCCGGAAACTGTTTAGCGACCACTTCCGACAGTGGAAGAAGGTTAGCGAATTTTATAGTTAGTGCCAGTGCGCAGTGAATGTAATAAAACTTCTTACTGAAAAAGTTGTTTCCAAAAGATTACGACACCTTCAAGCAATGCGCAATTAAAATTCTCAATGTAATAACAGTTTAAGGAAGAGTATTACATTGTGATTCTTATTTGTGATAATTGTTTTGCTCTTTGCGACTTTTATTACATTCCCCCAAAAGTGTTTTAGGTTTTTACTTTCCCAGTCCCCCAAGCCTTTCATCTGAGTAATCAGACAACACCATTCTATAGCATCATTGAACTACTCAGGAATTCACTGGAGCACAGGGCATTACATGTGCCTATGATTTTTAAAGGTTCTGAGCTTCAATCTTCCATTCATTTACCTCATTATCACTGGGGATGGACGAATTTGACCTGTTTCACTTCGCCAAAAATTTGCCACTGGCCAGAATTCACCAAAATGCATTAAAGTCTATCAGTGTCAAATTATTTTTGATGCGCGTCAAATATTTTTTATCTCCCATTGGAATCTATGGGAGTCATTTCTGCAGCAAAAATCACCAAAAAAATTCGCTCATCCCTACATACTGTATCACATGCATTCCATCTGTCATATCAGATTGTGCCATTCCATGGATTCAGAGACCTGTTCCCCAGAACACCATGAACAATAATAAAACATGTACTGTATCTAGAGGTTTTTAAGGGATACTGCCATTAATTTGCCTCAAATCAAATTGCACCATCTCATAGTATAACAGAACTACTTAGCAGCACATTGTAGTAAAAAACAAAACGATAGTCGAAGTACTGTCTCTTTAAGAAAAAACTTAGTTTGCCACCTAAAAGCTACCGAAGTCAATGTTAGCTTTTTTTTGGTAGCTTTTCTTGGTCGAAGAAAAAACGTTTGATCGATGGATTAAAATCCTTCGAATCAAACGTTTCGAAGGATTTAATCGTTCGATCGAGTGTTTTTTCGTTCGATCGAACTATTTACGCTAAATCCTTTGACTTCGATATTTGAAGTCGAAGGATTTAACTTTGATGGTCGAATATCGAGGGTTAATTAACCCTCGATATTCAACCCTATGTAAATCTGCCCCTAGGTATTGAAATATGGCAAATGACATAAATGCTGAGTTTGCCATTCATTAACTTTACACCTGCCCATCTGACCAATGTGACTGGTCTTATTTAGTTCTTATTAATCTGCCATCTGTAGAATCTGGCTGGTTTTGGTTTGCTTAATGTATACATTATTATGTGTAGTTCATGCAATATAGGTATTGACCTATTGTAGTGATGAGTAAAACTGGCCCATTTTTATTTGCCTTTGCCGAAAATTTTGCAAATCTTTGGAAAACTCAATGAAAATGTCACCAAAAAGCATTGGAGTGAACTGACATTCTTGTCATGTTAAAAGCATTTGATCCAATAAATATTTTTTTACAAGTTTTTTTTAATCATGCCATATACATTGGAGACAATGGGTGTATTTTTTTCTGTGCAAAAAAAATGCATGGAGAAAATCTAACACTGCTGTTATCAATTTTCTGGCACAAAAAAACTTTTTTTCTGATGAAACAGAATCCAAACATTATTAATTAAGCCATTGACATTTTTTCCTGCTTTTTTTCCACCAGAAAAAAAAAACAAACAAAAAAAAAATGTTTGCCAGCGAAAGAAATCACATAGCAAAATTCCAGATTTACAAAAATTGTTGCCACTGGTAAAAAAGCAAGTATTGCTGTGTATCAGGCAAAAAAATATGCCCTTCTCTAGTAGTTTGTGTGTGTGTCGATTTTTAGATTTTGGAAAAGAGATTTCCTACAGACAAATATGCCTGTACGGTGCTGGTTTCTAACTCTGGTTTTTAATAAATAAATAAATAAAATCATGTCCAGGAATAATCCAGCACCTGATTAAATTATGTTATACCTTTCTATAGCAGTATTTCTTTACCCATATGTTTATAAAGGCAATGTACTGTATAAGTCATTTGTAAATGGCCCATTCACCCCCCCCCCAAGATGCAAGATTCTATTCATGAGTCCATCTGTAATTTCCATGACCAGTCATCTTAGAAGACCCATTCACCAAACACCTGTAAGTTAAGTTGTGACTATCTCAGTCCAAATAAACTATCTCCCCCCCACCACCACACACACACAGCAGTAACTAAACTTACTAAAAACTAGTGTACACTTGGAATCAAAGCCCTCTGGGGCAATTTGCAGATGGGGCAATTTGTGTCTCATCGGTTCAAAATGATGCTCCGCACTAACAGCTACTAACCACTTCCCTCAAATATTATACAAACTCCTTATATATGATACAAATCCCTAATACATTGTTTGGCCCCATCATGTAGCCTCTTCTTTTTAAAAAAGCATAGTACAACTTTTGTTGCTTGCTTAGCACAGCAAAATAGCTGTAAACCTTGCAACATGTAGTAAAAAAGTTAATCATTGAAAAAATGTTACAGGGGCATGTTCAAGGTCGATTAATCATAAAATTGTTTATAATTTCATAGATATGCAGTATATAATCCTTGATTAGAATACTTAAAGGGCATAGCAAATGCATCTTAAACCAGAATTTTGCTGTAAATTAATGAACAGATTTCTTTTAGAATGTTCATCTGGACAGGGCACATGTATAAAGTTGTACAAAAATTTGGCACTTAAATACACAAAAATCATCATTTTAATAGCATCCTGTGCTCTGTTAAAATGTAATGTACAGATTTTTTTGCTAAGTGTAGCAGTTAAGTTAGTTTTGCTAAGTGTAGCAGTTGAAAACTTTCTTGATCAACAACAAAATACAGTATATAACCTTGCATTATAGAGAAGAAAGCATGATTCAGAGGCTGACATGTAACTGAATAACATAACATAAAACTCGAATTTTCATTGTTTTATCAATTAACAGCAAAAGTTTCAAGGACTATAAAACACAAGGGTCCTTACACATGGAGCTGCAGTTGCAGCAAAATTGATGAAGTGGTTTATGTATATCTACACAATTCATTAAAGGTAATTGCGCCTAAACATTAGGGTACTTGTCCCCTGCGCTTGAATGTGTTTGCTCCAATGACATTGTGCTTGCCCAGTCTGCTCTAAGTAATCATTAACAAGTACATTTATTAGTGCAAGCCAGGAGAAGATTTAACTCATAAGTGACGGTAAAGCCAGAGTTTACTCATTTCAGGGTTCATATGTACTGTCGAAAAGCACAGCTGATTTGTACCTAAAGATAACAGATAACAGATGTAATTATTAACACAGATTTATTATGTGGGGTAAAAAATGGCAGAATAATTCACCATACTGTCAGGCATTGATATGTCAAAAACAGCTGAAAAATGGTGTACTTTTTTACACACATTTCCTCTGAGCAATTTCCACCACAAGCTTAATTACAAAGGTCTGAAGCAGTGTAAAATAATGACATAAAATCTGGCATTTGCCTGGCATAAAATAAAACAAACCTTGATAAATTTACCATTTATTTTACACAGATTTTTACACACTTTTTTTGGGCGAATTACTGAAAGCAACACAACACAAGTACAATTGCCTTTTTAATGCATCCGACACAATTGCAGCTGCCACAAATCTGCTTCTGGCCTCATTTACACTTTGATTAAAAAAACTGCAGTGTTTATAAAAACTTGGTGAATATTGCCAAAAACTGCACACATAGCAGTTGTAAATGGGTCCTATAGTGTTAATGCTTATGGGAGAATGTACTCTCTTTTCTTGTTATTCTGATATTGACAGATATCATTATAATAAAACGCATTTGCATTGAACTGTCTACATCTCTTATTAAACAAGGCTGCTTGTTATTTACTTAAAATAAAAATTCTCCATTTAGAAGTCAGTGGCAGCTGTCTATGGCAAATTCAAAGAGATTTTTTCATGTGTGTTCAAAAGACAAGTGGAAAAGGATTAAAATCAAGATTACTCGTGTCCAATTAATAACACAAATCAGTTTAAACACATTTAAGGTTCAAAATACATGTTCAACTCCAAAATAATGGTAAAACATATTTATATATTTATCTCACCTACAGACTGTAGAGCTATAGACTGCAGAGTCTAGAAGGTTTCCTTGAGTGCCCATGATCATGTTTTTCTTAATCACAGTTTTTATGTTTTGAAGTGAGGATCTGAGACAAGTTTTTGACTTTTCAACTGCTGCTTAATAAATATAACTGCTGGTATATTCCCCTTGTAAGCAAGGAAAGTCATTGCAAAGCAAAATGTTTTTGGTTCAGTAGAAGTGTTGGTGTTGGGTAAGAAAAGACTTGTTTTTAAGACTTCCAAGTTAGCTAGGACAGGCAAAATGTTTATAAGTTACGAGGAGGCCAATAAATTATGCAAAAAAACATCAGGCTAAATTATTTATAGTATAGTAATAGTTATTAAATAGAAAAACAAATATCCGGTGCTGGATAGTATTCATCCCATGGTACTTAGCGAGTTTAGCTCTGTGATTGCCAAACCTCTTTGCTTAATTTTTCAGGTTTCTTTGAGGTGTGGCATGGTGCAGAGAGACTTGTGAATTTGACAAAAATAATGTAGTGCCGCTTCAAAAAAGGGATCCTGTTCTCAGCCTCAAAACTATAAAGCCAGTTAGTCTGACATCAGTGGTAGAAAGCTTTTCGAAGGATTATTAAAGAATAAGATACTGGACTTCATAGCAAATCATAATACTATGAGTTTGTGCCAGCATGGTTTTATGCATAAAAGATCTTACCAGACTAACTTAATTTCCTTTTATGAGAATGTACTGTAGCTTGATCCTGATTCTGGGATGGCAGTGGATGTGATCTACTTAGACTTTGCTGAAGCATTTGATACAGTGCCACACAGAAGTTTACTGATTAGATTAAGGAATGTTGGCATGGACTATAGTATTTGTAACTGTCTAAAAGATATATTACAAAGACTGGTAGTAAATGGAACAATTCCTAATTGTACCAGTGTTGTTAGTGGCGTACACCAGGGCTCTGTACTTGGTCCTTTGCTTTTCAACTTGTTTATTAATGACCTGGAGATGGGCAATGAAAGTACCATTTCTATTTTTGCTGATGATATAAAATTGTGCAGAACTCTAGGTACCATGCAGGATGCTGCCACTTTGCAGAGTGATTTGACTAAGTTGGAAAACTGGGCAGCAAACTGGAAAATTAGGTTCTTATACACTAAGGGGCATGTTTATCAAGGGTCAAATTTCGAATTGAAAAATGTTAGAATTCAAAAAGAACCAACCAAAATTAAGTCCACTTTTTTTTTTTGGTAGAATAGGTCCGTTTTCGTTTGAATAGGTCCGTATTCAGCTGAATTAGAATTGTACGAATCGAAGGAATAGCGCATTCGATCAAATTCGTTTTGAAGTTTTCCCCCCAAAAAACTTAGATTTTTCAAAGTCCATCAATTGACTCCAAGTTCTAGGAGGTGCCCCATAGGCTTAAACAGCAATTTGCCAGGTTTTAAATGGTGAATGGTTGAAGTCGAATTTTTAAAAGACAGTACATGATCAACTTCGATATTAGAATTTTCGATTTTTTTTTTAATTCATATTGAATTTGGACTATTCCCTAGTCGAAGTACACAACACATAGCTCGAAATTTGATTTTTTTTTTCATTCAAACATTCACTTCAACCTTTGATAAATCTGCCCCTAAATGTCAGTGTGCTGGGAGTTTCCTTAACTGAGAAGGATCTAGGGGTTTTTATACATAGCAAGTTGTCTAATTCTGGCCAGTTTCATTCTGTGGCCACTAAAACAAATAAAGTACTGGCTTGCATAAAAAAGGGCATAAACTCAAGGGATGAAAACATTATTTTGCCTCATAAATACAACTGCCCTAGCTGTTTTTGTTTTTAAAAACTGGGTCTTATGATCCTCATTTATACGTTAGGTTGGTAGCATACATCAGTGATAACATTCTTGGCAATTTTAAGTCCCACTGAAATCTGTATCTATAAGTTTTCCACACAGTCCCCAGTGGGAATAAACAAGGGAGTGCATGGCATTAATGCTGGCTTTACATTTAGATAACCCCTCTCCCTTTTTAATCCCTCCTTAAGGTATAGCCATCTAAGTAAGGTCCAGTGATTTGATTCATCTCATGCACTCAACAATAAAACCTATTATATAATAATTTTCTGTACATACACTCTGTGTATTTGCATGCTGATACAACAATGCAACAAATCTTGTCAAGGACACCTGAGTAACAGCAAACAAACAATGTAGCTAATGTATGCAGTTATAGAACCAATGGAACCAATCTTCTTACACCTATTTGGTCCAATATCTGGTACTCGAATATTCAGATAACTATGAAAAACAAAATCAAGGACCTGCCATCTAGTACAAGACTAGATTACTCTGTCCATAACCTTCTTTTTTCTCTTTTCTGACCTTGATTAGAAGGAACAGAACAGAGTTCTAGAATTACCACCCTGCTATCTGAGTGGACAATGGGCTCTAAAATCTAACATAGTTTTTAATTTAATATGTAACTTTTAATTCCATAAAAAATGCTTTATCTGGCAAGCCGTGGATCCTACTTCACAAATTCATTAAACATTATATACTGTTTCATCTAACAAGTATGCTAGAGAAGATTAAATATAGATGTTTTCAGAGAACAGTGCCAGTCCCACATCAAGACCACTTCTGAACACCGTCCTAGGTCATAACATAACATAATAAGAACACTTGAACACAGGTCCCGTACCTTTATTTCATAGAGGACAGTGCTTGAGCACTATGACAGTTTTCTGCCATGTTGTTTATTACATCTACTGATTGTTTGATTGTTTAAAGAATTATAAAATTGGCATCTACAAAAAAGCACTATGTTTTGCAAATGATGCAAAATTGCACCTGAAAAAGAATGGTTCAATGGCAGATACAAATTGGGTATAAAAAGTAATTTTAACCCCCCAGGTACCTTCCCTAATATTGAGTTTTGAAACTCTGGTAACGATGGAAATGGAACAACATTACGAAAAAATTAAAAGAATGGGAAAAACAAAAAATGTATTACAAAAAAATATTAACAAACAAGAACAATTAAAAAAAATTTTTGGAGCAGAATGATTCTATCATCGTTTCCAGAGCTGACAAAGGGGGGGCACTGCATTCATTCTAAACAAATCTGACTATATTTTAGAAGCGCATAGACAATTGCATAATGAAGTACACTAAAAAAAACTGAAGTCGGACCCCACGGAGATATTTCTTAATGAAATAGAAATTTATCTCAATGCAGCAGTTATGGAAGGTATTATTGGCCAATTTGTTAAATTGTGATTTTCCAAATCTACCACACATTTATTTTTTGCCTAAAATACATAAAAATCTGCAAACCCCACCGGGCTGACCCATAGTATCTAACATAGGTTCTATTTTGCAACCACTGGTGATCTATGTAGATACGCAATTAGAGGAAGTTAGATCACTATTGAAATATTACACTACACTACAGAATTTTTGAACTGTTTAGAGACTATATCACCTCAGGGGGAATTCTTTTTATTTCCCTAGATGTTAAAGACCTGTATACATCTATCCCACAGGACGAAGGGATTGAGTGTGTAAGATCTCTTCTAACCCACACCAGTTTCCCAAAATTATTTTTTTATGTTCATTATGGAAATAGTACTGTCTAAAAATTACTTTAAATTTGAAAGCAAATTACAAGGCTGTGCAATGGTGGCAAACATGCGTCAATGGATTTTTTTGAGAATACATACATACTAACCAATACTAAGTACAGTGCGCACATCCAGAATTATTTAAAATATGTGGATGATCCTTTTTTCATCTGGAATAGCTCAAAAGAGAATCTTCTATAATATTTGGAATACCTAAATGGAATCCACAGTACAATAAAATTTACATTGGAATATCACCCTAACACACTGCACTTTTTAGATTTGAATATAACATATACAGAGGATAAATTCATCACTACTTTGTACAAGAAACCTACCGACAGAAACAACTTACTTAAAGCTGATAGCTTTCATCCCCCAGCTTTATTAAAAGGGGTAACACACAGCCAGTTAACATGGGTGCGTAGAATCACTTCAAGTGTTGAATTATTTGAAGTGGAGTCAACACAAATAATACAAAAATTTGTGGACAGAGGTTACAAAAAAAAAAAAAATACAATTTAATAAACACCAATAAGGAAGTATTTAACACATCTAGACTTTACAAAAAAGAGATAGAATTGGGACACAAAATAGATTACCTTTCATCACCACAAATGATACCAATGCCACAGTAGTTCGCAAAACCATTTTAAAATATTGGGGAATATTAAAAGCAGATCCTAAACATGGTAAACTCTTTCACCAGTCCCCACTTTTTTCATAGAAGAGCGGAAGATCAGTGGGTGACCGCACAAAATCTAAACAAAAAGAACAGAAAAATAAAAACATAATTTCTAGGGAGGTTAATGGCACTTTCTCTTGAAGAAACTGTAGCCATTGTAACAACATCATACAAGGTGAAGTAGTACAACATCCACTGAAAGGGACAAAACATAAAATAAAAGGTTTTCACACATGGGACAGTACTAACATTATTTATTGCATAAAATGCCCATGCAGGCTAGCATATGTCGGCCAAACAAGTAGAAGTATGAAAATCAGACTCAACAAACACAAATCAGTAATACGCAATTACAAACCACCACAGGAAGATAACAGTAAAGATAAAACAGGGAAAGAAATAAAGAAAAAAGAAACCACACTGCAAAACATTTCAGCTAACAGGGACATGGGATAGCCCAACTAAGATGGCAGATTGTAGATAAAATACATGGGAGAAACGAAAGAGACACAAAAATAAAACTGCTACAAAAGGAGTGCTTCTGGATTTGGCAATTACAAACAAAGTATCCAAGAGGTCTAAATGAGGAATTTAACATGAATTGCTACCTATAGGAAGGGAGTGTATCTAATTTTAACCTTTTAAACCACTTTGAAAGATTGTTTCAATGTTCTTTTTGATACATATTATCCATTTCTTATACTAACCCTTACTAGTTCCTTTTAGATGTTTTCACTGCTCTGCTTACTACCCAGGGACAGCTTGCTGGTAGGGTAAGATAGACATTAATTATTTTCACTGGTAAGTTACCAATTTTTTTTTAAATTGTACACTTATATAAGCTGTATAAATAACATTGTGTATAAAATTATACATGTATTAGAGATTATCTCTGTATGGACTGAATAGGGGATAAAGGGTTCCTTCAGTTATTAACCCTCAGGTTGGACTTCACACATAAAAGAAGAACTTTGTCCTATGGACTATTTTTAGTTTGGAGATTTTCTATTTTCCTTTTTATTTTTCCCAATATTGTGCGATTTTGGAATATCTTTTGGACATTAGATTTTGTTGTATAACTAGAACTCACTTCACAAAGTATGGGGCTAATCCCGTATTCACTTTTGATTGATGGATTAAATATGTAAATTCACGTAAGGTTTAAAACAGGCATCTGAGAGAAAATCTGCATGTCTGACGAAACGTTACATCTCGAACGTTACATCTCTGTGACTGATTAAACGTGCAGGGGTTTTCCCCGCTACACTGGCTTGTGTTGTTTGGTATCTTTTCTATTTAGGTATATTTGTACCACCCTTTATTAGCAGAACTGTACACCCTTTACTTGAGTACTTGTGTCTGTCCCTTACACATTTGGTTTGAAATAGCCAATTGTCAATCAAGTTCAAACTTTCAAATGTTTGATGAAATTATTTAATGAATGAACAAACGCTTAGAAATAAAGAATCCTTTGTAATAAAACATATAACATTGGATTAACATTCACAGGGCTCATCTGTGAAAGCATCATTTTTTTTTTGCTTACTTAAAATCAATTGTATTGTATTGTATATACAGTATTCCAGCCAAACTGGAATGTATCTGACAATTTCATTTTAATCTCTTTATTGATGTAAGAATAGTTTTCTATTTATTCCAAGTGTTTTTTTTAAAAGCTGTTAATAATGTTGCCTAATAAATGTCTAAAGTGCTGATGAAGTGTTTGAAAGAAGATTCTACTAGAGTTCTAGGAATCATATTTCTTTTACTGTACGGAAGTGGCTACAATAAGAAGTATGCAGAACTGCTCTCACTAGCTACTTCAACTGTAATTGTTTATTAATAGCTATTGTTTCCCACACACCGTCTGTTTCAAACTCCTAAGAGAATAACACATTTCTTATGCAGTACAGTAAGATTCTTTCCCAGAACTATTTAGTAAATCAATGATCCTTAACTCATTCAAGACATTTAGTCAGAAGCAAAATGATACAATTAGTTCTGGTAATAGAATATAATACACACACGTGAAATATTGTGGTCCATTTGATGTAATTGAGAGCATAGCTTATTGTAGTAACTGTTCTTTTTTAAATTCTATTTTGCGAGGGTTGGGGTAAGCTGCACAGTTTTAAAATAAACAATATCAAAGTCATACAAAACTTTCTTCTATTGTTTTACTTTTTTTAATCTAAAGCTTTAATTAGTTGATTTCTAGTTTGTTAACATTTAATACATAGTAATATATACTAATCACATGCATATTGCCTTGGTATAAAAATGTGCATAATAAGTCTCTTTGTGGTGCCAGAAATTGGAAATCGTCACAATTTTTAAGAAATATTGTTCAAAACAGATCAATCTTAGCTTCAAGTATGGTTGCAAAATGTGTCAATCTGAATTTGATAGACAGCAATGTTTTGCACATCTTTAAGGTTGACACACTATAAAGGTGTCCTGACAATTATTAAAATAATAGAAATATTTTTTGTCCTAGAGTCTATATTAGTGATTGGCAAATTTGTCTCATTCGCTGAAAAATTCGCAAATTTATCGTGAAATTCATGAAATGGTGAACGGACATCATTGGGCATCAAAATTATTTTGATGTGCATCAATTTAGACACCCGTGAATATTTTAATATGAGCGCCTGTTTTGTCCAAATTCATTAAAGTCAATCTAAATAATTTTGATGCATGTCAATTTGTATGAGCATGACTAACGTGGCCAATTTTTTTTTATGCAGTTTTTCGCTGGTGAATTTTTATTTCAACAAAAAAACTTTGACTTCTATAAACTTGCCAAATGTTGGCTATAGGTTCTAGGAGGTCCCCATAGGCTAACATAGCAATTTGTCAGGTTTAAGGTGGCGAAGTGTTGAAGTGTCAAAGTCGAAGTTTTTAAAAGAGACAGTATTTCGATTTTCGAATGGTTGAATATTCAAAGGTTTTTCAATTCAAATCAAAGTCGAATTTGGCCTATTCAATGGTCGAAGTACCCAAAAATTACTTCGAAATACGAAGTTTTTGAATTCAAAAATTCACTTCGAATTCACTTTGTCCCTTAGTAAATATGCCACTATGTGAAATTTAAGAAATTCGATTTTTAAAACAGTTAGAATTGTTTGTATATAGTGATGGGCGAATTTGCACCATTTTGCTTCACCGAAAAATTTGCGAATTTCCCGCAAAACAGCAAAAAAAATGTGAAACGGCTCCGGCGCTGTCGCCCGTTTGACGCCGGCGCCTGACAATTTTTTTTTGACGCTGGTGAATTTTTGCCAGTGAATTTTCGCGGCTGTTCTCGAATTTGCCGCAAATTCGTGCCTGGCGAATAAATTCACCCATCACTATTAGTATAATGTGAATCATTAGCTCACTATACCTTCTGCAAGATCTCCCCTATCTCCACTGCAGTTCTAGCTGAGGCAGCCATCTTGGATTCCACTGTCTTCTCCCACCTATATCTTCCCAGCCAACTGTAGCTCTGAAATCTCACATATGCTCAGTTGAAATTCCTTGGTTGCTTATCAAGCCTTCTAAGCTATTTTCAAATCAGCCAAACCTGCTGCTGTTCAGTAGTGCTGCCACCTTCTCGAAGTTAGTGTATGCCCTTCATTTGAATAATAACATCACCAGCAGGGGACACGTTAGGGAAATCTCGTGATGCTTCTAGTGGAGGAGTTTACTAATACAAGACATTCTGGGTAGAATACTCAAGGCAGTGCTACAATCTGAACATGCTCCTGAAATTTGCATGTTATATTCTCTGTTATAGTCTCAGTATGGCCTCCCTCAGTGAAAGAACCCATCTGACAAAGTAAGGGATTTTTTTAAAACCTGCATTTTTTTTCAAAAAACGATATAAGTAGTTTGATTAAATGTGTTTAGGTTGTACTGGTCAGATTGTTAATATGTGTTTGATTTTGGCTGTGATAGGTGCCCTTTATATAAAAATTAATGTTCATTTACAATAATCACTTATTACTGCATTTCATCTTTAGTATCTTTAATAATGAAAGTATAGCATCCCTATACAGAAACATCTGTATCATAAAAAAAGGAAACATAATGGAATAAATGGAATATGGGAAGTAACAGACTGTGGTTGTTTTTATATATATTTTTTTACTATTTTTAATATCTTTTTAATACAATTTTACTGATATTTTTATTATTATATTAATTCTTTGTTAGTGTTACTTTTTGCATATCATGAACTACATACTCTATATACGATCGGATAGGGCTTGCAATCTCATTTTCTGCTTGAGATACAAGCAAATTAAACACCTTGCCCCGAGTAAGTGATAAAACCTTTGTCTCCCTGAGTCAGAATCTAATGACTTGAATTCCGAGTCATTACTCCCTGAGGGAAGGTCATGTTCATAAGGTGAGACAGAGATCAAAACAAGAGCCAATGCAAAGCTTATACAAATAAGAGAAAGTTTATTGAGGTGAAAAGGATTATATAAATCAGTAACCCTGATTATTGTGCAGCAGGGCTGATTACTTCCTAGGATTCAGTTTTCCTTATTTGTTTTCTGATAAATGAACTGATTCTTTCTAATCTGATTCACTGGTGAACAAAAAAAAACACATATTCAGAGATGTAGTAAATGTTATCTCCTTGTAAAGTACTAAGCAAAACTTTTACCAACAAACTCACATTACAATATATACAGTACATCTATATTCATACTAAATTCTGCTCTTTAAATTAACATTTTAAATAGAATATTTGAATAAATGTGTCAATGAAATTCTAGTCTGTTAGAATCAACTGCAAAGTAAAGGTACTATATGAAAAATGGCATATGGCTGAACAAGTAGACAAATACAAGAGTCCTCTGCACTCAACCCATTATCAAAATATTTAAGACATAGACATAGACATTTTGTGGGTTTAAGACATAGACATAATGGGTTGAGTGCAGAGGACTCTTGTATTTGTCTATATGTATTTTGTGGTCACAGCCTCATTGCACCCCAGTCTAATGGTTTTAAAAATTAGTGGTGAGCACAACTTTCCCTTGTTTGATATGGCTGAACAAGAACATCTTGATTTTTCTTAGATACTGTCTAAGTGGTCTTTGAGTGTAGCCATTTAAGGGGGTTACTTGCACCATAGCCTTTGTGCTCGTTTGCCTCAGAATTGTACACTTTGCCTGTATCTTTTAACGCAAAAGCATAAGAGGTGTCAAAAGATTCTCTTTTACCAAAGAGATTGAGCCACACTGAGTTATAGCAGTATAATAACCCCTTGTTCAACATCAGCTTATTGAAGAGGGCTTGTACTTAAACGGATTCTGTCATGATTTGTATGGTGTAGTTTTTATTTATAAATTACACTGTTTACACTGCAAATAATTCACTCTACAATATAACATTAATTTCTGAACCAGCAAATATTTTTTTTTTAGTTGTAATATTGGTGTGTAGGCAGCCATCTCAGGTCATTTTGCCTGGTCATGTGCTTTCAGAAAGAGGCAGCACTTAAGGATTGAACTGCTTTCTGGCAGGCTGTTGTTTCTCCTACTCAATGTAACTGAATGTGTCGCAATGGGACCTGGATTTTACTATTGTTTATTATAGTGTTATATCTACCAGGGAGCTGTTATCTGGTTACCTTCTCATTGTTCTCTTGTTAGGCTGCTGGGAGGGGAAAGGGAGTGATAAACTTGCAGTGCTCTGCCTAGGTTGATTAGAGACAGACATGTATAGAACATCCATGTCATTTAATCTATCTTATTAAAATAATTCACATTTATAACCATGGTGTATTGGCATCAATCCTTATGCAAGTTGGGTAAGGCAGAGATTACTACTGTATATTATAGTAGAACATACATGCTATCACATCTTCAGGTTGCATCATTGCAATAAAGAAATACAAGTCAATTCTTATTATCAGCATCAACCAATTGTAATTTGTATGTATGTATTTATGAACATGGCTAGCTACTGTAAGCAGCATCACACTAGCTGGATGCACAATAAGCCCTTATAAACTACATAGATAGGTTAACAGTGACATTCCCAAGACAAGCATTACAGATGTGTAACTTCGAAACTACATTACTTACAGGGAATGCCTTCAATGGGGTAATATAGAAAGCCTCAAGACTGTAAAGGTCTGCAGATTAAACCCTTAACTGCCAATACTGACTTTATACTCTCCCTTCCTGTTACACTGACTTTCTGTCACATGTAACAGCTGAGCTAGTAATTACAGGTTGGCAACACCAAACAGGTAGACTATAAGAGGCAGGGCCATAACAAATAGTCCAGATTTGATTTAAATTTGAAAAAAAAATGGAAAATTCGAATATCTAAATTTATCATGTACTGTCTCTTTAAAAATTTCTGTCTCTTTAAAACTTCGACCGTTTGCAATCTAAAACCTGCCGAATTGCTGTTTTAGCCTATGAGGGACCTCATAAACCTATTTGGAGTCAATCGGTGGACTTTGAAAAATCATTGGTTTTTTTGGGGGAAAAACTTAGATTCAAATTCTATCTAATGTGTTATTACTTTGATTTGTACGATTGAATTCGCCCGAAAATAGACCGATTCGGCCAAAAAAAAACATTGACTTAATTTTGGATGATCTTTTTAATTCGAATTTCTGCGTTTTTCAAATTCGAAATACGACCCTTGATAAATGTGCCCCTAAGTGTTTTATTTTTCTTGAAAAAAAAGAGAAGAGAGAAGTAAGGAATTTGAGAATTGGTTTCCGTAGATAAGGAGCATCGTCAATTATTTCATACAAATGGCTAATACACAAGGGTCGAATTTTGAATTAATATTAGCTTTTTTAAACTTCCTTAAATTCAAATGAATTTGAAATTCGACTTGGGGATATTTATGAGTAGAATCGAATTTGGCAAACTCAGACGAATTTAAAAGACACAAAAATTTTAATCAACTTTGATTCAAATTCGATCAAACAAAAATATTGAATAATGTCAGGAAGGCTGCAAACATCTCCAAATTGATCCCTAGACCTCTCCCATTGACGTAAACAGTAATTCGACAGGTTTTAGGCGGTTAGAATTCTTAAAGGGCCAGAGAATGATAAAGCTCCTAAATCTAATTTGATTTTTTTTTAAAAAAAACTCGAATCAAGTTTGGATAATTCCCTTGTCGAATTTGACAGTTTTGAGCGTTTCGACCCTAAATATTTCTGCCCCATATAGTGCAGTAGGCTCATTGTAAATTAACTGACCTAAGGATATATCATGGCCAGGATTTTTCACCCCGTTTGTGGAGCGCTTGTAGAAGGGACCATTCCTACTTTTTAATGTAAAGTAGCACTAATCTGGCCCTCGTGGAATAATTCCAAATTATATATACCCTACAAAAGATAAAGAAATCATGATAGTTAAGCCAAGATCTGAGCCACTACTGTTGCCTTGAGTGACACTGATCAAAACTTCAGTGGACTCTGACCCTTCCAGACTGCAGAGGTTAACCCATAACTGAACTACTTATTATCATATGGCTGTTTATATATGTGAAAAAAATGTTGTGTGCTAGGTTTCCATAACTGTATAGCTGTATAGCTATTTGAATTTGAAAAATATATGAGAGGTATTTATCTGACTTCTTACTTAAGAGGTGTGGTGTCTGGTTACCCTTATGCTGATGTTTAAGTACTTTTATTCAGCCTATAGTTAATTTTGAAATAAGCAATTCAATACAGTTGTACAATTCAAATTAAAACTCAAATTTTACAGGGTATTTTATATAAACGTAAACATTTTTTCATCAAATTTTTCGACCTGAAATATATGTAAATAAGCCAAATGTGTGGATGGGGGTTAGTTTGAGAATATGAGGAAAATATGTGTTTTAGTAAATAAGCCCCTTAATGTGTAGCTCCATGTGTATCTCCATTCAGCTTCTTGGCCTACAATCTCAATACTATCCTTAGCCTTCTATATGAATAAAATTACTATCCTTAAATAGTCACTAACCAACTGACCTTCCTCTTTAACGTAATCTTTATCAGGCACATACAGACAGAAACAAACAAACACAAAAAAAGCAAGTCATGCATTGAAGTTAAATATTTATTAAAGGGGTGGTTCACCTTTAAGGTAACTTTTTTTTATGTTATAGAACAGGCAATTCTAAGCAACTTTTCAATTGGATTTCATTATTTTTTATAGTTTTATAATTATTTGCCTTTTTCTTCTGACTCTTTGCAGTTATCAATGGGCGTTGCTGACTCCCTTCTAAAAAAATGAATGCCCTGTAAGGCTACAAATGTATTGTTATTGTTACTATTTATTACTGATACATCTATTTATATTCAAGTCTCTTATTCAAATCAATGCATGGTTGCTAGGGTAATTTGGACCCTAGTTACCAGATTGCTTAAAAAACAAATTGAAGAGCTGCTGAATAAAAAGCTAAATAACCCAAAAACCTTCAATAATAAAAATGTAAAACAGATTGCAAATTGTCTCACAAAAGCACTCTCTGCATCATACTAAAAGTTATCTCAAAGGTTAACAACCTCTTTAATCATTGTATAAGGAAAATTAGCTAATTGTATAATAGTTAATGTATTTGCTTATTGTTGAGCCAGGAATTACCTCCTGTAGTAATGTAAGTGCCCTTTATAATCATTCTCATACTTGCTTGGTATGGTATAAGTATGTGAAAGAATGCTGACACATTAGTAGAACTGAAATTTGTATGTTAGTGTTTCTCTTATTGATCTGATCTCTGCTAAGACATACTTGAGAACTGGCTTATACTGACTAGAAGCTGATGATGCCATTAAAGCTGGAATTGTTCGCTTTTCAAAGAGTTGATCTTTTTTGGAGTGTTAACAACCCTGGCAAATGCTTTATCATGGGATGCTTCATCTGCCAAACATTTGCATCATATTTTGACCTATAATTAGGCTCTACGATAAAGATTACAGTCACCATCCCAATAGATCCATTGTGAAAATAGCCCACAGAACAGTGCAACATGCATTTGAGGTGCTGATACACAGGAAACATGTTGTAGGGTGGAAAGATTTATTAAAGTGCAGGCAACACAACTGGTTATTTGCAAGAAAAACAGAAGTCTTATTACCGGGTCAGTGGTCAGAGGCAGGCTGCAGGCAAGAGTGATCCAAAGAATAGGCAAAAGGTCAGAACCGGCGGCAAACTTGGAGAGTCCGGTAATCTGGCCGAGGTCAAGGGCAGGGAGAAGGCAGAGAATGGCCAAAGAGACAGGCCTGGGTCAAATACCAGGAGATCCAATAGTTAATGGAAGCAGGGAACAGGGAACAAGGCAGGAATCAGGAACAAGGCAGGAATCAGGAACAAGGAGTCACAGGAACAAGGAGTATGCTGGATCTAGCTTGGGAGCTTCAATGATCAAGCACCGGGGTATCATTTGCAACAGGCTTATAAAGCCCCTTAATTAGCAAATTACCAACACCTGGTAGAGCAAGGAGGAGGAGGAGGTGAGCAAACATATAAGGAAGAAGGTCTTTAATCATACCAGTAGAATCAGATTCCAAAGGTCTCAATGCAGGAGCTTGTGAGTGTATAGTTCAGAGTTTGATCCCAGGTAGCTCCTGACACCACTCGGTGATCTCAAGTCAATATAGCAACTAAGGCCCTTGCCCTGCTATAAGAATCCAGGCAAAGCATTAATACAATTGTTTGGACCTGTACAGAGCAAATAATTGATTAAGATCCTACCATTATGTGTTGTGTGTTTAGCATGTAATGAGCTCTTTATGGCAGCATCTTCTATTGCAGGCATATTTATTAGTTTTTTGTTATTGACAGCAGCTCTTATTCCACACAAAGCTAGAAGCACCAGTACCACAACAATTCCAGTGTTTTTTTCCAGTGATTTGCTAACTGCAGAATGACCAAATATTCAAGCCAAACCAATACTGTTAATATAAAGGTGACAATAAATCAAATTCAAAATCTTTATTGTACTCTGCAGCTTTATCTGACACTAAAGACAGTACTTTTTATAGGAAGGGTTGGCATTTTCTTGCCTATGAAATGACAAGATACATTTTAGGTTAATTCATTTCCTATCACTTCCATCTTCAGTAGGCTGAAACTTCACACATTAGCAGCAAAGACAAAAAAAAACCAGGAGCGGATATTAAATATCTATTAAATATATATCATTTTCTCAAGATCAATCCATAAATCTGCCCCTAGATTTTAAAGGTAGTTTTCAGAATCATACACAGGAAAATAAATCATGTTTCCTTATTTATTTCCTTACAAGCACTGCACTCACTACTTGTCAGCTGGCTGCTCAGGTTTTCTTTTTCTTTTTTAGCTGTAGCTTGAGGCATGATCATGCATAGTATTTATTTGGTGTCCCACAGTGCATAATGAACTGCTGATACTATATCATTAGATCAAAGCCACCATGCCTTGGGACCAAATATCTGAAGCAGATGAAACTAAAATAGCATGGAATTGCTGGTGGAATTTGATCTATAGAAATATTGATATTGTATTCTTGAATGGAAGTATTATCAAAGGATGATTATTTTCACATATCTGCACATGTTACCTACCTACAGTGTCTAGATACAGTATATAATGTAATGAACCTTTTCTGCTGCATTGGTGATAATTTAGAAATGACATAAAGAACTAGTTAGTGTTAGTACATTGATACACAGGCTGATATAAAAATGCAAGCCAGAGTAGACAGATAGCTAGACTGACAGACCAGGTGTTTTTTTTTTGCTTGTGGCAGGTTGTAATGAAATATATTTAAATATATGTCTTGAAAATTAACTTTTTGTTCCTTCACACAGAAGTGCAATCATGCAAGGGGTATAACAGAAAGTTAGATGTGAATAAGTCCTATTACATTTACAATCAGCAGTTGATTGGGGAAATTTATAATAATCATAAATATAATCATAAATGTAATCATAAATATTGCTCTCATTTTATTGTTTGTCTTAGTTTTAGAGACCTTACTGTCACATATTCGGCTAGCTCCGGATATTGCAGGCATATTTGTTAAAAACAGAGAGTATAAAATAGCAGCGTTTGCGGACGATTTGCTATTATTTATCACTAAACCCTTTATTACTGTACCTAATATAATGGTGTTATTTAAGTTATTTGGGAAACTCTCTAATTTTAAAATAAATTTTAGTAAATCGGAGGCCATGAACATTAATTTGCCAGGTCAGACCCGTACCCTGTTAGAACAGAACTTTCCATTCCGTTGGGCCAATACTGCTATAAAATATTTAGGTGTTAAAATACCGTCCAAATCTCATTTAATATACCAGGAAAATTTCATCCCCTTACTTAAGGTGTTGGAACATAAAATAGAGAATTGGAAGAAATTAAGATTGTCTTGGTTCGGTAAAGTACAAACAGTAAAATCTATTCTAATGCCAAAACTTCTATATCCACTTCAGGTATTACCAGTACATATACCTCGAGCATTTTTCACCTCCATTAAATCATTGTTCTCTAGATATCTATGGTCAGATAAAAGCCCTAGGATTAAGTACAATAATTTAATACGCCCAAAAGATAAGGGAGGCCTAGCGTTTCCAGACCCATATACTTATTACAGAGCAGTACATCTGGCTAGAGTGTTGGCATGGTATAATATAAAAGAATCGAAAGACTGGTTAGACATAGAAAAAGCCCATGTTGACATCCCTTTAGAAAACCTTTTGTGGACTACTAAAGAAGTGGCTAGAAACTACGTCCGGAATCACCCCACTATCAGACCGTCTTTGGATGTATGGTTTTCCTGCAGGGAGGATCTTAACCTTGCCCCTAAGCCTTACGTACTCCAACCCTTGACTATGAATCCTGAGTTTTTGCCCAGTTTAGATCAGGGCACATTTGTAAATTGGAAATGGTATGATACCAAACCCACCAAATTGAAGGATTTTTTTAAGAGAGGGATGAGACTATCTGTCAGGCTTACCGTCTGATCCAACGAGGAAGGAGCAGGAACTTGTAGCACACGAACCCACAAGCGCCTCGCACAACACTAACCACCTGGAGTGGAACAGGGAGAAGTGAAGTGATGAGTAGCCAATGAGACTAACCGAAGCGAAGTACAGAGGGTTCAGGCAGAAGCGAAGTCAGACAGGCCGAGGTCGGGGCAGGCAGCGAAGAGTCGTAACGAAGTCAGGCAAGAAGATCAGGGCAGGCGGCAAAGGCAATCCGGGAACAAGCTGAGGTCAAACACAAAAGATCAGTAGAATTCAATGCTAGGGTTTCAGTCAAACAACCTAATAACCAGGCAAGGAGTCACAGTTCAAGTTAGGATTAAATAGCGCTTATTTGGCGCCAAACTGGCGTCATCACGCTGGCGTCGCACAGCTGACGTCAGTGCGTCCGTCATCGGCGTCCGTCGCTGACGCCCTTGCGTCGGCGACCGTCGCCGGCGTCCAACGCTGCGCACCGACGCACATCGGTTCCCCGATGGGCGCGCCTGCGCCGGAAAGGACGTGAAGACAGATCCTTACACTATCCTTGACAAAAATACAGAAAAGGTGGGGGAGTCACCCTAGAGATCTTTGGTGTTTTAACCAATTATCCCATTATCTCTCATCTACTACTCGCATAGGTTGGGAAAGAGAAAATACCTATTGGGAAAATATCATGGAAGGTAAATCCCCTGCTAAGAAACCTCTATCTGTGATCTATAAAGTGATTATACAAGCACAAAATTTTCCTGATCCGCCCTGCAAGAAAAATTGGGAAAAGGAAATGGGAGTGGAAATTCCTGATGAGACTTGGTGTAGTATTTTTAAGTCTCTACATAAAAGTTCGAGGGCATCTAGGACACGGGAAACTTTGTTTAAATTAGTGACTAGGTGGTATTACACACCAATACGTTTATCTCAGATGTATCCGACTCACAGGAAAGAGTGTTGGAGATGTAATTTATGTGACGGTACCTTTGCTCATCTTTGGGTTGATTGTATGAAACTTACGGAATATTGGTTGTCAGTGGGCAGAACCATAAAGGATCTTACTGGTATCGGGATTGATACTTGTAATCCCTTACTGATTTTATTTCACTTAGATATAAAGTCTAAGGAGATTATTCATAATGAGCTTTTCCTGCATCTTATCCAGTCTGCAAAGGCTTTAATTCCATGCAAATGGAAATCCCCTGTACCTCCTACATATGTTGAATGGATACACAAAGTGGAAGAAATTCGAAAGCTAGAGGAAATCGCTTACATTTTAAGAAATGAAAGTGGGAAATATTGGCTCATTTGGAAGCCGTGGATAATGTTTACTCAAGATAAGTAAAACTGGACCATGATCTGCACAAGTTATGATTGCTGATTCCTGGATTTACATTTTCTCTTGCCCCTTATGCTACTATCTAGACCACTTTGGTTTAAAATGTCTAATATCTGCTGACATATGACTTGTTTTATTGATATGCGACTATATATGCCTCATTTGGCTTCTGTACAACGTCGTGATTTTTTTTTGTATTATATAAACGATTGTGATGCTTAATCCTTATGTCCTTCCCCCATCCCTTCTCTCCTTTTTTCTTTTTTTTTTTTTCTCTTCTGTTATTTTTCTTCTTATTTCAAAAAATAAATAAATAAAGAATATTCAAAAAAAAAATATTGCTCTCATTATTAAAGATGTTCGATGGTCCATTAAATGTATGGATGCATGACAATATAAATTTTGCATAAATAAATAAATTTGGACATACAGTAAAACTGCTTATTTAATTGCTTTTTTTAAACTTTTTTTTCTGTTTAGCAAAAAATGTTTATTTGCTGGCAACATGATGAGGTGCAAAGTAAAGTTTGTTCCAACTGTCAGTAGCCACAGCTACTGCAAGCTTAACATTTTTAATAAACCAAATATACAGTATGGTAAAAAAAAATACACACACGGAAGGGGGATCATTTATAAAGTTTGAGCAATGCATATTTATTTGCAAATGGTTGTATTGCCGATGCTTTTCCTGAACGCTAAAATATTGCACTGCTGTGCCTGGCTTTATGTTGTTAGTTTTTTTTGGGAATTTGCATTGAGCATCAATTTCCGCAAATGGCTTACAAATGAGAAAGGTGTTTGTGTGAGTAAGGCCATTGTGTGATTCTGTTGTGTGCAAAAATATCATTGACAGTTAAATTCACATTCTGTGAAACTCTGAATATTTTCTCCGCCACGAAAGTTGTGGCATAAATCAAGCGCATAATGTGGGCATAAATATTGCCAATTTAAAAAAAAATCTTATGGACATTCGCAGTGTGAAAAAAAATGTGCATTTCTGTTTGCATATTAAATATACCACTTTGAAACGTCAAAAAATTTGTGAAACACATTGATCAGAGATCAGTCCAAAATAATTTTCATGCAAGGGGCAATTTTTATACGTGCGACTATTTGGTCCAAATGCAATGGGTGTCCTTATTCATTTTATGTTAGCAAAAAGGGCCTGCACTCCAAATAAATAGATAGACCAAGTGGTATTTGAATAGTCATATATTTATATATTTAAAAAGAAATACAGGCATAAGACAGGGCCAAAACATGCTAAACAATATCACATAAATTCAAATGTACATACCACTCAAAATATGGTCAAACAGCAATATGAAAGAAAGCAGATACACCTGCCCTGAGAGGAGAATCGCCCCAACGTTTCGTATTTTAGCCTTTCTCAATCCTTTAATAATATTGTATGCATGTTATATTAGAGTGCCCTCCATCTGAGAATATTTCCTATGTCCTATTCATTTTGACAATTTTTATGCATGAGCCCATTTTGACGCACGACAATTTCTTTTTGCTGAATTAATTTGCTTGCTGCGAAACGCAGAAATTTGCCACAGATTCGTGTCTGGAGAATTTATTCACCCATCATTATATACACACAGTTTAGAATAATAGTTCACTAACCTGGTCAACCTCTTTTTTATAGAAATTATACATCTACATGGCAAATAATTTACTAGCAGGTGCAGTAGAAAAAACAACAGACCCAACAGTCATGACATGCATGCTACTGTGTAATTGAATAAATAATTGAGGTTTTGCTCCAAATAATATCAGTATTTAAAATAATAATAGCTTGTTCCAAATAATAGCAGCGTGGAGTTCAATTAGTGAGGTCATTTATCCTGTGAAAAAAACAGGTGTCAATTACTGCCCTTATTTAGGGAAAAAAGACAAGAAATGTGCATACTGGTTATAGTGCATTTCATCCTGATAATCTGAGTAAAATGGGTTGTTTCAGACATTGTTCAAGAACAGCGTACTGTGTTTAAAAAGTAGAGAGGGGAAAACATATAAAGAAGTGCAGAAAATGATAGGCTGCTCAGATAAAATAATCTCAAATGTTTTAAAACAGCAACCAAAACCTGAAAGATGTGAAAGAAAATGGAAAACTACCATTCAAATGGATAGAAGAAGTGTCAAAATGTCTCATTTTATCAGCTCCAGGAAGATCAAGGAAGGTCTAAAAGTTACCTGTGAGTACTGCTAAAATTAGAATACTACTTTGTGAAGTCACGCTATTGTCAAGAAGCCCCTGCAAAGTTCCATTGTTGAAAAAATGATGTGCTGAAGAGGTTACAATTTGCCAAAAAACACACTAACTGGCCTAAAGAGAAATGGCACAACATTTTGTGGACTGATGAAAGCAAAAATTTTTTTTTTTGGGACTAGGGACTGCAGACAGTTTGACAGAATACCTCCAAACTCTGAATTCAAGCCACAGTACATTATGAAGACAGTGAAGCGTGGTGGCGAAAGCATAATGATATTGGGATGTTTCTCATACTATGGTGTTGGGCCTTTTTATTGCATACCAGGTATCAGGGATCAGTTTCACTTAATCAAAATAATTGAAGAGGTCATGTTGCCTCATGGTGAAGAGGGAATGCTCTTGAAATGGGTGTTTCAATAAGACAACAACCCCAAACACACTAGTAATTGAGCAACATCTTGGTTCCAAGACCAACAAGATTGATGTTATGGAGTAGCCAGCCCAATCCCCAGAACTAAATCCAATAAAAAAAACTTTTGAGGTGACATCAAAAATGCTGTTTCTGAACAAGAAACCAAGAAATGCAGAAGAACTGTGGAATGTAAGAGGTGCCTGAAGTTGGTTGATTCCATGCAATACAGATGTGCAGCAGTTCTCAGAAACAGTGGTTATACAACTAAATATTAGTTCAGTGAGTCAAAGGAAAGCAACATCTTGAAACATTTTTCAGTTCATATAGTGAATGTTTGAGTTTGTAAAGAAGAATGCAGATGCTGCAGCCTAATATTCCCTTTCTTCACTTTCTGTAAAGGAATAACACAAATTTGATATTGATATTTGAAATAGAATGTTCAGGGTTCCCAATGCATTTGCGTGTATGGAAATGTAACTCTTTCTACACCCCTTCTGTCGGTGTTACACTCCACGTGTGGCACTTACCTGATGGCATGGGACAATTCTGAGACACTCCACAGTGGTATTGGGAGAGACTGGGTACCTGGTACTTACTAGTGTTGTGCCGCCACCTAGTGGGATCCTGGAATGCACCTATGGGTGGCCCCTCTAGGGAAACAGTAATAATTCACACACAGTAGTTGGTAAACTAAATAACTTTTCATCTAACAGTAAATGGGCAACTAATACAAGCAGCACTCCTAACAAGGTGGCAATAGGGATATTACTAACTAACTAGGCAGGCACAAACTAAAAGAATGTAAAGTCCTTTAACTCAGTTCCACCAACATAGTCTATAAAACCTTCCAGCTCTCCTTTAGCTTTATAAATGCTCCCTAGCCACCAAAAACCTGAAATAAATAAAAATTCTGATTGAATTATCTGGGTCACTACTGTATGTGCTATGCTTACAACTGCAAAATTACAAAGCCATATGTCCAGGAAATGTTGGGTGAAATATTGCAATGCATTGACAGCTAGAACTAGAATGCTTGATCACTGCTTAAGGATAAACTTGCTAGATATAGTTAAAATAGCTTATAAGATGCAAGCAAAGGACAACTAATTAAACGTGTTTTTCACAATAGTATAGTGCCAGATACATTTGTTGTTATTATTCTATCAAGGAAATGAAATAGTTAATACAGAATAATTTCATCTAGCTGTATTGAAAAAAGGGTGAAAGTCTAGAGAACTATTTAAAACATATTCACTATTTTTAAGCTTACCTCTGAGCCACATTGGTGTGACAGAAAAAAAACTCCACTAACATAAAAATGTGTTTATACTATAAACAGCAAGTTGAATTTATGATGCGTTTTGGGGAAAAACTTCAAAGACCCAAGAAACCTAACTTTGCACAAAGTAGTAAGAACACTTTATATTTGGAAAAATGTTTCATTTAATGGTTTCCAGTGTTCTGAACTGAACGATCTTGTAATAATTTACACCAGCTGGAGCTTTTTCAGATTAAATTTTAGTTTCTGAATATAAAGTATGTCTAAGGAATAGTGCTGCTTTAATAATTTTATATTGCTTTATAAGCTCACCAGCCTTTTTTTCATCGAAAGTAATAAAAAATGATTTTTCTTCCCAATCTGTCAAAGGACAGAATTATTCTTTACCAGCAATTCCTGTATTTTATTTTGTTTCAGGGAAATTTCTTACATATTATATAAAAATTGCCAATGCCTGTGTTTTTGAAAAAGATACATACTACTCCAAGGAAATAATCAGATTGCATATACTCACAAAGTTATACCTTTGACATTTAATTAGTTTATGTTTTCCGTAGTTAATATTATGGTGTAATTTTAAAATATTATTAATGATTCAGAGGATCTGCTTTTGTTCTAAAGAATTGTTTGTTTGACATAATATTTACCCTATGAATGATATCTCATTAAAGGGGATCTAAATCCTCTACAAAGCTGTCCCACTATATTCCCTAGTTCTCCAAGAAGATACTGACATGTTCCTATAAAAATAGGAACATTTTGGTATCAGTGAAAAGAAGCTGCATGCAAACTATAAGCAGCTTAACAATATGACCTCCATCCTTTTATGCAATTGCAATGTTATATCATCATTTCTAAATTACACATTAATCTCCAATGTAAAATTGCAGCAATTCTGCTGGTTAGCAGAATTCTCATTGGTGTATTATTTTGCAACTGTAATTACTGACACGTTTCTATAAAAATCGGAACGTGTCAGTAAATAGAATCTGCATATGAAATATTAGCAACTAAAAGCTCCCCAAAGCCACCCCCAGCCTGGCAAAACTTAGTAACGGTGACCCTCCGACACCATTAAATCATCTTGCCGAGTTGTTTCAGTCACGCTGGGCTGGGGGCGGCGTGATCTCTCCATAGACTGGAATCCTTTTTTTCATTTGTAATTGGCCTATTGAGGGATCGCGCCACCCCCAGCTCAGCATGACCGAAACAATTCAGCAAGATGATTTATTGGTGTCGGAGGGTCGCCGTTACTAAGATTCGCCTGGCTGGGGGTGGCTTTGGGGAGCTTTAATTACAGCTCCAAAATAATACACCAATGAGGATTCTCCTAACCAGCACAATTGCTGCAGATTGGAGATTAATGTGTAATTTAGAAATGATGATATCACATTGCAATTGCATAAAAGGATGGAGGTCATATTGTTTTGTTGTGCATTGATCAATTGTGTTTAAACTCCAGCTCCAGTTGCAGTAACATGTAGCCACATTAACACAGATCAGTTCAGATTCCCATTGAAGGATTCCTATTAATTTGGTGTTGCTGCCTCAGCATTGTTGATGCAGGTCGACTGCAGCTCCCAGCATGCTATACCACTTTATAATACACTTTGCTATGTTTTGTAGTCCAGCAACAGAGTAAAATGTGGTTGAGAAAATGTGTTTGGATAGCCTTTAAGAATTATTTTATGTTGCTTAGCAGCTCCCAGTAAGATAATAATTTGTAGTCCAGCAACAAGTGATTGTGTAGCAGTGTTTGGATTCCCTTAAATTGAGCAAACCTTACTTCAGTCAAAATATAAATGTGTAACCTCTTTGCTATATCCTCCACTACCTTCTGGTTTGCCTCTAAGGTCTATTGCCAGAGGGGATATAATGAAGCATACTGCTAGGAATTACGGGAAAAAAAAGAAAATATTAAAAAAAGTTGTCTAGTTAATCAGGGTTAAAAACACATAATTATATATGAAAGAATTTATAAATTAAAAAAAAAATATATATATCTATATATATATATCTCTATATATATATCTATCTATCTATATATCTATATATATATATTTATATATATATATATATATATATATATATATATATATATATATAGATATAGATATAGATATAGAGATATATATATATATCTATATAGTATCTATATACTGTATATATCTATATATATATATATATATATATATCTTTCTATCTATCTATCTATCTATCTATCTATCTATCTATCTATCTATCTATCTAGATAGATAGATAGATAGATAGATAGATATAGATATAGATAGATATATAGATATATATGCACAAACATACATAAAACTGTAAATCTTGGGATAACTGGATATTAGTAATCATTTTCTTATTTTCTTTTCTATGCATAAAACAACGACTGCTGTTTGTCTATAATGTCCTCTTATGTACTTGTACTTGTTCTTAATACAACACTACAAAACATCTTCCATAAAACAAACAAACCTCAGTCCAACAAAAAGAAATTGCATGGACATAACCTTCAAAAGTTCTCTAATGGGAATAAAAGCTATACATTATAATATGGACAATAAAGCCGTCTACACCATTATTCACAATAAGTATAACCAGAAAATTACCAATTGAAATGACAAACTTGTTCCTTATCAGCATCTTAACAGTTAAAAAGTAATTCAAATCTCTAGCCATCGACTGTGGAAAACATAGATTAATTGTTATGAGGTTATGCAATAAACAACCTAAAATCTGCTACTTGTTTGGGTCATGGGTTACAAGATGTTGGAAAACCCCTAGACATTTTTATTACATTACCATGGTAGTTGTTTTAAATATTCATTGTTAAGCAAATGCTACCTGCTGATTGGGTGATATGGGTTACTAGGCAAGTAGCAAACTTAAGACCAATTATATCTTTACCTTTCATATCTTTATATGAAGTTCTAATTTATTTAGACTGATAGCGGTTACATTTGATTTTAATTGTGTCTCTGTAATCAGCAATCTGATTACACTCTTTCTAGGTTGTTCTTACAGCTTAGTCAAATCAAGTCAGTAAGCAGTATACAAAATATATAAACAAAAAAATATAACTCAAAATCATAAGTAGAGGCTTGGAATGTCAGTAAATTAAAGTACCAGTATCAATTATTTAGCCAGTCAAATCGCAGGGAAACAGTAGGTCCAATTGCTCCATGTCTCGTCGTATTAAGGCAACATTTTATTACTCAATGGTGAGGGGTATTCCATTCTTTTTATTTCCTCTATATTATTCTGTAGTTCACTTACAGTGAGAATGTTTGATTGCTTCAATTTCTGGCAGAGCAGTCTCATTAAATTCAGGTTTCCCTAGAAGAAAGGTCCATGGTTCCCTCTGTATATTTGTATTTAGGACCTTTTGTATGATCTCACTCCGTATTTCCCAATAGAGGATAATCATGGGGCAGTCCCAGAGTATGTGGAAAAGAGTTCCGAGTTGGTATATCATTCTTTAATGTAGCTGAACATGTAAACTGCACCATATGTTAAACACAGCACAGTGACCGTCTCTCCTTTAATTCTTGTCAGATTAATATTAATATCAAAGTAATTCCTTTCAGAATTATACACAACATAATATTATAGTGGGGGGATCTGTAGTGGGTAAAGAGTTGGGGGGGTTGAGTTAGTAGCAGCTTTGGCAAAAGTGAGAGAATGTTATGGAGGGGTAGTTGGAGTTAGGTGTGGAGATAAGAAGATAAAGAAGGGTGAGAATCTAAAATTCTTGTTCAAGATTTCTTTTAAGGTAATAATTTATTAAGTCCTTCAACCATGGACCTCACTTTGCAGCACACAAGTTAGGCCACTAATGTACTGAACTCTATTCTGCTTCACTCTAATGCAATTTGCAGTATTATGTCCTTGTAAATCATACTTATGGTTGTTATGTTCGACCCTGCTTTGGTATTGTGTTCACATGCTACAGTATATGACTTAAGCTGTTATGAGAAACTTGCTTCAGTGCATAACACCACCAACTCAAAGTGTTTTATTTTGGATTTGATATATGTGTACAACTGCCAATTTCTAATTTATTTAATCCCCTTTTCTGTCTGTACCACACTGGAATTTTTTGACATAATGCATGACATCATTAGTTGTGCAAATACCTTTCAGGGAGTAAGTCTTTGCATTCTTGGAGTAGTCAATTCACATTGTTAGTTGTGTTTTTAGTATTCTTTTTACGGTTTGATGTCAGGATTTAGCATTCTTAGGATGTCAGGTTCTCCTCAACCAAATCAATTTCTGTGGTGTTCCATTCAAGTAAACCAATTCCATGTATATTTAATCTTTGCAGAAAACTGTTAGTATAGCTTGGCGTATGTAATAGCCCTCTAATACCATCTCTTGTAGCCATCAGAGAAAAAGTTATACAAATCTAAATTGTATATTTTGTTGAACTTATCAGTAAGTGGCTTTGGAAGCCTTCATTAAGATTTGTGCCAAGTGTGATTTGTTAATTCTATGAGCCCTGTATAATTATATTATTATTTTCACTCTGTTCCCAAATGCTATTTAAAATATTTTGAAGGACTTTCTGTAGCTTGACTGCACAAACTTGTTGGGGAAGTATGGAGCACAGGGGACTTTCCTGTAGATCTTTCCACTATGTTGTTGGGAAATCCACAACCAAATATGCGAAGAAGTGGCAAAATCTTAAACAGATACTTACAGCCACTTGCTTTAATATCTCATCCAAATGGAAACACAACCACAATAGTGGAAATAATCACACAGACAAATGCTAACAGGATGTTTGAACTTGGCATAGCTTCTTTCCATAATAATATCAAACACAACCTAGATGTTTGGAGCCTATGCAAAGTACAAGGTCTGGCTAATTAATTACTTTCCCACCCGGGACACCTAGCTGCATGCCCTTATAACTGAGACAATCTCGCTTTTATTTATTATATTTGCTATCCATCTGTCTTAAGCTATTGCATCTAATATTGTATATAGCTGAAGAGTTTGCATGATTTTCTTTGATGTTGCTTTTGATAAGTGATGCCATTATTGAAATAAGACCATATAGGTACAACATGAAATGACACACATTTTTGTCAACCATGTTAAATCACACAACATTATTTTAGAAAAAGGGACTATCTACACTTTAAAATCACTGCTGTTAAAAAATGTACTTTGCTGACATACTAGCAGCAATTTTAGCTACCACAAAAGAAAGGCATTTCTTTGTGTTTTGTCATCCAGAATTGCACCCCATGTGTAGTGATGGGCGAATAAATTTGGCTGGTATTAATTTGCGAATTCTGGACGCACGTCCGAAAAGTCGCTGCGCATCAACACTATTTGGACACCCATTGACTTTAACACCAGCAACTTTTTCGTCAATTTCATGAAAATTTCCGATTTTCTGACCTGATTGACAACCCTATTAGCGTAATCCCTTCTGGGATGTTACTAAACCAAATCAATGAGCTACCCCCAACTGTAGTTTTCGAGATTTTTTCGTGAATTTATCGGTTCTCTTACAGCTTAAGAGGTACTGACAATAGAAATCTTTTGTAATAGAGTGATTCACTGTTTTTCTAATGATAAGCTAAAGAATGTTAATGTGTAAGCCTGTCACTAGGCACAATGACACATTAGGCAATTCCTTTTATTTTGCTGATTTTGCGATTTTAATTTGGCAGTTGTGTTGTAAATTTCATAGATCTACACATAGTGTTCGGCTATAGTGATCTCTACATGCTGTATTGCCCTGCTCTGACAGCAAATTCAAAATAAAAGTGCATCCAGGTTCAATGCCCTTTAGTAGTTTTTTTTTTTTTTTTTGCAAGTACTCTGTAATTGCTATTTTATCTGATTTACTGGTTTCTGACTCTCCTGCCTGATCTTGACCAATCTTAATTGTTTAACCCTTTGCATACTGTATATTGATGTACATTTTGATGTATTCTCCTGTGCCATGCATAATTAGTTCTTACTTCTGCTTCACAAGGCCATGTGGTCCTGACAACTCAGTTTGCCCACAAGTGCATCAGCAAGGTCTAGAGTTATATTATTCAGTATAATGGGTTAATAAGGGTTGTTCCAAGTGGTTTTCTGCCCACCCAGTGAGCAACATTGCTCTGTAATATGTTTTCTTAGGGCTATTGAGCCAGATAATAGAATACTCCAATAAGCATATGCCTACTCTGTTTGCAGTTCAACTACCATTTCTGGGCTTCATACACTGTTCCTGGAATGTATAAAACAATATTTTGTAGCACTGAACATGTTAACAGCTACAGTACTTTGAAGTTTGCAGAAGTAAAGGAGAAACTTGGATAAAAATCCATGCATTTTTACTGTTATTTATTCAGAAATGTTTTTGTTTTTTTTTTGGAATGTTTAATGTTTAAAACAACCATGATCTGATGCATTGTTGAGTAATATTTTTCTGGTGGCAAACTCTGAAAATGTAAAAGCTTACTTAACTGATAACTCATAAGACTCTGTAGGGGTCTTTTCTGAACAAGCTTTAAATGCAAGTGCCGACACTAACAAGCAAAAAAGAACAGGATTATGGCATAGAGATATTACGGATATGGATGCAGAGCTAGGGAAGGAAACTCTTGAATCAATAATATTATATAGTATATATAGAATATAGATTATATAGTAGCTCATACAGTAAGATTTTCTCCTTAGGAAATACTTCACACTGGAGTTACTGACAAAACAACCAATTTTATACAAAATACAGGTGCAGGGTTTCTGAATATATTTCTGACCTGATTGACACCCCTATTAGCGTGTCAGGGAGCCGGGAGCTCCCTCCAAGGAGGTAGTCAGGATCAAGGAGGAAGCCCTCTTGAGGGTGCAAGGTCACAGTGTCCAAAGGGTTAATCCAAAGAGTGGTCAGAATCCAGGCAAGAGTTCAGGGGCAGGCAGATAACAGCAAAGTTCAAAGTCCAGGCAAGGGTCAAGGATAATAATCAGGAACAAGATTAGCAATATCAGCTCACAGGGAACCCAGGAAATACTTAGGGAAAATTTTCCTATACTTGGGCGCCATTCTGGCGTCTTGGTAAGGCTTTTATTTTTGAATTTGGCGGCATTCTGACGTCATCGGCGTCCTTGCGCCGACGTCGACGCGCTGACGTCATCGCGCCGGCGCCGCTACCCACGTGGTGGCCATGGGCGCCGCCATTTTGGGAGCGACGCCGGCAGGGAAGGACGCGCCGCCCGGAGCTCCTGGACCTGCTCCGGGCGCCGATCGTGACATAGCGTAACCTGTTACTAAACCAAATCAATGAACTAGCCCCAACTGTAGCCAACAGGTTTCTCATTTCTATCTTGCTTGCATATGCCTGAAAAAATATAATAATGGAAGGCTCAAACTGCCCCAACTATTTTGGGAAAACCTAGTTCATCAGGCAGTGCTGCAGTATAAGCTCCTATATGCCATGAGCATCTGCCCAACAAAAATGTGGTCTTCATGGCTGGACATGCACAATATTGAAGGATATTACTAGCATCCGTCTCTCAATAACATTTTGGTTAAAAAAAAAAGAACAGATGGGTAAATTGTAAAAACAGGATGACTGTAATGTGGAAGGTTATAGGTAATTCTAACTTGAAAAATTAAGGCAAATTTAGGATTTCAGAGATTGCAATACAACGATAATATATGAATTAATTTGATAACAGGAAATTATATTATATTATTTTTTTCAAGAAATAACAAAAAGATCTTTAAATTTATATTCACATTTTAAGATTAAGGAGAAACTATATCCAGATATACCCTGCTTAATGATGTATAACAACCTTTTGCACAAATAACATTTTTGTTGTTGTTATTTGTATTCTTGTATCCAAAATGAGTTAAGATGCATTGCACTTATTGTACATTTACATTTGTATTCTGTCTGTTTGCTGGTTCATACTATAAATATGCAAAGACAGAAGACAAATT
This sequence comes from Xenopus petersii, assembly GCA_038501925.1. Lineage (NCBI taxonomy): Eukaryota > Metazoa > Chordata > Amphibia > Anura > Pipidae > Xenopus > Xenopus petersii. The sequence continues at coordinate 72,846,392 of CM076683.1, read as the reverse complement.
GTATATGCACTGTGAATACAGAGAAGTTTTCAAGTTATTGTGCCATTTATCATACTATGCTAACTCAAGTAATCTCAGGAGCTTCTTCAAGAAACAAGAGTAACAAATGTAAATTTAGCATTTTTAAAGATGTTCATTTTTGGTCTGTTGAAATTAAAAGAAGCGATACATTATTAATCTTTTCAAAGGGGACTTGTCAACAAGACATAAAAAAGCTGGATAAAAAAAGTAAAGTTCAAACATGAAACCTAAGTTCTTTTTATTAAAACATACATATTTGTTATAAACCCAGTGTTTTTCAGTCATATACAGTATTGCCTTACCAACTTTTATGTCTAAGGTTAATTTCCCTTCCTTGATGTAACTGACCTCCTCAAATGCCCAATCCATCCTTGCTGTCTATAATATAATGGTGCCTGCCTGCCTATGTGCTCTAATTGTGAGTTCCAAAAGAATGAAGGAAACAAGACTTTAAAAATTGAAATAGCGTAAGTAAAGTTTATCTTGCTTGACTTGACTTGATAGTATAGGATTTGGAATTATTTCTTAGGGTCACTTGTCTAAGCTGTGAACCATACAGTAATACATGGCTTATGTACACTATACTATATTGCTATATTCTGCAAATCAAAAATAAAGGTATAAGCATGAGTACCTGAGCTTAACCTTTAACTGTTATTATATCCTTTGCATTCTTTAAGTTGTTTTTATTTAGATAATTTACATTTGACTGATACACATCCCCGTCCAATTTGTAAAAAGACTGGCACTTGTCTACAAAAGATGCCTTAAACATTAAGGCTATTTCACAAAAACAAGTTATAAGCACACAAATGGACACAAACTGAATTTGCATTGACAATTCAGAAAGATAACTCTGTAATTATACAACACTGATGTGCATTTAGCCTTTTCTCATGTATTTTGTTATAATGAGCACATTTACAAAAGAAAACCCTGGTATTACCATCATTCCAGACCTGTTGGTAATTTTAAGGTTCTAGCAATAATTAAAAATGAACTGCATTGAGTGAGTGAAATGTTAATGCCTTTATCAAAATAGAGACCGATGTGATGTCACTGTGAACATGTAGGGGAAAATTTCTGTGTCACTACTTAAGCACAATATAACAAAGTGGATGCTCATTTCTCTTTTTATACTTCGACCCTGGAAATAGCTTGAAACCAAAAATACACCACCCAAAACCAGTTGAGGTTCTGTAAAAGTCAATGGGCAGAGGTCCCTGGAACTATCTGAAGAGGTTAACAGCCTTCTTGATGTTTTTTTGGAGGGTTTTGGCAGAAAACTCAAATCAAAAACTCGATTCGATCAATTTAAGTTTTCTAAGTTTTTGCCATCCGAGTTTTTTCTTAAATAATATACCATTCGAGTTTCGAGGTTATTCTAGTTCATTCTAATGTCTAACACATGACCTTTGATAAATCAGCCCCTAAATCTACCAGTCATAACTAGATACCAGATCCTAGATGATAATATTTTGCTTGAGAAAACATGATGTTTGCATATAATTCATATGGGAGATACCAACATATAATAATAATGAACCACTAAAATATATCACTCTAACTCTTCCATCAAAGTACATTAATCTTGCAACCAATTTAACTTCTTAACTTTTATCAATCTATATCAAAGAGAAATCACAGAGAAGCTATTTCACAGCAACAATCTCAAGCAAAAAAAAGTGACAGCTTTAAAAATTTAATAACCCAATAAGTTGGAGCCATTGCTAGACACTGTATTATAAATTATACATTCAGAATAAAAACACACTTAAAAAGTGGTGCTCTGAATGGGATATTTAATCAACTTTTTTGGCTCATAGAAGAAAATATATTTTCAATATTGCAATGCAATGTATATACTGCAATATTAACACTATATAACATTTTCTCCCTTTTAAGTTTATAACCAATTTTATGAATGATTGTTGTGTAAACAATTAAGGGGCAGATTTATCAAGGTTCGAAGTGAAAATTTAAATTTTCAAATTCAAATTTTTGAGTTTTTTATGGCCAAAACTGTCAGATTTGACTAGATGATTATTAAAATTTGATTGAATTTTTTTTTTAAAATTAAAGTTAGATTTTTCAAAATGTATCATACACTGGAATACACTCAAATTCGAATATTCGCCACCATAAGGGCTACTCCACACGAGGAGATTCTGCCTCAGCGTTTTTCCCCATAGGCTACAATGAGAAGTCGCCTGCGCTAATGCACACGCGGCAATGCATTTTCAATAGTCGCCCAAAGTTGCCAAAGTTTTGCGGCAAAACTATTTTTTTTACCAATGGCAAATATTTTACACATTTACATGCCTCTAGTCATTTGTACAAGGGAATAAAGAGGTGGAAAATTTCACTCTGCAATTAACTCTGTTTTCACTTTCTGCTAAATGTGTCCCCAAATGCATTCATTCATAAACGTGCACAGTACATAAATATTTTGCAGTGGAAAAAGGGGGGTTAAAAGTAACTAATTGTGCAATGGATGTAGACCAGTTGCTAGACCAGCTGTTAAAACTATATGTGTATCATAATGTTTACACAAACCACTTTATTGTAATACTATCACTATTGTAATACTATGTACTAAGAATACATATTAAAAATGTAAATTAAATATGAATCATTTTGTGTTATATACCAGTTACTAGGTAAGAGTAACTAACATAAGAGTAAGGTAGGAATGCTTTTACATTTTATGACTCTATATGAAAATGTTAGGGCTTATGAGGGCTTATGACAGTTGTGTCATAATGCACAAAGTCAGAGTACAACTTATGTATACAAAACTAGATGTTTCCCTTGATATTTAATAGTAGTCTAAACAAATACAGTATCTTGAAACAAGGAATGCCTTGTGCAATAATTATGAAACACTTAAAATAGATTTCTCTTTCATCCTGGCTCACCTCACTTAACAAATGCAACCTTCCACCTTAGGGACAGAGAAATCAATATGCATGAGGAAAATGGGCTTGCGTTTCTCACCATGCACCTCTTAAGTGGCACAGTCTGTGAATAAATAAGTCAATATATAATGACAGTTGGTAATTAGGCTAGAAACTCTATCACACCGCAGGTTCTTATAACAGTAAATATTAAACAAATATTAGAATTCAATGCATCCACATGAAACACAGGCCTATCATGGAAAACCTATTGACAATTAGTATTGCCTATTTAATTTTACAGTACTACAATGCTTCATGTAAGATATTTTAGTAGTAAAATGTTGTTTTTTTTAACTTCTACATGTTCAGTTTTATGAAAGAAATGAATCACACTTATTTTCATGCATTCCATGCATTTTCAAGTCATTTGAAAAGTTGCGAGAATTAAAAATTTCAAGGAAAAGCACAATTAACTATAACTCAAAGTCAATAATATCCAAATCTTAAAATTTAAGAATTGGGACAGCAAAAATTTAAAACACAATTATTTATATTGAAAAGCTGTCATAAACAGAAAAGAGCTAGGTTACCTTAAATTAATATACAAAATGCATTAATCTCCAGCTTTAGGGGCAAATTCACTAACCAGTGAAAATTCACCAGCGACGGCTTTGCAGCAATTGCAACACTCCTCCAGGCGTAAATTTTCTAGGACAAAGCTGATCACTAAAATGGGAAGTTGCATCCAGGGCACCAAATGCTGCAGAAGTTTCACTAGCGTTAATTCAACAATCAAAGCGAAGATGCGCTAGCGTTGGCTAATTTGCATTCGGTGGGAAATTATAAAGCCACATGGCCGTATATGCTGCAGCAAATACATTACATTCCACAAGTCCAGTAAAAATTAGAGTTGTTATAATGCCCTACACATGAGCCCACTGTATAGTTTATGATCAATATTTTAGAAAATATATGGGGGAACCCGGTTACCTAAAAAAAATTTACGGACTTTTTCAGGCTATCACTCTGAAAAAAGGAAAAGACGCCAGCATTATTTTTGGACTCCATTGCACTTCGCCTGGTCTGAGCTGATGAAGGCAAGTCTGGCGAAAGAGGTAACGTACAGTAAAATCTGCATCTTAGTGAATTTGCAGAGTTATGTCCATTCGCTAGAGCCAAAAATCGTCTGGCAATAGAGTGTGAATGATTGCTAGAGTCTGTCTCTTTTGCTAGTGAATTTATGCCTGCTCCCGTTAGTAAATCTGTGAAGTGCCTGAATGACGTCATGCTGGCGAATTTTCACCAGAGTTAGTCACTTCATCCTTTAGCAGATCTGCCCCATAATGTTTAGTAAATGTGTCCCTACAGTGAAAACCTTTGGTACTGTACAATATTTTTTTACCAACTCTCCAAAACTCTCAAAGGGAAACCAGGAGTTTCTACCTGCCCAAGGTAGTCATAGCAAGCAGGAGGGAAACAATATACTGTACTTCACAATAGATTACATTTCCCTAGATAGTCCTTAAAAACTAATTTTTGCTCAATTCAAAATATACATTTTGTGGTGTGCACAAAAACCAGTAAACAGGCTTCGATAATTAAAATAATTTAGGTATTGCAAGTAATACTGCAGGTATTACAAAATGAAAACCCTTATGATGCAACCACAATTCTGTCCTACAAAAAATACATCTAAGCAACATGACCAAATACTTCAAAAGAATTAAAGCATCAAAACATTTAGCCCACCTATTGAAGCAAAAGCAACTGAAGCCAAAAAAATAAAACAAAACACAGGATCTTCCAATAGGAATACTAACAAATTACCTGACATCACTGAAAAATTATTTTCAATTGCAACAACAGTTTTTTAAGTACTACTCTATCCAAAAAAACATATGAACATGACTACCCTAAGATCTTAACTAAAACTTAAGTGCAACTTAACAATGGAGCCCACTGTACATTTTATGGTGTTTGAATGGCAGTTAATAGTTAAAATGTTTTCCCTGCCAAAACTGCTCTATATTTTTAAGGACACCTTAGTCCTGGGTGAATTTATCTGGGGAGACTACAAACTCCCAAATCAATAGCAAATGTTTACAGCTATGAACTTTGGATGGGAGGTTCTCCCTAACAGATACCATTGCAAAGTTGTAATTTTAAAACAGATAGCCATCTAGAACCTCCCCAACAACATGGAAGTTTTAGCTACCAATAGAACAAGAACTAAGGAGGTAAAAGCAGCAGGATCTAAACTCTTGACCCTTCCTCTTTCTCTGTCCTGCCTCTAATCAATGCTTAATCTTATCTGCTTAATACTCCAATGAGACCCAGAAAAGACACTTTATTCTCAATATCCTATACTTTTTATTTTTCTTAGTCTCTTATTATTGACAAACAATTTACATTTCACTTCATATATCTTCAAAGTCTTATGGCAGAGTGTCAGTACAGCAAAAGCCTCTTAAAGAAAAATTGCTTCTATTTCAGCGGCAGCAAATAGGTTAAAAAATAAAGTAAATTTTCTTCCAAAAACAGTTTAAACAACAAAAATAGCTTACAGCAACAATATGGGCTCAACAACAACTTAAAGGCAGCATAATTACAGACCACTGTGCTGCTGACTGTTTGTGAGCAGGCACATAGGTTCCTTGGTGCCAGGATTCCAGATTTCTCTCTGTCTCTCTCTCTCTCAGGCAGAGATCCCTTGAGAGACTGATCAGCCTAGGTTTTAAGGGCTACTGATTCACCACATTTTAGCTAATCACACACAGCTGGTCAGCCAGCAACAAGCCTCAAAAAAGATTTCAAGCTAAACTGTTACCTATTGAACCATATTGTGCTAAGCACATACAACCTGCATCATTTTTTTCTTTCTATTGCCTCCAGTCACAGCTTTTAGAGAGTGAAACTCATGATGATTACCTTAACCATTCAAATTATGTCCACTAATTTCCATTCCTTGCTCCCATTTTCACTGTGTGCACTTTTGCTACACTATTACCATAATCCAGTTTGTTACAGCTCTCACACTTATATTTAGTAAATGGAATTGAGGGGGGAAATTGCCTATTCCAATATGAAATGATATTCTTTTCATCTATTTGAAGCATGTTGAGAAATATGTTGACATTTTTTCATTGGAAGTTAACCAAGAAATTTTGTAGAACTTCAGATTTTTTAGTTGCTTGTAAAGCTTATTTGGCACAGAGGGGGAAATTATATTTTACCCACATATATAGCTATAAGAGAATACAAGTAGAATGGCTTTCTGACATCCCTAACCCAACACATATTCAAACACCATCAATGAGCCATCAAACATTTGGAATGTGCTTTACATTGACACCTTAGAACAATTTATTCAGACATGAAGACAGATTCCAATAGGATACATTTTTTCCACTTTTCAGTCTCAATCTATCAGATTCAGACTAAAAAAGTTTTCATACATGTCTCTTTCCAAAAATCCCAAAAACACTTGGGCCACTTAAACATTTAGATGTACAATACCTATACATATATAATATGATGGTCACCCGAAAGACGATGTAATGTTATGAAAAAATAATAAAATCATTAGCAATTCATAAACTAACAATACATAAAAACAAAAGTTGTGATTATATATATACTATAATTCTTTTTAATATCTATTAGAAAATACAGTCATTAATGTTTGCTGAAAATACCAATATTGAAACTAGTTAGCCATGAATACTCTTTTGGGTACTGAGGCAATAAAAGATTTAAATTTTCAAACAGTGAAAACTAGATATCTAATGGTATACCTGTCCGAAAGACATATTTTGATAAGAGTTATTGCATAACCCTGTTGCGGATTGTTTTATGAAAATAAATATTTTTATGCTTGAATTTTAAAATTAATTGTTTTATAGTACCATATACAAAGCTATTATTATAATTGTATATATAATTAATTTATATTATTGTATAGTATTTCATTATAGTGAAAACTAGTAATGACATGACATATTTTAAAAATATGTATTTTACATGGAATTTAAAATGACATTTTTTGTAAGGAATGAAATGTATGAATATTATTTACTGATTTTAACATTTAAACTAAATTATTTGTTTCATAATGTTCTCAACAGTGTATTAAAGTAAAAACAAAGATACATGTTCAAAATAATTATGAATGTTAATTTATTATAATTAATCAATGAATTATAATCTTAAATAATATATTATAAAAACAATTTGGTGTCATTAAAGCTGCAATGAAATATATGCCATTCCAACACATTCCAATTGTGTGTGATGCAACCTGCATGTTCTATGTTGCCCATAATGGTGTATTGTGCCAGTTAGATCACCACAACCTTTGCCTCTTGGGCCATAATTTTGCTGGACTGTCCTACCACTGGCTTAATGTGAATGTTCAAGGAATTCGAAATTTTAGTATTTCAGCATATTTGTATTTTTTTAAGGACACATAAAATATTTTTTCATACTTGTGATCCAAAAAATAATAAAAATTCAAGTGAAAAAAAAAATTACAGATGTATAAATAGATGATTGTTAGATGCTTGCTAATTATGGTATATTATAAACTTACAAAAAGATATAAAGGTGCCTGCTGTTTGGATTACTGTGCATTATAAATATGTCTTACCCTGGAGCTCTGCTTAAAACATGCTGACAAGAAAGTATTTATAAAATAAGCTTATAAACCTTTTATAACATTGTTCTAAGCCAGTATTTTGTTTCAGTCTTAAAATATCCTATATAAATAATCTATACAAATTGATTTTCCAATAGGAAATGCTCACTTTTGCTTTTAAAGATTGAGAAACATTGTTTTTTCAAGGTCTAAAAACATTCGGTTATGGGTGATATAAATCAATGTGTTTAAACTAGTCATGAAATACTTTTTATATATATATTTACATGTTATACCAATTATACAACTTTACTGCAGATTGGCTTGGATATCCTTGATGCCCGTTGGAAAATAAAATATCCTTGTTTTAGAAGTTGATTGACTATTTTACTTTTGCCACCTTAGTAAATATGCTCCAGAGTCTCAGTGCTTTCCCTTCTCACATCTCTACACAGTTTACTAATCATTGTTGTGGACTTAAAAACATAACATAATAACCAGGTTTCATAAAGTCAAGTTCATGTCCCTAGCAGGAAAATAAACCCATAGAAATGTCCAATTTCTGACAATTAGCATCCTAATACAAAGAATTAGTGAATAGTGATGAACAAAGTTTTTTATTAGGTTTCACCATGAAAAAGACAACCATAGACTTCAATTGTTGAAAAAAAATTGTTGCTAGTCAATGAGTCAATGCATTTGCTGCGTTTTGCAAATTATAGGTGACAAGAAACAGGTCAGATCATCACTGACTGCAGCAGATTGGGAAAAGTATACATTTATGAAGTTTCTAATTTTGTTTTGTTAATTGTTTTTCAATTTTGATTTTTAAAGTTCAATTTTTATTTTTAAAAATACCTTCATATCCATGTCAACTACTATATTTCATCAGGATTTTGCATAAATTACCATAACATTCATGGACACATTTATCAAGGGTCGAATATCGAATACCCTCGAATTCGACTCTCATAGTTAAATCCTTTGAATATCAAATTCGAAGGATTTTGCACAAATACTTAAATTGATCGATCGAAGTAAAAATCATTCAATCAAAAAAAGCTTAGGAAAGTGATGGGGAAGGTCCCCATAGGCTAACATTGTACCTCGGTAGGTTTAAACTACCGAAGTAGGTAGTTGAAGTTTTTTTTTTTAAGAGACAGTACTTCGACTATCGAATGGTCAAATGGTCTAATAGTCGAACGATTTTTAGTTTGAATCATTCCAATCGAAGTCAAAGTCGAAGGTCGTAGTAGCCTATTCGATGGTCGAAGTAGCCAAAAAAATAATTTGAAATTCAAAGTTTTTTATATTTGAATCCTTCACTCGAGCTTAGTAAATGTGCCCCTCAATGATACAAAATAATAAAATATATATAGTTTTGAAAAAATACAACAGTCTTTAATTTTCATTCTGCAAATAGTGATCAAAAAAACATGTAATAGGTTAAGAACGTAGCCCAACAGGTGAAAACCTTGGTGATTTCCCTTTGGTGTAAAGGTTTGTGCTATTCCACATTTTTGCCAATACTGGTGATCTCATATAATTTGCGAATTTTTAAACTGGTTTTAATTTGCTAGATAGGTTGCTAATTAATCTGGCCACAAAATAACTGCAGTTTACATTTCAATGTATAACATTTAAAGCATGTATAAATATATAATAGACAAGAGTCATGTAAATTATATAGTGAATAAAGTACCCCCTCTTGTAAAATATAAGGATATTATAAGTTACAGAGGAGTTTCATGACCATATAAAAACACGAAGCCGAAGGCCGAGTGTTTTTATACAGGTCACGGAACTCCGAGGTAACTTTTAATATCCTCATATTTTGCAAACAGGTGTACTTTATTATAATACACAAGTTTCAGTGAGTCATGCGACAGAAATGACATCAGAACTCACCATTTATAACTGATGACATCAGTTTATAAGGATACAATTTACAAGAAATTCATGGCTTTAGTGTATTAAATACATATATAATATTACATATATACGATGTATATGATATAGATTAGTGGTGCTGAGAGCACAAGTGCACAGAACATAGCATAACAAGGTACTCATGGGTCTTTATAAAGGTGAAATAAATGTTGTTTTGCTTGTGATGACAACCGAGCAGTGATCTGGCATGTGATTACATTGAAGCTAAAATTACACAATAATCTCCTATATATAATAATCTCCTATCATATATGGCATAGGTCTTGTAAGCAACATTTATCACTGTGTAGTCTCTTTCATCTCAAATTTTATTCTATTTTATTCCACATTTAGAATTTATAGTCTCTTTAAAGGGGTTGTTCACTTTTAAATTAACTTTTATTATAATGTAGAGAGTGATATTTTCAGACAATTTGCAATTGGGTTTTCTTTTTTTATTATTTCTGGTTTTTGAGTTATTTAGCTACCGTATATACTCGAGCATAAGCCGACCCGAGTATAAGCCGAGGTACCTAATTTTACCTAAGAAAACTGGGAAAACATATTGACTCGAGTATAAGCCTAGACAGAACTACATCCCTGTCTCCCAGCAGCGCACATTCCGCCAAAGTGACCCCTCCAGCGATCAACCGGACTTCTTTGCAAAGTTGATGGTGACAGAGAATTGCCAAACGGATTACTGTGTGCATGGTCCCACTGTCCCACTACCATGTGCAGAGGGTGCTGTGTGATATTGCTATAACTGTTAATCTTTCGTATAACCAACAGAGGGCGCTGTGTGATATTGTCATCACTGTTAATCCTTCATATAACCAACAGAGGGCGTGTGTGATATTGCAGTCACTATTATTCTTTCATATAACCAATAAAGGGTGCTGTGTGATATTGTAGTCACTGTTAATCTTTCATATAACCAACAGATGGTGCTGTGTGATATTGCAGTCACGGTTATTCTTTCATCTAACCAACAGAGGGTGCTGTGTGATAATGCAGTCTCTCCCCAAGCGAACTGTTGCTATAGGAATGATTAAAAGTGACTGCAATCTCAGCTACTGCCCACTGACTCGAGTATAAGCCGAGGTAGACTTTTTCAGCACATTTTGGATGCTGAAAAACTTGGCTTATACTCGAGTATATACGTTATTTAGTTAGCAGCTCTCCAGTTTGCAATTTCAGCAAACTACCCTAGCAACAGTGATTTGATTTGAAGAGACTGAAATATGAATAGGTGAGGGCTTAAATGGAAAACTACATAATAAAAAGTAGCAATAACAATAAATATGTAGCCTTACAGAAATATTGTTTTTAAAAAGTGGCAGTGACTTCCATTTGAGAGCTTGAAAGAGTCAGAAGAAGAAGTCAAATAAGTAAAAACTATGCATAATGAATAAGTCCAACTGAAAAGTTGCTTGGAACTAGCAATTCTATAACATACTAATAGTTGGGCAGGTTAAAATAGAGGTTGAACTTGATGGACATGTGTCTTTTTTCAACCTAACTTACTATGTTACTATGTAATTATGTTACTAAAAGTTAACTTGAAGGTAAACCATCCCTTGGTTTGAAGGTAAACCAAAACTAAAAGATAAACCCTCAAACCCTGCCCCCCACCCCCTTTACTTATTATTTTTCAGTTACCAACACCTTTTTCAGTCTTCGGTAATGTAGCCATGAAATTAGCCTTGTGTAAGCAGTGCTTTCATCTATTGCGCCTTTGCCTGCCACAAGCCTGCTGTCATTGCTATTGCAGCCATGAAAATCAAGTACAGGTAAATATAATCAATAACAAACTGTAAGATATAAGTACAAATTTTTACAGGTCTATAAAATACATACAGTATATCCAATATCAATAGTAATGGGTGAATCTGACCTGTTTCTCTTTGGCGAAAAATTTGCCAAATGCATTGAAGTCTATGGGCAACAACATTTTTTTGACACACAACAATTTTTTATAAGCATTGGAGTCCAGGATTTCAAACTTTTCATAGCGGGCTACCATCTTGGAAACTGTCTGCGACACTGGATTCTGAGCTGCCATTTAGTAATTATCTATATTATTTCAGAAAGAAGATATGTGTCTGGGGAATGGTAGCTATACTCTCAATCTCAGTGGACACCCCCGCTCCAGGTGCAAAAATTCAACCATTTAGTCAGAAGGCTGAGAGAAAGCAATCAAGGCAGGACTTGCTGCTAAGTGTTTATTACACACAAGTGCTTTATTACACACAACATGTTTCGGGCAGGTACCCTTGATTGCTTACTCTCAGCCTTCTGACTAAATATGTATATTAATTAGTAATCAGACTTATACTATGTCATTTACATTCTATGTATACTCTATATTTTGAGTGGGTCCTAAGCTAAGTAACTGACAGCAGCACAGAGAATGTGCAGTGAATCAGCAGAAAATAAGATGGGGAGTTACTGGGGGCATCTTCAGAGACACAGATCTTTACTGCTAAAGGGCTGTGGTTGCCTTAGGCTGGTACAGAAGCCCAAAACTTTATGTTTAACATTTCTAGCTACTTCTTTAGTTAGGCTCTAGTTCTCCTTTAAACCTTTAGGATTATGTTTCCAGTGCAAAGATCAAGTGTATCAGGACCGCCATCAGAAATCACAGGGCCCCATACGTCAAAATTTCCTGTTGCGCCCACTGCAAGATACACCTACAGGTCCGCCGTCACCCCCCCACAAGTCCACCCCCCACCACACAGTAAAAAAAAAACAAAAAAAATATTGGTGGCTACAGTTCCCACATGTTAATAAAAAATAAAAAGATATTGGTGGTCAGGGCCCCCCATAAAAAAACATTTTTGGCCAGCCCCCCCCATTAAAAAATATTGGTGGCTAGGACCCCACATAAGAAAAAAAATTTGTTGGCCAGGGCCCCCCCACATATATTATAAGAAAATTGGTGGCCAGGGCCCCCCACATATATTATAAGAAAATTGGTGGCCAGGGCCCCTTAAACATCCATGCCTTCCCGAAGTCAGCAGCTCTCAGAAAGATGGGGGGCCTGGGTAATCAAGTAAGTGTGGCGTGGCCGGGCCCCCCTTACCCTCGGGCCCCCTACAACTCTCCCCCCGTCCCCCCTGATGACTGCCCCTGCCTGTCACAGATTTAGGGGGCGTTCATCTCATAGGATGTTTTATTTGTTCAATAAATTTAACATCAAGGTCCATAACACCTCTCTCAGTACACCAGACTGAAATTCCATCATATTTGAGACTGAGCATCATTATTTTTCAGTACAACTGATGTGTTTAAATATTCTGTCTTTAATTCAGTGTGTAGTATGACCAAAATGCTGTTTTCTTTTTTTGCATTCCAAGAGGTTAATAACCTGACTGAATTAAAGTTGGCATATAACTTGTTTTTAGAACTTGTTTTTATATATTTTACCTCAGATGTAGAATTACATTTGTTACCTATTGCAAAGACCTAGCATGTCTTACACATATTCATACCACATTTTATTCTGCCTGTGACAGTTTGCTTGTGATGGTTGATGGCACAAGTTATTTACAACTAAATTTTGTGACATACTATATGTAAATTCTGGCATTCTTTCCTAAGGACTCTGATTTCCCTTTTTGTAATTATCAAATTATTAGACACACATTTAATAGCATGCTATGATATTCCTTATTCCTAACTTTCAGATATGATCTTAATAATCATCATGCATTTTAATAATCCCTTAATTTTAGCTTGTCAGTGAAGACTTTGGCATTAGGGATGTAGCGAACTGCCGTTAATGTGTTCGCGAACGCCGTTCGAGAACACCGGCAAAAAAGCGAACAGTTCGCGAACAGTTCGCGAACTTCGAACGCTCGATAAAATCGTTCGATCGAACGATCGAAGGATTTTATTCGTACGATCGAAGGATTTTCGTTCGAATCGAACGATCGAAGCTATTCGATCGAATGATTTTAATTCAATCGAATGCTTATAATCGTTCGAACGAATGGAAATCGTTCGATTTTAGCGATCGAACGGTCGAATGGTCGAACGAAATTTTACTTCGAATCGAACGCGAACACCAATTGGCGAACGTCGCGCGACGTTCGCGAACATTCGGCGGACGCGAACAGTCGAAGTTCGCGCGAACTAGTTCGCCGGCGAACAGTTCGCTACATCCCTATTTGGCATTTGTCACACACAGTGGCACAAAAACCTTCACAGAATGACCACCAGTGGTCCAATAATGGTGTCACAGGGACCGCTGCTCTACTATCTGCAGAATAGACTAGGAGGTAGAAGATACAACAAGGTAAATTGGATTACTGTATACAAAATCAGTTTAATTAGCCATAATAGAAAAACAAAACAGAGTTGTTGAAAGCACAGGCAAGGAAAACAAATGGGCAGCAGTCTTACTGGCTTGAAAACAGAGTCCAAAGTCCGGAGACAAGGAAAATAATAGGGATCATGGAGCTCTAGGCAAACAGGTTCAGGTTCTACAGTAGGTTCAGGATTCAATATCAGCATACAAGAAAGAGAAGGCGACCCAGCAGAGCAACCTGTAGGTATGGAGACCTTTCTCTACCTGCAAATTGACTAACTAGGAAGCCAGGACAGGATTTATATATGGACTCAATGATGGGAATTTACCAAGGATTGGCTGCACCTGCCAATTAATGTTACGAACAGTTTTGTGTAATTGACAGCACAGGAATAGACACAGAAACCTAAGAATATCACTAGTCTGTCTGAATCAGTTAGGTAAAAGACTCCCACACATCATACAACAAGTTGTAATCTAGCAGAGGCCAAGACATGAGAATTCCTTACAAAATATTTGTCAAACAACTCCAGTGATGAACAATTCCTACTATAACTGATAACTTGTCCACTGTGAATACTTCTTATTGTATGATTAGGATAGAAAAGACTGCTAGTTTGGGTAAACTAATGATAATGGGGGATTTTATCTACCCACATATTGACTGGAGCAACATGACTGCCAGATCAGTTAATGGGAAAAAAGTTTATAAACTTTTTGCATGACAATTTTATAGCACAAGTTGCTGAGGAGCCAAACAGAAAAAATGCTATTCTGGAATTAGTGATCTCTAATGACCCAGAATTTATAGCATATGTGCAAGTCAGTGATCCCCTGGGTAATAGTGACCATAATGTTATATCATTTAATGTCTGGTGCAAAAAACAAATATATACTGGGGCCACAAAAACCATGAATTTCAGAAAAGCTAGTTTTAGTGCCTTTAGGGATGCCTTTCAGAGCATTGATTGGGGCATTAAGTTTTCAGCTAAAAACACAGAACAGAAATGGTTGTCATTGTTCTCAATTAATTCCCTTAAGGAGTAAATGTAGAAGCTCTAATAATCACCCTATGTGGCTTAATATAGAAGTAAAGAAGTTAATAGGAAAGAAGAGAGAGGCATTTAAAAACTGCAAGTCTGTTGGGCAGAAGCTGCATTTAATGAATATAAATACTATAATAAATGTTGTAAATCAGCAATCCGGAAGGCAAAGAAAGGAAACGAAGAGTGCATTTCGGCGGAGGCTAAGACTAATCACAAAACGTTTTTAAAATATATTGATAGTAAAAAGATGCAGGTTAAGAGTATTGCTCCATTAAATAATGGTACCAGTATTGCTGTAACAGATACAGAAAAGGCAAATGTGCTAAATCAGTTATTTTCTTCAGTGTATACAATAGAGGAGTCTGAGTTCCCAGGCTCACTTCTTAGATGCACTGATGGCTCAGCTCAATCTAGTCAGTGGCTGACTCAAGATATGATCCATAAAGCTTTAATAAAAATTAATGTAAACAAGGCTCCAGGGCCTGATGGCATACACCCCTGGGTTCTAAGAGAGCTTAGATAAGTTTTAGATCAGCCCATATTTTCTCAGATTCACTTTTATCTGGTATGGTACCTATGGATTGAAGAAAAGCTGATGTCATAAAAGGGATTACAACCTCAGTATGGTAATTATAGGCCTGTAAATTTGACATCTGTGGTGGGCAAATTATTTGAAGGTGTTAGGGGTCACATTTAAAATTTTGTCCCAGTGAATGACATTATTAGAAGCAATTGACTTTATAAACGATAGGTCATGTCAGACTTATTTGATTGCTTTTTATGATGAGGTACTGTAAGTAAGATGCTGGACAGTGGGGGTGGCATAGATATGATCTATTTGGATTTTGCCAAAGTGTTTGATAATATGCCCCACAAACAACTGCTTTCTATACTAAGGTCTGTTGGGCTTAATGAAGTTGTTTGTACATGGATAGGAAACTGGCTACAGGATCGGGTACAGAGGGTGGTTGTTAAAGTGGACCCGTCACTCGGACATAAAAATTTGTATAATAAACGTCCTTTTTAAATTAAACATGAAAGCCAATTTCTTTTTTTTATTAAAGTATTCATAGCAGTTGTAAACTCATTTAAAAATATCAGATGTCAATCAAATATTGCCTACCCCGCCTCTATGCCTATGCATAGAGGCGGGGCAAACAATTACTTTCACTTTCCATTCAGCACTTCCTAGATGTCATCTGCTCTCTCAACGATTTAATTGTGTAACCAGTGCATGGGGATGGTGCACTTGTGTCTCCTGGTGCACAAACAAGATTCTGAGATGATACAAGGCTTTCCTTAATAACACAATGTCCACAAAATGGCTCCTTCCTGGTTACTATAATTATGAGTTCCCAGACTGATGGAAACAATATTCATAGAATTTATACAGTGTAATTAAAGTTCATTTTGCTTGACTAACATGATAAAATAGGATTTGGAATAATTTTGTTTGGGTGACGGGCCCCCTTTAATGGTATAATCTCTACTTGGAGTAAGGTTCTTAGTGGGGTCCCTCAGGGCTCGGCATTGGGTCCACTTTTATTTAACTTGTTTATTAATGACTTAGGGGAGGGTATTGTAATGTAGCAGTGTTTGCAGATGACACAAAACTATCCAGCCCAATTAATTCCATCCAGGATGTGGCATCCTTGAAACATGATCTTGACAAACTGGCAATCTGGGCAGCTAAGTGGCAAATGAGATTCAATGTTGATAAATATAAAGTCATGCACCGGGGATGTAAAAATATCAAAGCCACTTATACCCTTAATGGGGCTGCACTAGGCAAATCCATTATGGAAAAGAACCTTGGAGTCCTTGTAGATGATAAACTTGTCTCTAGCAAGCAATGCCAGTCAGCAGCATCAAGGGCAAATAATGCATTGAGCTGTATTATAAGGGGCATTGATTCACGGCAGTAAACAGTCATTCATCCACTGTATAGAGCACTAGTAAGGCCCCATCTAGAATATGCCGTACAGTTTTGGTCTCCATCACTCAAACAGGACATTATTGTATTAGAGAGGGTACAGAGAAGGGCAACTAAGCTGGTAATAGGTATGGAAAATCTATGCTATGAAGAAAGACTGGCCAAATTGGGGATGTTCACGCTGGAGAAGAGGTGTTTAAGGGGGTGATATGATAACTATTTATAAATATATAAAGGGATCATATAATAATATCTTAAATGCTTTATATACATCTTAAATGGTTTATTTATTTGGAAGAGGTTTTATTTACAGAGAGAGCTGTGAAAATGTGGAATTTTCTCCCTGAATCAGTGGTACAGGCTGATACATTAGATAGCTTTAAGAAAGGATTGGATGGCTTTTTAGCAAGTGAGGGAATACAGGGTTATGGAATATAGCTCATAGTACAAGTTGATCCAGGGACAAGTCCGATTGCCATTTTGGAAGGAATTTTTCACCCACTGAGGCAAATTGGAGAGGCTTTAGATGGGGGGGGGGGGTTTTTTGCCTTCCTCTGGATCAACTGGCAGTCAGGCAGGTTAAAAAAAAGTTAAAAGATTGAACTTGATGGACGTGTGTCTTTTTTCAGCCTAACTTACTATGTGACTATGTTATTAGCCTGTAGGGTAGTAGTCACTGCATAGTATGACTTACCTTGTAACAGACTGAAAAATAATTTAAAAAAGTTTAAGGTCTCTGTTGTGACTCAAACAGTACATGTGTAGACAAATAATGGCTGAAATATAGCTTTCCCAGTCTACCACAACCAGAAAAATGGAAAAAAAGAATACAAAACAAGCTGCTCCCAGCACACTGTTGATAATTGGGGTGGCAGAGATTCCAATACACTTCCAAAAAATATAGATACCAGCACACACTCCAAATAAGTTAAAATAATAGTCTTTATTGGTTGTTCTAAAAATTGACAGGGCAAAGGATCAAAAACCTAAAACAGCATCATAGGCATAAAACACCATGTTCTTTATAAAAAAAAAATCCAGTTCAGAGACAGCAAGTCATGAAATGTTTTTCAGAATGTTTCTGCAGGATTCAGTATACTGTATACAGAACAGCTTTTGGAAGACTCTTCCCTGACCTTCCATTCCCAAGTCTACACACCCCGCTCTCTTTGTGTAAGAACTACCTGAGATATATAGATAGTTAGTGATGAGCAAAGTTTTTTACCAGGCATGGATTAGCAGTGCTAATCTGCACTTACTGTAGCTTCTGCAAATTATTTTGCAAAAATGTGGCTTTCACACTGACAAGAAAAGTTGCAAAGACAAAAAAGTCATTGAGACAAAAAAGTCAGAAAAAAGAAAAACATCCATTGCCATAAATGCATTTAGAGTGAGAAAAAATGTATGATTTTTTGAAGTAGAAATGTGTAAATTAATTTATACAGCTTTCATTACTAAATACCAATGGTAGGCACCATATGCAAGGAAATATATATTATATTCATACATACATAGGCCCCACATACTGTATATTACTACAATCTCTAAAATAATTAAAAGAAAGTTTAAAGGGGACATTTCATATAATCTTCATATTCATATATAGTAATCATCCATCGCCAAAACGTGTAATGATGCAGAAAAAAAAAACATTTTGAAAGCAATTTACCTGCTAAAACTGTCACTATAGCAGAGCTGCAGAGAGATCCTTACTGCTCAGAGTCTAAGCTGAAATGAGGTGTGGGAGTGTCTGTTCATTCTCTCACAGGAAATGGTCACAACACTGACTGACTGGCTGAACTCTGCTGTATCAAGAAGAACCCAAACTGCCTGTGTCTGTTGCTGCTGCACATAGCTGGCTTAGCTGCTGCCTGATCTTGCTGTTTCAGAGCTGTGGCTTGTGGATCACTTACAAAGGAGTTATTTGCCATTTGCACCATATCATCCATAGCAGATTACATTTGCCATGCAAATATTTTCCAAAAATCTACATTGTGCACACTTATTTGATGATTTACACTAATTAATAAACATTGCCAGTTTTAAGTTGGATAAAAGCTACCACGTTATGGTGACCCCTACAAACCATATTAGAAAACATATTTTTGCAAAGTACACATTCTGACGAATCCAAAATGGTTATGTCTTTCTACTCCAAACTACTCAAGTGCAACGCTTCACTAAGGGCAGTAGTTTTTATGACATTTATGAAACTCACCAAAAAATATTGCAATTGGTCTAAATTTTAAAATAAAATATTTTTGCAAAGTACACATTCTCACAAATCCAAAATGGTTGTCTTTCTACTCCAAACTACCTAAGTGCAATGCTACGCTAAAGGCAGTGGTTTTTATGACATTTCGGAAAATCGCCTAAAAATATTGTAAATTGGTCTCATTTTTTTTTTAAAAAAAAAATAATTTTGAAAAGTACAGATTCTCACGATTCCAAAATGGCTATGTCTTTCTATTCCAAACTACCCAAGTGCAATGCTTCTCTAAGGGCAGTAGTTTTTATGACAT
Organism: Xenopus petersii; assembly: GCA_038501925.1. NCBI lineage: Eukaryota > Metazoa > Chordata > Amphibia > Anura > Pipidae > Xenopus > Xenopus petersii. The sequence goes on along the minus strand of CM076683.1, from coordinate 72,827,099 downwards.
TTCTGAAACTCACCTAAAAATATTGCAATTGGTCTCATTTTTTTAAATAAAATATTTTTGCAAAGTACACATTCTCACAAATCCAAAATGGCTGTCTTTCTACTCCAAAGTACCCAAGAGCAATGCTACGCTAAAGGCAGTGGTTTTAATGACAATTCTGAAAATTGACTAAAAATATTGCAATTGGTCTCAATTTTTTTTAAAACAAATATTTTTGCAAAGTGCACATTCTGACGAATCCAAAATCATTATGTCTTTCTACTCCAAACTACCCAATTGCAATGCTATGGGCAGCGGTTTTTATGACATTTCTGAATATCGCCTAAAATATTGCAATTGGTCTCATTTTTAACAAAAAAAAATATTTTTTGCAAAGTACACATTCTCATGAATACAAAATGGCTATTTCTTTCTACTCCAAACTACCCAAGTGAAACGATATGCTAAGGGCAGCGGTTTTTAAGACATTTTTGAAAATCGCCTAAAAATATTGCAATTGGTCTCATTTTTAACAAAAAAAAAATATTTTTGCAAAGTACACATTCTCACGAATCCAAAATGGCTATTTCTTTCTACTCCAAACTACCCAAGTGCAACGCTAAACTAAGGCAGCGGTTTTTATGACACTTCAGTAAATCACCTAAAAATATTGCAATTGGTCTCATTTTTTAAAAAAAATATTTTTGCAAAGAACACATTCTCACAAATCCAAAAGGGATTGATCTCATTTATTAAAAAAATCGACAGCTGCTGTTGTGGAATTGTGCAACAGGATACGGAAGTGCAGGCACACTAATATGATTGGGTGCAGGGAGTTGACTACTTGATGCTGCTGGTTGCAGGGAGTTGTTGCATAAAATATTGTGTTGAATGCTGTTTAGCGCCTTAGCGGTATATTGGTATTGCTGCTAAAGTTATTGCTAACAACAATACTATCTAAAAAAATCAGTGACAAACCATTTAAGTTTTAAAAACGTTATTTGTTTTATTTTGCATATATCATTGGTGGACAGTGCAGGATCGCCGAGATTAGTGCAGGCAAAGGAGGCAGGAGCTTGAACAGTGCGCACTCTGCGCTCGTGATTGAGAAACTGGGCGGGGAATAGTACAGCAGCCACAAGCACACGTCTTGTAGGACCCAAGCGTGATGGCGCCAAAATGACATCATCAAATTGCGCCGCCCCCATCTTCACACCCTCTCCTCAGTGGCTGCGGCATGCTAGGGGAGGAGAGAGAGAGAGACACGGCCCCAAAATGACATCACTGGATTATGCAGCCAAGTCTTCACACCCTCTTCTTCTCAGTGGCTGCGGCTCGCTCAAGAAGGAGAGAGAGAGCCGACGGCCGCTAGCAGATTATAGTCAGACCCAGCAGAGGAAGTTGGCAAAAGGGGAGGGGCGACACACAGTTAGAAGCGCTCGCAAATAAACTGGATTGGGAAGGTATATAAACAACCACATTTTCTTCTATTTTATATAATGAGGAATGTATTTATTGCAAGAAATAAATAATGGTATATGTCCCCTTTAAGGAATGTAAACAGCAAAATGAAGGCAGAAAACAAATGTGACTTCTGGCACTCATATGTAGTTTCTATTGATTTATTTTGTTTTTTCCTGATCCTACCTACGAGGTTCCCTATTGGTTTATTGAAAAACTTGCTTGCATTTTCTGCCCTCGTTTTGCCAGACCACAAGCCTTGCGGGATCATAAATATGTCCCTTGCTGTTGTATATCCAGTGCGCTCATCCATTTACTGGTCATATTTAATGTGGATATCTGTTACTGTGATCTTGCATTAGAGAGGAATCTATTCTGATTTTCCAGTGAGAACTTCCTGCTGGACCTGTATGGAGCTGGTACAACCACTGAGGGCAATCTTTGCCAGACACTTGGAAACCACAAAAGTGCTTTATTTGGGGTGGATGTACAAGTGCTGCAGATCAAAAAGAACATTTATTTTCCTAACCTCAGAGTAGCTCCTCAATCATGGAAGGCAGGAACACAAAGGATGATGGGAGGAACTGACATCACACATGAGAAAGGGAATAGGAGGAGGGTTTTACAAACTAGGAAATGCCGTATAGCTTTGGTCACTAGGTGGCAGTGCAATAATGAGTAAGCATATAAGAATTAAACATACATTTTAACAACGTTTAACTACAATAGGATAGTATGTTAATTAGCTATACATCAATGTACATGCAATAATGTGTAATATTATTATTTTATTAGGTCTAAGAAATCTTCTCTCACAAATTATGTAGTAGCAAAACACACAAGTTCACGCCCTATCATCTCTGTTGCTGGCAAAAGGGTAGACGGCATTGCAATTGTATCTGCCAGCACAAGCACTTGCAATATCTTGCACTTACTCTAAATAAAATAAAATAAAAATCATCACTAATGGAATGTTTAATGTATTCCTGTTGTCAAAGGTTCAAACTGAAATGATGTTTTACATGGAGAGAATGTGACTGGCAACACTCAGCGTGCTAGCATAGCAGCAGCCAGATCAGAACAGGCAGAAATACAAAGAATGACAAAGTCCTCAGAGCCTAGAATGATATTTGTGCCTTGAAACAGTTCTATAATTGCCACATTCTCACTGAACTGGCAACAAGACACATATACACAGGCAAGCAGAAGCAAAATATCTCAAAACACACACAAAATATAATATACTATATATATATATATATATATATATATATATATATATATATATATAGTGAAAAAGGATTGCGGCACTCACAGGTAGTGAAAAAACAAAAAAATGTTTTATTATTAAGCCTCAACGTTTCGATCCCCCACAGGGATCTTCGTCAGGAGCAAAAACAAACAAACATCCAGCACCCACAACCCCCCAGAGGTAATAAAGCCTTGAAATGGCGCCAAAATCTGTTGCTAGGCAACCATACAGGTGTCAGTGAAAGTGCTCAAATCTATTGGCCAGTGATATAATCTAAAAGGCACATGGGGAAAGATGTAACAGCAGGGTGAAACACACAAAAAAGATTAAGAGAAAAAGAAAACAAAAAGAAAACAAGAGCGCAGTACTGTGAGTGCACAGTGTCAGTATGTAGGCCACTCCCCCAACTCCTATTCTAACTGTCAGTGCGTGTCAAAGGCGGGCCTGGCGACCTATCACTGAGCAGCGGTGGGTGTATACTATGCTTCTACCGGGTCTCTGTACTTCTGCATTATCAGTGAGCATACAGTAATTAAGACTCGACCGCTGTCCAAGTGGTTCTGCGTGTCACTTATCCAGCCCAGCCATGGAGTGTGTGGTATTCAGGACACGATCGCTGTCAAAGCGGTTCTCAGTGTCACTGCACAAAAGTTTAAGAAACTAGAGGGTAAATAGACTCCAGGCCTGTCATCGGGGTAAAGGATTACTGTTGGTACACATCAGTACTCCCACTTGCGGTGGGGGATGGTATGCCCGGAGCTGCACCACTCCGGCAAGGAGTGGGCGGCTATCAGATACACAGAGTACTTTGACCACAACCCACATGCTACTGTGTTGCTAGGACCCGTCACGTATGGAAACACATAGGAGTCTAGTGGCTACTGGTCAGTCCGGTGCCCCAGTACTGCGTAGGGTTAAAAACACAGATAACAGGACAGCACATGGACAATAGGAAAGATGGGGCTAAAGGGATGGAGGAAGCACAAAGAAATGTTTCGATAGAAATCATAAAGCTGAAGCAGATAAAGATAGCTACAAATGTAGCTAGTAAGCTTGTCAGAGATAGTCTTATTAATATATCCATATCGCCATTGTCCAGAGTTATGTACTTAATGATATTAGCTGTCCCCATATAGAAGTTCAATCCAAGGATTCATATAAGGCAGCCAAGAGGGAGAGTTTTGTTCAATCCACGGGGAGCTACTGTGTCTAGGCGATATATCCATCTCGACTCCCGTCTAAGGAGGGCCAAATCTCTGTTGCCCCCTCACCAGAGGGGGTTGGTGATCGATCGCCATACAACGGAAAGTGGGTAGGGTGTGGCCCATTTGTAGAAAATGTCTTGCCACAGGTTGTTTAGCGTTTTTTTCTTTTAGGGCTTTACTTATAGCTGACCTGTGGTTTGCGATCCTATCCTTCAGTGGTGTAGTGGCTTTGCCTATATAATAGAGGCCACACGGGCAAGTTACAATGTAAACCACAAACGATGTGGTGCAAGTCAAGCGATACTGTATTTTTATGCGTTTTCCAGTATGTGGGTGGGGGAAGTCTTTGCCAGTAAGCATAGATCTACACGTCGTGCAGTCAGGGCACCAGTAGCACCCCAATTTCTGTTGACCCGAGAGCCAATTCGGGGCTTCCTTAGTTCTGTTCACGAAGTCAATTTTCACCAGAATATCTTTCAGGCTACGATTCCTGCTGTAGCCAAACATAGGTGCTGGGGCATGGTGTAGGGAAAGTGTTTCGTCCATGGCGATAATTGGCCAATTTTTTTGCACAAACTTCTTGTCAGATTGGACAGATCTGAGTATGTGGTGGTGAAAATTAACTGTGTATTCTATGATTTAGTAACATACGGTTTTTCACTTATCAAGTCCTCCTGAGTATATGTTAGGGCCCTCTGCAGTTGCTGGTGTAAGAGATCCTCATTATAGCCCCTGTCTAGAAAACGTGTGAATGTCTCTCGAAGTTGTAACAGTGTCTTTTGAGGATTACTGTTGTTGCGTATAGTCGGTAAGAATTGTGAGTATGGGATGGCTCTGGAGGTGGCTGGTGGGTGGTCGCTGCTAGCATGCAAGATTGTATTACAATCCGTTGGTTTCCTATACAGACTGGTATCTAAGCCCTGTTCTGTCTTAAATATCAATAGGTCCAAGAACTCAATGCTATGGTTATCAAAATTCAGTGTCAGTCTGATAGGGGTGTCAAGTGTATTGAGTTTTTCCACAAAGTTTAGCAAGGACACAGAGTCGCCCTTCCAAATAAACAGCAAATCGTCAATGTAGCGTAAGTATAAAATGATATTGTCCCCAGTCCAAGTGGCAATGTTTTCTTGTTCATATTGTAACATAAATACATTAGCATAGGAAGGAGCTAGGGCACTTCCCATTGCTGTCCCAGATACCTGTAAATAAAAGGTATTTTCGAATCTAAAGTAGTTCCTAGTTAGTGTTAATTCTAACAACTGTAAGAGGAATTCTGTTGGTACAGTTTTGTCTGTGCGTGTCTCAAGTGCTATTCTGCAGGCATGAATGCCTAGGTCATGGGGTATAACAGTGTATAAACTTTTTACGTCCGTTGTCACTAGTAAGTAGTTATCTGGTAGTTCCCCCAGTGCTTTAAGGGTTCTTATTACGTGTGTCGCGTCACGGGTATAAGATGGCATTTCAGTGACAAGTGGTTGTAAGAAATAGTCAATAAATTCTGCCACAGGTTGGAACAGGGAGCCCTTAGCCAAGATGATGGGCCGTCCTGGGGGTGCAGACTGGGATTTGTGTATTTTTGGGAGCGTATATATAATGGGAATGTGAGGGAAGTCTGAGCATAAAAACTTATGTGTGTCAGGGTCTATCCAACCTGTGGAAAGGGCTAACTGCAGCAAACTGTCCAGTTCACGTTTAAAAGTTGCCGTGGGTTCCCCAGGTAAGGTACGGTAAGTCGAAGTGACAGCCAGCTGGCTCAGTAATTCTTGTTTATAATAGTCATAGCTCATTAGTACAATCCCGCCTCCCTTGTCCGCTGGCCGAATGACCAGGTCATTGTCATGTGTTAGTGTGCCGATGGCTTGTCTCTCTAAGGGCAATAAGTTCTGGTGTGGTCTGGAATGCAATATTATTTGAGACATCTCTTTAGACAACATGTTGCTGAATGTGCGTATAGAGGCAGGGGTATTTGGAGGGTCAAATTTACTGGCTGTTTTAAAGATCGGGGCAGTGGTTCTAGATTTGTGCCTGAAGTGCTCCCGAAGTTTAAATTTCCGCTGAAATCTATGGATGTCCCCCAGGATGTCAATTGGTTCAGGCGTTTTACAGGGTATGAATGAAAGGCCTTTGTTGAGGAGAGAGAATTCACCAGGGGTGAGGATATGTTGACTTAAATTGAATATTACGTTCGTTTCCCCCGTGGGGGTTTCCCTCTTGGGTTTGTACCTCCCCCTTCTAGTGTGTCTTCTCTTCCTCTTTCTTTGTCCAACCGGGATCTTGTGGTGACCCCTAAAAAAGCACTTTGTCCAGTCTGGGTGGAAAGTCCTGAGTCAGAGTCTGTAGATTGATCTGAGCTATCTACAGTCTGTAATGTCCTGGGTTTACATCTGCGTCTAATATTGGTATAACGTCAGTTTTAATACCCATTAACCATCCATACACCCGTTTTTGTTTATAGTCTTCTGCCACTTTACGTACTTTGCTTTGATTGAAGTCCAGATGCCATGTTACAGTAGTGGTAGACGAGCCCATGGCCCATGCCACTTGTCATAACCGGTGCAATGGCTATATTATCCAGTGGTGCCTGTACTTTAGGCCTACCAAAGCTGGAGTCAATGCCTATAAGGCCCTATGATTACTGAATATACTATGTCCACAGTGCTATTGCTGTTCTTTGATCTAACCCTGTGTGTTCAGTCCCATATGTGTACATGACCTTCCTGCAGTCTATTGGTTTGACCATGTAAATTTATGCATGTTGATTTTGATTTCCTGACTAACCCACACTTTTGTTTTTATAACCACCTGGTTTAGGACACACGTGGCTCCTGATGTTGACTGTCGGTCAAGGCACTCTAGGCACTACCTACTCTGAGGGGAAACAGATCAGACCATTTTGGTGTACATGTATGTGGGCAGGGATAAATGACAAACACACACTCGATGCGACCTCATTTCCTAAAGCCGTCGCCCTAGTGTATATATATATATATATATATATATATATATATATATATATATACACATACATATATATATATATATATATATTATATATAAATAATATATATACAGCATAATTTGCAGTATGATAAAACAATGACCATGATTTTGTGTAATTAACATGTAAAGAAAAGAAAAGAAACTATTTAAATATTATGGAATATATTAGCAATATATTTCAGGTTGCATTTCTTTCAAAACTTTTATTAACTTTGTAAATGTTGTAATTGTAAAGATACTTACCGTCGTCAGCGCACCCCTGTCGCTCAGAGGCGACGCCATGTTGGCTCGTCAATATGCGCATGTGTCATGACACGCACACATCTAGACACCGGACACTACGCTGAGGCACTACGCCACTGAATTGGCTCCAAATCTGAAGCTATTTAAGGAAATGCCAAAAGCAAGTCTGTGCCTGGTTATTAAGCTATATTCCGAGAAGCCTAGCCTTGTTCCTACTGTTGTTATCTCCTGTTGTCTATCTTGACCATGAACATCTGCTGCCTGTCTTTTTTTTTAAAGGTACATTTTTATTGATTTTACAAAACCAAAACAAACACAAAACAACCATGTTTTACAAGCAATACTGCATGAAGATGATGTCAGGTCAAGCTTAGACTTTACGTAACCGGATAGTTCTGTCACAAAATAAAGCAATTATCATTATTCAGGTAATCATAGGTAGCATTATATAGCAGGTCACAACAATTTTAAAGGGTCAGCTATTCATCCAGGGGGTCATGGTCACACCAGTCCCCCAAAATTTTACCAAACGTGTTGCGTGCCCCCCTCTTTTCATAAGTTAATTTTACTAGGGGGAGAGCTCTATCCACTAGGTGTCTCCAGAAAGTCACAGAAGGGTGAAATGCTCCCATCCAGTTCATGATCACTGTTTTTTGGGGGTTTTTTGCATAAAACATAAGCGTTCACAGTCAAACTCTGTCAGCTGTGGTGGGTAATACCTCATCTATTATCCCCTGCTGCGTCTCCATCACTTTAGACCAGAATGCTTGTACAGGAGGGCAGGACCATGCCATGTGAATAAAGTCTGCCCCAGAGGATTTACATCATGGACAGCAGTCATCCTGCCTCTTGCAAAATTTCTTTAGCTTGAGAGGCATTATATAGGTTTGGTGGATGAATTTGTATAGTATGAGCCTGTCTTATATTGATATTAGAAAGTTGTAGGCATTTTCCGTGGCTTCCTCCCATTGATCAGTTTCAAGTCTTGGGATAACCTGTGTCCACAGGAGATAGGCTTGATTGCCCCCATAATTCAACTATATAACTTAGATAGGAGTTTGGTTGGGAATGGGGAATAAAGGGCATCTAATAGAGGTATCATGTCCATTGTGGGGAGAGAGTGTGAAACTGCGCCTGAAAAGCATGTCTGAGTTGGATATATATAGAGTTGTATCTGTTGACCTGGGACTCTATCCTCCAACTCTTGATGGGTAGGAAATTTAGAGTCATGCATAAAGTCAGAATGCTTTTTAACACCCAACCATGGTCAACAGACAAAGTCTTGTAGTTCGCAGAAATGGTTTAGGAGTGAATTGGCCCAAAAAGGAAGGTGGTGTGAAAGCAGCGGCCAAGAGTGACACTTTTTTACAGCCATAGACCATGCTTTGTGTGACATTAAGAGGGTATCGGGTAGGGTGGTCATATCCAAATGATGTCTGTAGGGGTAGGATCCCAAGCCTTCTAGGGAATGAAGGATGGATGCTTGAAGTAAGGTGTTGGGGTTCTAGGGGTTAGGAGAAAAGCACCAGTGTAAATAGTAAATTTGGGAGGCTAAGTAATAAAAATAAAAGTGTGGAAGGGCCAAGCCCCCTTTTTCAATGGGTGCTGTAAGTCTTTCCCAGGAGATATGAGGAGTACTGTTGGTCCAAATAAATTGAATTATAGTTCTGTTAAGTTTTTTTAAAGAAAGGTTGAGGTATGGTAAACGGGGTATTGTGGAATATTTATATAAGAGTTTGGGAAGATATATCATCTTAATGAGATTGACCCTACCCCAAAGTGTAAGCGGTCGTTTGGCCCAACTCTGGAGGGATTGGTTTAGAGTGTCTATTATGGGGTCTAGGATGAGCCGCAGAAAATGATGGGGTCCAAAAACACCCATATTTCCAGGCATTTGAATGATGTGACCCACTTCAACTGTGTCTGCGGGGAAAGTGGGGCTTGGGGTTAGGGTCAATACAGAATAGCTGTGATGATGCGGAGACCCGAATGTTTTCAAAGTGCTGGGCAGGAGTTAGAAGAGTGGAGAGGGAATCTAAGGGATCCTCAAGATATATTAGTATGTCGTCAGCAAATAGGGATACCTTTTCCATGACGTTGACGTATTGTAGCCCCTTAATGTTTGGGCGCTCCCTTATCATAATATCTATTAATCTATTATAAATCTATTGCCAAGGCAAACAGGGTTGGGGAGAGAGGGCATTCCTGTCTCATTCCCCTATGCAGATGGAAGGGAGAGGAGATGTAGTTGTTGACCCTCATTTTGGCTACTGGAGATTTGTTTGACCCACTGAATACATTTGCTACCTAGGCCAAACCTATTTAGTACTTGCCAGAGGTAGTCCCATTCTGCTGAATCAAAAGCCTTCCTAGAATCAAGTGAGGCCACCATTCTGCATCCTTTATTCGCGTGTGGGAGTTGTAGGTTGGTGAAAAGGTAACGGAGGTTGAAGTCCATTGCCCTTCCTGGTGTATACTAACAAATTTTTTTAAAAAAGTTTATGTAAAAAATGCACATAAATGGTTTCACAATTGTTCTTATTCAATTCATTTAGCAGCTTGGAATAATAAACATGGCAATTTGTGTCATAAAATTTCACATTGTGATTGTATTTTATGGTGGAAGTAAAAAGGCACTCCCAAAATCATTTCCATCCATTTTCAGTGAGGCTGAAAATCTCCAATGTTTTAATAAACGGAGGAAAAATAAATAATGTCATAAAAATAAATGAGTATCGAGTAAAACACAAGCTCAATGTTTTAGAAATCTGTTTATTAGAATAGAGTGTGACTCAGTAACAAAGTGACAGTGCTCAAGAAACATATGTTAAGAAGTGTTGAATATTGTATAGAAGCCCAAATAGTGAGCCTGGGACAGGTGGAGCGGAAGGGGCCCATGACTGAGGGGAGAGTAGAGGAAATTAAGGGGTTTGAGGTGACAGGCATTGTGGGAGTTGTAGTGTGAAAGACAGGAACAAAAGGGGGCAGGGCATAGCCTTTAAATAAGGTGCTAAAACGCAGGAATCCACATTACCTGTAGTTGACACAGGAGTTCAACGTCCCTCCCTACCGCCCTTTGGAAATGGGGGGGTGGATGGTTATGTCGGAGCAGGGCATAGTGGGGCTGCCCTATTGGGTAGCCAAAAAGGGGTCTGGAAGGTTGGTGAGGTTGGTTGGATAGGCCTGGGGCGAGGCTAAGGGGGCCAGGAGGCACCGTAAGTGAGGAAACAGGTAGCGGAGTCTTAGCCTTAGGCTAGTTAATGGGTTTTGAAGAAGGGTTTGGGAAGTTATTGTAAACATTGTTAAATGCTATGTGCAGCCTTCAGCGGCTATTATTTTATACAAATGTCAAAGTGTTATGCGGTATTATTTTATGCTGGTATGTTTTTTGGGAGTAAAAGAATGAAAATGTTACTTAATAATAAAACAAGCTGCGGCCTTTTTCACCAAATGATCTGTGTTTGGAATGTATTTATGGGATGTTGGGGTATTGTATCGGAATCAAGGCATACTCCAGTCATGTATAATGACTCTATCATATTTGCCCGTTTCAAAAAAAGACTTGCCTGATTTAAAAAAAAAGTAAAACTTCATGATTTAAAATTATATAATAACAATGCAGAAGTTCACCTATTTTATTAATAATACAGTCTAATATTGTCTAATATTGTTAATAAAACATTGAGATATATACTTATTTTTAATTCTATGACATTTCAAAAAACAAGAAAGGTATTCCTACATTTAACAATTTCAAAACATAGTATGACATGAGATGCTGATCACATGAAGCATAAACTTTGGAAACATAATATTCACACTAAAGCAATCTCAAATGTCAAGTCAGTCAGCATGCAAATGTTGTTTTCCAGTTAATCATCAAAAGTATTATTAGAAGCACAGAATGAATAGATAAAAATAAATTCTCATTCAAGCATATTGAGCTGAATATTCAGTTTCTGGAATGCATGCCTACAAAAATCTGGTCCCTCAAATTGGATACTACAACATTTCATGCAAATGTTTCCTTTTGGTTATATGCTGCAATGTTGTGACATAAAAGTTATCATCAATCAAAAGACACCCTGTTTTAACCTTCTTTAAAGTCCTCTTTTGAAAGAGACTTTTGTGTAAAATAAAAGTAGGCACTGGTTGAATGTATTATACAAAATAACTACACGAAGAGTTATATTGTGTTGCACCATCCATATACCATAATTGTAGTGTTGTAAAAAAAGAAAGGAGAAATGGTGAAGTAATTCAAGGTAGAGGGAAGTTCATGTGACTCTCAGAAAAAATTCATTGTGCGTCATTTTCAATGAATTAATTTTTCTCAAAACTGGTGAATCATTTGTGTAATTATTGTTTGATGAATTCATTGAACAATAAATAAATATAAATAAAGTGCAATCAATTGATAAAGTGCAATGTGTCATTAATTGGTATAATCCATTTTAGAGCAAACTTCATGTGTAAGCTGGTATTAAAACGTAACATTTAATTGGTCCGTTAATTAAGATGTATGGATCTGGTATTGCAGGGTATTGCTAATACAAAATTGTATAAGGATTGGCAGTCAACGTTTTAGTGCACCAGGATTAACATCTTCAAGAGAGATGCTACCCTGTCAAGACCTGCGCTTGTTCAAAAAATCATTACCCTTTCTCCTATTTTCTTTTCATCCACCACCCCCTTACAAGTGGCGTAGCAAGAATTATTTGCAGAGAGCTTTGAATTTATTAATTATGATGCACAATGAATTTTCTCAAGAACTTTGCTCTACCTTGAATTACTTCACCATTTCTCCTTTCTTTTTTCACTACACTACAATTATGGTATATGGATGTTGCAACACAATATAACTCTTCTGGTAGTTTTTCTGTATAAAACAACATTTTGTCAGAAAAAAAAAACCTAAAATTTTTCAAGATTTATTAAACCCAGAGGCTGCTAAAAAATAAAAAAGTACTCCATATCAAACCTGCTAAGGTCATGTAGAAGTCAATTGCAGATGTCCTGTTTACAATTGGAAGATATCATTTGTGCTGGGTTTTCGGGCAATAATCTTGTGCCTGGCTCAATTTCGCATCTTAGTGAATTTGCCCCTTTGTGTGGAGCAAGTGTAGGCCTTCCTGGCAGCAATTTGCCATCAGACTTGTAAGGACTGCCCATCTACATAATAAGCTTGCTAGTTATAGAGAAAATAGCAGAAATTTGTTGGTGAACTATGGTGGTTTGGAGTAGGCAGTAAGTCTATCTACTGTAACTACTTAACAAAGGTTGCAAATGTATGTTCTCCTTAAAACTTTTAAGTTAGTATTTTAAATTAATATTTTGCCACCATGAGCTTGCAAGTTGCAGTAGATGTACATTTAGTAGCAAAGCCTATAGATGATTTCATTTGATATTGCATTATTTTGTACTTATATTAAATCAGCTAAGACACATAGGGGCAGATTTACTAAAGGGCGAAGTGACTAACGCTGGCGATGATTCGCCAGCGTTACCACTTTTAGGGACTTCGCAGATTTACAAACTGTTACAGGCATCACTTTTCTAGTGAAGAAGATAGATGCTAGAGGTGATTCACACTCTAACGCCAGATGACTTTTTGTTCTGGCGAATGGACGTTACTCCAAATTCACTAAAGTGCAGATTTTACTGAACGTTTCGCCAGAATTGCCTTCACCAGCTCAGACCAGTTGAAGTGCAATGGAGTGCATAGAACTTCCTCAATCTTCATGTAATAAAAGTTACAAACCCTGGTGGTCTAGTGGGGGGACGGCAGGGACGCCTGCCGCCCCCTCGGCGGGGACGCCCGCCACAAAATCTTCTTCCTTCAAAAAGGTATGCACGCCATGCGTCTTTCCTATTTTTTTTATTGGGGTGCAATGAGGCTGTGACCACAAAATACATATAGTCAAATACAAAAGTCCTCTGCACTCAACCCATTATCAATATATTTAAGACAGTGACATTTTGTGCATACTGCTACTAAATATATTGATAATGGGTTGAGTGCAGAGGAAGCTTGTATTTGACTATAAGTATTTTGTGGTCACAGCCTCATTGCACCCACGGCTAATGGTTTTAAAAAATAGTGGTGAGCACAACTTTCCCTTGTTTGTTATAGTTTATACAGGAGCAGTGACCAGCTCCATGTTGTAGCTCCCACCCTTCCAAGCTATAGTCAGGTGATCCCACTGGTGTCTAATAAAAGGGCAGCCAAGTATGGAGGTTTACTTTGAAAGCAGCAAGTAAGTTGCAGGTAAAACCTAGTCCCTTTGTAAAATATATAATGAAGCAATACAATTCTTAATGAATCAGATAAAATTGAGCATAGGACTGGCCAGATATGGGATGACTTTGACGTAGTTGGCCAGCTTAAATATATTGCAATATATGGACAAACAATCCCTGTTTTGTTTAAAGGGTAAGGCATTTTTTAGTAGCAGTATGCACAAAATGTCACCGTCTTAAATATATTGATAATGGGTTGAGTGCAGAGGACTCTTGTATTTGTCTATATGTATTTTGTGGTCACAGCCTCATTGCAACCCCGCCTAATGGTTTTAAAAAATAGTGGTGAGCACAACTTTCCCTTGTTTGAATAAAATATAAATATGTATAAATAAGAGTTCATGCTTTTCATAGTAAAATTAATAGTAAAATATAAAAATGTAGGATTTCATTATTTAATTTTGTTTTAGGAGAGACCATACTAGATATGTGACTTCATCCTGGGGTTCAGTTAAGCCTTCCTGACTCCATCTAGCAATATGCATGGCTTATTACTGTCTTTAAATACAGAAACATCTTGCAAGATTAATGTGCACACAGTGGGATGCACCTGGTTGTCTACAGTGGCTTGATTTACTTTGACAGTAATTTAGACAAACAGAGTGGCATCAAGTCGGGTTTGTAATGTTCAATATGGAGATATAAAAATAGTAATCATTGAATAATTTTGCCTGCTTGTGTATGCATTGTGTCTTACATGCATATGGGTATATTGTCCTCTTAAGGAAGCATTTGTGAATGGCTACAAATTTCCATTTTTATTTAATAATAAACAGTTTCTGTTTTTAAGTGGATAATGGTGTGTGTATTCCGGATATTATAAAGCATTATTTTGTGGTTTTTGGGAGCTATTAAAGTAAGTGTCCTTTTATTCCTGTTGGAAAGTTCCAATTTGTAACCTTTTAAGATAATATTTTACTTGTTTCGTGTTTACTATTAAAACAGTTTTAAAATGGTTTCCCTTGAATTAATGTTATTGCATCTGTATCTAATGTTGAAGAAATTCACCAGCCACTATGTCCCCCACTATGTCCCCCAATCAGTTTTAGATCTCATGTTGCGGCAGTATAAATATAGTATGTGAAAACTTTTGAAATAACATATGTGTATTTATTTATGTATTTAAGATACATGTAATTTTTTTTTTTTGTTTTGCATTGCAGGTTTAACAACAAGAGTCACAGCATTCAAAACATATACGTAAGGTCACATAAAAAAAAAACTGATAATTCCCTGACATGAGAGCTGGGTAGTGAAAGGTGCAGCTACTTTGGTAAATCAGCAGTTAAATATTCAAACAGAATGTTATAATTCCCAAGCCAGGTTCTTGTGAATTTTCATATTTATTCAAGGTAAGAGAAGGTGACCTCTTTAGGAATTTATCTTCAAGTCGAAGAGTCTCTCTACATGGCAAATTTGTTGGGAGGGTGTTAGTCTATGTGCTGGGGGAAGCCACCATAAGCCCTGGATAGGAAAATCTAATGCAGATTGTTCAATTTTAATCCATTTTTTAGAGTCACAATGATGAAACCATTCTACTACCCTACATAGTGTGGTGGCCTGCAGGTAGTGCTTAAAGTCAGGCAGACCTAGTCCACCCAGGGATTTGCTACGGAATAAAGTTTTCGTATTTAATCTAGGTCTGCTGTTAGCCTTGCCTTGGGGGTTCAACAGGGATACTATGTAATAAATACAAAACTCTTGGTAGTATATTCATTTTAATTGTTAATTCGGAGATAACCAGGAGATATTGGGTAGTTGACATTTGTGTAGGTTCTGTGCTAGTTGTTTTGCAAGGGGCAAATTATTTAGCTTGGGAAGCTGGGACAATTTTGCAGGTATGTGGATCCCCAGATATTTTATAGATTCCATGCTCCATTTGAATGGATAATTGGCTTTTAATTGGGTTAGGTTGGCTGCTGGCTTCAGATTTATAAAAGTTTATCTTTAAGCTTCTGAAGGTCCCATATTCTCTGAACTCATGCATAAGAGATGGAAGCGACGTATGGAGTTGTGTTATGAATACTAGTATATCGTCTGCATATAGTGCTACTTTATGCTGGAAGTTTTTTATTTGTATTCCCTTAATATTTTGGTTATTTCTTATTGCGATTGCCAAATGTTCCATCACAAATGCATACAGAATAGGCTGTGCTTAATTAGACTGCCCCTAAGGACTTTTAATGTCTCCCATTTTACAGTGGGTGGGACGGGGTCCTCCTTGTGAACCTCTGAAAATGTTTGTATCTCCCTTTTCATTTCCTGAAGACATTCAGTGTTTTGAAGCAGGGATACATTCAACCTCCATGTCCAGTCCCTTTTATTACTGAGAGTATCTGCAGCCCAATCCTACTTTCTCTAACACAATCAAGTGCATGGTCAGAGATATATAGATAATCTATTCTGCTGTATATCTGATGTACTTGTGAATAATATGTATAATCTTTGTCTGCAGGATGGCAGATCCGCCATGTATCCATCAGCTGAGCATTATGTAAGGACATTTTTAATTTGCATAAGGTTTTGTATGGCAAATTGTTTTCCCCATTGAGGTGTCTAAGTGTGGGTCTATAACAATATTTAAGTCACCCCCCAAAACAATAGCCCTGTCTGCAAAGTTTTCCAGATTTGTTAGTATTTCCATAAATACCTGTTGATTAGTATTTGGCACATAGCAGTTCACCACAGTTATTATTTGCTTATATAGTTCAATTTTAGCAAGATATATCTACCGAAAGGATCAATTAATGTATCTAATAGCGTATAGAAGAGTTGGTGATGAAAGGCTATCACTACTCCCTTGATTTTCCTCTCAGGATTATCACTAAATAGCCAATTTGGGAAATATCTATGAGACATTTGGGGTCTATGATCCTTCTTAAAATGGGTCTCTTGCAATAAGGCTATTGAGACTTTTTGTTTTTGTAGACCTGACAATAACTGGGATCTCTTGTTTGGAGAGTTAAGACCCCTGACGTTATTAGAGCATATTATACAGTTAGCCATAATACAATTCACCAGCATATTATGGCAGTTGAGCAAGTCAATAGGGATGTAGCGAACGTCGGAAAAAATGTTCGCGAACATATTCGCGAACTTGCGTCAAAAATGCGAACGGTTCGCGAATGTCGCGAACCCCATAGACTTCAATGGGAAGGTGAATTTTAAAAGCTAGAAAAGACATTTCTGGCCAGAAAAATTATTTTAAAGTTGTTTAAAGGGTGCAACGACCTGGACAGTGGCATGCCAGAGGGGGATCAAGGGCAAAAATGTATCTGAAAAATACATTGTTGACACAGCGCTGCGTTTTGTGCTGTAAAGGGCAGAAATCACACTACGTCACTCAGGTGATGTTTCTGGACACGGAATGTGAAAAAGCTCACACAGCTAGGTGGCACTTGGTTAAAGACTGGGCAAACAATGCCTGCAAGGGCAACGTATACAGTAGTGGATACGGAATATATTATTGCTGCTTGAAAAACGTCACTCAGGTGGTGGTTCTGGAGACGGTATTATTATTGGTATTTAGACAGAATGTGAAAAAGCTCACACAGCTAGGTGGCAGTTGTTTGAAGAACACACTGGGCAAACAATGCCTGCAAGGTCAACGTATACACTACAGCAGTGGATACGGAATATATTATTGCTGCTTGGAAAACTTCACTCAGGTGGTATTTCTGGAGACGGTATTATTATTGATATTTAGACAGAATGTGAAAAAGCTCACACAGCTAGGTGGCAGTTGTTTGAAGAACACACTGGGCAAACAATGCCTGCAAGGTCAATGTATACACTACAGCAGTGGATACGGAATATATTATTGCTGCTTGGAAAACGTCACTCAGGTGGTGGTTCTGGAGACGGTATTATTATTGATTTTTAGACAGAATGTGAAAAAGCTCTCACAGCTAGGTGGCAGTTGTTTGAAGAACACACTGGGCAAACAACAATGCCTGCAAGGTCAACGTATACACTACAGCAGTGGATACAGAATATATTATTGCTGCTTGGAAAACGTCACTCAGGTGGTGTTTCTGGAGACGGTATTATTATTGATATTTAGACAGAATGTGAAAAAGCTCACACAGCTAGGTGGCAGTTGTTTGAAGAACACACTGGGCAAACAATGCCTGCAAGTGCACTACTATTGGTGCACTACTATGAAGAACAACAAACAGCACTGGACACGTTAAAGAACAGTAAGATAAGTAAAATAAAAAAAAAATGACTCTGGTTGGTGCTGAACTACTAGGAGCAGCACACCAGTCCCACTCCCCAACACAGCTAGACTAATAGCACTGGGCTCTTATAGTAGCAAAGTAAAAAAACAAAAAAGAAAATAAAAGCAGTCCTTACAAGGACTATTGGGTTATTACAGCAGTCAGCACTCAGCAGATGAGATCAGAAGCAGTGCCCACAGCAGCTACATACAGAGCACTGCAGTAGACGGTAGATTACTACTAGTCAGCAAAGCTAACTAACCAAAACTCACTGTCCCTCAAATCCCTGCAGAGTTCTGTCCCTACAATACAGAGCAGTATCAAGTAGATTACTAGCCAGCAAAGTTACTATCAAATGTCCCTCAAATCACTAAACAGCTCTCTCCCTACACTAGCTCTTCCAAGCACACACAGGCAGAATGAAAAAACGCTGCAGGGCTTCAGTTTATATATGGAAGGGGAGTGGTCCAGGGGGTGTGGGGGTGGTCCAGGAGGGAGAGCTTCCTGATTGGCTGCCATGTATCTGCTGGTCTGGGGGAGAAATGGCAAAAAAAGCGCCAGCTAAGGCGAACCCAAATTGTCGAACGTCCCGCGACGTTCGCGAACATTCGGCAAACGCGAACAGTCGATGTTCGCGCGAACTAGTTCGCGGGCAAACAGTCCGCGACATCCCTACTAGTCAATAAGAAAAAACAAGGTTTTAAACAAAGTAACCATAACGTACAGTAAATTGTACCTATCAGGTGAGAATGTTTATTTAGATATCAAGTGTTGATTGTAGAATGATATCTTAAGGTGTTCCTGCCCTAACAAAGTGGACCTATGTGGGGGCATAGGTTGGTACCAAACTTACAAGTTGACAGTCTTCCGACTGTCAGAGCCAACAGGCTTACTGTAATATATCCTCAAGACCCTAAAACAAAGTTGGAATCCATGGACTATCCCCGTGAGAATTTTTCTTACACCAGAGGGGCCCCTTTACCTTTGTAGAAAAACATGGAAAATGAAGACTGAAAAAAGGTTAAGTACTTTTTGTCAGGGAATTATATGCTTGTGGAGCTCTTGCTTCTAAGGGTCCTCTGGGAGAGATGGAGGATGTTCCTGGTTGGTTTAGGCAACAGACATTTGTTTAGCAAGAAAACCTTGCTTTAATGCAAGATTCAAAGGCTGTAACTTTTTGTTCAAGATTTGTGAGATTTTTAGTGTTGTACATGACAGTTTTATCCAGCTGCACGTATTTCTCCCCAGTAGAGTTAATTGTGTTTGTACTGCTGTAATTTCGTTTTTGAGCACTACTTCAGTAGATTGCATTAATGACTTATCTGAGCGTGATGGCAAGGAGAGAATATGCTTTCTCAGGTCATGATCTAGTGTAGCATAAGATGACAAAATTGCGGTGTTCTGGGCCTGCAATGTCTCAAGGTTTAAGTTCCCCAACACAGGTGTGGGTAATTCAGCGTTAGGTCCGTCCTGTATGCCATGGGCCAAGGGCCGACCCGCCCGTATATGCACTCCGACTAGCATTGTAGCCCCCTGCTCCACAAACTGCGCTTTCTGTTGTTGTTCTCTAGGCGGGGAAGATGGCTGCCACTCGTCGCCGTTCACCCAGCATGGCGAGTCCGCGGGTGCTGTTGGTGCTTTAGTCAATCGTGGGAGGCTCTCCGAGTCCGACGAGCTGTCTTGTCTTCCCATTCAGAGGCCCGTGTGTCTCCTTCTGCAGATTGCGATGTGTTCCAAGATGGTGCCTTGTCTCGGAGCTCTGTGCACACATTGGAGCAGGACGCGGAACGTTTCTGGAAAAGTATCTTTAAGTGAGATTTGTATGATGTCTCTTGTGACTCCTGGCCTCTCTTTCCCCTTCTGGATCCACCCATAATTAGTGTAGCTTATCTGGGGCAGTTCAATAGCGAAATTATTGGCTTTTTCTACGGAGCTAGTCTCACTTGCTACTGTTCCCGGTCATGGCCAGACCATTTAATTCTGAAATCTTACATGGGGATAGACATGTTGTAAGTTTCCCAGGTCCCAAACGAATCTTAGTGAATTTACCCCAATATCTTTATTTAAGAGGTCTTTATTGTGATCTCTGCAATGGTTATTTTTGATGGTATACAGTATTCATTGACCGAAGCTTGTTGTAGGAGTTTAGGGGCAAATTCACTAAGATTCGTAGTTGCGCCAGGCGTAACTTCGCTGCACTTCGCTACACTTCGCCAGGCGTAGTTTTGCCAGCGCTTCGCAAATTCACTAAAATCCGAAGTTGCGCTCAGGGGTAGCGTAAGGTTGCGAAGTTGCGCTAGCATTGATTCGCTAAGTAAAGCGAAGTTACGCTAGTGAAGGCAAATTTGCATATGGCGCCAAATTCAAATTTCAATGGAGGAATACGTATCAGCACTACAAATGGCTAGAAAAGCTTCAAAACATCAAATAAAAATTTTATTTTGTCCTACACATGTGCCCACTGTCTAAGTAAGTTGCCATGAGTCAGGAGATGTAGGGGGGAAGGAGGGGAGCCCCAAAAAAATTTTCGATCTTTTTCAGCCTATCACCCATAATGTAGAAAACACGCCAGCATTTTTTGGGACTTAGAAAAAACTTTGACTTTTTTTGAAGCAATCCCTATCTACTCTATTGCGCTTCGCCTGGTGACGGTTTGCACCTCAATGGAAGGGGGTCCGCGGTGCTAGGGGAAAGAATGGCTAAGAGGTTGGAGGAGTGTTTAAACTAGGCAAGGGGGGGGTGGGTGAGAGAAAGGATTATGGGGAAGCTAGTGTAGACGGGGCAGTGGGGTTAGTAAGGGGTCATGGGGGAGGAGTGAGGGGGGCATACAGTTTACCAGCTAAGGAGGTCCCTCTGTTACAAGGAAAACAGAATAATACTAACTTAACGTATAATTCTTTACCAAGTAATGCACATTTCAAAAGTAAAAGTAATAACCTCCGCTGTATGCTGGCAAATGCACGGAGTTTGTCAGGTAAAATGGGAGACCTAGAATTAATTGCATGCTCTAAAAATTATGATATAATTGGTATCACTGAGACCTGGTGGGATGAAACATGTGACTGGATTGTGAATTTAAATGGTTACACCCTTTTTAGGAGGGATAGAGGGATTAAAAAGGGTGGAGGAGTGTGTTTGTATGTAAAGCCTGAATTAAAGCCATGCGCTAAAGAAATAAAAATAGCTGGCACTGGTGAGGGTGTAGAATCACTCTGGGTAGAGATTTCGACTGGGCAAAAGGTGTCAAAAAGAATTATCATTGGTGTATGCTATAAACCACCTCGTATAAGTGTCGAGTATGAAGCCGAGCTACTCTTGCAGATACAAGCGGCTTCACAGCTGGGTCAAGTTGTTGCTATGGGTGACTTCAATTATCCAGACATTGACTGGGGTAATGGGGTTGCTAAGACAGAAAAAGCTAGTAGGTTTGTAAATATGCTGAATGACAACTTTTTATTCCAGCTCGTTCAAGAACCTACTAGGAATAACTCTCTTTTGGACCTTGTAATAACTAACAATACTGAACTCATCTCTAACATTTGTGTGGGTGAGCATTTAGGGAATAGTGATCATAACATGGTCTCCTTTGAGATTCTGTTGCAGAAGCAATTCTATAAGGGAGTAACTAAAACACTAAATTTCAGACGTGCAAACTTTGACAGTATAAGGGCATCTCTGCAACATATTAAGTGGGAAATGCTTTTCTCAGGGTTAAACACAGAACAAAAATGGGAAGTCTTTAAAATGCTGCTTAATAAATCTACTTGTCAGTATATTCCACTTGTAAGCAAGGAACGTCGTTGCAAAGCAAAACCTTTTTGGTTCAATAGAAGCGTTGGTGTTGAGGTGGGTAAGAAAAGACGTGCTTTTAAAACTTTCAAGTTAGCTGGTACAGCCGAATCATTTATAAGGTACAAGGAGGCCAATAAATCATGCAAAGAAGCTATAAGGCAAGCTAAAATTGCTATAGAAAAGGATATTGCAGTAAGCAGTAAAAAAAATCCAAAATTATTTTTTAAATATGTTAATAGTAAAAAAATGAAGCAGGAAGGGGTGGGTCCCTTACTATCAGAGGGGGGTCAGCTGGTTGATGAAAACAAATTAAAAGCGCAGATTCTGAATTCATATTTTTCATCTGTCTACACAAATGAGGAATCAGTAAGTGAAGGTTTCCTTCTTAACAGTCCCAATTCTAGTAATACAACTAATGATGCATGGTTCACACATGATGAAATTCAAAAGAGACTAGAACATGTTAAGATTAACAAAGGTCCAGGGCCAGATGGTATTCATCCCAGGGTAATTAGCGAGCTTAGCTCTGTGATTGCCAAACCTCTTTACTTAATTTTTCAGGATTCATTGAGATCTGGCATAGTGCCGAGAGACTGGCGAATTGCTAATGTGGTGCCTCTATTCAAAAAAGGATCCCGTTCTCAGCCTCAAAACTATAGGCCAGTTAGTCTGACGTCAGTGGTAGGAAAACTTTTCGAAGGGTTAATAAAGGATAAGATACTGGACTTCATAGCAAATCATAATACTATGAGTTTGTGCCAGCATGGTTTTATGCGTAATAGATCTTGCCAGACTAACTTAATTTCTTTTTATGAGAATGTAAGTAGACACCTCGATTCTGGGATGGCAGTGGATGTGATTTACTTAGATTTTGCTAAAGCATTTGATACAGTGCCACACAAAAGGTTACTGGTTAAATTAAGGAATGTTGGCCTGGAACATAGTATTTGTACCTGGATAGAGAACTGGCTAAAAGATAGACTACAAAGAGTGGTGGTAAATGGAACATTTTCTAATTGGACCAATGTTGTTAGTGGAGTACCGCAGGGCTCTGTACTAGGTCCCTTGCTTTTCAACTTGTTTATTAATGACCTGGAGGTGGGCATTGAAAGTACTGTTTCTATTTTTGCAGATGATACTAAATTGTGCAGAACTATAGGTTCCATGCAGGATGCTGCCACTTTGCAGAGTGATTTGTCTAAACTGGAAAACTGGGCAGAAAACTGGAAAATGAGGTTCAATGTTGATAAATGCAAGGTTATGCACTTTGGCAAAAATAATATAAATGCAAGTTATACACTAAATGGCAGTGTATTGGGAGTTTCCTTAAATGAGAAGGATCTAGGGGTCTTTGTAGATAACACGTTGTCTAATTCTGGGCAGTGTCATTCTGTGGCTACTAAAGCAAATAAAGTTCTGTCTTGCATAAAAAAGGGCATTAACTCAAGGGATGAAAACATAATTATGCCTCTTTATAGGTCCCTGGTAAGGCCTCATCTGGAGTATGCAGTGCAGTTTTGGAATCCAGTCCTTAAGAGGGATATAAATGAGCTGGAGAGAGTGCAGAGACGTGCAACTAAATTGGTTAGAGGGACGGAAGACTTAAATTATGAGGGTAGACTGTCAAGGTTGGGGTTGTTTTCTCTGGAAAAAAGGCGCTTGCGAGGGGACATGATTACACTTTACAAGTACATTAGAGGACTTTATAGACAAATGGCAGGGGACCTTTTTACCCATAAAGTGGATCACCGTACCAGAGGCCACCCGTTTAGACTAGAAGAAAAGAACTTTCATTTGAAGCAACGTAGGGGGTTCTTCACAGTCAGGACAGTGAGGTTGTGGAATGCACTGCCGGGTGATGTTGTGATGGCTGATTCAGTTAATGCCTTTAAGAATGGCTTGGATGATTTTTTGGACAGACATAATATCAAAGGCTATTGTGATACTAAGCTCTATAGTTAGTATGGGTATATAGAATTTAATTAAAAGTAGAGGGGTGTATGTATGGATGCTGGGTTTTCATTTGGAGGGGTTGAACTTGATGGACTTTGTCTTTTTTCAACCCAATTTAACTATGTAACTATGTAACTATGTAACTATGGTCTGAGGTGGCGAAGGAAGTCTAGTGTAAAAGGTAGCGTTCAGTACACTGCGCGCGTTTGTGAATTTGCGTAGTTACGTCGCTAGCGAAACTTCGCCAGGGGTAAGGGTGCGAAGTAACACTAGCAAAACTACGCCATCGTTCGTTAGTGAATTTGCGCAGTAACGAAAATGCCAAACGCTAGCGAAGTAACGCTAGCGTTCGTCGCTTCGTCGCTTAGTGAATTTGCCCCATAGTGTCTAGTGTATTTTAACCCTATTTTAAATGTATTTTGATCTTTGATTTTAGCTCACTTTCACACTGATTGGTGATTACTACATGTGGAATATTGATATGATGAAGATGAATTTGTTAGAAAGTAATGAAGAATGATTTATAATTATATAATTTTCCCAGAGTACACAGTGTAGGATGATTTTATTCATTTTATATGCATTTTACATGCCCTCTTTGCACTTTATATGAATTTTTGATGCTCCTTTTTCAGTGGGCAATGTGACCATAATTACGAATATGCATTTAACACTTTATATGACTCTATGTTATCTGTATTGTTCTTTTAAACTCCATCTGTGGTATGTAAGATATATGTACTGTATGCCTCCTCTCACATGAGAGATATTAGCTATGGTTATATTGAATAGGGGGTGTCAGTTAGGATAAGCTTCCAGTAGGTGACACATGGGAAATAAGATACAGTATGTAGAACTGGCAAGTATGCAGTGTAATAGATAGGGCAGGGAAACCATTTTTGGTTTGGGAATAGTACTGCCCATCACAACTGCAGAAGGATGTAGGCAGAAGTGACATCACTTCTTGTTGTGACTCCCTGCTGTTCGTCATTGCTATTTAAGGTATTATTATAAAGAGCTATTTGGGCTATAGACACTGATCCCTTTGATAAACAACTTAGGGGTATATTTACCAAGAGTGAAGGTAGAGATCTCCACAGTCCGCAGAGTGAAATACCGCCTCTCTCCATTGCTATGTGATATTAAAGGTGAATTTATAAAATGATGATAGTGAAAGTTCACTATTTGATGAAAAAAGCCTTTAAAATCCCATAGAAATTAATGGAGAGAGGTGGTATTTCACTCTGCGGACTATGGAGATCTCTAACTTCACTCTTTAATAAATATACCAGTTAGGGGCAGATTTATCAAAGGTTGAAGTGAAAATGTAAATGTAAAAAATTGAATTTCAAGATAATTTTTGTATTTTGTAAATTTCAAAATTTATCATGTATTGTCTATTTAAAAAGTTTACTTTGACCATTTGCCATCTAAAACCTGTCAAATTGCTGTATTGCCTATGGGGGATCTCCTAGAACCTATTTGGAGTCAATTGGTGAAAAAAAAAAACAGACCTATTCATTCAAAAAACAGACCTATTCGGCCAAAAAAAATTTTTGAATTATTTTCGGTTTGTCTTTTTGAATTAAAATGTTGAAGTTTTTCAAATTCGAAATTCGATCTTTGATAAATCTGTCCTTAGTGTCTGAAATGTTCTGGTATTCTGCCACACACAACTTTATCTACATTGCAAGCTGAGTGATTGAATCAAAATCATGACAGAATCTCTTTAACTGACACATGGACAGAATGGATCTGCATTTCAGGGTTAATTTTTGATCTATACTGGCAACAATGAAAGGGTTATTAATAATGGTGGTATAAATTATTTAATTGTTCACAAGTCAGGATGACAAATTAGGCAAGTAATGTGATATATCATATTTTAGGAGAACATATTAATTAATCATACGTCATTAGTTTGTAAGATCATTTGCTACAAATGACATGGTTCAAAACTATTTAGAAAAATATAGATAAAGAAACTGATATCAGATGAATTATGAGCAAATTGGATTATGCTAATTTGCATAATGAATGAAATATTAACTGTCAAAATAAGAGTAATATATATTAAATGAATACATACATACATACATACATATTCAGCATGTTTGTAAGGATCCTAGTAGTAAATTATTTGTAGGCAATTTGGTTGTGAAATTTTTAACAGATGGATGTTAAATTTTCCTCTGATTCCTTTCAATGAAATGAGATCTGGTATAAGCTTTTATGTTGAGTGCTGTAAACATTAATTTGCCTGCTTAATTCACGAGTCACAGCAATATAGATTGTCACAAAAATTAAAAGCAGATCAGACATAAAAAGCTTGTGTTTTAGAATCATCTCATTCATTAAATTGTTGCTCTTCTTTACAACATTTTGAAACTTTTGCTAGTGAAGGCCAGGCGCTGTAGTTTGATGTGACTGTTTTAAACAACAAGCTAAAACCTTCAATATAAATACTTTCAGCACATCTGCTAATTCAATTTCACCAAGCTGTGGAGCTGATTTAAGTATGAAGAGAGTTTGAAATTTCATTGAATGACATAAAATCTTATTAGGTCTGACCCAAAAGAATAAAATATAAATTACCGAAAGGCTTGAAATCTGTTAAGAACTATTTTTCAAATCTAGCTTATTATGGAGGATGTTCCCAGCCACATGGGATCAAAATAAAGCTCATCATTTCACAGTATTAAAATGCCAACATGAATACTGAGACATCAGTACCATAATTTATTTAAAAAGAAACAAAGAGAAAAGGCAATAGCTATATTAAGAGAATCCAGACAAAATTGGAATGCTGAGATTTCTGTGCAGCAAGGTTATAGGATAGTGTAGTGTAATTATACAA
Source organism: Xenopus petersii (assembly GCA_038501925.1). NCBI lineage: Eukaryota > Metazoa > Chordata > Amphibia > Anura > Pipidae > Xenopus > Xenopus petersii. Next base: position 72,800,837 of record CM076683.1, on the reverse strand, counting down.
AATATTGTTAAAAATAGTTATTTAATGGGTAGATTATAAGGGCCATTATAAATTATGCATTTAGACACACAGCCCTACCCTTTTGACCACTGGAATGAACCATCCATGGCAAGTTTGCCAAATGTACATATAAAGTTTGCTCCAAATGGCTACCAACAATATAACCGGAGCCATCAAGGCATGTTTTTTTTAGCCAGTGTTGACTGGCCTGCTTTCAGTTTGACCTAAAAATCCATATGTATAATGCAAATGCTCTGAAATATAGTTTTTATAAAAATCTTGATAATGGGCATTGAGTTTATCTGTGTAGCTGAGCTTGATGCTACTTATGGTGAACCATGGAGAACGACAGAGACAAAAATATCAGTAACTAAACATTTGAATGCAACACAAAAATGCTTCCAGATATGACAATCTACTTTCTGGATATCTGGTTTCTATAGCAACTCCTAGGGGAAATTATGGAAGTAACCCCTAAAACTCCCAGTAACTACTTAATACAATTAAAATACTCAACTAAGGCTAATTAAACTCTAGTAAATAATATTGTGTTATAAGATGATGCTGTTTGTTTTTCTCTATATTTCAGAGCTTTCTAAATAAAAAATAAAAAAAATAATAATTTTATAATTCTGGAAGAACCTTTAATCTTTTTAACATACATATGTGAACAGCAAATTTATATTGTTCAAAAGGAAATCAAAAGAAAGTATGTCATAGTTTAAACATGGACGTCTCTATATGAAACTTGTTTGGAATTGAAAATGTCCAGTAAATTTCCATTTACAAAATATAAATTATGTGTTCATGAAAAATAGATAACTGGACTACTTGGAATCAGTATTCATGTGCACTTGTTTATTAAAAAACTAGATTCTCAAAAACGTGATTGTGTGAAAACACACGCCCACTCACTTCCAGGTTTGTTGCTGCACGTCATGACCTTATTGAATTTTGGTGCAAAATATTCCTCGATGCATTATTCTGTGTGTATTCACTTGTTGCTGATCCTGCCTGTCGTCTAACCTGTTGCCTGTACCGATCTTTGCTCATTTTCTTTATTCTTCCCTGGTACTGCGATATTGGTGTATTTTGTGACTCTGACTATTCTCTTGTTTACTGAATCCGTACTGCCTCTCCTATTTAGTTTGACCGAGCCTGTGCGGCAGACTACGCTTCTTGTTCTCCATTCCTGAATGACGAGTGGTTCCCTTGCCTGCCCAGAACTCTATCACTGGTCTTCTCACGCTAAGCCCTGGCGGCGCCTGAGTAGTGGAGGGCTCCTCCCAAAGTGAACGTTTTGACAAGCCTTCTGTTAACTCATTTGTACTGATTTATTTTTCTCATCTGCTTAGCACCCACAGACCAATGGCCAGAAAAGAACAAATCAGTCTTTAGAGCAATACCTCAGGTGTTATGTTTCTAGTAATCAATCTCTCTGGTCAAATTTTCTTCCATGGGCTGAGTTTTAGTTGAATAATGCCACCCACTCACCTACTGAAGAATCTCAGTTGTTTGCTGTTTTTGGTTACAATATTTTGTTGTTTTCTTTCTCAGGTCAGTCCTCTGAGGTTCCTGATGTGAATTCTCTGGTTGACTGCCTGTGAGATGCACCAGGAGATTGCTGATGTCCCTTACCTCCTGGCGTGTCTCTCCAAGGCTGTTGGTGTGCAGGCGCACACTTCCGGGTCCGCAAGTAGGATGACGCTGCTGCTTGACACTGAACGTCATGACGCTGGTGCCAGGACGTCACCAGAGGCGCCAAATCTTCCATTTTGATGGTGCCCAAGCTGGTTTCAGCTCTCTGTTCCTGCCGAAGAGTTTTGATTCTAATTTGATTTTCTGGTTTTGACCTCTGCCTGACGTGCGACTTTGCCTGATAGTGACTACATCTTCTCTAAATCCCTGCCAGTACCTAGTTACGCAACTTCCGCATTGGTTTCCGCAGCAGAAAGCCCGGGGCCCCAAAAGGACATCGTGAAACCAGGATCCACAGGGTTCACCTGTGCGTCTGAAGGTAACCATCACTGTGCAAGGTTCCCGATAACGTGAATGTTACACTAACCTTTCTGAGATTTGGATTAAAGATTAGGGTTAAAGATTCATTGTCCACCGCAGTAGCCATTCAAAAGAGGGCTTCTGACAGACATTGTAAGAAATCTCCTGAGTACAAGTTTGGTGATACAGTATGGCTATCTTTTAAGAAAATTTCTTTGAATTCCTTCCGCCAAGTTAGGGCCTAAGCCTAAATTATTGGTCAATTCCTGTGTCTGGGATCATCAATCCTAGTACTGTCAGATTAGAATTTCCTCCTGACCTTAAGATTTATAACTCTTTTCATGTTTCTTTATTAAAACCTGCCAAAACTGTTGAAAGTTGTCTCCTCCTCCACCAGTTTCTGTGGAAGGTCAACCTGAGTACAATACCTGGTACACAGGCTTGGTACAAAGGCTCATCTTTTCCAGAGGTAAACTAAAGTATTTAGTCAATTGGAAAGGTTATGGTCCTGAGGAGATATCTTGAGTTCCTGCCTCTAATGTTCAAGCTGACTTATTAGACTGTTTCATGCCAGGTTTGCTTATAAACCTAGGGGTCCAGTGGCCCCCTCTAGAGGGGGATAATGTGAGGTTACCAGGTGGTCTAGTGGGTCCAGGGGGCCAGTGGGGATGCCCACCATGCTCCTGGTGGGGACCCTTGTCGCACTCCAGGCTGAGACATCCACAGACATAATCTTGTTCTCCATTCCTGAATGACGAGTGGTTCCCTTGCCTGCCCAGAACTCTCTCCCTGGTCTTCTCATGCTAAGACCTAGCGGCTCACAGGAGTGGAGGGCTCCTGCCAAAGCGAAAGGTGGTTATTATAGGCAGAAGATTGAGCCGTGAACAGGACCTTGGGGTTTGTTCTGGGTTTGGGATACCAATTGTAACACTGCCATAGTCTCTATGTACTTGTGAATGTGTTTTACTGGGGTTCCCTGGTTTAATTCATATTTGCTAGTTTTATTTAGTATTTTAATATGCTTCACAAGAGTTGCAAAGTATGATTTTATTGTAAAGAATAAAAAAAAACTGCATACATTATTTGGCAAAAGTGTTCATTTTTTATTATTGACACATATTTCTTTGCGAATTAACTAGAAAAATGTACCTTTTGTGGACATGTATTATATATTTTGGATTTGCTAAAGTGGAGTTATTTTTGTAAAGTATGCTTAAAAAATGATCTCAAGTGCTCTTGTCAGTTTGGCATCTGTGCAGGCCATATGTTTGTTTAACTACCCATATTTAGTATGATCATGCTAAGTATTTAAAAGACTTGGAAACAGAATTTTATGTAAATAATACAACTAATTAGAGTTATATTTATCTACTTAAATGTTAATACTTGATAAATAAATTGCCCCCTATTTTATCCAAATAAATCTAGTAGTTATAAGCAGTGAGCAGGTAGGGCCTGGCACTCACAATTCACTGCTGCTAGTTTGTGGCAGACAGCGGACTTTAAAGTTAGAAGTTTGGGCAAGTAGATTCTTTATTGCAGACCCCCAGATCCAGGCACCCTTGTGTCACTGGTCCCACTGCTACCATGGGGTCTGCTGTACTATAAATATCCTCTTGGAGGTAAGTTAAAAAAAACTAGACTTTCCAAGGAAAAACAAGTTTTTAAATAAGTTGGAGAACATTTTAAAGTATGCCTCTTACTGTTCATTTAAAAAGCACTTGGGTCCATTGTCTGGCTCTCTACATAGAACCAGACTGGAAATCTGGAAATAGGTACAGACCGTAGTGCCATTCAGCACAGAAAGTTGGATTTATCAAACCTTTTCTGACTGCTAGGAACATTTTACTGATAATCACAAAAGTGTATTTTCTTTTTTTGTTTTTTTGACTCTATTATTGTAATTTGATCTTGGGGATTATTCATTCAGGTGTTAGCAGGGTTGTACTCGGTCCTGCTGGTCCAGACCTGTTATTTCCGCTGACCACCAACCTCCCGGACCTTGGTCTTGACTTTGAGCAGGAAACAAGGTACAAGCAGGAGTGGTGGAGGGGGGGGGTTGCGGCTAGGGCAGGCCTGGCATAGTACAGCTGATGAGCCGCAACACCCCACAGAGCGAACAGAATTGCACTCACCTGCTCATAGACCAAACAACTGCATTTTCTGTTTTTGGATTACCCATATAGATATTTTAACACTCTACACCATAGAGATATATTAATTTTTAGTCCTGAAATGTATATATTTTTTTTATTTCAGTAACACATGTGTTTTTACATCCCTGGTAATCTATTTGCAGAATGCTGACACTAAAAATGGTTAAAAATACAGAAACCATGACCCAGAAAAGGATCTCTGCATATGCTATTGTTATGTAATGTAGAGAGGTGCAGTATGCATAGTGAATGTCTTAAGATAAATACAGAAGACAATTATGCACATCATCCTCAATTGCTTTTTGAGTAAAACTATTCATATTTTTATTGAGATCATACAGTATTCTGCGCTGTATCATTATTTGCATCTTATGTTTCAGACATAATTGGTGCGGCATCTTACCAAGTTGCAGAAAGACCATCTATGACAATTTGAAAAGTGTTGGCATGATAAAGGTAATTTAGGGCCACAACTGAGTGCATTTGTGGGCAAATAGAGGTGATGGGCTTACATTACTTTTCATTAAAGGAGAACTAAAACTTAATTAAAGAAGTAGAGCAATGTTGTACATTATGTTTTGGGCTTCTGTAGCAGCCCATGGCAAATAAAGCCCTTTAGCAGTGCAGGTGTGTGCCTCCAAAGATGTCACAGTAGTTCTCCATCTTCTTTTCAGCGGTTCACTGCACATGCTCTGTGCTGTCATTTATTAAACTAATGCAGAATATACTGCAAACAAAATATCAATGTCACAACATAATGTTGATCAGTAAATACTTCAGATTATACTTACATGTCAGCTCAGAAACCAGTACAATTAGCATTAGAATTAATACTCAGTCTTCTAGCATCAGCTTATATGACAGTAGAACTTAATTTTCTGCTTGATGGTTTGTGATGACCCCTGAGCTTAGCTTCTCAACAGCTGCAACAAAGTATTGCAGATATTCCTAACAAAATCCAATATGGGAAACTCCTTTGACAACTTTAAACCCCATGATCATTACTGCTATAGAGATACTGAAACGTTAAGCTAGTTCAATAAGTACAGTATATTAAATATGATATTTTGAAGCCATATTGATTTAGGTTTTAGTTCTCCTTTAAAGGTAATAGAGTTCATGCACATTTCTTGCATTGCATAGTAGCTGATCACATGAATTGTGCACAAGTGCACCTATAAATGCTGGGGCACCATGGAGCTACAGTACCGCCATCCTGGACATGGTAAGGGTCATTTACATACTGTACCTTTTTTCATAGGGCACAATGCATACAGCCATAGGTGTCCACAGAAAATTTTCCAGGGGGGGGGGGGCAAGGAAGAAAACATGTTAAACAAATGACTTGTACCCATATTTTGTTTTCCACACAAAACTAATGACAGCTTTTCTATAAATATATAAAGTAGGAACTGTTGCACATGTATAGCATTGCCATTCTATTAGTGACACAAACTCATTGTTTGCCAGGACAGCACTTGGTCTTTTCTACTTCTAAGCACAATTACTAGCCAGCGGTTTGTAGAATGTTATTCCTCTAGAGTTCTGGTTGCAGCTGGATACATACAGTGAAGCCTCCAATTTACATAGACAAATTTTAAGTTTTTCCATATGTTATACAATTTTTTTCTGGTCCCACCAATATATAATGCATAATACATGTCACTGACTTTACACCATTTTCTCTGGTCCCCCGAAAAATGTAAAATGGGGGTTCTACTATACATAAAATAGATTAACAACAACAGGGAGAGGTTGTGCAAAATGTCACTAGCATAGAATCTATGTTAATACATTCTTTTTCAGTCTATGGGAAAGTTGCATTGTTCCCAGAGTGGCAGAAGTGTTAAAAGATAAGAGTCATGCAAAAAGAAACAATGAGGTGGATACAGGACAGGAGCAGAAGAAGGGGTTGAGGAGCAACATATATATTATAATATTATAGACATTTCTATCTATACAGATATACAGAGTGAGGCAGAGAGTTATTAGAAATGGAGAGGGGAGTGTGGGGGTAACTCAGTAGAATGAGAAGGGAAAGGGTTAAAGAAGACAGTGGATAGAGTGAGGCCATGGATAGGTGGGGAATTCAATGGAGCAGCAGGGCAAGGGACTGTAAGAGTTAATGTGATTTGTGGCAAATGCACTGAGAGAATGGCTGTAGGCAAAATCCTATAAGATTCAATAATGAATGTAGTTACACAGCTATATACAGATTATTTATAGACTCTATAACTCACACACACAGTTTTTCAGACCTTTTTACACACAGTTACCCTTACACACATTAACAGTTACACACAGACATATATGCACACAAAGACACACACACACACGTAAACTGGCATTCATATTCTAAGTTTAAGACAACCGATTCACACTCATCTGCCCTGGAAAAGAAGCTGCTTTATCAGGAGGAGATGCTCTACTTTGATCCTCTCATTCCTCACACAGTTGAGGGGCAGGAAGCTTCTGACAGAGCGAAGGGGTGGAACTAAATCCAGACTGCTGCTCTGAGCAGTAGAATAGGCATTGGGATGGTCCATTATTTGAAAGGGTGCTGACCATAAAATGTAAGCCTCCTTTGCCCCTATCTGTTGATGCCCATGCATGCAGCACTTGTATCCTGAAGAATCAGGCTTGCATATCAGTCTTACACCAAAAGCTACAAACAGCCAGTAGAAGTGCAAGTGCATGGTGTGAATTTTAATTGAATTACTCCTGAAAACTACATTTTGCACACTGTGCTCGGTAGCTAAAAGCCCCTTGAAATATTTAGCTGAAGGCACAGTTACAGTAAACCCTATTGTGCTGTAAAGCAGGCTTATTTATTAAAATCTGAGTTTTTCAGATTATTTAAATAAAAAAAGTCAGACCAAACCAGAAACTATTATTGGACCTTATTTATTAATAAAAAAAAAGGCACGATTTAATCTGATCAGGGGAAAACGTAATAAAATTGAGAGAAAACACAAACCGTATGATTTCAGAGATTCAGAGGTTTTTCCTGAATCATAAGATTTTTTAGTTTTTTTCCAGAAAAGCCAGAATTGTTGCCTGAAAATTGGATTTTTGGGCTATATCCAGCACAGGTAATGATTGAAGTACAGCACCACACAATTTTTTTTTTCTTATAGATAAAAATGCCTTTATTGGAACACTGGCAGGACCTGGATAAGCGACGTTTCAGGCTACACAGAGCCTTTTTTCAAGCTTATATCCAGCACAGACCACAGACACTTCTAAATATCACAGGAATCTCTCATATTGACTTGTATACAACCTCAGCAGGTCTGAGATGGCATAATTTTGGATTCTGACTTTTTGCAGCATCGGACCGAATCTCAAAAAATTTTGGTTTAAAAAAAAACCTGAAAATCTTTGCACCAAAAAGCCAGACCGAACTTAAGTAAATAACCCCCCTCAGAGTAAATGCAACTTAATGCCAGTGTTACTAAAACATATTTCAATTTAAAAATGATTATCATATGTTTCAGCTGCCATTCGTTTTGCTGACCCATAGTAGCCTATTCATTTTATAGTCAGTTGAAGCCTTGCCCAATTAAGGCTAATAGCTAGACATGCTGATTTATCCATTTGACATTTGTCTCCCACCAAAGTATAAAATATGCAGGGCAAAGGGGATGGTGAAAGTTTGTGGCAATATCAGTTGTGATATTTTAGTTGCTATCACTAATTAGAAGAACATTTGCTATGATTTAGTTACTGAAAGTGAAGAGGATCGTGGAGAATATAAAACGCTAATATAAGAAAACTACCATATGAAAAGTTGAGAGTTTATTTGTGGGTATATGCCTAGCTGCACTATGTAAGAATGTAACCAATACATTTTAGTACAGCAATAATTTACCAATGAATGGCTTATTTCTACATCTGTCCCCTTACTTTCTATTCGCTAACACCCCTTAGGATATCAAAGGTGGTAATGGTTGATATGACAATTTAAAATTGTTAATTTTTTATTTTAGATTTTTTTTTGTATATTAGAAAGAAAGTTTAATCAAAACAGTGCATTGGGTGCTAATAAAGGTTTGGGAAAAAGCTGTTGAAAAATGAATACGAGAATGTTATGGCATCCTTCATATGATGGTAATGATCATGAAGATGCCACTGCAATACCTCCCATGACCTTTTCTTGACATAATATGAGCATGAATGATTACAATGGCTTCTGTTATCAAGACTGCACACTACCAGCATTCACAAGTAAGATGCCCAATGTAAATAAAACAGAAGAATACACGATAATGACACTGTCATTGTGTAACTAAAGTGGATTACTCATTGTCTTAAGTTTTGTAGAATATAGTAAATTAATGAAATGTTGTTGAACTGTATTTAATCAATATTTATAGATGAAAAGGCTGAAATTTAAGTTAAATATACAGTATGCATGCACGTGTGTGTGTGAAGCAACTGAAAAAACTGTTATTTTTGGTGAAACTAAACAGGTCAAATTCTCCCATCACTAGTTATTAGATGACTGGATAAAAGGTTTGATAGAAAATTAAGATAATATATTTTTCATTGCTGTACAGGTCTGTAACAACCTGCTTGGAGTTGAACCAGGGATCTGGTGTCACTGTTTTGTCTGCATGTCTACTGTGCTACAGTATGTGAGCAGACAGCTAAAGCCCTGCTTCATACCTATTACTTCCCATGTAATTGCGAGTAGGCTTGGCTTATCTAAAATAAGTAATTATAAAACAACTGGACTTGCTGAGTAATTATTGAAGATGTTTCACTGCTCATCCGAGCAGCTTCTTCAGTTTAACTGACTAGAGTTTATCTGACTGGTGTAGGAAGTTCTCAGCATATAAACTCTTCCACTAATCCAATCACAATGGCACATTGTAACTCTTCAAAGATGACATCTGGAATTTACAGAGGTGTTGATTCTGTGTAGTTACTGTAATAGGATTACCAATGTATCATGCAACTCCTAGAAACAGGCATTACTTGTGAGAGTTGCATGAACGGAGTTGTGAAGTGTTCTACAAATGTTAGAACAGCATTGTATGTAGCAAACAGGTGGTGTCGAAGGCCCCCACCTCTGTTCAGGGATGGTTTCTCCACCTTGACATGAATCGCCTCTTTCATGCCTCGTTCAGAACACTTCACACACAACAGTCAGTTGAACTCCAGTCAGCTGAACTGAAGAAGCTGCTCAGATGAGTAGTGAAACATCTTCAATAATTACTCAGCAAGTCCAGTTGTTTTATAATTACTTATATGAGATATACCATGACCTGGATGAATGAAAATCTTCATAGTCATAGGCTTGGCTTGTTTGCCCTTTTGTCAATCTAGCCACAGGTGACCTGTGTAAGCAATTAAGCTGCCAATAAAACACTACACTGCAATGACTTATTTGCCCAATGTAGATCTATGTTCCATAGTTCCTGGGTCTGATTTTCTGTTCCTGACCTTTGCCTGTTTTTGACCTTGCTGTATCGCTGCCTGAACCGACCTTTGCCTGTTTGACTACTCTTCTGGATTCTGACTTGGTACCATGTTACTGATTGGTTTTGACTCTGGCCTGGTAATCGTGACTATGCTCCTGGTTTCTGATTCTGTACTGTCCCTGCCTGCTTCACATCTGCACTCCCTATGTTCCCCATCCTTCCTGTATATGTTAAGTGAAAGGTGGTTGTTAGAGTAAAGTGTGAGACGGGACCCCAGGACCTTGAGTTCCGAGTTTTATATAAGATAAGCAATATTTAAACCATATTATTACAAAGAAAACACCTAAATGAACACTTATCTGCATTACTCCTTGTGAGATGTTATTTCAAATATCTATCCAAACAACAACCAAGATCAAAACACTTAGCAAGTTAAACGGTCAGTTTATAAGCACACCATCCTACACAAGCATCCTATAACCGGCCATTCAGCTTTTCATGCTGTGTGAAACCTGGTTATGACACAAGTCTATACATTCCTGCTTTGGTAAGGTATATAGTGTGGGCAATAGACATGGGGCCAGGTTTAAGTTATCCTTTGTTCAATGTACAGTGATAAATTGGGCTACTGCTGCATTTCTTTTTAAAGTGGACCCGTCACCCAGACATAAAAATCTGTATAATAAAAGTCCTTCTTAAATTAAATATGAAATCCAATTTCTTTTTTTTATTAAAGCATTCATAGCTGTTGTAAACTCATTTAAAAATATCAGCTGTCAATCAAATATTGCCTGCCCCTCCTCTATGCCTAGGCATAGAGGCGGGGCAAGCAATTACTTTCACTTTCCATTCAGCACTTCCTACATGTCACCGCTCTCCCTACATTCCCCCAGCTCTCTTAATGATTTAATTGTGTAACTAGTGCATGGGGATGGACATTGGGTCCCTGTCCCCTGGTGCACAAACAAGATTCTGAGATGATACAAGGCTTTCCTTAAAAGCAGTGTCCACAAAATGGCTCCTTCCTGGTTGTTATAATTATGAGTTCCCAGACTGATGGAAACAATATTCAAATAATTTATACAGTGTAATTAAAGTTCATTTTGCTTGACTAACATGATAAAGTAGGATTTGGATAATTTTGTTTGGGTGACGGGTCCCCTTTAAACCTGTAATTGGAATCCTAACTGCAAATGACAATGAGTGGTGTCTAAAGATACTGTACGTTTAGATAAGCAGATAAATATTGGAACAGATTATTTGGTGGTTATGGTTAAATAGCCTGTAATGGCATTTCCTGAAGAGATGAAGTCAATTCCATTTTTGTGTGACTAACATTTGACATCTGCAACTGATTGAGGTAATATATTGGTTTCAAGCAATAATGACATATATTTGTAGTAGACAATATTCTTCCCAGACAAGGTACGAAATCCAATTTCTTTCTATAACTAGTCAATTAAATGGACAACAACATTGATATAGGCATAAACAGAGTTAGAATAAACACTGAAACATTGAACACATCCGTGGGTAATTTGAAGGGTCTGGTAAGTGTATACAATTCAGTAGCATAGGGAGAAAATTGGAGATTCAGATTCTAAAAATGGAGATTGAATGAGTAACAACATAAGAAACAGCAAGGTTGCAGAGGAAAAAGTGATTAACGGATAGTTAGCAGCCTGCATTTTTATTAAAAATTGACAGAAGCCATAAATATGATTTGCTTATTTGAAGCAGCATAGTTGCTGGACTGTGGACATTAGGGAGGTATTTATTAAAACTAAATTTTTTCTTAATTTTATTTAAAAAAAAAAATCAAACTCCCAACCACAAATGGCTTTGTTAATTAATGAATCCAAACCAAAACAGCACTTGCCAGAAAAGTCATGACAAAATTGTGCAACAAATCAAATGTTTGCTCGAAAATCACAATTTTGTCATACAAAAGCCAGACTCAAAATGCCTGAAAACATCGAAGATCACGAAGGCAAGAAACATCTTCCAATTGTAAAAGGGACATCTGTCATTGACTTCTACATGACTTGGACAGATATTTTTGGATTCAGATTTGTTGCATAATACATCTCAAAAAAGCTTTTTTCAGCTACTTTTTTCTGACAAAAATCCCTACCAGAAAAAGTTGACCCTACACTGATCATACTGGATGGACTGCTTAAAATCAATTAAGACTTTTTGTGGTGTTCATAATTTTTTTCCACTAGGAATTGTCTGAAAAACTAAAATTTTTAGAGGTTTTTCAAGATATTTGTATTTTTAGTTCATCCTTCAGCTTTTTTTTTGTTGTTTGCACTATTTATATTCAGACATTTTAATAAATTCAATGAAAATAATGATTTTAAAGTGTGTGAATGTCACGGTTTCAAAAAAGTAGTAAGCCACTAAAATCTGACCTTTAATAAAATAAGCCTCCACGTGTCTTTTTTTACATTACCCCCTTTGAATCTTAATTGTGATCAGTTGCAACTTTTCAAATGTTAGGAGTTAGAAAATACAGAATACCCAAAGCATTGGACAAGTAATTCAAAAAATGAAGAGTGACTGAAGTACTGACCAAAATTAAATTTAATGAGCACACCACTAAATATAGCACAATACATTTAGTCAATATTTTGTAGTCCATAGCAGAAGCTAAACTATATGAAAAAAAGTTTGCACACACTGTCTTTTGATTCATGGACAGAAGCAATTGAAGCTTACAATTTTAAGCAGAGCAAAAAAAATCAAAGTGGAAAATAGCTTGAATTTACTAATACAACTCCCATAGACTTCTACATGAACTCGCCAGCTTCCAGATGACAAATTATTTGCTTCTGATTTTCTAAACTGGAATTTGAATTTACAATATTTACTGTGGAACATCGATAAATCTGCCCTTGCGTCTACATTTAAAGTTAAAAAAGAAAAAAAGAAAGAACTGCCTATATAACTGCTTTCTGCTTCTTGGTGTCTGTGTATTAACTTGCATTTGTTTTATTTTGTACTGGTTAAAATTGTGTTACACCATCCTGGCCAACCCCGTGTGCCATAGCTTATACTGTACATCCTTACCTTCTTATCTTACCTTACCTTCTTGGCCATCTTGCTGACAGCAGTGTAGCAATTACTGCTGGTGGAAATCCCTTTTGTTTCCAGATACTGGATTCAACAGAAAAGCCATTAAATTCAGTTTGTGTATGTTTGGGTACCAGGATGGAGTCAGTAGGTTCAGTAGTAGAGGTAACCAGATTGAGTGGTCTGCTAGCATACTTATCCCGTCTGCAAACCAGCTTTGTGCCGGCCATGCTGGTGCTACTAGAATTGTCAGAATCCTTTCCTGTTGAATCTTTGTGAGGGTCCATTGTAACATAGGAATGGGTGGAAAGGTATAAGCCATCTGGAAAGACCAAGGTGTAGCGAGCTAGTCTACAGCCTGGAGTGCACCATCTGTCTGTAAGCATGTGAAACACGGTGTGCTTTCGTTTCCATTCTCCTGGGTCTAGAGTGTTGCGGCTATGATAATCCGCCTGCCAATTTTGAAGACTGGGAATGTTAATGGCTGTGGGAAAAGTCGAGTGCTCCTCGGTCCAGTTGATTATTCTAGAAATCTCTGTCATCGCTGCTCCGCTTCTTGTACCTCCCTGCTTGTTGAGATATGTGACAGCACTGCTGTTGTCCGACTGTATGCAAACATGAGTTGCTCTGAGGAATGCTGACCAATACATGAGGGCATTGAAAATTGCTCTTATTTCTAGAATGTTTATGCAAAGTGTTTGTTCTTGAGGATTCCAGAGGCCTTGGCATGATTGGTGCTACCATGCTGCTCCCCAGCCTTTGAGGCTGGCATCCTTGCATATGACCAGTGGAGCTGGTAGATGCCACAGTTTGCCTTTGGAGAGATTGTCTTCCTTGGACCACCAGTAGAGGTTGTTGTGTACCACATTGGATAGATTGGTTGTGATAGATTTTGGTGGTCTCTGTTCCACTGTCTCAGAAATTCTCTTTGAAGTGGTCTCATGTGGAATTTTGCGAATGGCACTGCATCTCTAGTGGATGCTATAAGTCCCAGTAGTTGAAGTATGGTAAATACTGTTACCGTGTTGGTTTGTAAGGTCAGTAACAGAACCTGTATTTTTGTAATTTTCTCTGGTCGGAGAAATAGACTCTGCAGCCTGGAGTTGACTACCATGCCTAAAAATGGGAGAATTTCAATGGGAGTCAGGATACTCTTCTGATTATCCAGTCGTGCTTTGTTAGGTGGTGAATGCATAGTTGAGTGGCTTGATGCGCTCTTTCACTTGATTCTGCACATATGAGGATGTCGTTCAGGTATGGGAATATGTTCACTCCTAGGGCGCTGATTTTCGCTACTAGAGCTCCCAGCACTTTCATAAAAACCTTTGAAGTTGAAGTTAAGCCAACGGGCATTGGTTGAAACAGATAATATTGCTGGTTGAGGTGGATTGGAATGTGTAAATACACATCCTTTAAGTCCACTTTAGTCATGAAGGCAGCTATTGGAATGGTTGCTGTTATGAAGCATATTGTCTCCATCTTGAAGCGTTGATATTATATGAATTTCTTGAGTGAGTGCAGATTCAGCACTGGGTGAAAACCACTATCTTTCTTTGGTACCAAAAAAAAAAGTTTGAGTAGAAATCCTGGAAATGCTCTTTGGGTGGTACTAAGGCTACTACTCCTTTCTCTAAAAGGTCGCAAGAATTGTGGTGGTGGCTGCCTCTTTTACCAGGTCTGTAGGTGGTTTGGAAGGGATGAACCTGAAGGCTTGAATACAATTCTGTGGCCTGATGAAATTATTTTGAGTACCCATGGATCTGAAATGGAAGTTTGCCAAACTTTGGCAAATGGTTGAAGCCTGCCCCCACCTTGAAGGTATCTTGTAATGTTACAGAGTAAGGAATCCTGCCTTTGTGAAGGTCCCCCCCCCCTCCTTGGAGCTCTTTGGCTGTGATTGCCATGGTTTGAACTTTTTGTTAGAGGAGTGTGATATCTGCCTATCTTGGGTAGATTTCCTGGAGTAGGAACCCCAAGATCTATTGTTATAGTTACACTTGTGGATATCTTTGCTTGTTCTCTTACCTTGGGGAAGGAACACTCCTTTCCCTCCTGTCTCTTCTTAAATAATTTTTTTGAACTCGGGGGCCAAAAAGTTGTGAACCTTTGAATTTAAGAGATACTAATCTGTTTTTGGAAGTTGCATCCCCTGACCATTGTCTCAACTGTACAGCCATTCTTGCTGTTATAGCTGCTGCTTAGGCTCTAGTGGCTAGTTTGGTAACATCAAGCGAATCGTCCCTTAGAAATGAGAGTGCTAGGCTGAACTTGTCGAATGCTCCAGTAGTGTCTGGGTGAAGATCTCTTTAGCTCTTGACACCAAAATCATGCTGTGTGTGCTACACTGAGGGATGCTGAAGCTGGGTTTAGGATGGCTGCTGAGTGCATAAAGTCCCTTTTCAGTGCTGACTCCATCTTTTTGTCCATGGGGTCATGGAAAGAGCTGGCATCCTCAGATGGCATCGTAGTATTTCTGAATTTTTGGAGATGTATCTCTGAGTTGCTTGTGTTTGTCAGTTATAGGATATCTAAAGTGGAACTTTTGTGGTATAGTGTTCGCTTGTCCGGTTTGGACAATTCGTCAGATATAATCTGAGTCCATGATCTGCTAGTGGGAAATGCTCTGGTTTTTATGAGTGTTACCCAGCACTTTATCCACCTTAGATACAGGTAAATATGTTTCACACAGGTAAGCAGTAATTTAATCTTATCAGGCTGCTTAGAAGCAATGGCCTCATCTGAAAAGGAATTATCTGATTCAGATAAATCAGTATTGTTTGGGTCAGAATCTGAACCTGAATCGGACTTGATGTCGGATGCATCAGACAGAAGTCCTAGACTTGGCTTTGGGCCTTGTCAGGACTTGTACCTGGTTGGCTACCACTTGTTGTACTGACAAGTGAATGTGAGATTTTAACTGACATAAAACTGTGTGAACTGCTAATTTGTAGATGTAGATGAGGAAAACTCTTGTGGTTATCTTTGTGATTGTGGAGAGTTGCTCTATCAAGAAGAGGAGCAATACTAGTTCCCATAGTATTGGGAAGGGGCTCTCAATCATACAGGCACTAATGTCTCTATGGCTATGTACTCAAAGAAAATTGTGGAGACTTGTTGCTTGTATTTAAAACTACATTAATATGGAACTCAAAACAAATATACTATTCATACTGAGAATTAAAGGATAAAATACTGTAGGTCATGATGCAACTAGTGAAGAGTAAAATTATCAGTGTTATTCTATCTAATCACATCCTTTAATTTCAGGTGACACCAGGGAAACTCATTATTGTTATGTACTGATGATGCAATTTTAACACTCACTAATCCTCATTTTAACACTCACTAATCCTAATCAGAAATACTACAATAGTATAAACAAATATACTAAACTATATAAACAAGCTGCTGTGTAGCCATGGGAGAAGCCATTTAAGCACAGGATACTCAGATAATCTGTGTAGAATGCCATTTTGCACTACAGAATTTATCTGTTATCTGCTGTATATCCTGTGCCTTTCTCCTTTTTCGGCTTTCAATGGCTGCTCTCATGGCTACACAGCAGCTTGTTTATATAAACTATAGTAGTGTTTCTGAAGCTAACATACACATTTGAATTACTTTAAAACTTTTATTTTTGGTGTAAATGTTCCTTTAAGCAACCACAATGGGTTATACAGGAAAAGTCTATGGAATCCACATTATCTTGGTTGATGTCCCAAATGATTTGGATTCCAGTAACATTTTGGCCTCTATAAACAAAACCATTGGTGACTACAAAGCTACTATGAAAGTTTGGGTAATTTATTCCACACAGATTCAGTTTCTTTGGGATTGTACCTTAACTTGCAATATCATGTTTGAGGAGCTTAATGCCCAATATAAACCCATCTCTTTAGATTAGCACTGGCATTGAGTAGATTTCAAAGGTTTTTTCAGATACTAAGTTTGCAACTAGCTAGTTTTTCAAGAAACAATAAGATGGATAGAATCAATCTCTAACACCTGTACAAACAAGTATTGCAACTTTAATACAAATTAATGAAGAACCCAAAAGTCAATTATATAATAAGTTTGGTAAATGGCAAGGAGATCTAAAGTTGATACAAGATGCTATAGAGTGGAATAATGCATTTTAATTTTTAAGTTCATCACCGTAGGGATGGGTTTCCCTTTCACGTTGCCAAAAATGTGAGAAACAGCAATAAAAATGGCGCAACATTTTTTTTAAACCATGCATTTATTTTACTTTACATTAGAGTTCATGGACATTCTTTTATGGTGAACAGTAGTGAAATATTTCAGTCATCACTAATGAGAAGCGAAATATTTGTGAAACTGCAGAAATATTCACAAAACAGCAAAAAAATGTACAAAACTTTTTTGTCACAAATATTTTGTTGCACAACAATTTTTGTTTTGTTGTGCGTCATTTTTGGAGCAAACTACATTAGCATCTATGGGTGTTTTTTTCATGGCACCTTGTTTCAGCTTTGGGCAAAGTCACACACATTTTTCTTAGTATATTGTGTAGTATGGTTGGAAAAATCACTGATGGAATGTATATCCCTCCGAGAATCCTCACCTGGAGTTGAAAGGTGGGGCTCAATTAAGGCTGATCTCTGCCCTGTTCTGAGAGAGAGAGAGAGAGAGAGAGAGAGAGAGAGAGAGAGAGAGAGAGAGAGAGAGAGAGAGAGAGAGAGAGAGAGAGGAAAGCCACTAAGGCTGGATTGGAAACATTTCAGTTTGACTGCATGCACCCTGTGTTATTTGGCATAAGGAGTTTATTGCTGGACACTTTAGGTTTTTTCCACAAGGAGACAAGTTCACTGGCTACAAGCTACTGACCTAAAGTGCAAAGTGCTTGGGGAGTGAGCTGCGCCAGCTTCAAAGAGAAAGCACAGGGAATCTCCAAAGGACTGTGAGTGAGCTATTATTTGTCACATTTAAATTGCCAAAATGGGACTGGGGGTCCTTTGGGAAAGGACATTTTCCTTCACCAACAAGGCTGGAACTTTTTTGCTTTACTGCCTCCTCAAAGGTTATGCTGTTTTATTTTTGCGTGTAAGCTGCTGTGTTAAATAAAATCACATGCAACGATCAGCTGAAAACCTGGTGTACTGTCTGTTATCATTGTGAAAGGAACTGCTGCTACTATTCCCCCACAATTGCTACACATACTGTATGCCCTACATTGTTAGCGAACATTCAACCCACTACACTACAATTGCTTTTTCTATAAAAAAAAAGGCTACCATGTTGCCAATTTCTTAAAAATGTATTTGTGATTATTGGCATTATTATTGACATTACCTCTGGTATTACTATACTTAGTAACTATGTTGCTGTTTAAGCAAAAAGTGCCATATATAATTTATATTTTACTACTAGCTTACAAACACAGGAACAACAAATAATAATCTGACCACCAACAGATAATATCTAGGTGCTTTGTATCTCACATTAATATGAATAAACCAGATATTTATACAGATGTCATTATATAGACAGTAGGATGGCTCCTCAGATGCCTTTGGTTGATGTGGAAGGAAAGGGGAATGATAAAATGACATATGTGTTGTGGGTTTTTTTGTCCAGCATCTTTTTTGATTCTCAAAAATTTTCATCACCGGGAAAACACGGAAGTTCTGTCAGAAGTACTCCATTGCAGAGCGTTCAGTTTGCAGACAAGATGGTGGTGCCCAGGCCTGCACACTGACATCATTGTGCATTCCGTGCATGTGCCATCATCGCAATGAAAATGCAAAATAAAAACGCCAAGACATGGGTTCAATGTCTAAAAGTAGGCTGCACTTCTTAGAGTTCTTGGATGGTTCTTAATTCTTTAATTGTTTCCTGGACTGTATTGCATGGAACTGGAAAAAGTTAATCATTAATTATGTGAAGAATATGTGAAGCATAGACCTAATAATGGTTTTAGGAGGTATAACTTAAAATGAGTGGAACAGGATTAGGAATGATAACTTTGTGTAAAAATGGATGTACCTTTGGGTAAATTACATTTAAAAGAGCAAGTTTAGTTGAGTGATGTTTTTTCCTTTCCTTTCTTTTTCTTTTCTTCTGTTGTATTTTACACATATCTTCTTTTTTCTTCTATATGTTATTGCATACTTATGTTAAGTTAGTTTCTTTTGTGATGATGCAAATTATGTATATAGTGTATGTTTTGTATTTTGTGGAAATTTAATATAAATAAAAAATTGGATTTAGGAAATGTTGACAACCATGAATAACCATGGAAACAGAAAGTGAACAATAAAGGAGAACTGTAAAATAAATAAAAAAAAATAATAATAATTCAAAATGATTTTCTATTTTCGCTCATGTTAGTTGAGCAAAATAAAATGCACTTACACTGCATGTATTATTTACATTTTGTTTCCTTCGATCTTGGAATTACACAATCACAGCATGCAGGCAGGAGATAGTTTGTAGACACTGTTATTAAGACAAGTTGTGTATCACCCCAAAATCTTGTGTATGCACCAGAATGGGGGACCTGATGCCTATAAAAATGACCTACACAATTATAGAGCATTAGGAAGGAGGGGGAATGTGAGGAGGGCAGTGGAAGTGAAAAGTAATTGACTGCCCCACTTCTATGCCTCAGACATAGAGGTGAGGCAGGTAATATATGATTGACAGCTCACATATTTAAACACCTTAGAAAAGATATGGATGCTTTACTGGAAAAAAGAATTTGGGTTCCATCTTTAATTTGCTAACAACTCTTATCATTGAGCTTTTTGTGTGTAGGTGACATGTCAGCTTTAAAGGGGAAACATTTATTTTTATAAAAAAATGTACACTAAACTAGGTTAGATCTTTAATAATTCTCAGCCATGGTGTTTGACAGTACTGTACTGCATTGCAACTTACTAATTCATGATAGAATCAGCAAATTAGAACAGATGAAATCTGTCAGAAATGTATATCATGGGTGTGTTGGTTGGAACAAGGAAAAAAATTGGGTTATAGTAGATCTTTGCACTGTCTCCTAGTCCTGCATCACAGCTATTAGATCAGTGTAACAGTCGGGGATGTACAGCACAGATATGGCATGGGGTTTATGAAAACAAAATCTTAGAAAAAAGGCTTTTAAAAAATAATCACACCAGCAGTGCTGTGGTGACATATTCCTATAAAAACCAGGTCCGTCTTTAGATATTTTTATGCTATTTTGTGCTACATGCTTATTATGTTCTTTTCAAAAAGTGCCACAACATGTGACAGTAATGAATTCTTACAATTATTGGTCTTCAGATAAAACCTGACACGTTACATGTGTCAGCCTAGTATTTAGGGGATTCTTTTAATGGTGTCTCATTGATTTCATTGACAAATATGAACACGTAGTTATGGCTCTGAACAATCATTTCCTTTTCACTGCTAAACTACTGCCATGATTTTAGTTCTAGTGGATTACTATTATTATTATTGATAATATATAATAATATAATTATATAGCCTAAACCCTAAATGCTCCTGAATCTGCATCCGGGGCATTAATTAATTACCCCAATAATATTTTAACTTGGAATAAGAGGTACAACTTGTGAGATTATGAGCCTAGAAGGAAGCATAATAAAAAATGTACCATGTTTACTTTATTTACTTCCTGAGCTGAGTGCTCCTAACAAGGTTACATCTAATTCACTCTTACATATAGCCTTAGAGATTGACAAACTTATTAGTGATTCCCAGCATCCATGTCAAGGCTAAGTGTGGTTTATACAATTGTGTGCGGTCTGTTCTTATGTGTATGTATACTGTAAATTATTGAACATTTTCATGCTGGAAGTAAAGTATTATAATGCATATACAGTATGTGTGTGTGTGTATAGAATATATACATATATATATATATATATATGTTAAAGATGTTTTGCTTTAAATGGTGGCCCCATGCCTTTGAAAATGGGGCCGTTGGTCTGGGCAGTATATCTCTCTCATAAAAGGGGGATGATTAATCTCATGGAACCAATGCTGTGGTCTAGGTCAACTCTCTCCTTTGAAGGCTGATGCCGTACGCGGACTAAGCTCTATGTTTGAAACCAATGCCCCGGTTGGACGACCTTTATATCAGGTAGTGTTTTTATGCTGGGAGGCTTTAGCAATTGAGTATTATGACCAGAGGTAAATAGTTAGGGACCGCCATATGGGTTTTACCTTGATGTGGTATGGTGGCTTATCAATTTTATGATCATAATTTTGTAACTAAAAAAACCCTGTCTTTGTAAATACATGCATCTGCATAGATTATTTATGTGACAGGGGACCAGGAAATGTCTCTATGCCTGCAGTTAATTTGGCCAGATCAGTAGCACTTAGACACTTAGATTGTATTTTAGTATTTAGCCAACGAGCACTCCCACAACCTTTCCTTTTGGCATTATATATATAGTCTGTCCCACAAGTGGGTTAATGTGGTTAGATTCTCTGATCATGCAGTATCACAGTGTAGAGACTCTTAACATCCATTGTTACCAACAGGCAATTGCTGGGGATATCACCTAAGTCTTTGAGTCTCCTAATCACGTGACTTGTGTGTAGGAGGGCATAGAGTGTACCAGAGGCTGTGATATTTTGTGGTCAAATAACCAGCTCTATGGTGGCTATGTGCTCTTGTCCACCACTACTGTATGTCAGACGGGTTCATCAAAAATGGCACTGTCAATCCAACACACTTCTGAGGACAGTAGGACGCACCCATGGCTCTGATGTCTCTTTGATAATGTACATGGTAAAATGTAATATTGCAGTATGTTACTTTTGGTTTTAACATTCTAATGATGATTGACAGGTGCCTCAAGACTGTCTTTTTGGCGCCATTTAGCCCTATTAAAATGTTTGCTTGTGCATTGTGTGTTTTCCCTGACGAAGGCTCCTGCGTGGAGCTGAAACATTGGATCACAATAAACCTTCACCTATTTGACTAAATTGCCATGTTGGAATAATCCTTGGACTGTCTTTATTTATCTCCTATGGACTAGCACCCAGGCTTTTGTTTCCCCTCATGGAAATCCGTTCCATTTTTGTTCAATATATATATATATATTATATATATATATATATATATATATATATATATATATATATATATATAAAAAGCTGTTAAGCTCTTTTGCTTAACCTAGCACCGTAACTATGACAGATTAAGTGCTAGAATTCTATTTTGCATGAAATTGACTCACATAAATTGTAAAAAAAAAACACCACGGAAGCAACAGATGCAATTATTTTATCTATATGTGACTTTGTATAATGATAAGGAGGTCATTTGATGTACCAGAAGTCAACATACCAAAAAGAATCATTAAAAAATCAATACAAAAATCTGTAAAGATATAAAATACAAAAGTGTGTGCCTTATCATCCCCATCATTTTAAGATCTTGCAGGAAGGGCCCTTCAATTCTCCTTTACATTCTGTAACCCTTGCCAATTCAGTTATTGGAAGAAAAAATATGATTATGAGGTATATTTATTGTTAGGAAAACAAAAAAATACAAAACTGCAATCATAGATCATTTTTTACTATTTTTACTGTGTGGCATAATGTTTATTTAAAAAGCTGTGTAATAAAAGCCTAAAATAGAGTATAAAAGTGTATAAAATTGTGTTGTAAAAGCAGAGTGAAAAATGATGTAGGTAAAATTACACACCTAAAATAAAATTGCAACTTTACACACAGGCATGTTAGTATCCATTCCCATATATATAACCCCACACCCAACACATTTGATAATAAAACCTATTCTTTTGTTTTCAACTTGTATTTCTGGGACCCTGCTAAACCACCAAACCCAGGTGAATACACAACATACAATATCTCCCTTGCATCTGGCAGAACAGCGATATGTGTGTAGTGTAAGACATATGACTGCCTTTTGTTTTATGAATACCTTCTGTTTTACACTGCACATTTTGCATTGTGAAAAACTCTTTGGTTGATTTTAGCTTATCTCACATTAACTGTGATGGTTTCTCTCCTTCGTTACTCTCCAAGTCCTATCTCCTTACATTCCAATATCTTTCACTTATGAGATTGAAACAGGATTTGGATATATGACTCAAATTATTAACCTGTGTCTGTGATATACAGTAAACCAGTGGTTCTGGATGCAAAGTTAGCCACAGGCAAATAAATCAGTGGTTTATGGTTTTTGGTGAGGACCAAATATTTTGCCAGGTTTTGTCACAAAAACTTCCCCTAGACTTTAATGTATTTTGTACTGTAAAAGTCTTGCAGAAAAAAAATATTTGTGCAGACACAGCTTAAAAATGCCCATTTACTTATATATAGTATATAGTAAGTTAGGTTGAAAAACGACACACGTCCATCAAGTTCAACCTTTTAACTCTTTTTTTAACTACTAGTTGATCCAGAGGAAGGCAAAAAACAAACATCTGAAGCATCTCCAATTTGCCTCAGAGTGGGAAAACAATTCTTTCCTGACTCCGAAATGGAAATCGGACTAGTCCCTGGATCAACTTATACTATGAGCTATCTTCAATAACTCTGTATTCCCTCACTTGCTAAAAAGCCATCCAGCCCCTTCTTAAAGCTATCTAATGTATCAGCCTGTACAACTGATTCAGGGAGAGAATTCCACATCTTTAAAGCACTCATTGTAAAAAAAACCCCTTCTTAATATTTAGGCAGAACCTTTTTTCTTATAATCAGAATGGGTGACCTCCTGTCAGCTGGAAAGACCTACTGGTAAATAAAGCATTAGAGAAATTATCATATGATCCCCTTATCATATCACCAGTGTGAACATCCCCAATTTGACCAGTTTTGAACCATATCACCAGTGTGAATATCCCCAATTTGACCAGTTTTTCCCTCATAGCTAAGATTTTCCATAACTTTTACCAGCTTAGTTGCCCTTCTCTGTACCCTCTCTAATACAATAATGTCCTGTTTGAGTGATGGAGACCAAAACTGTACGATATATTCTAAATGGGGCCTTACCAATGCTCTATGCAGTGGAAGAAAGACCACTTCCTGTTGTCAATCAATGCCCCTTTTAATACAGCTCAATACCTTATTTGCCCTTGATGCTGCTGACTGGCATTGTTTGCTACAGTCATATTTATCATCTAAAAGGACTCCAAGGTCCTTTTCCATAATGGATTTGCCTAGTGCAGTCCCATTAAGGATATAAGGATATTTTTACATCCCAGGTGCATGACTTTACATTTATCAACATTGAATCTCATTTGCCACTTAGCTACCCAGATTGCAGTTTGTCAAGATCCTGTTGCAAGGATGCCACATACTGAATGGAATTAATTGGGCTGGATAGTTTTGTGTTATCTGCAAACACTGATACATTACTTACAATATTCTTCCGTAAGTCATTAATAAACAAGTTTAAATAAACATGGACCCAATACCGAGCCCTGAGGGACACCACTAAGAACCTTACTCCAAGTAGAGAATGTCCCATTAACAACCACCCTCTGTACATGATTAGGGATGTAGCGAACTGTTCGCCGGCGAACTAGTTCGCGCGAACTTCGACTGTTCGCGTCCGCCGCAAGTTCGCGAACGTCGCGCGACGTTCGCCAATAGGCGTTCGCGTCAAAATCGTTCGATCGTTCGACCATTCGACCGCTAAAATCGAAGGATTTTCGTTCGAATCGAACGATCGAAGCATTCGATCGAATGAAATCATTCGATCGAATGGCTTCGATCGTTCGATTCGAACGAAAATCCTTCGATCGAACGATTTCAATCCTTCGATCGTTCGTATCGAACGATTTTCGGATGTTCGAAGTTCGCGAACAGTTCGCGAACTGTTCGCAAATTTTGCCGGTGTTCGCGAACGGCGTTCGCGAACACATCGGCGGCGGTTCGCTACATCCCTATACATGATCCTGTAGCCAGTTTCCTATCCATGTGCAAACGACTTCATTAATCCTAAAAGACCTTACTTAGAAAGCAGTCATTTGTGGAGAATGGTATCAAACACTTTTGCAAACTCCAAATAGATACTGCCCCCACCCACTGTCCAGCTTCTTACTTACCTCATCATAAAAAGCAATCACATTTGTCTGACATGACATATCCTTCATAAAGCCATGCTGTGCTGATTGCTGCTCATAATGTCATCCACCAGGACAAAATTTTGAATGTGGTCCCTTAATAAGCCTTCAAATAATTCCCCCCCCCCCCCCCACAGATGTCAAATTTAATGGCCTATAATTGCCAGGCTGAGATCATAATCCCTTTTTAAATATTGGAATGACATCAGCTTTTCTCCAATCCATAAGTACCATACCAGATGAAAGCAAATCTGAGAAAATCAGAAATAGGGGCCAGTCTTAAACTGAGCTGAGAGCTCTCTTAAAACTCTGGGGTGTATGCCATCTGGCCATGGCACCTTGTTTACATACATTTTTGTTAAAGCTTTATGAATCATATTCTGAGTCAGCCACTGACTAGATTGAGCTGAGTCATCAGTGCAGCTATGAAGTGAACCTGGGAACTCAGACTCCTCTATTGTATACACTAAAGAAAATAACTGATTTAGCACATTTATCTTTTCTGTATCTGGTACAAACAAACTTGTACCATTATTTAAAGGAGCAACACTCTCAACTCACATTACTCTTTTTACTATTAAAATACTTAAAACCCTTTTTGGGGGTTCAATGCACTCTTACTTTCCTTTCTTTGCCCTCCAGATTGCTATTTTACAACATTTATTATAGTGTTTATATTCAGTAAATGCAGCTTCTGTCCCCACAGACTAGTTTTTAAATGCCTTTCTCTTCTTTCCTAGTAACTTCTATATTAAGCCACATAGGGTGATTCTCATTGCTTCTTAAGGGTATAAATTGGGAACAGTAATGATTTAATGTCATTTTAAATGAAAACCATTTCTGTTCTGTGTTTTTAGCTGAAAACATAATGTCCCAACCAATGCTCAGAAGAGCAACCCTCAATGCAGTAAACTAAGCTTTTCTGAATTTTTTTTGTGTTTTGTGAATTTTTGCAAATTTTTGGCAAAGCAGCACAGGATAGATTTGCTCATGACTATTCCTGACCAGAATGTATGATCATCAATGAGTTTGTGCATAGGTTTTTGGTCATTTACAGTGATGGGCGAATTTGCGCCATTTCGCTTCGCTGAAAAATTTGCGAGTTTTGCACGAAATTCGCGAAATGGCGAAAAATTCACAAAACTGCGCCGGCGTCTAGTTTTTGACGCCGGCGCCCGTTTTCCAACGCCGGCGCCCGTTTTTGACGCTGGCACCCGTTTTTTTCCGCGAATTTTCGCGTTTCACGAATTTATTTGCTGATGGCGAATCGCGCAAATTCGCCGAGAATTCGCGTCTGGCGAATAAATTCGCCCATCACTAGTCATTTAAATACTGCTGTGCTCACACCACATAAAACATTTTCAGAGGATTATCCCATTCAGCACATTCTCTAAAATGACTTACTTCTGGTAAAATGTCCAGCAAGCTCCACTGCAGAAACCAAACTTTTAGTGGAAGTAGAGACATCTGGTAGTTATTGTTTCTATGTGACCAATGTAAAATATTCCTCCTAAACTTAGGTCTCAGTAGAATAGTAGGAAGCCTTTAGTATTTAGAAGCTGCCTATTGTCGTATCATGTTGCTTCAGATATTGACCTTTCAATATCAATATCTAACTAGTTGACTGACTAGTTAGTTGCTATGATCAAAATACATGTACAAGATCTATTTTCTGGAATGCCTAGGGAGAAGGAATATTTCCAGAATTTGGATCTCCATATGATGTCTGCTAAAAATTATTAAAACATCAAATAAAACCAAACAGGGTTATTTTGCCACAAATATCAGGTACTGCAGCTTATATAACATTAAATACAAGCTACCTTTTTTTATTACAGAGAAAAAGAAAATCATTTTGAAAAAATAGAACAAATTTGATCAAAGGGGGGGGGTCTATAGAAGACCGTTTTCCCATGATTTAAAGCTTTCTGAAGAGATCCCATACCCCAAAAATATTTTGTGCTTTTTTGTTTTTCAACAGAGTGGGAAACAATCAAACTACATGGTTAGACAGCTGCATTACAATTAAAATGAATAATTAATGGAGCTATAGCTTACTTTGAATATATTTTTCATATGTCATTACATTATTGTATAGTCATTGCATTAAAATATTTTAATGAACTCTAAAAAAAAAGATTGAATTACATTATTCATATTTTCATTTTGAGACATTATAAACCAATTACGTTTTTAATTGATTCAAGTTTTGTAAAGTCACTAATAATTTGTAAAACTTGCATAATGAGTACAAAAAAACAATACAATTAAACTTTTTATGTGCACCCACTCACTAAGCATTTTAAAACAAAGTATGAAAAGTTGCTGAATACTCAGGAAAATCTTGCCAACTCTCACTCTGCAAAGCAGTGAGGCATATATCATTAGAGTTGTAGTGTTTGGGATATTTCAGATCTATACATCATAAGAGTGACAGTGATGGTGGTTGGTGATGGATAATAATGCACCATTGTTGTACACTGTACACTGTACAGCCAAAATTTTTGATTTGACAGTGTGATTTTGGATATTGTATGGTAAGCAATATTAAGAGGCACGTTTTTCAAATTTCAATTCATGTGAATTATTAAAAACTTCCCTAAACTCCTCTAAATTCAAAATTTGACCGATCAAAATTTACCTCATTAATTTAACTCAAATGAATTAAATCGACCCGAAAAATATGGTCTGATCATGGTTCAGTTTAAAACAAAGACCTACATTTTCTGTGTTTCTGGACCTAACTTTCCCCATGAGTTTTGTTCAGTTATTGAAATAAATGAGTCACAACTCTCTGCCTTCAATTCATCATGGTTTATGCTCCGGTTCTGTTTTGCTCCTGATCGTGTTCCTTGTCTGTGGCTTTTTCCTCTGTATATGAGCTGGACTGTCTTTGACCTCCACATTTAGGGGTCCATATACTAACAATACAAGTTCTTTTTTTCCAACTTAAAAAATTAGTGGTTTTCCTATATTTCTTAAAAGCTCTAAAACATTTCTATTTAAGTGTAAAAAACACAAAAAACTCTAATGCAAAAATTTTCCAATAAAAGTGTCCGAGATCCTATAGTCAATGGTACCTCCGCTGAACTGATCAGACTGCTTTTTACCAATTTCCCTACCCCTTTTCACAGGTGGAAACTTGTAAGGGCTAGGTGTGCTACTTATACCAAACATAAAGCAAGTAGTATGTATCTGTATGTATCTGTAACCATTGTGTACTTACCTTCTAAATGTATCTGTCTGATAAAGCTACTGTACATTAGAAAAATGTCAGAAACAGTAATGTTTATTTATAACATGCAAAGTTAAGCAGACATTACAAGTTACTGTTACTGTGACTTATATTTTCATTTGTTAATGCCTAGTAAAGAACAGCAGTGGGATAATGAAAGATATATTTCAAAGCCTTAATCCAGGAAATGTACTGTATAACATGCCATCCTATAAAATACAAACTGAACATTGGGGATTGAGGAGAGCAGTATTAGTGCTGTGGAGTCTGCATGTGATCAGCAAATGGAAATGCACATGGGCAGACTCAGTAACAGCACATGCAGAGGAAGTGTTACAGCAGTGATTGGAGAACTAAGATTGTATAAAATGAGTTACATGTACCTGGGAAAATGGCTGTCTGTCTGGACAAGGTAGCAGGAATGCAGCAGGGCAAGGACACACCCACAAGTTGCTGAGCAGGAAAAAGAGCAGAGCCAGAGCAGCTGAGCGCATGGACACACCCACATGTTTCTGTGCAGGGGAAGGAGCAGAGCCAGGACAGCTGAGCAGCAGAGAGAGCAGAACGGAACTGAATTGGTTAAAGAGCTGAGAGGCCTCCAGCACCAGAAGCAGGCAATAGACAGAGGATTCCTGATGGGTCCATCTAATAGACGAGCGACTGAATCAACTTGTACCCCAAGCCTCCATATTATCAATGCATCATTAACCCTTGCTGTCCCAGGAGTTACAGACTTCTTCTAGTTTCTTTTGCATCATGCATTATAGTCATTTCTGGCCACAACTTTGAACTGCCCTCTCTGTAGCATCCCTTCATTTTCTTCTCAGATGGCTCCATACTGACTTTTACTGTATATATTGGGAACCAGTTAATGTGCCATTTACCAGAGATACATTTTAACAATTATTTTGCCAGAGCCTTCAACGGATTCTAAAGCTTTATAGGCACTGGTTTAGGAACTCATTGGCTACACTACACTGATGAAGTGAGTCCTGCTTTCCCAAAGACCGTGGACCTGTGAATTCAGGTCCCGTGACCTGAGTGACTGTACAAACTGGGCTCCTGAGTGATGCAGATATATAATCCAGTATTTACTTCAGTTTGTCCTCTCATATTAAAGTGAAGGTTTAGGCACTGGTCCTGTTAAGATTTGTTAGGTTTACTTTGTATTATTGGTATGTTTAACATTGCTATATGTTAATGAAAGGAAAGGGGTTATCCAAAAGTCTTCCTAAGCGAAATAAGAAATAGAAATTGGTTGCTATTCTACTAAGCATGTTATGTAGAGTGTCTAAATAGTGTATGACTAAATCAAGTAATATTATATGGATAATATTCAGACATTGCAGTGAATGTTAACAGTAGAGGTTCTGTCTATTGGCTACACAAGTAATTAGTATTTGTGGAAAACCAGTAAACTGCAGTTAAGCTTCCAGTGTTGTTCTTTATTTTTTTGAAATCACAAATCATTTCATAAAACAGCAACTGTGAACCTAACAGGGATTCTTCGAACTCCATATTTGCTACAAGGAGAGGCAATGTATGTAAGACGATACAAGGGTGCCAATACATTTAACAAAGAGGTAAGGTATACAAAATTGCCATATTTGGAGAGATGGTTGTGACATAGACCTTACAAATGAATCAATGGTTAAATTTGTTGTACTTTGTTAGCTAGTAAAAATGTTACAGGACACCCCTTTTGAAATGAAAAATAACAAAGTGGTGTAAAGAGGATACCTTGATTGGCTAACTAATATAATCATAGCAAGCTTTCACAACAATTTAGTTCATTTTTTGGTGATCAGCTTGAATAAGGAACTAAAATGTTCTGAAAGCTTGCTATGATTATATTAGTTAGCCAATCAAGGTATCACCTTAACACCACTTTGTTATTTTTTTTTTTCAAAAGGGTTGCCCTGTAAACTAATCAGTGGTAAGATGACTATGAAGATTTTCATTCATCCAGGTCATGGTATATCTAGTATAGGTAAATCTAAAAACAACTGGATTTGCTGAGTAATCAATGAAGACGTTTCACTACTCATCCAAGCAGCTTCTTCAGTTCAATTGACTGGTGTGGGAAATTCTCGGCATATAAACTCTTCCACTAATCCAATCACAATGGCACATTGTAACTCTTCAAAGAGGTGACATCTAAAGAAATTCACAGAGGTGTAGATTCTGTGTAGTTACTGTGATAGGATTATCCAATGTGTCATGCAACTCCTAGAAAGAGGTGTAACTTGTGAGAGTTGCATGAATGGATGTGTGAAGTGTTCTGAAAACGCCGGGGTACAGATTTTAGAACAGCATTGTATGTAGCAGCCAGGTAGTGTCGAAGGCCCCTGCCTCTATTCAGGGATGGTTTCTCCACCTTGACATGAATCGCCTCTTTTATGCCTCGTTCAAACCAGCAGTCTTCTTTATCCAATATTTGGACCTTGCTATCTTCAAAGGAGTGTCCCTTGTCTTTTAAGTGTAGAAAGACAGCTGAGTTTTGCCCTGTAGAGTTCGCCCTCCTATGCCGAGCCATTCGCTTGGTGAGCAGTTGTTTTGTCTCCCCAATGTATATATCTGTGCACTCCTCGCTACATTGGACTCTGTATACCACATTGCTTTGTTGGGTTGGATCCTTTGGGTGTACCAGTTTTTGTCTCAGTGTGTTGCTAGGTTTCAAAAACACAGGGGCGTGGTGTTTGTTAAAAATCCTCCTGAGTTTCTCTGACACTCCAGCTACATATGGGATGATTATGTTTCGCCTACTATGTGTCTCCGGGCGGTTATTTCTATTGGTGTTCCTGTTGGGCTTGGTTGCTGCTGTTTTGACAAAGGCCCAGTCTGGGTAGCCACACACTTTCAAAGCTCCTCTAAGATGTTTTTGCTCTTTGTCTTTGTCTTTTGCCACAACTTCCGTCCTGTGGTGCAGAGTTCTAATGACAACCAGTTTGTGTTCCAGCGGATGGTGGGAAGAGCTTATATGCCGAAAACTTCCCACACCAGTCAGTTGAACTGAAGAAGCTGCTCGGATAAGTAGTGAAACGTCTTCATTGATTACTCAGCAAGTCCAGTTGTTTTTAGATTTAACTATACTAGATATAATCAGTGGTAACACCTACACAGGCTTTTTACAAATTCCTGGTTTTATTTAACATTTGATCTGCCTCAGAAAGATATCCCCCCTTAATCATATGGTATAATGTATATATTTATATTTTCAATTTACCATATGAAAATAAATTAATATCAGCACTGTGTTCACATCATGATTGCTTTTTAAACGATCCAATTTATTTTCTTTCTGCAGCTTAAACAGAGTTGGGCTATTTTTTTCCTCATGAAGTTTAGATTTCATCCATTTATTCATTGTGGAAAGTAAAAGGAAAAATGCTTGGTTATCCTGCTTACGTATACGATAATCCTCTCCAGCCAGCATTGCTATAAATGTAAATGAGCCATGTCATCAAACTTGTGATACTATTACACTGAGACTTTATCTAAAATCCTCCCATAAAGCATGATAGTAACCTTTTTAAGAGAAGAGACATTTCACATTAAAACTTTAAAATCTTTCTATGTGCAGCTAGTTCTCAATAATAAGAAATTTAAATGCTTTCTAACTTTCTTTTGAGCTGGAATATTACTATAGGCACAGCAACTTATCTACACATATCAGACATGATTCGTTTTCAGCATCTATTTATTTCCCTTACACAGGCACCATATACTCATTGCATATTCCTCTCTAGAGACTATAAGAATGAAAGATCGGCATGTACCAGCTTTGGAAAAATACATTTATGGACTTATACTGCTGGGAATGTATCATTTGGTTGATAGGCTGTGCCCCTTTCTGAAAGGGCAATCCAACAATGGCACCTTTGTCAAAACTAAATATGCAAGTAGGGCAAAAATAAAGTCTTTGGAAACAATAAGGGAAAACCAATGTATTGAATATAACTATATACAATTTTTTTTAGTCTCAAATAGTGATGACCAGAACTGCCTTGTTTGGCTTGGCCAAAAAAATTCAAGAAATTCTGGAAACTTTAGAAAAATGGTGAAATTTTGCCAAATGGAGTCAATTGGTACTTTTCAATGCTTTTTTCTTGCGCCAGATTCATTGGAGTCATTGGGCATTTGTTATTGCACCAAAGTCAAGAACAGATTTGCCACATTTTTTGTCACAATGAAACCGTAAATTTTCACAGCAGAATAAGGTGAAAAATATCACTCATCTCTAGTTTATTGTTAAAATAGAATCAGGGTAGTATCACCCTTTACATTTAAGTTACGAAGACCCATTGAGTTTGTATCTGTAATACTGCTCTGTAATGCACTGCAAACAGACTCACACACCAAAATGATAGCATCTGTCAAAGATCCTGCAGCCATCAGCAATTTTGAGTGTACAGACAATGAATTTTACTTTTGATCATTATGGATCTTTTGCAGCCAATTTATACAGATTTTTTAACAGGCTTTTAATTGGAAAAAAACCTGCACTTTAAAACTTCTAAAAAACATTATTTCCTTCCAGATGTAAACATTTTTGAAGACATATCAAAGTTATGAAAATGGAACACTGTAATGGAATTTTGTAAACATGAAATTATTATGAAGTCATGGCAGCTCTGCTATTGATAACTATTTTTTGTATGTTACTATAGATGTAATAATTTTTAAGGCAATTATTTTTCTCTACACACTAGCATCGATTTAAAATTAAAGTAATAAAATATAATACCATGTTGCCCTGCGCTAGTAAAACTGATGAGTTTGCTTCAGAAACATTACTATTGTTTATATAAATAAGCTGTTGTGTAGCCATGGGGGCAGTTATTCAAAGGAGAAACAGCTACAGAAGATAAGCTCTGTAGAACATAACGTTATCTATTATCCATTATCTATCCTATGCCATATAGCCTTTTTTCAATTTCCTCCATTGTTACTCAGCAGCTTGCTTATATGAACTATAGTAGTGCATCCGGAACAAACACATCAGCTTTACCAGTGCAGTGCAACACTAAATAATATTTTCATTACATTTTTGGTGTTACTGTTCCTTTAAGCACTTTGAATCCCAGAGTAAACTTTGGTTCTACAGTATAATTAATGAACAAAAAACATGTTCAATGCTGTTTGGGATAAAAAAAAAATTCCTTGTGTTCCACAAGAGATAATACTTGAAATATTCTTCTTTTTTTGTCATATATGCACTGATTTCAACATTGTGTGCCTTTGATAAGAGAGAAGTCAATTTTATGTTTTGAAGGATATAACTTGGGACAACAATATATTAAAAAAGTGTTGTTTGTTTCCTTTTTTTGCATTGTGTTATTCTCTCAGAAGGCAAATGTGTTTAGCAATCGAAAGAAAAAACATCAACTATTTATTTTGCAGAATTTGTTACTGTTAGCCTAGGGCAGTAATTTACTAGATGTAACACTAGAGGTTCAGATCCCTCAAGGG
Source organism: Xenopus petersii (assembly GCA_038501925.1). NCBI lineage: Eukaryota > Metazoa > Chordata > Amphibia > Anura > Pipidae > Xenopus > Xenopus petersii. Next base: position 72,767,401 of record CM076683.1, on the reverse strand, counting down.
CAAACTGGCTTTACTGGGCCTTGGTGTACCCAGGCTCCCTGGAAACATTGGATGGGTCAGACACCAGGAGACAAAGAGGAAGATCCACCCCTTCTCACTCACTATACCACAGTGTGACAGGATGTGGTCACAACACCTCTTGGCCAATAATTGTGATATGTAAATTACAACTAGCTATATGGGCATCTGCCCAGCAACAAGGGAGATCAGAAGTGTAGGGATTTAAAGGCAGTGAAAAGATATGCATAGGGGAGTGGTTGATGTGGAGTGGTGAGATGATTAATAAGTCTAGCAGCAGCATATAGAACCAGGGCCGGATTTAGTGAGTGGGCACCCCGAGGCCATGGTCCTAGCACCCACCCGTATACCCCCTCCTGCACTGGAGCGATGGGGAGCTATGATCCCTGGTAAGCGGCTGGGTGGCATGCTGCCCCTATTATTCTGCTGCCCTAGGCCCTGGCCTTTGTGGCCTCACATATTACTAGGGATGTGCCTGTCAATAATGTGTAAGAGTGTCTAAATTTTCACATCCCTACATTGTCCCCCTGGTGAATTCCTTCTGTCCCGACAAGGAATCTTTCGGAAATCAAAATGTAGTAATATATTGTAAACACATATGTAAAACTTTCAATATTACGGTTACCATCCTCTTCAGTAGCCTCTCCATAGGTCTACTAGGGACACTATGGTTAATCTGAAATATAAGCAGTTAAGGCACATCATGCAAGAAACCTTTTCATATCTGAAAATACATTGCACTTAGCTATATGTATTGCATCTTTATACCCTTACCTTATAACCTCTTCGGGGTAACTCTCCTGAGTAACCCATGTTACGTCGCGAACCCCATAGACTTCAATGGGAAGGTGAATTTTAAAAGCTAGAAAAGACATTTCTGGCCAGAAAAATTATTTTAAAGTTGTTTAAAGGGTGCAACGACCTGGACAGTGGTATGCCAGAGGGGGATCAAGGGCAAAAATGTATCTGAAAAATACATTGTTGACACAGCGCTGCGTTTTGTGCTGTAAAGGGCAGAAATCACACTACGTCACTCAGGTGATGTTTCTGGACACGGAATGTGAAAAAGCTCACACAGCTAGGTGGCACTTGGTTAAAGACTGGGCAAACAATGCCTGCAAGGGCAACGTATACAGTAGTGGATACGGAATATATTATTGCTGCTGTAAAAACAGCTAGGTGGCACTTGCATACCTCCCAACTGTCCCTCTTTTGACCACTCAACCCCCTGTCCCTCTTTTGTACTGGAAAGTCCCTCTTTTCTCTGCACTGAACAGCCAGAAAAAAACAGTTTCTAACTTAATTAGCTTTTGGCAGAGAGCTCAGAACAGCTAACAGGTGCAAATAAGATACTTTGTAACAATTTTGACTCTGGTTGGTGCTGGTAGTGGTGAACTACTAGGAGGAGCAGCACACCAGTCCCACTCCCCAACACAGCTAGACTAATAGCACTGGGCTCTTATAGTAGCAAAGTAAAAAAAACAAAAAAGAAAATAAAAGCAGTCCTTACAAGGACTATTGGGTTATTACAGCAGTCAGCACTCAGCAGATGAGATCAGAAGCAGTGCCCACAGCAGCTACATACAGAGCACTGCAGTAGAAGGTAGATTACTACTAGTCAGCAAAGCTAACTAACCTAAACTCACTATCCCTCAAATCCCTGCAGAGTTCTGTCCCTACAATTCAGAGCAGTATCAAGTAGATTACTAGCCAGCAAAGTTACTATCAACTGTCCCTCAAATCACTAAACAGCTCTCTCCCTACACTAGCTCTTCCAAGCACACACAGGCAGAATGAAAAAACGCTGCAGGGCTTCAATTTATATATGGAAGGGGAGTGGTCCAGGGGGTGTGGGGGTGGTCCAGGAGGGAGAGCTTCCTGATTGGCTGCCATGTTTCTGCTGGTCTGGGGTAAGAGGTAAAAAATAAGCGCCAGCTAAGGCGAACCCAAATTGGCGAACATTGCGCGACGTTCGCGAACATTCGGCGGACGCGAACAGTCAATGTTCGGGCGAACAGTCCGCGACATCCCTACCCATGTACAATGCCATAGCTGGAAGGAAACATATCAATAGCGCAGTTTCATTCCTGGGCAGATAAACTTTGTCAGTAACCACCTGCAATAAAGATACAGGTTAGAAATACTGCATTTTAAACACATCAGTATTCTAGTCCATCAAATATTCTAACCCACAGTCCTTTTTTAAATGCACTTAGAGGGTAATGGAAAAATTGGGTGAACCTACCAATGGGCAGATATTAACAAAACAGTCATTGGACTTTACTCCAACTGGAGTAAACAAAGAAAATCCTTCCCTTTAAAAAGTTAGGTTCTTGTAGGGACAGGAAAACAGGCAGCATACTTTCTGCAAAAACACTCCCAATGGAGTATCACCAGTGAAAAAGGCAATTCAAACAGACCTCCACCCACCATTAGACGCAAATTATATGAAGAAATCTTGCCTTGGTGTCTTCATAAGGAATATAATATTTGGGATGGGGTTTGTCCACCCATTGTCCATCTCCCATGTAGACTTCCAAATTAAAGTATTTGGTGGGGTTATATTTCCCACAGCTCTTCACCGCATTCTTCAATATGGTACGACCGTACAAACATTCTTTCTCAATGGAGCAAAGATACTGCCAATCCTTCTCACGTCTCACCTTGTCTGGATTGGTAAGACAACTGTGGTGCATCTTTTCTTTTCTCAAGATCTCATCGATCAGCCATCGATCAGACACCCACAGAGGAGCATAGGGCATGAGACAACCCCAAGTTTTACGGACATGGAAGTTTATCACTCTCTGCACTCTGGGACTGCCCGTCCTGGCAGCACCCAGAAATCATTTTCCTCCTCTGGACGTATTTTTGGAGGAGCAGTAAAGCGAGGCATTTCTATAGTAGGACCAGACTCATACTCAGCCTCTGGAGTGTTCTCCTCATATTCTTCCCATCCTGGAGCTGATCCTAAAATAAAATCTTCCTTGGGCTTGGGAATAGCAGCCATCAAATCCTTCTCCCTCTCAAGGGATATCTTGCCCCACTCATAGTGGTGTAATTCAGCCATATTAGAACTCTCCCTAGGCTCACTAGGAGTTTGATGCACCATCACTTTGGGGTAGGCTGACTTAACAGGGTCACTAGCTACAGATCTTTGGCATTGGTGCCAAATCTGTGCAGGAACTTCCAATATAGACTCTCCATCACTATCCACACTGGATAGTTCATCTTCTCCCAGCAATGGAGGGTCTCTGATAGTTGGAGCCACTGGTGCAATGGGTCATAATCGGCCAAAAGAGAACTTACTCCAGTCAACATCGGCCTATGACTGGAGTTGGAGTAGGTGCTGCAAGTGCAGAATAAATAGTCACAATCAAGTCCCCACAAGGTCCCGAGTCACCCACCAACACTCTGCGGGATGAGGAGTTTTCCTTGGGGCATAGCACAGAAGTAGCTTCCTGGTCAGTCCCAAAGCTTTCCTCCTCTGAGGCATGGGACAGTTCACAGACAATATTCACCTCCAGTGAGGTATCTGGCTCAGCAGAGTCAAACCTCATCTGGACTTCCGTGGCTCGTTTAACACCCATGGGTGCACTGGACTCTTTGGGATCATCGGGAAGGTTCTCCTTTCCCAACATGAGCACAGGCTGCAGGAATTCCTCCTCTGAGGATACAGGAGCAGCTTCAGGCCTGCAGGCCGCATCAGCCTTTAACACATGCCGCACCCTTTACAGATAGTCCACTGGTTGCAGTGCTGGTGAGAGAATGCAGCAATCAGGGGCCCCTATGGCTAGTGGGGTACCCACGTCTCCCCTGGTGCAACTGGCACTGGTGCTGACTTTATTAAGGTTACAGGCATCTGACACGCCAAATGGTCAAGTCTATGGCATCATTAGCTAAGAACGGGTTGATTCCAGGGGTAGACACTTTAATTGTAGCATAGCTTGAGTCCTTGGTGCTGTTCTCCTTTTGTTCTCCCAATAAGCTGGAGCTATAAAAGGATTTACACCCATGCTTCCATAAGCAGGAGTCTGGCTGCGAATAGATGAATAAAGGAGGTTTTTAACTGGAAGAGGATCAAACAGGCTCTGATAACGGCATGGACACCCCTACTCAGGTACTCCCATGGGGTAAACCATAGAAGGCCATGTATTTCTATGAGGTATATCAGGAACCGAGTATAAGAACCGGACAAATCCCTTTTCTTCTGAAGGGACTTGTACAATGTACTCAAAATCATCAACTATTGGAAGGCCCATAAGTGAATGGTTCACAACATCTATGGGACACAACTCAGGGACATTATCTACTACAAACATGTAGTCAGGGTCCACTCCCAGTCTGCAAGGCCAGTCCCACAATGCAGCTTCAGACAAGGTAGCCATTTTCGCCTTTTGGTGACTGGTTCAATGTGAGGGGAAATAAACACTCACAATACTATCAGTAGGCACACCGCTCTGGGAATAACAACTACAGACTTTCACCGCCAAGGTGTCCTTTTTCCTACTGAGTCCGCACACACAGCGCCTGTCACACTAGGCTGCATGCAGTGTTACAGTTTAACCCTTACAGGCCCCACTTTGGGTGCCAAAATGTAGCGCTATAGTAAACTGTCTTTACTGTGGTCAGTTTTAGCTACTTTCAGTGTGGGGTAATACCACAAATGAGGCCCTCTCTCTCAGGGGTAAGCCCTCACAACGGGGTGGAGGCAGGGTGTATTGCAACTGTAACCAGGTGCAATTGCACAATAAATGGGCACCAGTAGTTCTTTAATGTTTAACCAGAATAGTATATTTATTTAAACATAGCACAGATCCACAAAGGAGTATTCCGTACAAGTAGCATAAAGGAAGCAAATACTCACAGCACCATGCATTGGGCTGGATCCCTACAGGCTAGGGTTCAAGTCAGCAGAGGTAGCAGTAATGTGAAAGGTACAACCAGCTTTCAGGATCTCTTTAGTTGGCATCTAGGAGAATTCCTATCATCCCTAGTCTCAACACTTTGTCCCTACTTCTGGGCTATTAGTACCTGGGATCTTAATCCCTCTAATGTCTCCTTGTCGGAGCTTTGAGCTGCTCAACTACCTAAGCTATCTATCACTCCTAGAGTGATCTATGACAAAGTATGCTGATCTAATTACTAGGGCCAATGCTCCTAGGATCACAATACCCATTCCTTCCAGCCTGCTTGGTTGGGCTAAAGTAATGGACCCAGACCTCATGTTTCCCAAGACCTTTATACTCATGCACAGTGCCATCTGATGTACACTGTGAGAACTACAGGGGTTACATAAGCACAAGGTCCCCATCAGGACTCACTTAGGTGTCCATATTACTAGGGATGTGCCTGCCAATAATGTGTAAGGGTGTCTCAATCACATCCCTACATAGAGACAAAGAAATACATTTACATTTATATTATACATTTATTAAAATTATATGATTAAAATGGACTATATGGGATTTGGCCTTTCTGTAATTGAGTGTTTTTTGGATAAAGGATTTTTGGATAAGGGGAATGTTACCTATTTATATATACAGTAAACTATTTTATGGTTGTAGACCTTAACATTTGAAATTAAAATAGAATAAAATCTATTTTACATCTTTATTATGAAAAATGATGTAAGAGCAATGTTAGGACCTTTATTGCAGTACATTATCATGTGAACACTGAGCTAGTAAGAAAACAACAGGATTTCTTCTAATTATATGATTCCAGATATTCCTGGTAGACTGTTCAATATTCTGCTGACTGTAAAACTATTTAACAAAAGCATCATTATTTTAAATAATCCATATATACAAAAATAATTGATGACATTGAGAGAAGTACTGTTCTTATTGAAGCTGTATCTTACATACTTACAAGGAATCTATTTTAAGAACTTAATGGACAGACACATTGTAAAAGGTTATGATGCTATTTATTGATAATTATTTGTAGTACTAATGATAATAATACAAACAATAATAGTTACAGTAATACACTTCACATTTTAACATTTTATTTGCAATGTTTGAGTATTTTATATATATATATATATATATATATATATATATATATATATATATATATATATATATATATATATATATATATATATATATATATATATATATATATATATATAGTAGAAACAAGAGATCCTCTGCACTCAACCCATTATCAATATATTTAAGACAGAGACACTTTGTGCATACTGCTACTGAAAAATGCCTTACCCTTTAAACAACACAGGGATTGTTTGTCCATATATTGCAATATATTTAAGCTGGCCAACTACGTCAAAGTCATCCCTTATCTGGCCAGTCCTACTCTCAATTTTTATCTGATTCATTAAGAATTCTACTGTTCAATTATACATTTTACAAAGGGACTAAGTTTTACCCGCAACTTACTTGCTGCTTTCAAAGTAAACTCCAAACTTTGGATGCCCTTTTATTAGACACCAGTGGGATCACCTGACTATAGCTGGGAAGGGTGGGGGCTACAACATGGAGCTGGTCACTGCTCCTGTATAAACTATAACAAGCAAGGGGAAGTTGTGCTCAACCACTAACTTAAAAACATTAAGAGGGGGTGCAATGAGGTAGTGACCACAATATACATATAGTAGAAACAAGAGATCCTCTGCACTCAACCCATTATCAATATATTTAAGACAGAGACACTTTGTGCATACTGCTACTGAAAAATGCCTTACCCTTTAAACAACACAGGGATTGTTTGTCCATATATTGCAATATATTTAAGCTGGCCAACTACGTCAAAGTCATCCCTTATCTGGCCAGTCCTACTCTCAATTTTTATCTGATTCATTAAGAATTCTACTGTTCAATTATACATTTTACAAAGGGACTAAGTTTTACCCGCAACTTACTTGCTGCTTTCAAAGTAAACTCCAAACTTTGGATGCCCTTTTATTAGACACCAGTGGGATCACCTGACTATAGCTGGGAAGGGTGGGGGCTACAACATGGAGCTGGTCACTGCTCCTGTATAAACTATAACAAGCAAGGGGAAGTTGTGCTCAACCACTAACTTAAAAACATTAAGAGGGGGTGCAATGAGGTAGTGACCACAATATACATATAGTAGAAACAAGAGATCCTCTGCACTCAACCCATTATCAATATATTTAAGACAGAGACACTTTGTGCATACTGCTACTGAAAAATGCCTTACCCTTTAAACAACACAGGGATTGTTTGTCCATATATTGCAATATATTTAAGCTGGCCAACTACGTCAAAGTCATCCCTTATCTGGCCAGTCCTACTCTCAATTTTTATCTGATTCATTAAGAATTCTACTGTTCAATTATACATTTTACAAAGGGACTAAGTTTTACCCGCAACTTACTTGCTGCTTTCAAAGTAAACTCCAAACTTTGGATGCCCTTTTATTAGACACCAGTGGGATCACCTGACTATAGCTGGGAAGGGTGGGGGCTACAACATGGAGCTGGTCACTGCTCCTGTATAAACTATAACAAGCAAGGGGAAGTTGTGCTCAACCACTAACTTAAAAACATTAAGAGGGGGTGCAATGAGGTAGTGACCACAATATACATATAGTAGAAACAAGAGATCCTCTGCACTCAACCCATTATCAATATATTTAAGACAGAGACACTTTGTGCATACTGCTACTGAAAAATGCCTTACCCTTTAAACAACACAGGGATTGTTTGTCCATATATTGCAATATATTTAAGCTGGCCAACTACGTCAAAGTCATCCCTTATCTGGCCAGTCCTACTCTCAATTTTTATCTGATTCATTAAGAATTCTACTGTTCAATTATACATTTTACAAAGGGACAAAGTTTTACCCGCAACTTACTTGCTGCTTTCAAAGTAAACTCCAAACTTTGGATGCCCTTTTATTAGACACCAGTGGGATCACCTGACTATAGCTGGGAAGGGTGGGGGCTACAACATGGAGCTGGTCACTGCTCCTGTATAAACTATAACAAGCAAGGGGAAGTTGTGCTCAACCACTAACTTAAAAACATTAAGAGGGGGTGCAATGAGGTAGTGACCACAATATACATATAGTAGAAACAAGAGATCCTCTGCACTCAACCCATTATCAATATATTTAAGACAGAGACACTTTGTGCATACTGCTACTGAAAAATGCCTTACCCTTTAAACAACACAGGGATTGTTTGTCCATATATTGCAATATATTTAAGCTGGCCAACTACGTCAAAGTCATCCCTTATCTGGCCAGTCCTACTCTCAATTTTTATCTGATTCATTAAGAATTCTACTGTTCAATTATACATTTTACAAAGGGACTAAGTTTTACCCGCAACTTACTTGCTGCTTTCAAAGTAAACTCCAAACTTTGGATGCCCTTTTATTAGACACCAGTGGGATCACCTGACTATAGCTGGGAAGGGTGGGGGCTACAACATGGAGCTGGTCACTGCTCCTGTATAAACTATAACAAGCAAGGGGAAGTTGTGCTCAACCACTAACTTAAAAACATTAAGAGGGGGTGCAATGAGGTAGTGACCACAATATACATATAGTAGAAACAAGAGATCCTCTGCACTCAACCCATTATCAATATATTTAAGACAGAGACACTTTGTGCATACTGCTACTGAAAAATGCCTTACCCTTTAAACAACACAGGGATTGTTTGTCCATATATTGCAATATATTTAAGCTGGCCAACTACGTCAAAGTCATCCCTTATCTGGCCAGTCCTACTCTCAATTTTTATCTGATTCATTAAGAATTCTACTGTTCAATTATACATTTTACAAAGGGACTAAGTTTTACCCGCAACTTACTTGCTGCTTTCAAAGTAAACTCCAAACTTTGGATGCCCTTTTATTAGACACCAGTGGGATCACCTGACTATAGCTGGGAAGGGTGGGGGCTACAACATGGAGCTGGTCACTGCTCCTGTATAAACTATAACAAGCAAGGGGAAGTTGTGCTCAACCACTAACTTAAAAACATTAAGAGGGGGTGCAATGAGGTAGTGACCACAATATACATATAGTAGAAACAAGAGATCCTCTGCACTCAACCCATTATCAATATATTTAAGACAGAGACACTTTGTGCATACTGCTACTGAAAAATGCCTTACCCTTTAAACAACACAGGGATTGTTTGTCCATATATTGCAATATATTTAAGCTGGCCAACTACGTCAAAGTCATCCCTTATCTGGCCAGTCCTACTCTCAATTTTTATCTGATTCATTAAGAATTCTACTGTTCAATTATACATTTTACAAAGGGACTAAGTTTTACCCGCAACTTACTTGCTGCTTTCAAAGTAAACTCCAAACTTTGGATGCCCTTTTATTAGACACCAGTGGGATCACCTGACTATTAGGGATGTAGCGAACTGCCGTTTATGTGTTCGCGAACGCCGTTCGCGAACACCGGCAAAAATGCGAACAGTTCGCGAACAGTTCGCGAACTTCGAACATCCGCAAAATCGTTCGATTCGAACGATCGAAGGATTTTAATCGTTCGATCGAAGGATTTTCGTTCGAATCGAACGATCGAAGCCATTCGATCGAATGATTTCATTCGATCGAATGGCTTCGATCGTTCGATTCGAACGAAAATCCTTCGATTTTAGCGGTCGAAGGAATCGAATGGTCGAATGGTCGAACGATTTTTGTTCGAATCGAACGCGAACTCGTATTGGCGAACGTCGCGCGACGTTCGCGAACATTCGGCGGACGCGAACAGTCGAAGTTCGCGCGAACTAGTTCGCCGGCGAACAGTTCGCTACATCCCTACTGACTATAGCTGGGAAGGGTGGGGGCTACAACATGGAGCTGGTCACTGCTCCTGTATAAACTATAACAAGCAAGGGGAAGTTGTGCTCAACCACTAACTTAAAAACATTAAGAGGGGGTGCAATGAGGTAGTGACCACAATATACATATAGTAGAAACAAGAGATCCTCTGCACTGAGAGTAGGACTGGCCAGATAAGGGATGACTTTGACGTAGTTGGCCAGCTTAAATATATTGCAATATATGGACAAACAATCCCTGTGTTGTTTAAAGGGTAAGGCATTTTTCAGTAGCAGTATGCACAAAGTGTCTCTGTCTTAAATATATTGATAATGGGTTGAGTGCAGAGGATCTCTTGTTTCTACTATATGTATATTGTGGTCACTACCTCATTGCACCCCCTCTTAATGTTTTTAAGTTAGTGGTTGAGCACAACTTCCCCTTGCTTGTTATAGTTTATACAGGAGCAGTGACCAGCTCCATGTTGTAGCCCCCACCCTTCCCAGCTATAGTCAGGTGATCCCACTGGTGTCTAATAAAAGGGCATCCAAAGTTTGGAGTTTACTTTGAAAGCAGCAAGTAAGTTGCGGGTAAAACTTAGTCCCTTTGTAAAATGTATAATTGAACAGTAGAATTCTTAATGAATCAGATAAAAATTGAGAGTAGGACTGGCCAGATAAGGGATGACTTTGACGTAGTTGGCCAGCTTAAATATATTGCAATATATGGACAAACAATCCCTGTGTTGTTTAAAGGGTAAGGCATTTTTCAGTAGCAGTATGCACAAAGTGTCTCTGTCTTAAATATATTGATAATGGGTTGAGTGCAGAGGATCTCTTGTTTCTACTATATGTATATTGTGGTCACTACCTCATTGCACCCCCTCTTAATGTTTTTAAGTTAGTGGTTGAGCACAACTTCCCCTTGCTTGTTATAGTTTATACAGGAGCAGTGACCAGCTCCATGTTGTAGCCCCCACCCTTCCCAGCTATAGTCAGGTGATCCCACTGGTGTCTAATAAAAGGGCATCCAAAGTTTGGAGTTTACTTTGAAAGCAGCAAGTAAGTTGCGGGTAAAACTTAGTCCCTTTGTAAAATGTATAATTGAACAGTAGAATTCTTAATGAATCAGATAAAAATTGAGAGTAGGATTGGCCAGATAAGGGATGACTTTGACGTAGTTGGCCAGCTTAAATATATTGCAATATATGGACAAACAATCCCTGTGTTGTTTAAAGGGTAAGGCATTTTTCAGTAGCAGTATGCACAAAGTGTCTCTGTCTTAAATATATTGATAATGGGTTGAGTGCAGAGGATCTCTTGTTTCTACTATATGTATATTGTGGTCACTACCTCATTGCACCCCCTCTTAATGTTTTTAAGTTAGTGGTTGAGCACAACTTCCCCTTGCTTGTTATAGTTTATACAGGAGCAGTGACCAGCTCCATGTTGTAGCCCCCACCCTTCCCAGCTATAGTCAGGTGATCCCACTGGTGTCTAATAAAAGGGCATCCAAAGTTTGGAGTTTACTTTGAAAGCAGCAAGTAAGTTGCGGGTAAAACTTAGTCCCTTTGTAAAATGTATAATTGAACAATAGAATTCTTAATGAATCAGATAAAAATTGAGAGTAGGACTGGCCAGATAAGGGATGACTTTGACGTAGTTGGCCAGCTTAAATATATTGCAATATATGGACAAACAATCCCTGTGTTGTTTAAAGGGTAAGGCATTTTTCAGTAGCAGTATGCACAAAGTGTCTCTGTCTTAAATATATTGATAATGGGTTGAGTGCAGAGGATCTCTTGTTTCTACTATATGTATATTGTGGTCACTACCTCATTGCACCCCCTCTTAATGTTTTTAAGTTAGTGGTTGAGCACAACTTCCCCTTGCTTGTTATAGTTTATACAGGAGCAGTGACCAGCTCCATGTTGTAGCCCCCACCCTTCCCAGCTATAGTCAGGTGATCCCACTGGTGTCTAATAAAAGGGCATCCAAAGTTTGGAGTTTACTTTGAAAGCAGCAAGTAAGTTGCGGGTAAAACTTAGTCCCTTTGTAAAATGTATAATTGAACAGTAGAATTCTTAATGAATCAGATAAAAATTGAGAGTAGGACTGGCCAGATAAGGGATGACTTTGACGTAGTTGGCCAGCTTAAATATATTGCAATATATGGACAAACAATCCCTGTGTTGTTTAAAGGGTAAGGCATTTTTCAGTAGCAGTATGCACAAAGTGTCTCTGTCTTAAATATATTGATAATGGGTTGAGTGCAGAGGATCTCTTGTTTCTACTATATGTATATTGTGGTCACTACCTCATTGCACCCCCTCTTAATGTTTTTAAGTTAGTGGTTGAGCACAACTTCCCCTTGCTTGTTATAGTTTATACAGGAGCAGTGACCAGCTCCATGTTGTAGCCCCCACCCTTCCCAGCTATAGTCAGGTGATCCCACTGGTGTCTAATAAAAGGGCATCCAAAGTTTGGAGTTTACTTTGAAAGCAGCAAGTAAGTTGCGGGTAAAACTTAGTCCCTTTGTAAAATGTATAATTGAACAGTAGAATTCTTAATGAATCAGATAAAAATTGAGAGTAGGACTGGCCAGATAAGGGATGACTTTGACGTAGTTGGCCAGCTTAAATATATTGCAATATATGGACAAACAATCCCTGTGTTGTTTAAAGGGTAAGGCATTTTTCAGTAGCAGTATGCACAAAGTGTCTCTGTCTTAAATATATTGATAATGGGTTGAGTGCAGAGGATCTCTTGTTTCTACTATATGTATATTGTGGTCACTACCTCATTGCACCCCCTCTTAATGTTTTTAAGTTAGTGGTTGAGCACAACTTCCCCTTGCTTGTTATAGTTTATACAGGAGCAGTGACCAGCTCCATGTTGTAGCCCCCACCCTTCCCAGCTATAGTCAGGTGATCCCACTGGTGTCTAATAAAAGGGCATCCAAAGTTTGGAGTTTACTTTGAAAGCAGCAAGTAAGTTGCGGGTAAAACTTAGTCCCTTTGTAAAATGTATAATTGAACAGTAGAATTCTTAATGAATCAGATAAAAATTGAGAGTAGGACTGGCCAGATAAGGGATGACTTTGACGTAGTTGGCCAGCTTAAATATATTGCAATATATGGACAAACAATCCCTGTGTTGTTTAAAGGGTAAGGCATTTTTCAGTAGCAGTATGCACAAAGTGTCTCTGTCTTAAATATATTGATAATGGGTTGAGTGCAGAGGATCTCTTGTTTCTACTATATGTATATTGTGGTCACTACCTCATTGCACCCCCTCTTAATGTTTTTAAGTTAGTGGTTGAGCACAACTTCCCCTTGCTTGTTATAGTTTATACAGGAGCAGTGACCAGCTCCATGTTGTAGCCCCCACCCTTCCCAGCTATAGTCAGGTGATCCCACTGGTGTCTAATAAAAGGGCATCCAAAGTTTGGAGTTTACTTTGAAAGCAGCAAGTAAGTTGCGGGTAAAACTTAGTCCCTTTGTAAAATGTATAATTGAACAGTAGAATTCTTAATGAATCAGATAAAAATTGAGAGTAGGACTGGCCAGATAAGGGATGACTTTGACGTAGTTGGCCAGCTTAAATATATTGCAATATATGGACAAACAATCCCTGTGTTGTTTAAAGGGTAAGGCATTTTTCAGTAGCAGTATGCACAAAGTGTCTCTGTCTTAAATATATTGATAATGGGTTGAGTGCAGAGGATCTCTTGTTTCTACTATATGTATATTGTGGTCACTACCTCATTGCACCCCCTCTTAATGTTTTTAAGTTAGTGGTTGAGCACAACTTCCCCTTGCTTGTTATATATATATATATATATATATATATATATATATATATATATATATATATATATATATATATATATATATATATATATATATATATATATATATATATATATATATATATATAGCCTGTTTTTAAAGTTGATAAATAAAAATGTTTTTCCGGTGTGCTCCTATTTTCTTTGATATATACTCCCAAACTTGGCTGCCCTTTTATTAGACACCATGACTATAGTTGGGAAGGGTGGGAGCTACAACATGGAGCTGGTCACTGCTCCTGTTTAACTATAACAAACAAGGGAAAGTTGTGCTCACCACTTATTTTTAAAACCATTAGGCGGGGGTACAATGAGGCTGTGACCACAAAATACATATAGACAAATACAAGAGTCCTCTGCACTTAACCCATTATCAATATATTTAAGACAGCGACATTTTGTGCATACTGCTACTGAAAAATGCCTTACCCTTTAAACAAAACAGGGATTGTTTGTACATATATTGCAATATATTAACGCTGGGAGTTTTTTGAAAGCAGCTAGTAAGTTGCAGGTAAAACTTAGTCCCTTTCTAAAATGTATAATGAAGCAATAGAATTCTTAATGAATCAGATGAAAATTAAACATAGGACTGGCCAGCTATGGGATGACTTTGACGTAGTTGGCCAGCTTAAATATATTATAATATATGGACAAACAATCCCTATTTTGTTTAAAGGGTAAGGCATTTTTCAGTAGCAGTATGCACAAAATGTCTCTGTCTTAAATATATTGACAATGGGTTGAGTGCAGAGGACTCTTGTATTTGCCTCTCTCTCTCTCTCTCTCTCTCTCTCTCTCTCTCTCTCTCTCTCTCTCTCTCTCTCTCTCTCTATATCTATATCTATATCTATATCTATATACGCACACAGATACAGGCAGTCCCCGGGTTATGTACGAGATAGGGTCTGAAGGTTTGTTCTTAAGTTGAATTTGTATGTAAGTTGAAACAGACATGTACACATTTACTTGTTAAATGCAACAAGACAGGTGTTTATCTTAAAATAGTACTTATTTTTACCTTTCTGCAGTAGACAACAAAAAAGGCATATCTAATCATGTCAAGCAAAACTTATTATTGTTTACAGTGGTGTGCAAAACTATTTGCCCCCTTCCTGATTTCTTATTTTTTTGCATGTTTGTCACACCACACTTAAATGTTTCTGCTCATCAAAAACCGTTAACTATTAGTGAAAGATAACATAATTGAACACAAAATGCAGTTTTTAAATGAAGGTTTTCGTTATTAAGGGAGAAAAAAAACTCCAAATCTACATGGGCCTGTGTGAAAAAGTGATTGCCCCCCTTGTTAAAAAATAACTTAACTGTGGTTTATCACACCTGAGTTCAATTTCAAAGGTTATAAAGCCATTTCTAAAGCTTTGGGACTCCAGCGAACCACAGTGAGAGCCATTATCCACAAATGGCAAAAACATGGAACAGTGGTGAACCTTCAAAAGAACAACTCTTCTCGCACTCCCTGGCCTTCGTGTTGATTGCCCGGTGCACGGTGACGGGGGGATCGGCACCCTCCTAATTCCAATTGGTAAGAAATCACTGGCACTCAAAGGGCAGGTGCAAGCAGGGACGAGCCCTTGCGTTTATTCACAGAAAAAGCAACGTTTCGGGGTCAGACCCCTTTATCAAGCATAACATTTTGTTGTGAGAAAAAGCTATTTAACACCCACATCAGTGACCTCATAACCTCGTCATCCGTATTAGCATAATTAATGCAAAATTTAACCCCATAATTGACAATTAAAAAGCAGGTGATTTATACAATAATTGGCATAAAAAGTTTTCATAAAAAAGTGAACTCCCATAAAAGGTTACTTAGAAAATATACATAGAACAAAGAAATCTCTGTTTAACCCAAAGTGAAAAAATCCCTTAAAAATTCATTTATTAGCTGGATAAAAACAATTGTAGAAAACTCGATAGGAAAAAGTCCAAAAAAGTACAAAAAGAACTTTATCAAAAATTCTTGTAATAATGTCCAAAGGAATCATTCACAGAGCAGCCCCTAATGTCCAACTTGCTGCAACAGTGTATCCAAGGGAGCTCAACGTAGCAACATATGTTTCTTACATGCTAATGCATTTCACAGACTCAGGGAAAAATACTCAGGGAAAAATATCAACTTGCTGCAACAGTGTATCCAAGGAAGCTCAGCATAGCAACATATATTTCTTACATGCTAATGCATTTCACAGACTCAGGGAAAAATACTCAGGAAAAAATATATCAACTTGCTGCAACAGTGTATCCAAGGAAGCTCAGCATAGCAACATATGTTTCTTACATGCTAATGCATTTCACAGACTCAGGGAAAAATATCAACATTTCTTAACAAGATACACACATAGCATAAACCGTAACATACAAGATAACCTAAATACAATGTATCCAGTGGTCTCTTACCCTACTTGAAGGGAAGGGAAAAAGGAGAGCTGATCCTACCACTGATGTTAATCGCCCGCAGCTTTACTATCTGAAAAAACGGATGGAAAGATTAAATAAATTAAGTCACAGATAGCATGCCATATTGAACTCTTCATTTAATCCCTTGGGGTGTTTAGATTGAAGTAACCAAATCCAGTAACATTCACGTTGTAAAAGCAGCCTTTTAATCTCATATCCCTGTTTGTATTTCACCTTCTCCAAAATTTGCCATCTTAATTGAGAGACCCGATGGCCATGCTCAAAAAAATGTTTAGCCAGTAATGTTTCTTTCTTGGATCTTTCTTTACCCGCACCCTTTGGCTCTTTCCCTATACTAGTAGCTACCGGCCGGTAGTTACGTAAAGTGGATTTGTGTTCGTTCAATCAGACTTTTATGGCTCTACTGGTTTGCCCCACATACAGAAGCCCACATGGGCATTTAATTGAATAGATCACCTCCTTGCTATCACAGGTAAAATAACCCCTGCTTGGGATGTAGGACACTGTTTCCAGGGATTATACCGCTGCAGTGACTGCAGTTTCTACAAGGATAAGTGCCCATGTTACGTTCTGATAAAGCAACAGTAGGTTTTCTGTTCTGGGTGGTCATAGGTTTTATCAGCTCACGAATACTTTTACCCCTTCTGTATGAAAACATGGGGGGTTGTCTAAACAGATGGCCAATTTTGGGATCTGACTGTACAATCCCTCAGTGCTTTAAAATGGTCTCTTTAATAAGTTTGTGGTTAGTGTCAAATGTTGATACAAACGGAATACGTCGATTCTTTATTACATTCTTAGATGATTTCTTTAGGGTAATATCCCTTTTAAGTTTCCCAACTTCCTCACGTGTACTCATTAGATCAGATACATTATAACCCCTTTCCACAAACTTATTTACCATCTTAAGAGATTCCTGTTCATATAGAGATTCCGTAGAAGTGATCCTTTTTACACGCATCAACTGGCTTTTGGGTAAACCTTTCACCAGGCCCTGTGGATGAAAACTAGTGGCCCTTAATAGATTGTTCCTATCAGTAGGTTTGCAATATAAAGAGTAACAAACGAGGACCCTTGAACAAGCACCCAGACATCCAAAAAATGTAATTCGTTTGTGTTGGTCTCCAGAGTAAATTTAATGGTGGAATGAACACTGTTAAGATAGGATTTGAATTCCTGCAACATCTCAAGTGTGCCTGTCCAAATAAAAAAGGTGTCCTCCACATACCTCATGTAAGACGATATAAATGGACTAAATTCAGCGTTGGAAAAAATGTGTGCATGTTCAAAGTGGTCCATGTATATATTGGCGTACGCCGGAGCCATGTTGGCCCCCATGGTGCAGCCTTGTAACTGCAAGTAAAATTTGGTAGAATAGGTGAAATAGTTCTTAGTTAACACCATTTCAAGCAGTACACAAATAAAATTTACCTTATAGTCAGGCAAATTCGTGGCTGACAAGTATGCCCGTATGCATTCAATCCCTTCACTGTGAGGTATGGAGGTAAATAGATCCTTTACATCCAATGAGCAAAGAAAAAATTCACCCGTTGGTATGGTAACACCAGAAAATCTATTAAGGAAATCAGTGGTATCGACCAAACAAGGTTTAAGCATGGGTAAAATATCCTGTAAGAACATATCTATATAGATTGCTAATGGTTGCCAAAGGGAACCTACATTCGACGCTATAGGTCTCCCAGGGGGGCTCTCCAAGCTCTTGTGTATTTTTGGGAGGAAGTACACATAAGGTGTTCTTGGGAAAAGTTGATATAGGAGTTGATACAGTGGTGAACCTTCCCAGGAGTGGCCGGCCGACCAAAATTACCCCAAGAGCGCAGAGACAACTCATCCGAGAGGCCACAAAAGACCCCAGGACAACATCTAAAGAACTGCAGGCCTCACTTGCCTCAATTAAGGTCAGTGTTCACGACTCCACCATAAGAAAGAGTCTGGGCAAAAACGGCCTGCATGGCAGATTTCCAAGGCGCAAACCACTTTTAAGCAAAAAGAACATTAAGGCTCGTCTCAATTTTGCTAAAAAACATCTCAATGATTGCCAAGACTTTTGGGAAAATACCTTGTGGACCGACGAGACAAAAGTTGAACTTTTTGGAAGGTGCGCGTCCCGTTACATCTGGCGTAAAAGTAACACAGCATTTCAGAAAAAGAACATCATAATAACAGTAAAATATGGTGGTGGTAGTGTGATGGTCTGGGGTTGTTTTGCTGCTTCAGGACCTGGAAGACTTGCTGTGATAGATGGAACCATGAATTCTACTGTCTACCAAAAAATCCTGAAGGAGAATGTCCGTCCATCTGTTCGTCAACTCAAGCTGAAGCGATCTTGGGTGCTGCAGCAGGACAATGACCCAAAACACACCAGCAAATCCACCTCTGAATGGCTGAAGAAAAACAAAATGAAGACTTTGGAGTGGCCTAGTCAAAGTCCTGACCTGAATCCTATTGAGATGTTGTGGCATGACCTTAAAAAGGTGGTTCATGCTAGAAAACCCTCAAATAAAGCTGACTTACAACAATTCTGCAAAGATGAGTGGGCCAAAATTCCTCCAGAGCACTGTAAAAGACTCGTTGCAAGTTATCGCAAACGCTTGATTGCAGTTATTGCTGCTAAGGGTGGCCCAACCAGTTATTAGGTTCAGGGGGCAATTACGTTTTCACACATGAAAATGTAGATTTGGATTTCTTTTCTCTCTAAATAATAAAAACCCTCATTTAAAAACTGCATTTTGTGTTTACTTGTGTTATCTTTGACTAATAGTTAAATGTGTTTGATGATCAGAAACATTTTGTGTGACAAACATGCAAAAGAATAAGAAATCAGGAAGGGGGCAAATAGTTTTGCACACCACTGTAAGTGTATGAGAACAAGGAACATTTTCATTTCTGTGGTCCTCCCCCAAAGAACCTTGGATCACTTGCCTTTCTGTTAAATAGATATGCTGTCTTAAGTATAATGTAATTAAGTTAGTATTGCTTGCAAGCTGTGATACTGTAAATAATGACTTAAAAGCTTAAATTACAGTATGCCATAGGACAATATGTTTACCATTTAACAGAAAGCAGCTGATAGTGGGGAGACATAAAGGTTGGCCCTTTGAGGACTATAGCTATCAAAATATCATGTGTATTATATGCAAATGAAAAATTTATATTTGTCATCAAAATGGATGGATAAAGTATCGCAAAGAGAAGAAGAAGTGGTGGTTGTAGATCTAGGACTAGTGTGTAGACCTGTGGTGGTTTCCAACTATAAAAATCAATTGTTTTTCATAAAGCCAAACAGTGGAGCTTTGATTTTCAGTTGAATACTTACTCATTCTAGGAAGTCAGATTACATTGCTTAGCAGTGACTACTTTGTATTTTTTCTCTATTGATTTTTAAAGTGCGGTAGGGCTACCAGTAATTTTCAGTTTTATCAGTTTTTTTAACAGTGGTATTTTGGTAATGTATGTAGTAATAAAAAAGTTAGTGCTATGGTTACATTTTATAGCTAATATTAATATTATTATAGTTACAATTAATGGGCTTAGTTCTTTTACATTGGAAATTGCCCAGTACCTCAAGAGCATGATTAATTAAATTTTTTTTAACATTATGTTTACTGTTTGCAGATTAAGAGAAATAGTATACAATTTGGAGTTAACACCTATTTGATGTCCCCGATATACAGTACTTGGATTTAGAGTCCTGCAAAAGTTTTAATTAGTAGACCCGCTCCCAACCATGACCTACCACAGATCCAAACTGAACCCATTTACCTGCACTGGCCTGAAAACAATTGGTACATTTTTCGAGCCATGCAATCATGGAAATGTCACAAGGAAACAGAAGTGAGTTATTATTATTATTATTATTTTTTTAAATATCCCCACAATTAAACAGCCTGCATCCTGTCTGACTACCTTTGCAGGATCTGGGATCTATAGCTGGTTGACAGATGACACATAGAGGCTGATTTAATAACAGTCACCCATGGCAACCAATCAGGTTTTTATTTATTTCATTATTTTACTTATTCATGTATTATTATATTATCAGATAATCACTGATTGCTTGCAAATGCTCCTACAGTTGATAAATTAGTCCTAAAATCTTCATATATCTGAAGGGTTAAAAAGGGCCAAAAAGTCAGAACAAAACACTGAAAAACAGATTTCTATATCTACATACCTATGCCTGCAAGTCTTACCCGCAGCTTGTGGCTACTAGGTTAACCAACCAGCTTCAAGACTCTATTGTGGCCTGCGTTCTCTGCTACTCCCTCTCTTGTTCATCTGAATGATATGCAGGTTAGGAGACATATAGAGGCAGAGAGGTGTAATGTCTACATGCCTCCCACCCCTCATGAAGGTAGTATGACGGAAGCAGTCAGCACTATAATCATCAGTCAGTCACAGCTCTCAAAACGGAGCACTGATAACTCTAGCAATTTTTCAGGGCAGGTAGGCAGTGTGCATTGAACTAAGCTCATATTTCTTCCTCCAGGACTTTTTAACAGCAAATCTGTAGCTACAATTGATTTTAACTGGGTTTTCATATGAATTTATCTATGTACATAATTAATAGGGATGTAGCGAACGTCGGAAAAAAAGTTTGCGAACATATTCGCGAACTTGCGCAAAAATGCGAGCGGTTCGCGAACGGTTCGCGAACCCCATAGACTTCAATGGGAAGGCGAACTTTAACATCTAAAAAAGACATTTCTGGCCAGAAAAATGATTTTAAAGTTGTTTAAAGGGTGCAACGACCTGGACAGTGGCATGCCAGAGGGGGATCAAGGGCAAAAATGTATCTGAAAAATCTGCCTGTGTGTGCTTGGAAGAGATAGTGTAGGGGGAGAGCTGTTAGTGATGCTAGATGGCAGTTGGTTGAATAACACACTGGGCAAAAAATGCCTACAGGGCAAATAATGCCTAAAAGGTCAACTTATACACTACTACAGCGGTAGTAAAATAAAAAAAAGTAAAATAAAAAAAAAATGAATATTAAAAAAAAAAAAAAATTAAAGTTGGTGCTGCTGAACTACTAGGAGCAGCAGATTAGCACACCAGTCCCACTCCCCAACACTGCTAGACTAATAGCACTGGGCTCTTATAGTAGTAGTAGTAGTAGTAGTAAAACAACAAAAAAATAAATAAAAGCAGTCCTTACAAGGACTACTGTTATTGCAGCAGTCAGCAGATGAGATCAGAAGCAGGACAGCTGCCCACTGCAGCTACATATACAGAGCACTGCAGTAGAAGGTAGATTACTAGCCAGCAAAGCTACCTAAGCTTAAATGTCCCTCAAACCCCTGCAGACTTCTGTCCCTCCAATAACAGAGCAGTATCAAAACGATTACTAGCCAGCAAACTTTCAACTGTCCCTGAAATCACTAACAGGCAGCAGCTCTCTCCCTACATTATCTCTTCAGCACACACAGGCAGAGTGAAAAAACGCTGCAGGGCTTCGGTTTTTATAGGGAAGGGGAGTGGTCCAGGGGAGAGCTTCCTGATTGGCTGCCATGTACCTGCTGGTCTGGGGTGAGAGGGCAAAAAAAAGCGCCAACAATGGCGAACCCAAAATGGCGAACGTCGCGCGACGTTCGCGAACTTCCAGCGAGCGCGAACACCCGATGTTCGCGCGAACAAGTTCGCCGGCGAACAGTTCGCGCCATCTCTAATAATTAATTAATAATGAATTTGTATTTGATTATTGCAAGTAATTTCTTATACATGAATTGTTATGATTATGAAATTTGGTAAATATATGAAATGGTGATTGGTGATTAATTAAGAAGACTCATATTGAATGCAATTTAATGAATTGAGATTTACCTACTGAGTTCGAACTGAGATTCTGTTTGTTCAAAAAAGGATATAAATTACCGCTTTGGTGTATAAAAGACATTTGACTAAGGATATAAATTCCTAAATATTATAAATGTGTACAGCATGCTGACAACTGTTCCCTGGCTCTCCACTGACCACTGACTCAATGAATTTGCTCAAGAAATTTTCCCCAATTAGTAATGGTTACAGATGTACATATTAGAGATTTATTCAGTAAAACTACACTTAAATCACACCTACTAGGCAACTGTTGATAGCATCTTAAAAATACACATAAGCTGGCAATTTTACAATAGGGTTGACCACCTGCACATAACTCTCCTATATATCCTATATAATTCCATTGTTCACTTCCTACTGATAAAAGTTTCATAAAACATTTACCATATATATAAGCCTGTAGTAGTCAAATGGATAGCTAATAGCTATCAAGACATGAATGTTTAGAAAACTAGAGACAAACATAAAATTGATTTTCAATTAACATTGACCATCCTGTCATAAAAGTCTCCATTTTATAGCGGATGCAGATTGTCTTCACATTATTTTTTTTTTTGCCACGTCAATTTCCTATTTTCATTTTCCTTCTCTTCCTCTCTATTAAGAAATGGCAATGTATGAATATAATGCAAATAGCATTTAGAGATTATAGAGCTATTTAGTAAATACATAAAACATATTTCATTACCAGTTCTAAACTTTGGCCTCATTTATTTGTTTCATCCAAAATGTCTAACCACCTTGATCTAATAAGCACTCTTTTATCCCTTGTGATAGCCAAATACATTGCCAGGTTAGCTGCTAACTGATCCTTTTTCTTAGTTACACAAATAAAGGAGAATAAGTCATTTAAACCTAAAAAAGTAATTTTCATTTTTGGGTAAAACTTATGATGCCAACCAGATTTAGAAAACTTTCAGTACAATTTGTTTGGTTTGCTGTGATAGCTAATGCAATACACAGAGCGCTGTGCTCATATGTTCGCTATAATTACTATAGACACAGGTTGCTTTTTTTATACAGAAGCCCTACCAATGTGGTCCATTTTCCAGGTTATGCTTTTTGGTGAAATATTTTTTTTTAAGTGCTAAAGAGTACACAAAGCCCAGGTTCCTTGAGCAACCCTTTATCTTTGGTTTACTCGTGTCACAGCACTGTAGCACTGTAGTGGTGGGTAGTGCACAGAGTCTCCAGAAAGCATAAGAATTTAAAGTTCCAGAATCCATGACTTCGCAAAGGAATTACATGAAAGAGGGGTTGCATTACATTGTAAGTCTAAGGGAAGGGGAACTGGTCCCAAAGAGCAGGCTTTCATGATTACCAGTCCAATCAATTTCAATTTCAATTTGTGGAACCTCTGTTTAGACTATAAACAATAAACATGTGTTTTTGAAAGTCGATATAATGTGTATGTGTATATGCTCAACTAAATGTTCTCATGTCAGGGGAGAATATTTCCTATTAAGGCAGCCTTGAGGAACGAATGAATAGCTGAGACTCGGGTAAAAATACATGCAATACTATTTATACATAACACTTTTAGAGAATCTTTAAAGAAATTCCAATAAAATAAAAAATTGCAAAATAGGCTGTTTCTACTGCAACAGGATAAATGAATGATATTGAGTTTGCTAACATTAACAGGTAAACATTTGGACAGGAATACCGTATAAAGTATAACATTTATATGTCCCTAGATATTAATATTATATATTTTAGATAAACAGCACTAGTCTTTCATTTCTTTTGATGAGATTGTGGTACATAAAGGCAGTTATCATTAAACTTAAATCCACAATCATGACATTGGTGTTGACAATTCTATAGAGAATGAAATAATATAATGTTGGCAGACATATTATCATTTGGAACCTTCCCAAAACATATAAATAGCAATGCTTAGCACTTATTCAGAAATCTGTTTGTTTTTAGCTGTAAATATACTTCATTTTTGCACTTAATAATTAGTCAGCATTTTTCACCTTGGTTCTATATCTGTATAACACAAAATATGCCATTTTTTTCAGTAGAAGACTATAATGTGCAAAATACTGTGCAATTTCAGTAATGCCACTAAGGTGGTTTATTTCAACCATACATGGAAAAATATACATAAACAGATTTGTATTCTTGGCATCATTATTCTAAGCAAGAATCGTAATCTTTATGAGCACATTGGTGTTCACCTTTTATACAATATGGTACCAGCTTATTGCCAGAAATATTTATCAATCTTCTACACAGTTAACTCACTACAGGTTAATAACAAAGTCTCAGGCAGTATCTCAAATAATATATCAGTAATAATGAATGTATGTGTGCATTCAAACCTGAAAAATGTTTTTGCATATATTATTGTGACACACAACAGAATAAACAAGGCTTTCAGTGTTAAATATGAGATGAAATGTTTATCTTTCTAAAGTGCAATGTATAATTAAAAAAAAAAATCACATTTTAAGAAATAAATGAAATATAGAAATTGAATAGAAGAAAACTCTGTATTCCCACCAGTTTCACTGATCAAGCCACATCCCAAATCAACAATGATAGCCTGCTAAATTGATAAGAAAAGTATGCTAATATAAGCAATTAGTTCTATATAACTGTGACTGGGTACATAATATAGGTCAGTGTTAATTAGTAAGACATATGCTTGGACATAAAATTCATGTCAGAAGACTGAAAAATGTTACAGTGCATTTAGTTAATTTAGCTTATGGTAAGCAGAGAGAGAGAGAGAGAATCATACAAAAAGAAAGCAATAACAACATAGCAAATGGAGCAGAGAAAGTTATGCAGTATACTACTTATTCATCACCCACAGAGTTACAGATTGCTCAGTTTAGAAAACAACAACGCAGGGGGTATGTACCTTCCCAATGCAAAAACAACCAGGTTTCTTGTGGCATTAATTCTCATACTTATGTATTGGTTTTGAATTAAGCAAATGTAGCTACAGTATATGGAAATGGGAATTAAAACAGATCCTATGTTTTATTGTACAGTCACAAACAAAAGGCCCAGTAGCTCTACTCTTCTGGCAGTTATTAGTAGGGATGCACCGAATCCAGGATTCGGTTCGGGATTCGGTCAGGATTCGGCCTTT
Source organism: Xenopus petersii (assembly GCA_038501925.1). Classification (NCBI taxonomy): domain Eukaryota; kingdom Metazoa; phylum Chordata; class Amphibia; order Anura; family Pipidae; genus Xenopus; species Xenopus petersii. Next base: position 72,742,342 of record CM076683.1, on the reverse strand, counting down.
TTAAGCAGGATTCGGATTCGGCTGAATCCTTCTGCCTGGCCGAACCGAATCCGAATCCTAATTTGCATATGTAAATTAGGGGTGGGGAGAGAAATCACGTGACTTTTTGTCACAAAACAAGGAAGTAAAAAATGTTTTGCCATTCCCACCCCTAATTTGCATATGCAAATTAGGGTTCGGATTCGGTTCGGTATTCGGCCGAATCTTTCACAAAGGATTCAGGGGTTCGGCCGAATCCAAAAAAGTGGATTCGGTGCATCCCTAGTTATTAGTATTGAAATTACATGCTTCTTGCTGATAAATCAGTGGTATATTGATTAAATAATAAATAGCTTTGTAGTACAAATATTTTAAGTTTTTATTATTTGCATGGATGGAAATGACTGAAGGTTGCTGTTTCCAGCAAATTATTAAATGATTGCCTTGTTCCTCGACATCTCTTATTCTGGTTTTCTAAATAAAGAACTTTTCTGAGAGGGCAGACAAGTTCATCCAGTTAAAATTGTTCAGGGCAATTTGTAAAAAAAAATCTTTATACAAGCAGAGTAATTGTTGCCTACATAGCACATGCTTTAGATCATGCATTATTGCGTTATTGTATGTCCCATTTTGTTATCATATACACATATTGCGTGCTAAATAGAACCTTTTCTAAATGTGTCATTATTGCTAAAATCCTGGATTCTAATACCCATGTCCATTAAGGAATAGGGATGTAGTGAACGTCGGAAAAAAAGTTCGCGAACATATTCGCGAACTTGCGCAAAAATGCGAGCGGTTCGCGAACGGTTCGCGAACCCCATAGACTTCAATGGGAAGGCGAACTTTAACATCTAAAAAAGACATTTCTGTCCAGAAAAATGATTTTAAAGTTGTTTAAAGGGTGCAACGACCTGGACAGTGGCATGCCAGAGGGGGATCAAGGGCAAAAATGTATCTGAAAAATCTGCCTGTGTGTGCTTGGAAGAGATAGTGTAGGGGGAGAGCTGTTAGTGATTTCAGGGACAGATGATAGTAAGTTTGCTGGCTAGTAATCTGCTTGATACTGCTCTATATTGGAGGGACAGAAGTCTGCAGGGATTTGAGGGACATTTTAGCTTAGGTAGCTTTGCTGGCTAGTAATCTACTGTTCTCTTTAAACAACTGCCATACGTTGACCTTGTAGGCATTGTTTGCCCAGTTTTTTTGGACGCAGCCACTGAAGCACAGTTGCCAGAAAAAATATGCCATATAAATGCTGAAAATAGTAATTTTTCGCCATACGTTGACCTTGTAGACATTGTTTGCCCAGTTTTTTTTGGACGAAGCCACTGAAGCACAGTTGCCAGAAAAAATATGCCATATAAATGCTGAAAATAGTAATTTTTCGCCATACGTTGACCTTGTAGACATTGTTTGCCCAGTTTTTTTGGACGCAGCCACTGAAGCACAGTTGCCAGAAAAAATATGCCATATAAATGCTGAAAATAGTCATTTTTTGCCATACGTTGACCTTGTAGGCATTGTTTGCCCAGTTTTTTTGGTCGCAGCCACTGAAGCACAGTTGCCAGAAAAAATATGCCATATAAATGCTGAAAATAGTCATTTTTTGCCATATACGTTGAGTCAACGTATGGCAAAAAATGACTATTTTCAGCATTTATATGGCATATTTTTTCTGGCCTCTGTGCTTCAGTGGCTGCGGCCAAAAAAACTGGGCAAACAATGCCTACAAGGTCAACGACGTTGACCTTGTAGGCATTGTTTGCCCAGTTTTTTTGGCCGCAGCCACTGAAGCACAGAGGCCAGAAAAAATATGCCATATAAATGCTGAAAATAGTCATTTTTTTGGTCGCAGCCACTGAAGCACAGTTGCCAGAAAAATTATGCCATATAAATGCTGAAAATATAAATTTTTTTGGTTGCAGCCACTGAAGCACAGAGGCCAGAAAAATTATGCCATATAAATGCAGAAAATATGCATTTTTTTGGTCGCAGCCACTGAAGCACAGTTGACAGAAAAATTATGCCATATAAATGCTGAAAATATACATTTTTTTGGTTGCAGCCACTGAAGCACAGAGGCCAGAATAATTATGCCATATAAATGCAGAAAATATGCATTTTTTTGGACGCAGCCACTGAAGCACAGTTGCCAGAAAAAATATGCCATATAAATGCTGAAAATAGTAATTTTTCGCCATACGTTGACCTTGTAGACATTGTTTGCCCAGTTTTTTTGGTTGCAGCCACTGAAGCACAGAGGCCAGAAAAAATTAAACCAGTAGGGTTTGCACCCTAGTTTGTAACGGTGGCGGAGGGAGGAGGACGCTAAAGGACAGCTGTGTGTGGAGTCATGAGGCTTGAAGAGAAGGACAGCTGCATAGAAGTCAGAACAAGTCTTCCGGCGTGCAGTAACCCTCCGAGATCCACCCCTCATTCATTTTAATAAAGGTCAGGTAATCGACACTTTTGTGACCTAGGCGAGTTCTCTTCTCAGTTACAATCCCTCCTGCTGCACTGAAGGTCCTTTCTGAGAGCACACTTGAGGCTGGGCAAGACAAGAGGTTCATGGCAAATTGTGACAGCTCTGGCCACAGATCAAGCCTGCGCACCCAGTAGTCCAGGGGTTCATCGCTCCTCAGAGTGTCGATATCTGCAGTTAATGCCAGGTAGTCCGCTACCTGCCGGTCGAGGCGTTCTTTGAGGGTGGATCCAGAAGGGTTGTGGCGCTGCCTTGGACAGAAAAACATTTGCATGTCTGACGTTACAGACCGGCCAAAGGGCTTTGTCCTTGCAGGTGTGCTCGTGGCAGGATTACTGGCACCTCTGCCCCTGGAATGTTGATGAGTTCCTGAAGTGACATCACCCTTAAAAGCATTGTACAACATGTTTTGCAGGCTGGTTTGTAAATGCCGCATCTTTTCGGACTTGTGGTATGTTGGTAACATTTCTGACACTTTATGCTTGTACCGAGGGTCTAGTAGCGTTGCGACCCAGTACAGGTCCTTCTCCTTAAGCCTCTTGATACGGGGGTCCTTCAACAGGCATGACAGCATGAAAGACCCCATTCTCACAAGGTTGGATGCAGAGCTATCCATCTCCGCTTCCTCATTATCAAGGACTGCATCATCCACGGTCTCCTCCCCCCAGCCACGTACAAGACCAGGGGTCCCCAAAAGGTCACCACTAGCCCCCTGGGAAGCCTGCTCCTGTTGGTCCTCCTCCTCCTCCTCCACAAAGCCACCTTCCTCCTCTGACTCCACTTCTGGCACCTCTCCCTGCGTTGCAGCAGGTGCCTGGGTTCGTTCTGGTGATTCCGACCATAAATCGTGCGCTTCCAGCTCCTCGTCACGCTGGTCTACAGCCTCATCTGTCACTCGTCGCACGGCACGCTCCAGGAAGAAAGCGAAGGGTATTAGGTCGCTGATGGTGCCTTCGGTGCGACTGACCATATTTGTCACCTCTTCAAAAGGTCGCATGAGCCTGCAGGCATCGCGCATAAGCACCCAGTAACGGGGGAAAAAAATCCCCAGCTCTGCAGATCCAGTCCTACCACCCAGTTCAAAAAGGTACTCGTTGACGGCCCTTTGTTGTTGCAGCAGACGTTCCAACATAAGGAGCGTTGAATTCCAGCGAGTCTGGCTGTCAGAAATCAAACACCTGACTGGCATGTTGTAGCGCTGCTGAATGTCAGCAAGGCGTGCCATGGCTGTGTAGGAACGTCTGAAATGGGCCGACACCTTTCTGGACTGGGTGAGAACGTCCTGGAATCCTGGGTACTTGGAGACAAAACGTTGGACTATTAAATTTAACACATGTGCCATGCAGGGCACATGTGTTAAATTTCCCAGTCTCAACGCTGCCAACAGATTGCTTCCATTGTCACACACCACTTTTCCGATCTGCAGTTGGTGTGGGGTCAGCCACCGATCGGCCTGTGACTGCAGAGATGACAGGAGTACAGATCCGGTATGGTTTTTGCTTTCCAGGCACGTCATCCCCAAGACAGCGTGACAACGGCGTACCTGGCACGTCGAATAGCCTAGGGGGAGCTTGGGGTGCACAGGTGTGGAGGAGGAGAAGGAGGACCCAGCAGCAGAGTAAGAAGAAGAAGAGGAAGAAGACGAGGTAGAGAGCGATGGAGGAGTAGAGGTGGTGGCAGAACCGCGTGCAAAATGGCGGTGACACCAACTCCACTGTTGTTGTTGTTGAGCTACCCATTCCCTGCTTCCCATTCCCAGCCATTACCAAGTTCACCCAGTGGGCAGTGTAGGTGACATACCTGCCCTGACCATGCTTGGAGGACCATGCGTCAGTAGTCATATGGACCTTTGGCCCAACACTAAGTGACAGAGATGCGGTAACTTGGCTCTGCACATGTTGGTACAGGTGTGGTATTCCCTTTTTAGAAAAAAAATTGCGGCTGGGTACCTTCCACTGCGGTGTCCCAATTGCTACAAATTTGCGGAAGGCCTCAGAGTCCACCAGCTGGTATGGTAAAAGCTGGCGGGCTAAGAGTGCAGACAAGCCAGCTGTCAGACGCCGGGCAAGGGGGTGACAGTCAGACATTGGCTTCTTACGCTCAAACATGGCCTTCACAGAAACTTGGCTGGTGGCAGATGACTGGGAATGGGAACAGGTGGTCAAGGTGGAAGGCGGAGTGGAGGGTGGTTCAGATGGGTCAAGGAGAGCAGAGGTAGAGCAGTAAGATGCTGGACCAGAAGGAGTGTGGCTTTTAGTTTGCCTGTTGCCTTTGAGGTGTTGCTCCCAAAGTGCTTTGTGCTTGCCGCTCATGTGCCTTCGCATAGAAGTTGTACCTATGTGGCTGTTGGGCTTACCAAGGCTCAGTTTCTGACTGCACTCATTGCAAATTACAATGCTTTTGTCAGAGGCACACACATTAAAAAAATCCCACACTGCTGACTTTTTGGAAGTGTGCGATCTGGCGGTAACAGTAGAAGTTGGCGGCATTGGCGGCAATGGCGGGTGCGTTGGCCGGCTGAACACAGGTGCCGATACATGTTGTTGCCCTACTGATCCCTGCGGGCTGTCCTCCCTGCTTCTTCTAAGTCTTATTCTCCTACTGCCTCTCTGACTCTCCGTCTCTCCATCTGAACTACCCTCCTCTTGCTCTCTTCTACTAGGCACCCACAAAACATAAATCTCCTCATCATCATTCTCCTCAGATGCATCAATTTCTTCTGACACATCACAGAAGGAAGCAGCAGCGGGGACCTCCTCCTCATCACTCATCATTATGTCCATCTCTGTCGTGTTCTCTGCCAGAATTAAATCTGGTGTAACGTCCTCATCTCCTTCATCTTCTTCTGCCAATAATGGTTGCGCATTACTCAGTTCAAGAAACTCATGGGAAAATAACTCCTCTGACTCCAGTGAAGAAGGGGCACCGGTGGTGGAGGAAGTGTTACGTGGGGTGGCCATAGCAGTGGAGGATGAGGAGGATGTTGTGGTAAAGTTAGAAACGGTAGAGGATGGGGTGTGCTGTGTAAGCCAGTCAACTACCTCTTCAGCATTTTGGGAGTTCAGGGTCATTGGCTTTTTAAAACTGGGCAATTTGCTAGGGCCACAGGATTGCATAGCAGCACGGCCCCTAGCACGGCCTCTGCGTGGCGGCCTGCCTTTGCCTGGCATTATTTTTAAAAAAACAACAACAACAAAAACTCAGTTGGTTTTTCTGGAAACGATAATACACACAGCTAGATGGCAGTTTGAAGAAAACAGTGTGCAAATAATGCCTACAAGGTCAACGTATACACAGCGGTGGATACGGATTACGTAAAATATAAGAATGCTGCTTGAAAAAAAGTAACTCAAGTGGTTTTTCTAGAGACGATAATATTATCAATATTTAGACAAAATGTGAACAAGCTCACACAGCTAGATGGCGGTTTGAAGAAAACAGTGTGCAAATAATGCCTACAAGGTCAACGTATACACAGCGGTGGATACGGATTACGTAAAATATAAGAATGCTGCTTGAAAAAAAGTAACTCAAGTGGTTTTTCTAGAGACGATAATATTATCAATATTTAGACAAAATGTGAACAAGCTCACACAGCTAGATGGCGGTTTGAAGAAAACACTGTGCAAATAATGCCCACAAGATCAACGTATACACTACTACAGCGGTGGATACGGATTACGTAAAATATATTATGGCTGCTTGAAAAAAGTCACTCCGGTGTTTTTTCTGGAGACGGTAATATTATGGATATTTAGACAGAATGTGAACAAGGTCACACAGCTAGATGGCAGTTGGTTGAATAACACACTGGGCAAAAAATGCCTACAGGGCAAATAATGCCTAAAAGGTCAACTTATACACTACTACAGCGATGGATACGGATTACGTAAAATTTATTATGGCTGCTTGAAAAAAGTCACTCCGGTGTTTTTTCTGGAGACGGTAATATTATGGATATTTAGACAGAATGTGAACAAGGTCACACAGCTAGATGGCAGTTGGTTGAATAACACACTGGGCAAAAAATGCCTACAGGGCAAATAATGCCTAAAAGGTCAACTTATACACTACTACAGCGATGGATACGGATTACGTAAAATATATTATGGCTGCTTGAAAAAAGTCACTCCGGTGTTTTTTCTGGAGACGGTAATATTATGGATATTTAGACAGAATGTGAACAAGGTCACACAGCTAGATGGCAGTTGGTTGAATAACACACTGGGCAAAAAATGCCTACAGGGCAAATAATGCCTAAAAGGTCAACTTATACACTACTACAGCGATGGATACGGATTACGTAAAATTTATTATGGCTGCTTGAAAAAAGTCACTCCGGTGTTTTTTCTGGAGACGGTAATATTATGGATATTTAGACAGAATGTGAACAAGGTCACACAGCTAGATGGCAGTTGGTTGAATAACACACTGGGCAAAAAATGCCTACAGGGCAAATAATGCCTAAAAGGTCAACTTATACACTACTACAGCGATGGATACGGATTACGTAAAATATATTATGGCTGCTTGAAAAAAGTCACTCCGGTGTTTTTTCTGGAGACGGTAATATTATGGATATTTAGACAGAATGTGAACAAGGTCACACAGCTAGATGGCAGTTGGTTGAATAACACACTGGGCAAAAAATGCCTACAGGGCAAATAATGCCTAAAAGGTCAACTTATACACTACTACAGCGGTAGTAAAATAAAAAAAAGTAAAATAAAAAAAAAATGAATATTAAAAAAAAAAAATTACAGTTGGTGCTGCTGAACTACTAGGAGCAGCAGATTAGCACACCAGTCCCACTCCCCAACACTGCTAGACTAATAGCACTGGGCTCTTATAGTAGTAGTAGTAGTAGTAGTAGTAGTAGTAGTAAAACAACAAAAAAATAAATAAAAGCAGTCCTTACAAGGACTACTGTTATTGCAGCAGTCAGCAGATGAGATCAGAAGCAGGACAGCTGACCACTGCAGCTACATACAGAGCACTGCAGTAGAAGGTAGATTACTAGCCAGCAAAGCTACCTAAGCTTAAATGTCCCTCAAACCCCTGCAGACTTCTGTCCCTCCAATAACAGAGCAGTATCAACACGATTACTAGCCAGCAAACTTTCAACTGTCCCTGAAATCACTAACAGGCAGCAGCTCTCTCCCTACACTATCTCTTCAGCACACACAGGCAGAGTGAAAAAACGCTGCAGGGCTTCGGTTTTTATAGGGAAGGGGAGTGGTCCAGGGGAGAGCTTCCTGATTGGCTGCCATGTACCTGCTGGTCTGGGGTGAGAGGGCAAAAAAAAGCGCCAACAATGTCGAACCCAAAATGGCGAACGTCGCGCGACGTTCGCGAACTTCCGGCGAGCGTGAACACCCGATGTTCGCGCGAACAAGTTCGCCGGCGAACAGTTCGCGCCATCTCTATTAAGGAATATTTAAGGAACATGATAAGTTATGACCATTAGGCAAAGCTGTCTTGGGATATAGCAAGAGTCTACAAAAATAGGGACCCCACAATTGAATGCCTGACTAAATGTTGACTATTATCTAAAGAATACTGTATTGATTTTGGTGAAATAATAATTATATCTAGGAATGTTCTGGCCAATAGCAGCAGTATGTAAAATATAATGGGCTCAAATCAAAAGAATATGTTTTTCACAAGCAGTGCTTAACAAAAGGACAGGCACAGGGCAAAAGTACTGTAGGCTGTTTTTAAACTGAGGATATCAGAGCAGGGCTTAGCACAAGATATTTTTAAGAGCTGCAAGTACTATGAAATTGTGGGTGTAATTGAGCTCTATTGGTTATAAGAATATAACTAGTTATATATATAAATATTAGGGTGATATTACTCCATACTTACAGTTAGGTCCATAAATATTTGGACAGAGACAACTTTTTTTCTAATTTTGGTTCTGTACATTACCACAATGAATTTTAAATGAAACAACTCAAATGCAGTACAGGTATGGGACCTGTTATCCAGAATGTTCGGCACCTGGGGTTTTCCGGATAACGGATCTTTCCGTTATTTGGATCTTCATGCCTTAAGTCTACTAGAAATTCATTTAAACATTAAATAAACCCAATAGGCTGGTTTTGCTTCCAATAAGCATTTATGATATCTTAGTTTGGATCAAGTACAAGCTACTGTTTTATTATTATGGAGAAATAGGAAATCATTCTTAAAAATTTAGATTATTTGGATAAAATGGAGTCTATGGGAGACAGCCATTCCATAATTCGGAGCTATCTGGATATCGGGTTTCCGGATAAGGGATTCTATACCTGTACTGCAGACTTTCAGCTTCAGTGGGTTGAACAGAAAGATTACATAAAAATGGGAGGTCTAAAGCCTTTTTTAACACAATTACTTCTTTTCAGGGGCCCAAAAGCAATTGGACAATTGACTCAGATGCTATTTCATGGGAGGTGTGGGCAATTCCTTCATTATGTCATTATTAATGAAGCAGTCCTGGAGTTGATTTGAGGGGGGGGGGTGCTTGTATGTGGAAGATGTTGCTGTGAACAGACATCATGAGGTCAAAGGAGCTCTCCATGCAGGTGAAACAAGCCACCCTTAAACTGCAAAAACAGAAAAAAACTATCCAAGAAATTGCTACAATATTAAGGGGCCGATTCACTAAATTCGAGTGAAGGATTCGAAGTAAAAAAACTTAGAATTTCTAAGTATTTTTTGGGCTACTTCGACCATCGAATGGGCTACTTCGACCTTCGACTACGACTTTGAATCGAAGGATTCAAACTAAAAATGGTTAGACTATTCAACCATTCGATAGTCAAAGTACTGTCTCTTTAAAAAAAACTTCGACCCCCTACTTCGGCAGCTAAAAGCTACCGAAGTCAATGTTAGCCTATGGGGAAAGTCCCCATAGGATATTCCTTCGATCGTTGGATTTAAATCCTTCGAATCGTTCGATTCTAAGGATTTAATCGTTCGATCGAAGGAATAATCCTTTGATCGTATGATCGCAGTATTTGCGCTAAATCCTTTGACTTCGATATTCGAAGTTGAAGGATTTTAATTCCTAGTCGAATATCGAGGGTTAATTAACCCTCGATATTCGACCCTTAGTGAATCAGCACCTAGGAGTGCCAAAATCTACAGTTTGGTACATCCTGAGAAAAAAAGCACTCGTGAACTTAACGACACAAAAAGACCTGGACATCCATAGAGGACAAAAGTGGAGAATGATCGCAGAATAATTTCCATGGTGAAGAGGAACCTCTTCACAACAGCCATACAAGTGAACAACACTCTCCAGGAGGTAGACATATTGATATCCAATATAAAAGAATAAGAAAAGGGAGGAAAAAGTTGGTCCTTTTAGTTTAGTTGACTCCTGCTGGTCCTATTATAGTCTCTCAACTGTATAAATGCTTTTCAAAATAAAAAAATGGATCAGCACCTATGGCAAAGGAGAAAACAAACAACAAAACCAAAATATAGTGTAGTAGTTTCAAATATTTCAATTGGACACCATGGGGCAGATTTACTAAGGGTCGAATATCGAAGTCAAGGGATTTTTACCGTATTCGATCGAAAGAACGTTCGAATAGAAATCGTTCGATTGACCGATTTTTAGCGATCAATCTAAGGATTTTTATTCGACCAAAAAAAAAACTTAGAAAAGTGCTCTGGAAGGTCCCCATAGGCTAACATTGCACTTCGGTAGCCATAGGCGGAGGGTGATTTTTTTGTTTGGAGAGGCTAAAGTTGACCATGCAAATTAAAGGGAACAAGTCATCCCGAATTTCTTTTACCCCATTAATAAAGCTAATAGAGTTTGCACGCTGGTTGGGTTAAACAATAGTTTTTTTTTTTTTCAAAATATATTAAGTGTATTGAAGACAGTGGGTCCTGGCACATTATACTCACTAGGAGACAGTGGATCCTGGCACATTATACTCAGTAGGAGACAGTGGATCCTGGCACATTATACTCAGTGGGAGACAGTGGGTCCTGGCACATTATACAGTGGGAGACAGTGGGTCATGGCACATTATACTCAGTGGGAGACAGTGGATCCTGGCTAGGGATGTAGCGAACTGTTCGCCGGCGAACTAGTTCGCGCGAACTTCGACTGTTCGCGTCCGCCGAATGTTCGCGAACGTCGCGCGACGTTCGCCAATTGGTGTTCGCGTTCGATTCGAAGTAAAATTTCGTTCGACCATTCGACCATTCGATCGCTAAAATCGAACGATTTCCATTCGTTCGAACGATTATAAGCATTCGATTGAATTAAAATCATTCGATCTAATAGCTTCGATCGTTCGATTCGAAGGAAAATCCTTTGATCGTACGAATAAAATCCTTCGATCGTTCGATCGAACGATTTTATCGAGCGTTCGAAGTTCGCGAACTGTTCGCGAACTGTTCGCTTTTTTGCCGGTGTTCGCGAACGGCGTTCGCGAACACATCGGCGGCGGTTCGCTACATCCCTAATCCTGGCACATTATACTCAGTGGGAGACAGTGGATCCTGGCACATTATACTCAGTGGGAGACAATGGGTCCTGGCACATTATACGCAGTGGGAGACAGTGGGTCCTGGCACATTATACTCAGTGGGAGACAGTGGGTCCTGGCACATTATACTCAGTGGGAGACAATGGGTCCTGGCACATTATACTCAGTGGGAGACAGTGGATCCTGGCACATTATACTCAGTGGGAGACAGTGGATCCTGGCACATTATACGCAGTGGGAGACAGTGGGTCCTGGCACATTATACTCAGTGGGAGACAGTGGGTCCTGGCACATTATACTCAGTGGGAGACAATGGGTCCTGGCACATTATACTCAGTGGGAGACAGTGGATCCTGGCACATTATACTCAGTGGGAGACAGGGGTCCTGGCACATTATACTCAGTGGGAGACAGTGGATCCTGGCACATTATACTCAGTGGGAGACAGTGGGTCCTGGCACATTATACACAGTGGGAGACAGTGGGTCCTGGCACATTATATACAGTGGGAGACAGTGGATCCTGGCACATTATACTCAGTGGGAGACAGTGGGTCCTGGCACATTATACACAGTGGGAGACTGTGGGTCCTGGCACATCATACACAGTGGGAGACTGTGGGTCCTGGCACATTATACTCAGTGGGAAATGAAATGCTAATCTACATATAAAAGCCTCAGGAAAAATGGTAGGTAAAACAGAGGACTGTTTACATGAAAACAATGAAAAAAGTCAGAAAACTAGTATAAAGCAAGAAGAAACAGAGCAAAAAAAAGAAAAAGAACTTAAAAAAACCTTTAATATTTATTCAAGCTGGTGTAGAAGCTGCTGTATATAGTACCTGTGAGTTGAATGAAAGTTGCAAACATGGCCAGCTGGATGTTCCAACTGCTTCATATCAGTCTCCCTTCTGCCATGCTGCCTTCAATCGGTAAAGGTTTCCCAGCCATGCCTACTCTGAACCTGGTTGGTACATTTCACTGTCTGTAAAGTTAGCTGTGCTCTGATTGGACAAGCTACAAACCACATATATCCAATCAGAGTGCAAATGATCTCTTCAGCATCGTGGTTTGGAGGCGGACCTTAGCTACCAATCTGTGATTAAAGAAACAGTGCAGTCAGCAACGGAGCAGGTTTTATTTTGTTTTATTTCTTTTTATTTTAGGGGTCAGACAGGTTTGGGGAGGCTTAGCCTCCCCTAGCCTTATTGAAAATCCGCCTATGTCGGTAGCTTTAATTTGGTGAAGTATGAAGTCAAAGTTTTTTTTAAAGATACAGTACTCCGATTATCGAATGGTCGAATAGTCGAGCAATTTTTACTTCAAATCGTTCAAATTGAAGTTGAATGGTCAATATAGCCTATTCAATGGTCGAAGTACCCAAAAATTTAATCTTTTTGAAATCCGAACCATCACTCGAGCTTAGTAAATCTGCCTCCATGTGTTGAAGTGGGGAAACTGTGATATATTACATTAGTACCCCTTTAAATAGTAGTTCGCTCTTTCAAACTCAGAGGCATGCGGAACAATGTACAGTGAATATATTTGCCCTGCACATTGTTATATTTATAAAGCTGAATAAGAGTGATGTATATAATGTGCAAACAGAATTGGGAATATTTATTTACACTGCAAATGTCCATAAGGTCTTTTTAAATAGGGCATCATCGCAAATTGCTCATTTTTATGAAAATACTCAACATTCACAGACTGTGGTGGCAGAGAAAATTTTAAGAAAAAGTTTTTGCAAGTTGCAAATTGAATTACTGTCAATGCTTTTTTCATGCACAGTACCTGCACTCACGCAAACACTCATCTCATTTGCGAGCCATTTGCAAACATTTTCACGCAATACAAATTCCCAAAAAACTGAAAGACTGGCACAGCAGTGCAATATTTAAGCTTTCGAGGGAAAAAACATGGTCAATACAACCATTTGCAAAAAAAAAATGAGCTGCACAAACTTATAAACGAACCCCAATGATTTCCACAAGTGATTTTACGTTGGGATTCGTAATCATGATAGAGCTTAGTAAACAGTGCTACTACTGAAAAGAGCCACCCATTAAAACTAAAATAAAAATGATCTATCAACTACGCCTAGTACCAACGCCATACCCGTCTGAGACGATAGGCGACCAAAAAAAAAAAAACCACACTACTCTACCCATTGTTTGTAATGAGACCATAATGGACTGAACTTTCGCAGATTGCCCACAATGAGGAGACAAACGTCCCAATCTATATAAGCGAAGAGAATTCTTTCCAATTTTCAACTATTCAAAACCTGACCCATTGGTGTTCAAACATATTTATCCATCCAATAACTATCCATTTCCAACCATGGATAAAATCTAGGCCATTCCGCCACAAATTCCCAAAAACAAACAAAGTCTAAGGTCAAAAAGACGACTCAAGAAGCTGACCCTACAGATTCGGAAACTGAATCAACCATGGACAAATTTCTCGGTCATTCAAACACAAAATCACATAAACAAACAAAATCAAAAGCCAAAAAGGCAACTCAAGATGCAGACCCAACTGACTCTGAAACGGAACCAAACCAGACGGAAGACCTGATGAAAATATTGGGTCCATGGCTGGATAAAAGATTGGACACTATAAAGGAATCAGTGACAGAAGTGCTTCAACAAATAACTAACCAAAATCAGAGAATAACGGACGCTGAACAGAGAATTGGTACATTGGAGGATGAATTGGAGAAAACACAACTACTAGTTGACTCGCAACAAAGAGAAATTACGATTCTATCAGATAAAGTAGACGATCTAGAAAATAGGAGCAGAAGAAATAATCTCCGTGTCATCGGCATCCCGGAATCGATCAAAGGGACTGAACTAGAGGTATTTCTTCACTCCACCCTTCCATCTCTCCTGAAAATGGACGAAGGCCAATCGCATTTCTTAATTGAAAGATTCCACAGAATCGGCCCTCCACTTTCCGCAGAAAATAAAAAACCAAGACAAGTCATATTCAAGCTCCTCAACAGATAAAATCAACATTCTCTCAGCTTACAGAAAGACTAAGAATATTCTATATGAAACCAACCACATACTGATATTCCAAGATTTCTCTGCATCGGTCACTGCGAAAAGGTAGGAATTCTCTCCAATATGTACAACCCTCTTTAACTCTGGATTCAGGTTTTCACTGTTGTTCCCGGCAAAACTTAAAATTGTTGACAAAGACAGTGGGAAACCTTTGTTCTTTGAAAACCCGACACTTGCAAAAGAATATTATGAAGGGAAGACAAGAGACACAGAACATACATGATCTAAATACCGGGGCACTACCTTTTTGTGATTCACAGTGAAGTAATATCCATGTCCCAAGCCGGAATATATCTGACTTATGATACAATATTTTAAGGGACCTTTTTTTTCCACTGTTTTTGTAACCCGGCTCCTCAACATAAGTGACATTCCAAAATCTACCACTATTATTAAGGGCAAGATGTGAAATGTTTGATTTCCTATGTTCTTTTATCCTTTCTTGCTTACTTTGTTATTTTACAAGTTAGATAGTTATGGTTTATATCAGCTCAATCCAATCCCAAAGGCACAACGATGGTATGTACTATGGCTTTACCCTCCATCCCGTATGGCTTATATTCTAGTGACCTATTGTCCGGAGACTCGGTCTGCTCGCTGGGACAGACCACTCCCGCTACATACACATATCTCACAAATTGATCAAATGCGACAGGGAATAGGTTAGAACATGCAACCCATACATATGACAAGTCCCACGGCCCCTTCAGACACATTTATAGACCATTTTAAAATAGTCTCGTGGAATGTGGGAGGTCTAAACTCTCCACTTAAAAGACGCAAAGTACTGGATAGACTGCAAAAGGAAAAAGCCCAAATAGTCCTCTTACAGGAAACCCATTGGAAACGTACAGATACCCGACACTACATGATAAATGGATTCAGACTACATTAGTTGCTTCTTATAGATCCAAATCAAGAGGGGTAGCGATACTAATTAACAAAAACTTACAATGTTCTATTTTACGAACTTCCAAAGATAAAAATGGCCGGTACCTAATGTTAGATGTCGATATTTCTGGTACCATATACACCATAGTAAATGTTTATGCACCTAATGATGATAACAAATCTTTTTTCACAGATGTGTTGCAGAAAATAACTTCCTGGGAGGCCACGAATCTCGTCTCGGGAGGAGACTTCAATGCTGTTTGGGATGATTTCATGGACAAATCAGCCAAGCCTACTGCACATTCACGTAACAGAGCACGACCTGTACATGCAACATCTAACACTCTGCAGCTATGCGACACGTACAGACATACATTCCCTACAACTAAAGACTATACATTCTACTCTGGAGTCCATGGCACACATTCCAGAATAGATTATTTATTCTTATCACAGATGCTACTACCAACATTATTATCAGCTAACAGCAACAATATTGACATCTCAGACCACGCGCTGATCTCAATTACTTTAAAGCTACCCACGTCCCAATCCAATTCCTTTAACTGGAGATTCCCGGCTTATCTGTGCACTAGCGAAGACTTCCAAACCTTTTTGAAAACAAGTTGGGCTAATTACATAGATGACAATATTGATCATTGGGATAACCCACAACTATTATGGGCGGCGGCTAAACCAGTACTGAGGGGACAGGTTATCTCATACTTAATCAGACAAAGGAAACACTATAACGAGAAGTATAATTTCTTGCAAAAACAATTAACCGAACACTATACGACTTTTAAAAAAACAAATTCCCAAGAAGACAAAAATAAATACAAAGACACGAAAGAACTTTTTGATATTTTATTGACTGAAAAAGCACATAAATCACTTAGTCACACTTCAAACAAATTTTACAGATATGGCAACAAATCAGGGAAATTGCTGGCACAAATAGCTAAAAAAAAGGATTCGCAACACGTATATACAGAAAATAAAAACATCAAATGGATGGACACCAAACACATTAGAGATGTAATGGCCAAACACTTTAAAAAATTTTACGAATCTTTCCCTGACGACCCACAAGATGGCATTAAATTTCTACAGGAAGCAGGTCTCCTTAAATTGACAGTCCAAGACCGTGAGATCTTAGATGCACCTATAACAGAAAAAGAAATATCATACACAATCACACAATTGAAAAATGGGAAAACACCGGGACCAGGCGGCTTGTCGGCAGAATTTTACAAACATCTCTCACCGGATATAACACCTATCTTATCTAAACTCTACAATGATACCCTACAAGGCACGCCCCTATGGCACAAAGCTAACGTAGCACAAATTATATTGATTCCCAAGGAAGGTAGAGACCCAACAGACCCCACTTCATACAGGCCAATATCATTACTTAATCAAGACCTTAAAATACTGACTAAAATAATGGCAGATAGATTGCAACAAATACTCCACTTGCAAAAAATAGTGGGAGCACTTACCAGGTACTAGGATTCACCTGTGCATGTCACAAAACCGAAGATCCCAACGGTTACTTCCAGAGAAAAAGTGAGTTCATAGGTGCAGCACCAAGGAATCCAGAAAGTAGAAAAATTAAAAATATAAACTTTTATTCAAGCATTTTAAAAATAGTAATAGAAAAAAGCATGCCCCATGCTAAACAATGGGCTGTTCACTCAACGCGTTTCATGGCTCTCGCCACTTCCTCAGGAGCTAACAACCAGCCTAAACACCAGATATATATAAGAGAAATAGATCCAACCCCTCCCTGTAGCATGGCCCCCGCCCCTCCCTATTCAATTTAACCCTTTTAATGAAAACCATATGAAAACATGCATCTTCAAACAAAAGGTAACCCCCACATAAATACAATAAAACACAATATAACAAACCATCATAAAAAGCAATACATAGTATTCATCTTATCTCTCCCACTCCAGATGAACAATGTTGCTAAATAGTAACTAAAGACTCCAACAAAAAGGAGTGAACATTGATGTAAGCCATTTCACTTATACCATGTAATTCTAGACAGCCCCAGTGCCCCCCGACATAAATCTAGCAAGATATATCCCTCGTTTAACATTAAACTCACTATCAACATATTAGCCTGCAGGACACAAATATTACCAATATATCATACTAGTAACTCAGGGACTTAAACATCCCAACCCCCTGATATTCCATCACGAGATTAATAGAAGCAGGAAACCTCCCACTCCCTATTTAGCCCCCCAAAACATTCCGTTGACCTAAGCTGATATATCCAATATGCCTCCTTGCGTAATAGCAACTTATCCAGATTCCCCCCCCTTGGTCCAGCTGTAGCTGTATCAATGACCTGGTATTGTATTTTAATATCCCCATTATGTTTATCTAATATATGCTTAGCCACTGCGGACTTAGTGTCCTTTCTATTTACTGCGGAGAGGTGTTCCAGTATCCGTGTACCCACTCTTCTTACCGTTTTACCCACATATTGGGCCCCACATCCACATGTAACAAGGTAAACCACCCCAACCGAAGCACAATTAAAATATCTCTTTATACCATAATTTTTCCCTGTTGACGTTGATCTAAATTCCTTTGAAACCAATAAATATTGGCAAGATTTACATCTGGTTCTGCCACATTTAAAATTACCTTTAAATCTGAGCCATGTCTTATTATTATCGCCCTTTCTGGAGTCATAAAGGCTTTTCGACAGCCATGACGCTACATTCCTATTCCTTTTGAATACAAAAGAGGGATGGGGATCCAAGACCTCCGCCAACATCGGATCCTGTCTCAAAACATTCCAGTATTTGCTTACACTATTTTTGATGAATCTAGTGTTTCTATCAAAAGTAGTACAATACCTGATAGTGCCAGCTTTACGACTCACTCTCCGTCCACGATCTTTCCCCCTAACCAAAAGGGCTTTTCTATCAAGCGAGACTGCCTTCTGGTACGCCTCCCTGATCACCTCGTTATCATAACCACGTTCCAAGAACCGGTCCCACAGTTGCATCGCCTGTGCATTAAACCGCTCCCAAGACGAACAAATCCTACGCAGGCGAATGAATTGCCCCACCGGGATTCCCTTCTTACAGCTAAAGGGATGTGCACTATCAGAATGTAGTAATGTGTTCCTTGTAATTGGTTTCCTGTATAAATCCGTAACCACTGAATCCTGTTCTACTGAAAATAGGACATCCAAAAACGGAATCTGTAATTTATGTGTCTCCATAGTAAAAGCAAGACCCTGCACTCTCCCATTACAATATCGGACAAACTCCTCTAACGACTCCTCATCCCCATCCCAGATGCCAATGCAGTCATCGATATAACGAAAAAACTTAATCAAACGACCCCGAAAATGGTCAGGGGCCTGAAAAATGTGAAGTTGCTCAAACCACCCCATGTACAGGTTGGCATACGTTGGGGCGAACGAGGCCCCCATCGCGGCCCCACATTGCTGTAAAAAAAATTGACCATCAAATAAAAAATAATTAGTATGTAACAGAAAATTAACTGAGTCCAGTATGAAATTACATTGTATATCAGGGAATCGAGACTCACCACATAGCCAAAATTTAATCGCCTCCAACCCTAGGGCATGGTTAATAGATGAATATAAGGCTACTACGTCCATCGAAAACCACCTATAGCTTGACTTCCAGCTTGTGCCCTGAATCTTATTAATGCACATTGTCGTATCTCTAAGATAAGTGGGTAGCTGTTCAACAATAGGGCGTAACAATGTATCTACATAGGCAGACAAACCTGACCCCAAGGACCCTATACCTGCTACAATAGGGCGCCCCTTAACCTGTTCCAAGGATTTGTGCACCTTGGGCAAAGCATGGAATATAGGTATCACCGGAGATTCACACTTCAGACATTCCCATTCATTTTTGGAGAGTACCCCATCCTTATACCCCTCCATAAGGATGACTTCCAACCGTTCCTTAAATTTACTAGTTGGGTCATGATCAAGACGTACATACGTATCCTTATCATTCAACTGCCGCAGAATCTCTTCACGATAATACACATCATCCATGACCACCACAGATCCCCCCTTATCAGCCTGTTTCACCACAATTGTATTATCTTTACTGAGTTCTATCATGGCCTTAAATTCACCTGATGTCAGATTCTTATATATATTTCTACTACTATCATACAAATGCCTTTCTATATCAGATTGCACCAATTTTTGAAACATATATATCTGCGAGCTTCTAGAGTTAATCGGATAGAAATCAGATTTATTCCGCATCCCCGAATGTTTAACTGCCACATCTAATCCCTGACTACTCTCCTCCCTCAATTGACATAGAATATTCAAAGTACTCAAATCGTCAAAATCATATAAATCCGTAGTCGGTGCCCCATCAACACTCTCAATTAACCCCTCATATTCCTGATCAATAGAATCCATTATAGTATCATCTGGGCTACTAGGTGTAGCAGCAGGGTCATCAATTAACAATGTTACCGTATCCACCGCCTCTATATTAGTATTCAATAAAGCAAAATGTCGTTTCAAAGTCACATTCCTCACAAATCTATTCAAGTCCATAATTAATGAAAATGCATCACTATTTAAATCCGGGATGAAATTAAGTCCACGTGAAAGGACAGATAGTTCATCTCGTGTCAACACTCTTGATGAAAGATTAATGACGTTATTTGGATCACTTACAGTCGATGTTGTTAGTGAGGCCGACCCCGATGCATCAAAACTTGGTGTAAGAACTCCCTCCTCACCAGTAATTACCGCCGTCGGGACCGGGATCCTCTCCCCGGTCGCCATTGTTGAAACGGCTGCTCCACACCTCCGTCCACCTCGCCTCTTCCTCCTCCTCTTCCATAGCTGCGGGTTCTCATCGGATCCAACCCTGGCGTGGATTGATGCCTCTGATAGTAAGGTCGTGGCTCCTCTATCCAGTCGTTGTCTGGAGTCTCGGGGTCCGACCTTAAAAAAGAAATGGAAGAGGGGGAGGGGGGAGGTGTACGGGTATACGATGCCTCTATCCCACGCTCATTAAAATGCACGGCACGATCTCTTTTGAGTATGGATCGTGGCCCTGGACCACCATATGCGGAACTCCATGCGCCAGCTCTCTGTGGGGTAAGTGTCGAATCATTAACCCTCCAGACATACACCTGGCCGTTCTCATAGTCCCTTTTATCCCTCTGGAACTTCTCTCTTTTCCCCGACTTGACAGCGTGTTCAAACTGCTTGATCTGTCTTGAAAGAGTATCCAACAAGGTCATATCAAAACCAGTGCATTTAGTCGACTTCAAAGTATTATGAGTGTCTGTAATGTCTCTCTGGACTTTCTCTAACTGCTGTTTATCATAATCAATTATAAGGCCCATTAGCTTAATGGAACAATCCGTCAGTACTAGATTCCAAGCAGTTACAAACTCAGCTGATACATCAGAAAAGGTAGGATACTTCTTAATTCTCAAGCCGCGAGGTATGCGGTTACATTTAATATAGTTCTCCAATGAGGATATATCCCACCATAAACGGACTTCTCGCTTCATATTCCGTTCCAATGTACGTAATAAATATTGTGCATCAGGTAGAGATTCCTCCTCCATTAACCCCTCATTAGTTAATGTCTCTGAAAATACAATTTCTGCTTGACGCAGTCTGTGTTGATCCACCATCGTTACGGGGGGAGGAGGCATTTTGGATAGCATGCAACAATCCAATTAGAGGTATAAAAAGGTTCAATAACCATGAAAAAAGCACCGGGTGCTACAACCACTAAAGGATCCTCTTTAGTAGATATAGACTTGCAAAAAATAGTGGGAGCACTTACCAGGTACTAGGATTCACCTGTGCATGTCACAAAACCGAAGATCCCAACGGTTACTTCCAGAGAAAAAGTGAGTTCATAGGTGCAGCACCAAGGAATCCAGAAAGTAGAAAAATTAAAAATATAAACTTTTATTCAAGCATTTTAAAAATAGTAATAGAATAGATGTTTAAATCCCTGAGTTACTAGTATGATATATTGGTAATATTTGTGTCCTGCAGGCTAATATGTTGATAGTGAGTTTAATGTTAAACGAGGGATATATCTTGCTAGATTTATGTCGGGGGGCACTGGGGCTGTCTAGAATTACATGGTATAAGTGAAATGGCTTACATCAATGTTCACTCCTTTTTGTTGGAGTCTTTAGTTACTATTTAGCAACATTGTTCATCTGGAGTGGGAGAGATAAGATGAATACTATGTATTGCTTTTTATGATGGTTTGTTATATTGTGTTTTATTGTATTTATGTGGGGGTTACCTTTTGTTTGAAGATGCATGTTTTCATATGGTTTTCATTAAAAGGGTTAAATTGAATAGGGAGGGGCGGGGGCCATGCTACAGGGAGGGGTTGGATCTATTTCTCTTATATATATCTGGTGTTTAGGCTGGTTGTTAGCTCCTGAGGAAGTGGCGAGAGCCATGAAACGCGTTGAGTGAACAGCCCATTGTTTAGCATGGGGCATGCTTTTTTCTATTACTATTTTTAAAATGCTTGAATAAAAGTTTATATTTTTAATTTTTCTACTTTCTGGATTCCTTGGTGCTGCACCTATGAACTAACAAATACTCCACTCAATACTTACCGAACACCAAGTTGGTTTCATTAAACACCGTCACTCAGTTCGAGCGCTTCGGAAAATCATAGCTACAGTCTATCATAGTAACCTGGAAAGAAACCACAGAATGTTAATAAATCTAGACGCGGACAAGGCTTTTGACAGGATATCACATGACCATTTACGTCGCTTGCTTAAATTTCAACATTTTGGCATTCAGACCTTCAATCTATATAAAACACTGTACCACTCGCCCACCACATTTATAACAGTTAATAACGCTAATTCTGACAGATTTGCCATTAGTAGAGGGACACGCCAAGGTTGTCCGTTATCGCCTCTTTTCTTCAATATAGCAATTGACCCGTTGCTACGACATATATTGAAATGCCAGCAATTACAGGGGATACAAATTGGCCAAACAAATCTTAAAGTGACGGCTTTTGCTGATGATATCCTGCTTTTTGTCAATCAACCAAAAACGGAAATACCTGCTCTTTTGCGGATCATTCATAGATTTGGCAAAATAGCAGGATTTAAAATCAATTTTGACAAATCAGAAGCTCTCCAACTACACCATACAGAAAACTCGGATTGGCTTCCACACTTCCCTTTCAAAAAAACTAAACAAAGTATTAAATACTTAGGTATCCGAATTCCCTCACATCACAAAGATTTATACTCCCTAAACATTAGGAAAACAATTGATACCATACAACAAGAAACACAGCAATGGAAACACATTTATCTCTCCTTTTTAGGCAGAATACACTTCGTCAAAATGATTTTATTTCCAAAACTTTTATACCCTATACAGATGCTGTCATACTGTATTAAACCGACCGATCTGAAACGATTAAATCAAATATTGAGAACTTTCATATGGAATAAAAAATGCCCACGCATTAGCCTTTTTAAACTACAACAACCTAGAACCCTAGGTGGACTCAACTTCCCTAACTTTAAGGCCTACAACGAAGCAGCCCTTCTTCGATATGCAGGAGACTGGATTCTAAATAGAGATTTATACACTACACTCTCTTTGGATCAAAATTGTACCGATAACCTCTCTCTCAACTATCTCTTGCATACGCCCATACAGAACATTCCACCGCATATTAGGAATAATCCATTATTCCTAGACACATATAACGCATGGCACTCAGTTAGGAATACCCAAAAACTATCACGATATTCCTCTCCTTACTTGTCCTGGATTGATAATAAAAACTTTCCACCAGGTATAGGCAATCCCATACTGCATAACTGGAGTATTAACGGCCTCCGTAACATACACGATATACTAAACAACGACTACTCCGTACTCTCTTTAAACAAACTGATAGAAAAGTTTCCGTTTACTCACACCCATTTGTATCTAAGTCTACAGATCATTCACTTCGCAAACGCTACAATAAAACTCCTGACGAACCCTGACAAAAATAGCTTGTTCAACCAACTCTGGAAGAACAAAAATAAGCAAACTCACAACTTCACACATTTATCAAACCATTAAACCACTTCTAGACATAGATACCGATGATAAACTTAATTTTAAATGGATTAAGGAGATACCTAACACTACAGAATCAGACATCTTGAAACAACACACTAAAATTATGACACTACTTCCAGCAAGCAGGTTTCAGGAAATGTCATTGCAAATTCTCCACAACTCGTATCTTACCCCACTCAGAAGATTTAGGATGGGTAACCTCTCCTCAGATGTGTGTTTAAAATGCCACGTTCCTGGAGCAAATTTAATCCATACCATGTGGTCTTGTCCTTTAATGCAATCTTTTTGGGAAGAAGTCGCTTCGTATGGTGCACAGATGTTAGGGAAACCCTTCCGCTTACACATAACATGGGCTCTGTTCAGTACTCTTGATTCGTTTCCACAAATCACGAAAACTGACAAACATCTCATGGGCAGATTGGCAGCAGCTGCCAGGAAAACGATACTACAACAATGGCTACACACCGACTCCCCACCAATGACGTTGGTGAAACAAAAGCTGCACCATATTTTCCATATGGACTGGTTGGAAACTATAACCAGGAAGGAACACAACACATCAAAATTCTTTAACACCTGGTCTACCTACATAACACACCTCCCACAACACATCAAACACCTCACAGTCTATACCTTTAGACATACGTCATGGTATGACATGGAACTTCTCAAGGATCATCCTTTGGTCATGGAATCATCCCAATATCTAGCAACTTTACAACAAGAGCTATCAGGACCCGATACTGCGCCCCCCAGAAGCCATCTAACCAACAGACTACTAACCTCCTATCAAAACTAATCCCCATGGATCCTACCCCCCCACTGCTATAAGCCATGACTGAGCTGAATGTTTATATTGTTATTAAAATGTTATTGAAATGATATATATTTAAAATCACAACTACTATACTCTCCGCTTCATGGAACCATGTATCAAACTCTATTGTGATTGTACCTTGACATTTCCAATAAAATACAAGTTATAAAAAAAAAAAAAGATCTATCATATACCGTATAAGCCGTTATCCCATTTGTATTAAAAGGCACATATTTTGCCAAAGTGCAGTAACCCATGGTAACCAATACTATTTTTGCTCTTAAACCGGTAACCAGTAGATGCTCTAATCCTATTGACTACTATAGGTGATTAGATCAGTAGCTACTTTTGTACCATTTATTAAATATAACCAGAAAGAATTCATTGGTTAATTTGAGAGCCAATCCTTCCATATAACTGTTCCATTGTTCTCTTCTAATCTGTCCAATTACTGTTTTTTACTCTGTCTCTTATTCTCTGCAGCAGGCATTAGAAAGATGAAAAAAACACTGTTTAGGTGTTTATTCTTCTCAAAATATTTTTTATAAAACTTGCAACTAATTCTGAAGTTGAGTTGGGTGATTCTTAAAGAAGAAAAAGCTTAGAGGGTTATTTACTAAAACTTGAATTTTGCCATCTTAACTCCCATCCACATTTATGACTAATTCACTAATAATTTAGGTCCAAAAACTTGGTTTGAGAAAAAAACAAGCATCAATTTAAATCATGCAACTTTTTCTAATCGCCGCTCCGAAAACTTACATTTATTGAATTGTCGCTCAAAAACTCACATTTTATTGAGTTGTCACCCAAAAACTTTTATCAAGTTGTTGCCCAAAAATTCGAATTGATCGAGTTGTCGAACAAAATCTCGAATTTATCGACAAAAAAAACAGTGCAAAAAGCCCAAAACTATTAAGAATCCTCATGCTCGAAAGGTTAAAGTTCAGGATGGAGTATTTTCTGATTCAAATTGAAAGCAGCTTGGGGGTATAATAAATATTGAAAAATGTTAGGTTTTTTTTCAAATCATTAGATTTATTTTCACTTTAAAACTTGCCTAGAAAAATTTGAGTTTTAGTAAATAACCCCCTTAGTGTTCTATAACTAACAGAGTAATGGGAAATATGTTCAGTATACTTTGTTCCTGAAACTGCATTGATGCTCCACTGACATTAGTTCTGGCAAACCATGTTTTCAATTAAATCTTTCTTTAAAAGTGTACGTTATACTAGAGCAAGGCATCAAAGAACAAAAATCCTCCATTCATTCACTTAAACAAAAGAATGTACTAAGGGGCATGCAGTATTTATGATGTTGTTTAATACAAAATTTGCTGATAAAATGGTGTAAAAACCTATGTAAAATAAATGGGGAATTTCTCAAGGTTTGTGTAATTTTACACCATGCAAATTTCAGATTAGCAGCTGTTATTTTACATTGCTTCCGATGGAAGTCTCTCCATGAAAAAATGTGTAAAAAATTAATTTTTTTTGTTTTTTACACTGGCAAAGCCTGTGATGCGTGGTGTATTATACCGCTGTTTTTTTACACAGAATAATAAATATACTCCTATGTGTGTTTGTGGCTTTCAGTTCAATGTTACCTATGTGCTTGTGTATTTAAGACACATTCATTCTCAAATTGCTGCAAGTAAAAGTTATTTAAAGGAACAGTAACACCAAAAAATGAAAGTGTTTTAAAGCAATGTAAACATCATGTACTGTTGCCCTGCACTAGTAAAACTGATCTGTTTGCTTCAGAAACACTACTATAGTTCATATAAACAAGCTGATGGCACAAACTGAAAAAAGCTATATGACACAGGTTAAATAGTGGATAACAGATAACACCATTATGTTCTACAGCGCTTATCTGCTATGTGCTGTATAACCTGAGCATTTTTTCCTTTGAATGGCTGCCCCCATTACTACACAGCAGCTTATTTATATAAACAATATTAGTGTTTCTAAAGAAAACACAGCAGTTTTACCATGCAGGACAACACTGCATTATGTTATTATTACTTTAAAATATTTTTTGATGTTACTGTTCCTTTAACTGTATGGATAGCATTTTAACAAAAGCTCCTGGTTATAGTTGTCAGAAGAAAACACAAAATAGCTGAGAGTTTTAATCTGGATAAACACTGTTACCTGTTTTTTCTTTTTATTTAAAAGTAGTTTTCATTTATGTACATGATTTAACTATTGAAATTAGAAATTTACTCTAATCAATTTGATTTATAGTATATTTGTCTTTCAGAGACAGAGACAAAAACTGTACCCCATCCCAACATACACCAATACAGCTTTAGATAGCAATGTTTTTGCACTGCCTTAATGGGCATTAGGAATAATTGGATATTACTGTGCAAAACACAAATACTGTATATTTTTGCTCTTCAGCTATCTTGACATGGCATTCCTCTTTCTGGATTTGAGCTTTCTGCAACTGGATTCAGGAATATGTTTGGAGAGGAACAGATAACCCGAATCTGTAGTCAAGGCTTTATTACTTTATAACATACTGTATATTCCTTCTCCTTGCTGCCATATTAAGAGTGCTGCTCTTATATATGAGTTTTCTCTCTGTGTTTTTATGAATCCTGCAACTGAATTTAGCATTACTCATAACACATGGAGAGAAAGTTATTTCAAATTACAATTTTAGGAAGTTCAGCTTTTATTTGTTTTGTGTGGCTTCACATATGACAAACTTTGAAAAAGAAAAATACTTTATAAGCAAAGTGTATACAGGTACAGTATAGGACCTGTTATCCAAAATGCTTGGGACCTGGGGCTTTCTGTATAATGGATCTTTCCACAAGTTGAATCTTCATGCCTTAAATCTACTACAAATCATGTAAACCCAATCGGCGGATTCTGCTTACAAAAAGGATTAATTATATCTTAGTTGGGATCATGTATAATGTACTGTTTTATTATTATAGAGAATTCTTTTTTTAAAACTTTTATTATTTGGATAAAATGGAGTCTATGGGAGACTGTGGGAGATAGGTTTCTGGATAACGGATCCCATACCTGTACTAAGCATTGTTTGTTCTATGAAAGCTAATGCATGTTCCTTTTCATAAAGCTGCTGCTCCACTCACCCACTTTGGGCTGTAGGGTAGTCTCTTAATTGCCTTGGACTTGATAGAAATGGGGTATTAAATAGAATTTTAAGAATTCAGGCAATAGTGTATAACCTCTGAAGTGACAATATTTGAGGGCTGTTCTCTCCTACATTTCATAGATTGGCAACATTACACTGTGGTTTCATATAATGCAATTCAGTGTAAAAATATTATCTTTGTATAGACCATTTAATATACTGTTCTCATTACTTCATACTATCTAATTATGTTGTAGCTGAATTCTTTGCTTTATTTTCTGTCAATGTATTTAATTACTTTATTGAGGATTAAGCACATTTCATTTTAACCGCAGCAGAAAAGAATATTCCTTTTGGCAAGAAGTAGATTCATAATAATTTGATTCCAACAGCTTATCTGGACATCATCAAATTAATTTCTATACCAACAAATAAGAATTCTATAATAAAGAAAATAAAAGTATAAACTTAATTTTGACTAATCTTGAGAAACTGCTAATATATTTTAGATTTACATATTTAACATCCTCTCCCTTTAAGTTATTTCACTATAGGGTGGAATAAATTCAGAACATTAACCAATGAGGTGTTATCAGTCATCAGTAAATTATCATTGAGGTGCTGTATTAACCATCGACACTATGAAAATGGCACAGTGTTTATTTTTTAATATTATTATAACAAAAAATGGCTAATTGACTATGGGGGGATTTAAATCTCTGATGTTTTTCCTGTAAAATCTCTTTTTTAAACCAGTTACTCAAAAACAAATAGATCAAAGATGTTTCTCACAGCTAATTAATGTTCAAATCTGCCATATTGCATATTACATGTATGGTCCCCACTATCATATTCTTCAAGTCTAGAGGATGTCCAGCCTGCTCTCAACTTGTTGAAAGTCCCTTCGGTATGTCTTCCATCTTATAGCCAAAGATTAATTAGTGGCTGAAAAAAGCACAATGTAATTTTTGTTTAATTTTTTGTGAGAACTCAAATAAATAAAAGTCTTGTTTGCATCTATTAACTCATAGCAACCAATCAGATGATGTTTTTTTTTCTTTTCTCAAAATGTCTGACCAGTAAATGATATTTATTATCTACTGGTTTCTAAGGATTACTAGGCAAGTAGCAACACCATTAATATTTGTTTACTCTTTGTGTTTTATCTGAAGTAAATTCTGTCTTATATTTAGTAGTTAAGTACAGTTGAGTCAACTAGGCACAGCAGTCAGCAGGAACAGTGTAAATGAAATGAAATAGTATAATTGAGGAGGGAGGAGAGATTTAGTTGCACTTATTAGTATGTGTAACTATGAGTGTAACTATGAACGGACAAATTTATTTTCAAGTTCAGGGTTCACATTTAATTAAAGAGCTAAAGAGCTAAACTAATCTCAGCACCAGTAAATTGAAGAGAAAATGTTCAGTAATCGCGGTCCTTCTTTTGAATAGAAATGATTTTTCCAAATTGGTGTCAATGAAAATGTCAGTTTGGTATCTGTGTAAGTAGTACTTCACACACTGTAGAAAATGTTTCATGCTGTGTGACATGCTGTGATGTAGGTTTCCAATCAATAAAAACAGTGTTTAAAAAAGTTGGTTTAATGCAGCTTTCAGATGGCTCAGAACATAGCAAATATTGCACTTTACCCAAGAATATACCGTATATACTTGAGTATAAGCCGAGTTTTTCAGCCCCCAAAATATGCTGAAAAACTCTACCTCGGCTTATACTCGCGTCAAGTGCAAAAATGGTCACCGGCGACTAAGAATAGTCGCCGGCGCCTAAGAATAGTAGCCGACGCCTAAGAATAGTCACCAGCACCTAAGAAGTGTCCAAGAATATTCGCCGGCATCCAAGAATGGTCGCCTGCATCCAAAAACGAGACGCTGGCACCTCCAATGGGAGCAGAAACCCTCAATTTTTTGATTGAAACTTACCAGAAGCTGCTGCATTTCTCACCCTAGGCTTATACTCGAGTCAATAAGCTTTCCCAGTTTTTGGAGGTAAAATTAGGTACCTCAGCTTATACTCGGGATGGCTTATACTCGAGTATATACAGTATTTTGAAAAAATAACTAAGGGGCAGATTTATCAAGGGTCAAATTTCGAAGTTGAAAATACTTCGAAATTTGACCATCGAATTTAAATACTTTGAATATCGAATTCGAAGTTTTTTCAGAGAATTTTGCAATCGATCAATCGAATTAAAATAGTTTGATCGAATGTTTCGATGGATTTCAGCGATCAATCGAAGGATTTTAATTTGATGTGTAAAGACTTTGTAGAAGGTCCCCATAGGCTAACATAGCAATTCGGCAGGTTTAATTTTGCGAAGTATAGAAGTCTGAGTTTTTTCAAAGAGACTGTACTTCGATTATCGAATATTCTAACTATTTTTTACTTCAAATCAAATTCAAAGTAAATTTGAAGTCGTAGTATACTATTCGATGGTCAAAGTATCCAAAAAATGACTTCGAATTTCACATTTTTTTACTTCGAAAATTCCCTCGAATTCACTTCAACCCTTGATAAATCTGCCCCTAGTTTTTTCAAGCACACATTAAGGTGGTAGATATACTGAATATTGCATTCAGTTCTAAATACATGAACATAGAACATGGAACCAAATTTACATCAATTAGCTGCAATTCTCATTGAATTAATCTGTTGCATTCATTGGATCACTGAGCCTAGATATCTTGAGAAACGTTTTGTTTGCAATTTTGTTTAAGGATACAACCCTAGACTACAGGTCCCAGCATATTTTAGCTCCTGATAAAATGTTTGTGTATGCTGGAAATTAGTCCAGTAAAATCTGGTAAAACTACCGTATATACTCGCGTATAAGCCGAGTTTTTCAGCACCCAAAATGTGCTGAAAAACTCAAACTCGGCTTATACGCGGGTCATACCTCCTTCCGCGGCCCCAGCAGGACTGCCTGTGACTGACTGTGTCGCCGCCCGGAGCAGGTCCAGGAGCTCCGGGCGGCGCGTCCTTCCCTGCCGGCGTTCACTCCCAAAATGGCGGCGCCCATGGCCGCCACGTGGGTAGTGGCGACACAGTCAGTCACAGGCAGTCCTGCTGGGGCCGCGGAAGGAGGTATGTGACAGAGGGAAGAGCAGCAGACGTGAGGGCCGGGGTGGGGAGAGCGACAGATGGGGAGGGGAGGGCAGGGGGGGGAAGTGGCAGAGGGAAGCAAACATGAAATAGGGGTGGCAGAGGGAAGCAAACATGAAATCCGGGCGGCGACACAGTCAGTCACAGACAGTAACAGGTACCTGCCCAGTGTCCCCCAATTGTTGCGGCCGGGTCACATTCACATTTTGAAAGCTGACATGGGGCCCCTAGGCTTATACACGAGTCAATACATTTTTCCAGTTTTCTTAGGTAAATTAGGTACCTCGGCTTATACACGGGTCGGCTTATACACGAGTATATACGGTACTGTGGAACAATAGTGTTTTTGTCTCGTGATGAGAGACAAAGAAAAGTATACTCGTCAAAAAAGTGTTTCGCAAACATTTCGACATTTCGGTTTCGGTTTTGATATCCTGGTTTGTTTTATATGTTAAAAATATCCAAGGCACACTAAAGACTTTATTATATTGGTATATTAGGGCAAGATGTATAGATGGAGTATTGGGTGTAAATAATCCCAGTGGATTATGGCACCATTTTCAACCCTGTCTGTTGTTTACAGTGGGGGAAAACTTTCTGTATGTTATTAAGATTATGCAGACAGGTTGATTACTTGGCATATCAATTTAGGAAGCAAATATAAGTATTCAATTTGCATGGTTCGTGTCATTATAGGTAAGTAAATCAATTTAGACAAACCTTAATGCATTATAAATCAGAAACATTTGCAGCATATGAATCTATCAGCATTTTGTTTTTATAACTCCAACTAATTTGAATTGATTAATTTTGAAACTGTACAAACCAGTTCATCAAAGATTGAAGATATCTTATACATTAATTATTGTTTGCATTTATAGTTTATGGCTATAATAACTTTTACATACGTTTATCTGTAGCTGTCATTCAAGATTTTGGAAGCTATGAAACAATATTGTCCCAATGAAATATTAAGCATAAAAAAACTATTTAAAATATAATAATGTTCATCAAATAAATTACAGGATGTTTCATGTACACCTCAATACTTGCAGGGTGAAAACAACATTAATATACAGTATACTGTAGGCCTGCAAAGATTTAATATGCATGAGCTATTTCAAAATCACAGATGAACACCTTCCTTCAGCATATAGGTTGCTTGCAAATCAGTTTCTGCATCTACTATATTCTGTAGAGGTTAACCATTTATTTTAATTTCAATGAATAAAGAAAGCTTTTGGTTGCTTGTTTTGGTAATCTCTCGGCTAACATTCATGTTGTCAAATCTCAGTAGAAGCAATGTTGCATTAAGAAAACACCCTTGATATTGATAGACTATAGTAAAATTAACAATTAAGTCTCACCCAATAAAAGTTTAGGACCACATCCCTATTCACATCTCCAAATGTAGGTCTATTTATGAGTTCCTGGGTGTGCTTCAAGTCTGTCTTGTCTGTTCTCTGACCTTGTCTGTCCCTGACCTTCGCTAGTTCACTTTGCCTGTTCCTGACCATTCTTTCAGACCCTGATTCTGTACTGCAATGTAAGACAAGGCAGCTGATTAACAAACCTGTTTTTGCTGGTGAATGAAGAATTTTGCAACATTGTTTAAAAAGTAACTACCAGGAGTTAAGCAAATACTGCTTTCAATTACAATTGTTTTAATACAGTATATAACTTTAATATAAGTGTATATTGGAAAGTTGTTTAGAATTAGGTTTTCTTTTGTTAAGTATATTTTTATTTTGAGGTTGATTTTGCCCTTTACATGTGACCTATTAATTAATGTTAATGTATGGGACAGCTTGTCCAAGAGGAAAGTATAAAAGTTAAAGAGGATAAATACACAGATCTCACAAGCATTTACTGGACTATGAACCTTAAAGAAATGTTTATGGTTGGAATTGGCTTAGAAATTTTTTTATTCAAGGTACATTCTAGATAAAGCCTGTTATGAATAGTATCACATTAGCTGTTGATAAATTAGGGCAGGTCACTGAAAATAATTTGTCTTGTCACTCTATTCTTTCAAAGCTAGTGGGGTCAGGTTAAGCCCTGTGAGACCAATATGTTGATCAGGAGAAATGCTACTGGGTAGGGAGGTGCCAGGCTATGCAAAAATGACCACAAGAAAACAGTTAGAACCGTATAGGGATAACCTTGATATGATAAACACTGGCTTGTCAATTTTATAATCATAACTTTGCAATTAGAAACCCCTGTTTTTTTTAAAAAAGTTTATGCATTTCAGAGATACAAAATTGCTATTGAAACAGGGTTGGGGATTAGTATTGATTAATGTTTTCTCTTTTTTATGTTTATAGCTAAATTACACAGAATGATTGCACTTCTATTGTGCTTATATATTTTACTTGGAATATACCCACCACACTGCCTTTTTGTGTATCACTGATAAACAGTTGGGAATACAACTTCGTTTTGTGTACTCATAACTGAAGAAGAACAATGCATGCTCTGCATCTCTTCTTACGGAAGAAAAAAAAAAAGATTTCTGATTGGATGGACAGGAAGAAGAAATCTGATTTCCACTTCTCCAATACTGTAATAGAGAGTAGTAAGAATGCTAAACATACTGATATCAAATCAGAGAGCTCTAGGGAAGGACCATGTCCTAATGTTCTTCTACCTATCCAACTGGAGTCTGTAGGAGTTTTTTTTACTTGCCTCCTGTGCAGCTGCAGAGAGCACACCCTGTCCCATATGCTTTATACTACCCCTGCTTGGGAAACAGTGAAATGTTTTTGAACATTTCATGCTCTCTCTTTTAAATGTACATTTTAAAGAACCCTATATCCCACCAGCATGTCAGTACCAAAAATGTATAGTTGTATGTAAATTTCTGACTTACATATGCCAAAAACTCCCAGCAGTACACTACAAGATTTTCAAAGCTCCAGATATCTCTTACTTTAGATTTCTAGGTCAAAAATCTCACTAACACTTGGGGTCCTATTTATTATGCTGTGTAAAACTAAATTTACCAGACAGTGTAAAAATTGTGTAAAATATATGGTGAACTCATGAAGGTTTGTGATATTTCATGCCATGCTAAGGCCAAACGTCCCGTCATTATTTTACACTGCCTGAGACCTTTGTTCCGTTCCGGAGGAAGTCAAGAAAAAACGTAAAACAATTCTGCCATTTTTACACTGTTTTTTATTCGGTGATGCCTGCTGATGTGTGCCGAATTATTCCTCCATTTTTTTATACCGCATAATCTGCCCCTTAGTGTCCTCAGGATAAAACATGGATAAACATGTATTTTTACTGCAAACTGCCAAACTGCGAACCTTTGCTACATTTATGGGCATATTTATTACTGTGTATGGTGTAAAAAAAAAAACTTCGAAATGACTTACTTACAAAGGACTGAAACAGTGTAAAATAACAACAGAAAATCTCACCCACCTTGATAAGTTCGTCACAGCTTTTTACACTGTTTTCCAACAAATTTTATAGGCGTTTTGCACAGCATGATAAATAGACCCCTACATGTCCATCACTTCATCAATTGCAAAATCAACAACATTACTGCATTTTATATGTGGTAAAGTCACAAATAAGTTCACCAAAAATTTTGAAAAGACCAGATTTTTTTTAAACATTTTGTGCTCTCTCTAAAGGAGCATTTCCTGGAGAGAAGACATTTTGTTTATGTAAGAAATTGTACACCTTTTTTTTCACTCCAGTGCGAGCGACAATTTTTATACACATGACTATAAAATTGGAGAGGCTTCAGATGGGTTTTTTGCGAGCGACAATTTTTATACACATGACTATAAAATTGGAGAGGCTTCAGATGGGTTTTTTGCCTTCCTCTGGATCAACTGGCAGGTAGTTAATAAAAAAAAAAAAAAGGTTGAACTTGATGGACATGTGTCTTTTTTCAACCTTACTTACTATGTTACTATGTTACTATGTTACTATGACTATTTGGTTCAAATGCATTAAAGTCAATGGGTGTCTGAATAATTTTGATGCACACTAGTTTTTTATGGCAAAACACAAAAAATTGAAAGCATGTTTGAGCTGTAGGAGATTCTATTTTAACCTTGGTTTTGCAGAAAGCTAGCAAACATTTTCTTTTTGCATTGCCAATAATAGGAATTTCATAACTGATTTACCATTAGTGCTCTATTGCATGAATTAGAAATCTTCAAACCAAACTTTATAACCTTACATAAAATGTACAACCCTCTTCTATTTACTTTAAAGAGTGGAACATTTCAACTTTCCAATGAGCCATCCAATAGCCAAATATGACCTTTAGCATCACTTAAATATACTTAACAAATACAAAAACAAACAAATACAAAAAGTGATGAGGATGAAAACTATCCCACATAAGATATGCAAGATGGCCTGTTGGTTTTTGGTATAAGGATGTTTGTATGGTCTTATTTTTGATGTAGATGGCAAGAGTGGTAAGAGTGGTTAAGGGTAAGGTTGATGGTGGGGTGAAATTGGTTAAATCTTTGGTGGAATGCCAATAGTTCTTTTTCTGATGTTGTCCATATGATAAGTATGTCATCTATATACCGTAAATAGGTTAAGGGCCTGGTGTAAGAAAGCCCTCTAACTGGGCCATAAACAGATTGGCATATTTAGGTGCCATTTTGCTTCCCATAGCACTTCCCATCAGTTGGAGGTACTGCATATGCCATTCCATAATAAAAAGTAGTTGTGTGTCAGTATAAATATGATAACTACTATGGATATATGATTTTTTTCTAGGAAGTACTGGCAGGCTACTGGCTGACACGGTACCACCGTTTTTGTTTTGTTTCAAACATACTTACAAACATAAAATTTTCGCAATGTATAAGACTCATCAATAATTACTTATAGTTAGTACCACTGTGTACTGCCTAATTTAACTATTTCAAACAACCCAGTCAATTACCTTCCATTCTACTCAAGATGTCAGAATTTTGTTTGATTTTGAGATGTATGCCTTCCTAACAACAAAACTGCAGATCCATGTAAAAAGGTCAAGCAGAGTGGAACTTAATACAACTAAATTTGTCATAAATGTTCTAAAATATGTAAATTAGGTAAGCAAAGTTAAGGGGTAGCAAATGCTGGAACTGGCAAAAAACAACCTGCAACCAGGGCCAGATTTACATAGTAGGTGCCCCTAGGCCCACTGCCGTTTGTCGCTCCTGTCCCCTCCAGCAATGGGGATTGGTGCATGGCGCATGGGAAATTTAGAAAATGATTGTATCTCCAGCGTATCCCCAGTGTTTTTTTAACCAATGTGGGTTTGGTTGGGCAGCATGCCGCCCCCCTAAAATCCTGCCGCCCTAGGCCCGGGCCTAGGTGGCCTTTCCATAAATCCGGGCCTGCCTGCAACCCACACATTTAATAAAAAAAGATGTTATTATACTGAATGAATCCAGTATCTGACTGAATCCAGACTCCTGGACTAATTTTGTTCTCTGGAGTTGAATCTACTCTGAAAGGTTGCCAAATATTCAGACAGGTTGCCATGAGTGTATCTTTTCTGATGCTGTCTTTCAAGACTGTACTTTCACACACATTCATTGTGAATATCTTATGAGCATGCTTAACTGCAAATGCAGAGAAAGAAAGCCTGGCAAAATTATCCACCAACCTAAAATCAATGAATTTTCTCTAGAGAGTCACCTGAGAAGAGAACATATAGTGACAGCCAGATTGAGTTGCAGGGGATCTGCCAGATTGATCTGGCAGGGGACAACAGCCATTCTCCTTGGAGTGGACTATTTGTTCAATGAAAATAGTAGCTGCTAAAAAAAAGAAGGCCTTGCTTGATAATAACAAATTTAATCAGTTTTGTAGTTCTGGTACGATTTTTTTTGGATGGTCTGATCCCAATCAAAATGTCAGTAGTGCAGGTTTGGGGGCCATTGTGCCGCAGGTGCCGAAATGTTACTGGAGGATGTCCCTGCAAAGTGGCAACTGGTGCAACTGGTCAGGCAAGGATTTAAAGGCAATTTTTACCAGCTTAGTTGTAGTCTAGGCAGCTGTTTTTATGCTTTATTTTGCATTGTGAGTGTTCTTTGAAATAAATAGGTTCCTTGTCCCCAAATTAGTCTTTCTGAAAAAGTTCAAAATTGTTCAGGATATTGTAGACTAGGAAACAGAGCAAAGATTGTTCTATGTCACTCCATTAACTTGTATTTTTCATATGACATTTGTTGACTTGAATTTTTGTACATATTTTTTCCAATAAGAAGCTTTACATACACTGAAGAAACTGTAATATTTCCAATCTTGCTTCCACTACTGCATTGGGTTCCTATATATTTTCCAGGTTCACAAAAACTATATTAAATTTGTGCAAAGAAAAAATAGTTCATATAATAATTGCAAATATTTCTTCAATTAATTACTAAGGTGTGCCTCCTTTTGCAAATGTAACAGCCTCTGGATGGTGGTATCGTTGACCATTCATCCATACAAAATATATGCAGTTCAGTTAAATTTGATGGCTGCTGAGCATGAACAGCCTGCTTCAAATCATTCCATACATTTTCAATGATAGTCAGGGGACTGTGACGGTCATTCCAAAATATTGTACATCTCCCTCTGCATAAATGCCTTTGTAGATTTCGAAGTGTGTTTAGGGTCATTGTCTTGTTGGAATATCCAACCCCTGCGTAACTTCAACTTTGTGACTGATGCTTGAACATTATACTGAAGAATTTGTTGATATTGGGTTGAATTCATCCAAACCTCAACTTTAACAAGGGCCCAGGTCCCTGAACAGCCCCACAGCCCCCCAGCATGATGAAATCTCCACCAAATTTGACAGTAGGTAGCAGGTGTTTTTCTCTGAATGCAAAGTGCTTTTTGTTATAACCAAATAACTAGGGATGCACTGAATCCAGGATTTGGTTCGGGATTCGGCCAGGATTCGGCCTTTTTCAGCAGGATTCGGATTCGGCCCAATCCTTCTGCCCAGCCGAATCCGAATCCAAATCCAAATTTGCATATGCAAATTAGGGGTGGGGAGGGAAATTGCGTGACTTTTTGTCAGAAAACAAGGAAGTAAAAAATGTTTTTTCCCTTCTCACCCCTAATTTGCATATGCAAATTAGGGTTCGGATTCAGTTCGGTATATGGCCGACTCTTTCGCGAAGGATTCGGGGGTTCGCCCAAATCCAAAAAAGTATTCGGTGCTGTTAGAAATTTGATCCGTCTAACAACAATTCAGTCCAATTTAGGCTTAGCAATGGAAGGATTTATTCAAGCAATGCAAGACAGAAAGTATGACTTGTATAAAACAGTTCTTAAAAACTACAAACAAAAATGCTTTAAAAGACAATGTATTTCTTTCCCCAGTAGTGGTAATTTAATACCTTTCCTTTTCCTCTGGTGGATAGTTGTTTTCCCGGCGTTTATATGTGAGCTCTGGATATTCAGGTTCTTGATGGTATCAGAAGTCAAGATGAGCTGAACTGCTGTTTGAGAGCAGTCCATTTATACAAATTTCCCTGAAGAATTCCTTTGATGAACTTTGAACCAATGAGAAAAGAGTTCTTTGTCTTTAAGGCAAAAGTCCTTTTGTGTAACCACCAGAAGATGGCACTGTCGTATTACTTATGTTACAAAGTCCACATTTCCCTAACTTGCAAGTCCTTTCAAGGATCCCGAAATCTTACTATTATAACAGGAAACCATTTAAAGAAAAACATATACACATCAAACTAACTAGTATTAATATTAAGAACCTAAAATACATACAAAATACAAAACATACAATGAATATGTAATAAAAACCTAGAGATAGATGTATGTATAAGTATACTTCCTTCTTAAAAAGGATTGGAATCTTGACCAGTTGTCTTTGAATTCACAGTTGTTCGACCCCTTTGACCCCAGGCATCAGATATATCTTTTAGTATAGGTTCTCATACCCTTAAATGTCAACTAAATATACCTTTGTTTTTACATCTGTTTCCCCAAGACACAATTTCTGTCATTCTCAGACACCCAGTCTACATCAGATCCTTAAATAACCTCAGGCCTGTTCCCAGTTTATAACTAATATACCCAATTTTCTTCAAGCCCCCCTTTTTATGGTCTGATGTAGTAATTTTTATAATCACTTTCACACTTCATTCGTATCACAGTCATTCTTGACAGACTATTGTATCCCGGAGAAAACATAATACAATTCATTTCCGATTTACCATTTCTCTGAGAATAACTTCCCCTTGATTAATAGATTTCTTCATACGTTTATACATACATCTTACTCTACAAACTAAAAATAATTGTATGATAATACATCCTATGGCTAATATAAATACAATAATTAAAGGATGAAAAAGAATATTACTAACAACGGTGCCTGTAGAGGTTTTAGCCCACATATTAACAGATTTCACCATTTTCCTCCACCAGGTAGACCCTGACATTTCTGAATATTTGTGCTCTATAGATTTTAACTTTCCTTCTTCATGTTGGAAAATAATTTCCGCCTCTTGTAACTGTTTTTGTAAATTATATAATAAGCCTTTATCTTCTTGAATTTGTTTGGCCCATTCAAACCAAGGGAATTCATCTACTACAGTAAGATTAAACTGAATCGGTACCACATTTATATCTTTAACATGGAATTGTGGAATATTTATATAAGTTCCTTGTAAAGTCAATGCTGTTGGATTATTATTGATGCAATATAATCCTCTATCCAAATTGGGCTTTGCCATACAAGTAGGATATAAAACCTTTACTGATTCAATTTTTTTCATTATTTGAAAACATATTTTTCCGTTGTCAAGAGGGGTCATTAATTCCAGTGTAGATTTAACATTTTCAACTCTTACAACACACATTGAATGGTTATGGAAACAAGAATGATAAATTGGTCTTATCTGGTGTGGTAAACATAAAATCTTGGAATTAAAATGTAAACATGTGGATAAATCTACCTGCTCAGGCTTCGTTGTTGTTGGATTCACAATAAAATCTTTATACGTCAAACTATAAAATAATAATTGAGATTCACTAACTGGAATTCCTAAAACAGTCATTGAGTATAATGACATCTCCTCTCCCGCAATTGGTATAAGAGAAGTCGCAATACATTCAAGGTTCTTACATCCAACCCATTTATTCACCCACAAATCCGAATGGTTAAGGGCTTTTTCATATTCTTGAGGTAAACTATTTTGTAGTGATAAAGGAGTTATCCCACCCTGTAGAGCTTGCGCTGTTATTTTAAAATCTGTGGAATATTCAGTCTGAATCTCCATACAAGCTCTTGATACCTGTGCAGCATTCTCACTGTCCAATAATCCTAATGTAATATGTTGGAGGTGTAACAAGGAAGGTCCAAATACTGAAGCAGACTTAACAACCATCTGATTCAGAATTTGATTTAAGCCTCTTTGAACATGCAATGACTTGCTGTTCAATAATCCTGCACCTTCTAAATCTTTCTGTAGAGAAATAATATCGATACTATTGGCAACTGTGCCTATAGTACCAATACCTCCAAGAATTTTATCTATTACATCTCTTTTTGATCTCGAATTGTCTAATTTACCAAACCAATGTTCCATTCCTTGTTCCATATTTAAAAGATATTTCTTACATTGTGGGAATCTAGTAGAGATTTTCCACTGAGAAATATTAAAATGCCAAATTATAGTAATATATTGGCCATCTTTTAAAAGTGGTTTAGAATGAAAATGATTAATCTGGAATGGACTTGATGAAACAATAGGATTATTTTCACAGGTTACATTTACAGGATGTGGATATACTACAACACTAATCTTTTCACAAGTTATATTATTTGATAAAGATAGGCAACATTGATAATCTCCCTGGTCTTCTATTTTTAGATTTTCCATCTTATAGGTAAGGGTTTGGTTATACCATTGTATCTTCCCAATGGGACTTTTATGTAAAATTATCTCAGAACCATAATTCATACTTCCTCGAAAATCATCTTCCTTGAACCATGATATGATCGAACCCAGAGGTAACCTTATTTCCGTACCACAAGTCAATTGTAAATCTTGGCCTTCTTGTACTTTTACATTTTTAGGCCATACCTTGACCTTAGGAATTACAACATCTGTATCAATCAATATCACTTCAATATTTACTGGAATAGATCTTTCCCTATTTATTTTAATTTGCCACTCTTGTTTACGGTTCTCCTCAGAGTCATGTTTGGATGAATTCTCTGGTAAGATATATTGGTACCATACCCTGGCAAAATATATATCCAATGGTATAACTGTACCCATTCTGGTTTCACCTGGTTCACCTATTTCAGGATTGCTGGTTACTTGTAAGAGGCTTTCCCCTTTAACCATTAAAATCCAATAAATGGGATCACCAAGGTTACATTCCCAAGACTCTGTATGATTATTTTGTATATATAAACCCTTTAACCACTTGTATCCTTTTTTGGGTCCTATAGATGCATTAATATATACATTGTCACCTTCTTTGAATTTAATTTTGATGCAACATGTTAATATTACCCCAGTTTGACTTCCCATACATATTTGGCCCTTTATGCCATCTGTTAGATTAAAGTTTGTTAACTGATCCTGTGATAAGTACAGAGATTTCTTTTGTTGTTGAATAATGGCTTGACCACAAGGCATTAGGTATCCCATCGTCAGAAAAGTCATCATTATTATGGATTTGATGCAAGATCTTTCATGGTTGTCCCATCTTTGGTGTTCTTTCATTTTCCTGTTTCCTTGGAATTCCATTTAATGAATTCTTTATCCTGAAAAAGTAAATATGCAGTATCACTGAGTTGGCATATAAAGTTTGCATTGATCTGCATGAACCCAGAACATTTGCTGTCTACGTCTGTTTTGCTTTGAATCAGGTGGTCTTTGTACCTGAATCATAGCTTGACCCATTGTGTTCAATACATTATATGGGCCTTCCCAATTGGCTTCCCATGGTCCTGTTTTCCTAAAGGATTTTATCATAACCATACCTCCTTTTTTAAATTTTGAAAATTCAGGAGGAGTGTTTTTTTGCATTTTAGATGCAGCATATGATAATACAGAATCAAGATTATTTTGCAATAATTGTAACCAATGGGATTTTGCAATTGCATCCTTTTGTGGAGTTGTTAATTTTGGTTCACCTGGGAATGTTAAAGACATTTTTCTACCCGTCATTAACTCAAAAGGTGTATATTGGGTAGCTGAGGAGGTTGTGCCTCGAATACTCATTAACACTGCTGGGAGTGCTTCCACCCAAGTATTCCCCCTGTCAAGCAACATTTTTGTAATCCTGGATTTTATGGTTCTGTTCATTCTCTCCACAATTCCAGCTGATTGTGGATGATATGGGACATGAAACCTTTGTTGAATTCCCAGGATTGCACATGTTGCTTGCATCACTTGTCCTGTAAAATGTGTGCCTCTATCAGATTCTAAGATCTGAGGAAACCCCCATCTGGAAAAAATATGTTCCCACAGAACTTTTGCAGTTGACAATGCATCATCTCTTTTTACAGGAATAACCTCCACCCATTTAGAAAATATGTCCACCACCACCAATGCATATTTTAACCCATACCTTCCAGATTGCAGTGGTCCAATGTAATCTATTTGGAGAGTAGCCCATGGACCATCCGCAGGTGCAATATGTTGTATAGGTATTTTCTGGCCTTTGGGGCGTGGATTCACCTGGGCACATATTAGACAAGTATTCACTACCTGCTCTATTGTGTCTTTCATTTTGTCCCAGTAAAATTTGTCTTGTAGGACTTCATAAAGTCGTTGTTGCCCTATGTGTCCTAAACTCTCATGATTGTATTTTGTGAATGGGATTTGTAAATGTTGTGGAACCACAGGACGCAACTTCCCATCTTGGTCATAACATAACATTCCGTTCTCCTGAACAAAGGGAAATGTTAAATTAACCCGAAGATCAACCAAATTTTGATCTTTGGCTTGTTCCTCAGAAAATGACGGAAGCTGTGTGTCTGTCTTCCTGACCGGTAATACTAATTTGGATTCCAAAGGGATTACAGTATCTCCAGTTAAGGCTGCTTCCTTAGCTAATGCATCAGCCATGATATTTCCTGCACTGAGTGAGTCCTCACCTTTCCTGTGTGCAGGCACCTTGACTATAGCATGTAAACCTGGATTTTGTGCTGCCAAGTCAAATATTCCCTCTAATGTTTCTTTTTGCATGAGGGTTTTATTAGAGGCATCTACAAATCCTCTACGCTGCCACACCACTAAATATTCAGTTAAAGATCTTACTACATAAGAACTGTCACTATATATTACTAGTGGATGTTTTTCCTTATCCTTGTCGAGCATGAGAACAGTTTTAACAGCTTCTACTTCTGCCCTCTGAGCTGAATAATGCCCTGGAAGTTTATGCTTAACGGAAACATTCCTATTTGGATACCAAATGGAATAACCTGTATAGTATTTTCCTTCTGAGAAAAATCTGGATCCATCTACAAATACAGGCTCATCTATCTCACTTGCTTCTCTGCGAAACAGAATAGAATAAGTATCTTCCACATTTGCTTCACATTCATGACATTGGCCTTCATATTGCATTAATTGTGGAAGCACATATTTTGCTTTCTGATCCACTTTAATAGGCTTGGTTGACAAAGTCACTAACCAATGTGAAAACCTTTGTGGTGAGACTCCAGAAATTCCTTTTTCTAGCAATAACTTGAGAGGTGTATGTGGTGTTTGTAAGCATATATCTTTAAAACCCACTATATGTTCTGAAACAATCACAGCAAAATGGACCCCCAACAAATGTCTTGTACAGATATCAAAACCTTTTTCAACAGGTGACAGCACTTTTGAAAAATATCCTACTGGTCTCCATACACTACCTTGCAATTGCAGGAGCACTGCTGAAACAGCCGTTTCAGAAGTGTGCACCTGTAATGCAAAAGGAGCAGAGGAATCTACTGTAGCTAATGTTGGAGCCATTTGCAGTTCCCTCTTAAGTGTCTCAAAAGCAATTTGTTGTTCCTGAGTCCAAGGACCAAATGCAGAATCATTACCCTTAAGAATATCATATAAAGGTTTTGCTTTTTCTGCAAATGATTCGATGAAGTCTCTGGGAAAATTGACTAATCCTAGGAATTGTCTTAAGGCTTTTATAGTTGTTGGAACTGGAAGTTTGGAAATAGCCTTAATTCTTTCTTGTAGTGGCTTTTTGTAACCAGGACCAATTTGAATACCAAGGTATTCAATCTCTGGTTGCAAAAACACTACCTTTTTTGTGTTCATTTTGAGTCCTGAGTTACATATCAGCCCAAATAGTTCCTCTAACAATTCTAAGTGTTCCTCCTCTGAGACTGTTTGGAGCAATATGTCATCAACATATTGTAACAAACATTCTGGTTTTGAAAATATGGATA
Organism: Xenopus petersii; assembly: GCA_038501925.1. Taxonomy (NCBI): domain Eukaryota; kingdom Metazoa; phylum Chordata; class Amphibia; order Anura; family Pipidae; genus Xenopus; species Xenopus petersii. The sequence goes on along the minus strand of CM076683.1, from coordinate 72,698,828 downwards.
AAACATTTGCCAAACCTTGATGAAAAAAACTCCCAGATGAACTCATACCCTGTGGTAATTTTTTAAATATGAATTGCTGATTTTGAAATGTAAAAGCAAATTTGTATTGACAGGACTCAGTTAGACTAATGCTAAAATATCCATTCGCTATGTCTATTTTTGAAAAGAAACGCGCATTTGCCATCAATCTAGACATAACATCAGGAATATCAGCAACAATTTGAGCTGAGGGAGGTGTATATTTATTCAGCATCCTCAGATCAATTGTTAGTCTCCATGACCCATCTTGTTTTTTCACAGGCCATAAAGGATTATTGCATTTTGAATTTCCTTTTCTTATGACACCTGCTGCTTCCAGATCAGAAATGACCTTGGCAATGGAATCAAATGATTCAGGAGGGAGTCTGTACTGCCTCTGTGGTGGAGGGTCTGGGCCTTTAATATCAACCAGAACCCCTTTCAAATTGCCACAATCATTTTTGCCCTGGGCCCACAAGTTTGGAAATTTTCTCACCAATTCTTTAAGTTTAGGATTTTCTCCAGTGTCGGGCCACATGAATTCCTCTGGGGAAACATTCATTGTACAAATTGCTTTCACATGTTCAAAATCAGTAGGATCTATTACAACAGGATTTTTACCTTTTGCATCTTTCCAAATGGCTTTATTTCCTAGATCCACAATCCAACCACGTTTTTCCATAATGTCGGTTCCAAGTATGCTGTCTACTCCCTTACAATACCAGATGTCAATCTTAGTTTTAAGCCATCCTGGTATTGTTAATGGAATGTCAGACACCATGGTTGCAATGGACCTTCCCCCACCATTGAAACCTACAATGGTACAAGAAGGTGCACCTGTCTGTAAAGGAATTTTCTCGCTAGTAACACTTAATTGTGCTCCTGTGTCAATCAAAAATTCAGTTTCAAATTCCCCTAATACAGCTTTAACAAAAGGCCTACCGCAATCATCAAGATATACTGGCGCTAGGTATTCAAGGGGACGAGATTTAGGCGTTTCTAGTCATTGATTATTTGGCATTTTGTGATGTTCAGTAGCTGTTTTAACAGAATTATAACCTGTTTCAGTTACTAATTCCCTAATTTGTCTCAACAGAGGTGCATATGGTGACTCATGTGTTGGATTTTGTGCTTCTGCAGGAGGTGCTGTGGCCTGCCTCACAAATCCATTTTCCTTTCCTAAATCTTTGTGATTTATCTCATTCTCAGGAGTCCTACAGTTCCTTTTCAAATGTCCCCTTTTATGACATCTGAAACACTTGAGGTTCTGTAGGCCTGAGAATGGTTTGTTCTCCCCCTTCCCATTCTTATATGTGTTATTATAGGAGGATCTATTTACTGGTTTTATAATTTCTGCTATTTTAGCTTTTGGAGTGCTTGCCTTTAAATGTCTCCTAAATTTGTCAATATATGCAGCAGCATCTTCAAGATTATCAAGGGCACATGCAAATACTATGGCACCTGTATCTAGATATTTAAATTTTTTAACAAAGGCATGTATCATCTGTTGAGGAACTTGATCATCTTCAATTCCCATAACCAGTCTATAAGCTGGTTCAAACATTACTAAAAATGCAAAGGGGTCTTCATTTATAGAAGTTTTCAAATTATCAAGAACCTCATTAGTTGGTACACTCTCCCCTGTGGTGATTTGTATTAACTGTTTAAGTCTATCCCTACTTGTGCCATGTACTTCCTGGCCATTTTGATCAATTTCTGGGGCATTAATAGGAATTACAAGTCTTCTAGCCATATGAGTTGGAATCCAAAATTTAAAAATTTTATTGATTTGTTCATCAGACAAATCATATCTGGATACATGTGCTTGAAACACATCATGGTTAAAAAATGCATCCTTAGCAACATTGTATGAAGGTAAATCCTTAACTATCTTCATCAACTGTTCATGTATTTTAATTTTAATTTTGGCTGCTCTTGTTAACAATTCTTTCTTCCTTTTCTGTTTGCCTCTTTCTTCCTCAGCCCCCCCTACTGCTTCATCCTCCTCCTCCTCTTCTTCTATTTCTGGGATATCTAAGGGTCCTTTGACTTTTTTCCCTGCACATATCTCTCTTGTGTTTTTCCTGAGCTGGCATACCATCTCAGTCCTTACTTGTATCTGATCTTCTAACTCTTGTACGTGTTGCATTAATATGTCACAGTTAGGGCAATCAGATACATTATCCTGAACTCCAGGACTTCCTCCCATATCTGTGTTGACAACATCTGATTTATTATTTATGACTTCTGTTTTTGTGGCCATGCAAACAACTTGTGTGGATTCTTTTTTACAAATCATGGTATTAAAAATGTGTATCATTTTAAGAATATTTGTTAACTTTTTCTTATCTCGGTTTATGCATAATAATTTCTTATCCAGTAGTTGGTTTGCATGATCACATTGTTCATATAAACTATGCCATAAATCAGCATCTGCTCTAGTACAACCATTAAATTCAAACATTACATCACTGTTTTTTGCATGCTTAGTAATTAACTCCATACTCACCTGATATGAAGTTTCGTAGTCCCTTTGCCTTTAAAATGTGCACTCTTTCAAGGAAGGATACTACGCCTCTTGAATCTCTCCGTGGATCCAAGAATAAATATGAAGATACAACGCGTCTTCCCGCTTTACACAGTGGCCACTGTTTTTCTTCTCCCTTTCCTTTCCTTGCCCAATGGACTGCTGACTCTAGGTTCTTTTATTTTGCAAAAAAAAAATCCTCTTCTCTTGAATAACTCTCTGTGGTTATTTAGATAACTCTCTGTGGTTATCGAGCTCCCCCCCTTTTTTAAGATTTAAACCTTAAAGTTTTAATCTTAAACCTCCTGCTGAACAGGAAAAAATATGGGGTTTGCTCCCAAGATTGGGAAAATAGCAAAAACTGGCTGGGTTGCCAAATCTGTTAGAAATTTGATCCGTCTAACAACAATTCAGTCCAATTTAGGCTTAGCAATGGAAGGATTTATTCAAGCAATGCAAGACAGAAAGTATGACTTGTATAAAACAGTTCTTAAAAACTACAAACAAAAATGCTTTAAAAGACAATGTATTTCTTTCCCCAGTAGTGGTAATTTAATACCTTTCCTTTTCCTCTGGTGGATAGTTGTTTTCCCGGCGTTTGTGTGAGCTCTGGATATTCAGGTTCTTGATGGTATCAGAAGTCAAGATGAGCTGAACTGCTGTTTGAGAGCAGTCCATTTATACAAATTTCCCTGAAGAATTCCTTTGATGAACTTTGAACCAATGAGAAAAGAGTTCTTTGTCTTTAAGGCAAAAGTCCTTTTGTGTAACCACCAGAAGATGGCACTGTCGTATTACTTATGTTACAAAGTCCACATTTCCCTAACTTGCAAGTCCTTTCAAGGATCCCGAAATCTTACTATTATAACAGGAAACCATTTAAAGAAAAACATATACACATCAAACTAACTAGTATTAATATTAAGAACCTAAAATACATACAAAATACAAAACATACAATGAATATGTAATAAAAACCTAGAGATAGATGTATGTATAAGTATACTTCCTTCTTAAAAAGGATTGGAATCTTGACCAGTTGTCTTTGAATTCACAGTTGTTCGACCCCTTTGACCCCAGGCATCAGATATATCTTTTAGTATAGGTTCTCATACCCTTAAATGTCAACTAAATATACCTTTGTTTTTACATCTGTTTCCCCAAGACACAATTTCTGTCATTCTCAGACACCCAGTCTACATCAGATCCTTAAATAACCTCAGGCCTGTTCCCAGTTTATAACTAATATACCCAATTTTCTTCAGGTGCATCCCTACAAATAACGACAGATCTCATGAATACTAGTGATGGGCGAATTTCTCCCATTTTGCTTCACCGAAAAATGTGCAAATTTCCTACAAAATTCACAAATTGGTGAAAAATTCATGAAAAATCGTGAAATCTGAAAGGTCACAAAAAAAACTTGAAATTCGAACATTTTCACAAAACAATCGAGCAGGGCCTGAGCCTTAAACCTGTCGGAAGAGAAAGATGGGCAAATCAGCCAGAAGTAAGTCATCGCTTTGTTACTTTTAAAGAAGAAAAATGTAGACATGCTATTCAAAATGGCGCCAGTGAGGAGAGAGATCGGCTGCTGCCTGACACCTCAGACGCTGAAAGCAAGTATGAAGAGGGACAATACATGAGTACTTCAATCAAAGAAAGAAAGTGCATGCACTCCTGCAGCCAGCCGGTGAGGTAAAAGAAGAAGCTTTATTCCATTCTGTTAAGTCAAAACATTCTTACATTCAACATGCTTATGATTAGGTATACTTTGATACGAAACACGCTAGGACATTTTGACTTTTAACAGAATGGAATAAAGCTTCTTCTTTTACCTCACCAGCTGGCTGCAGGAGTGTGTGCACTTTCTTTCCACACCCAGGTCAACTCTCCCCTTGGGTGAGCTATAGTTTTACAAGTGCAGAAAATGATTCCGCACTTTTAAATGACATTCTTATTAAATTGATAGAAGGATTAGAGCTAGCTGAATTGTTTTCCCAATACATGAGTACTTACCTGAAAAGTTTACCATTCAAGTCAAACATCAAAGCCATGCTTCAGGAAGTTACATCCACCATCAAAGAAGACCTGCAGGACATTAAAAGAGACATGCTGACACTTTCCTCAAGAATTGACCAACTTGAGACAAATCAAAGTAAGTTGTTACATAACCAAAAATCAAACACAAAATAAATACATAGAAGAGAAAGGAGGGGTCACAGAAATCATTAAAACTGAAGAGAGACATGCTGTGCTACTGCAAATATTCAACAGCATTTTAAATAGAGATCCTGCAAACGAAATTCAAATAAACAGAGCACACAGAGTACTTAAACTACAAGGTGCTCCCTTTGCACCAAGCAACGCCTCCCATAGTATATGACAGCCGCTATGGAACCCATACATCCCTAGGACAGGATCTGGATCATTTTTAGGGCATCAAAATACCTTAAAGGGATACTGTCATGGGAAAAAAATTTTTTATGTGATTTGTGCTCTGATAAACTTCAATCACTCTTTACTGCTGTACTGCAAAGTGGAGTGATATCACAAAAGAACAATGGGAAGGTAACCAGATAGCAGCTCCCTAACACAAGATAACAGCTGCCGGATAGATCTAAGTACAGCACTCAATAGTAAAAACCCATGTCCCACTGAGACACATTCAGTTACATTGAGAAGGAAAAACAGCAGCCTGCCAGAAAGCATTTCTCTGACCAGGGGCAGCTGGGAAATTGACAAAATGTCTAGCCCCATGTCAGATTTCAAAATTGAATATAAAAGAAATCTGTTTGCTCTTTTGAGAAATGGATTTCAGTGCAGAATTCTGGTGGAGCAGCACGATTAACTGATTCATTTTGAAAAAAAAAAATTTCCCATGACAGTATCCCTTTAATGTACTTCCCCACTCCTTACTGAGGAATTAAGCGAGGTAGGAAGGAAAATGCTATAAATGGACATTCACAGCATGTCCACATGTCACCCTTTATGTGGCATGTCGAACACAGTAGCACAATAACAAGTTGATGTTTGCAAGATCTTGAATTTTAGGCAATAAACATAATGCGTTGCATCTGGTTTGGGTATAAGTTACCCGACATCTGCTTAGTAAACAATCCCTTTTGTGTTAAAGCCTTACAGCCTAGCTGTGAAGCTGAAAAACAATCTAAGCAATATAATTCAGCTTTGAAAGTCTCTTCATCTCAAGCTTAAATTTATATCATTTTAACAATTCAAGATGAAAAGATACACTTTATTTCATATCATGAGGTTGTATTTATTCCAATTCTATAACATTATTAAATTTAAGGGTCCCTGATCATACCTCTGTGAGTATCTTTTGTTGCTTCTTTAATATTTAGAGTGTGCAGTGAGTATTAGTCTTGGGAGCAGAAATCCCAAATTGAAATATTAGCCCTGACATCCAGCTTGATTGTTACCTATTGATATTCAAGTGCAGCATTTATTAGCTGCAGGTGGCTTTTTATTTCCTCTCCCCAATGCAATAGGAAAGATGTATATCATAATCTAGGTAGATCTAAATGCATTTTGGAGTATTTTTCATTACTTTTATATTCTTATTACTTTTGAACATCTGGAAAATATGAGAAGTGACAACAAATCAAATGAACTAAACAATATCTTTTAACTTCATATGATTACTACATTTGATATATTTGCTTAAAGTATGAACTAAAATAAACATGTGGAGACCATTCAAGAATTTGGTAACCACAAATGTCTCAGAAAACCAAAAAGATTCTGGATGCATAGTTAGTCAATGCTATGGACTACATTTTTATTTTAAAGGAACAGTTCATTGTAAAAATAAAAACTGGGTAAATAGATAGACTGTGCAAAAAACAAAAAAAAACAAAAACGTTTCCAATATAGTTAGTTGACTGGCTGTGCCATTTCAAGATGTTTTTAACTTATAACGGATTTTTGGAATTTTGGGGTGTCTGACATTAGTTTTCGCTCAAAACAATTAGAGTTCAGCAACAAACTTGATAAATTTGAGTTTATTGCAGGACAATTAAAAAAAGTCACATGATTCTTTTCTAGTTTTGTTGCACAATACTTGTGAGAAAAAGATAAGTTTTTGTAAATAACCCCCTTAATCGATGTGGACATATTGCCTAAAAAACATTTTAGGCAGTTTTGCATTGAATTTTTATCACATTCTTATTAAGTTATAGAATGCCAACCTTTTAAATGGGTTTTGGCACATTTGGAAGCTTCTTAGCAATTACTCTTTTCCTCCGTGCTAATAGCTGCACTGCAAAATGAGGTAGGGGTTGTTTATTGGTTTTCAAATGATCTACCTTTCAAGGACCAAACAACTTGGCAGTAGTTTGAATGAGAGATGTATCAATAAAAGATTTTCATCCAAGAGAAAGAGGAGAATATGGTCTCTGGGCCTTAATACTGCGGTACTGTCTATTTCCTGTGATCTATTCCTCTTGCTTATATTTTCAACTACGGAGCTAGGTGTTTCCATATAGAGAACACTATGGTTAGAGCACTTTGAGATAGCTAATCGATCTAATTCAGATACCATAATGAATAAGATGCAGCTGTTCTGAGCTAGTGCTATGGGTTTTTTTTTACCTCTGTAGAATAGTTAGGACTTCAGCCCTGTAGTGAATTCTCATTGGGTTAACTGGATTTGGATCATGGATTAACTATCATGCTCCATGCACTCGATCTTCTCAAGATTTCATGCAGCCTTTCTCTACGACTGCATTTCTAGCTTAGGGGCAGATTTATCAAGGGTCGAATTTCAAGTAAAAAATACTATATCGAATATCGATTTCGAACTTTTTTCATCGAATTTGTGTATTCCGTGGTCGAAGTAAAATCGTTCGAACGATTAAATACTTTGAATCGAACGATTTTACTTTGACTTCAAAAAACTTAGAAAAATGCTGTAGAATGTCCCCATAGGTCCCCATAGGCTAACATAGCACTTTGGCAGGTTTAATTTGGCGTAGTATTGAAGTTGACAAGAGACGGTACTTCGATTATCGAATGGTCGAATATTATTCGAACGATTTTACTTCGAATCTTATGCAAAGTAAATTCGAAGTAGGATTTTTTTACTTAGAAAATTCCCTCAAATTCACTTCGACCCTTGATAAATCTGCCCCTTAATCTGGATGAATGCTGCCAGACTGCTTCCCTACACCTGGTCTGCCTCATAGGATACATATCATGCTATTACAACGGGGAGCTCATCCTTTTTAAGTGCTTGCACATCCATCTATAATACAACACACTGATATATACTGTAGCTTATAAAGTTGGTAAGACAGTGGCTGCTTCACTCAGGAATATCAAATTTATCAAGGGTCGAATTGAAAATTCAAATGTGAAATTCAAATTTTTGAGGGTTTTTTCTGGTCAAAAGTGTAAAATTAAACTAGGGAGTTATTCAAATTTTATTCGAGTTTTTCAAAAAATTCTAATTTGATTTTCAAGATTTATCATACACTGGCCCTTTAAGAACTCAAATTTGACTATTCACCACCTAAAACCTGGCAAATTGCTGTTTAAGCAGGGATTGATTTTTACGTAGTTGTTTGCAGCCTTCCCGACATTCGAGTTTTTTTCAGAGAAAAAACTTGAATCAATTTTTTAAAATTTGAATCAAAGTCGATTTGAATTTGATTTGAGTTTTCGGGTCAGTCCTCTTCACCCGAGTTTACTAAATACATTTCGATAATCCAAAATCAAAAATAAAAGTCAGTAGGTTTCCCATTCAGCCAAGGCACTTTATTTTTCTAAACATTTTCATTTATTTTTAAAAGCTCCTTTTCTGTTAAATAATTATTTCAAAACTCTGCACCATTCTCATTTAAAAGCATATATTATATCATTAAGAGAAATATATATAAACTGAGTATCAATGTTTTCAGTCCTGAAAAAAAACCTTATAGGTGTTATAGAACACATTCTCGCAAGAATAAAACAGCCACATTAAAAGTTGCAAAAAAAAAAAAAACTGTCACTCATCTAAGATAACATTTTATACAGTGCATGTTAAAATGTAAAACAGAAAGGCAGGGCTTGCAAATTTTTTAAACCAAGTTTGCAGGTTTTCCTCAACTATTGTATTAAAATCATCTTGCACTTTGATGTCCTGTCTGTAGGTTGTGCCATGTTTGGGTATAACTGAATCAAAAGCAGCTGGGCAGTATTTGTAACTTTTTGTGGTAGGACACATCCAGAACTGTAACCCTTTGATCTTCCATATAAATATGGATTATTGGTTGTAAGCCTGAAAGGGGTCAGCTGTAGTTATAAATTCAAAACAGTGATTATTTATGCCTACAACCACAAGGCCAATCAAAATGGGTCAGATCAGATGGTATATCACTGGGACCAAAAAGGGTTTATATTTTGGTGTGGCTGAGCCTATGGGAAGCTTCTATAAAAACATTTGGGTTACTCTATGTATTGCGCAAAGTCTAAACTTGCAGAAGGTTATGGTTTTACTTACTCACATAGTAGAGGAATAAAAATTGGATGCAGGATGTCTACAATTTACATTATTTATAAGCAAAACAAATGCAGGAGTTTTGGGGTAGAGGTGTACATTCAGGTATAGTCATGTAATGAATAATATAAAAAATAACAGTGTCCTTCACAAGTCCTGTAGTGATGGGCAAATCTGACCCATTTCTCTTCTCCAAAAATTCATGAAACACCAAACAGTTCACTGCATTGAAGTCATTGTTTTGTCCTTTTACTTTCTATTTAGCAGTCATTGTGTTGGTAAAGGGTCTGGAAAATAACTGATGCCTCAATATCACTTAATTTTCAATTAGTCTGAAAACTTGACGCTAATTTGGACATACCCTCCAAACAGGGCTGCCGTCAAGGGGGGGGGGGCAGGGTGGACATTCATCCGGGGCCTGGTCAGTTTTTGAGTCTTAAGCTGTGTCTGGCTATGCTGCACTCAATTGAATTAGCCAGGTGCCCCTGTTGTGAGTAAGAAGGGAGGGATCTTGGGTGCCTGCATCTTCCTTTCTCTAACAGCTTTGTCAATGAATGAAGTCCTGGTAAAGTTGGATTGAGATTGGACAGGCTGAAGGGGCATTACATAGTTACAGTACATAGTTAGATGGGGTTGAAAAAAGACCAAAGTCCATCAAGTTCAGCCCCTCCAAAAGAAACTAAGCATCCATACATACACACACTGACACTGCCAATCCATAAAATCACATAAACTATATATCCATATCCATACTAACTATAGATTTCAGTATCCCAATATCCCTGGATATTGCTTGTCCAATAAATCATACAAGCCACTCTTAAAAGCACTAACGGAATCAGTATATTTATATATACACATGTAATTCCATATCCCATTGTTCAAAGACGTTCTTAATTTATATCTATACTTTTTTTTCAGATAATACTTCCCAATCTTTATTCAAGCCTATTGGTCTCTTCGTTTCTAGGGTGAACATCCACCACACCTCTCTTTTGTTTATCAGTTTCTCTATATCTCCTTTCCTCTTTCCTAAACTGACCTGTTCTATACCCTGAAACGATATATATTTTTCATTACCATTATGTACATTTACTAAATGATCTGCTATTGCCCATGCTTCATCTTTTCTTCCCACACAGGCTAGATGTTCTTGAATCCTATGCTTCATTCTATGCATAGTTCTTCCAACATATTGACACCCACATTTGTAGCCAAATAGATTACATTATTAGTTTGACAATTCACATATGATCTACATTCATATTCTTTACCTGTTGCTGTGCTTTTAAATTTTTTTGATACATTAATAAAATCATATGCTTTACAGATGCATACTCCACAAAAGTTTCCCTCGATCACTACAGACTGCACGTTCATATGATCTTTTCAATGTCTTAACAATATATCCTCTTGCTGCCAATCTATCCCATGAGTCGATTGCCCCCCTCTGGAAGGCATCCCAAGTGGAACAAACCCTTCTCAACCTGAGGAATTGTCCAGTCGACCAGACAAGTGGTTCTCATTAATAAAGAATTCCTACTAATGGGTTTCCGGTATACATCAGTCAGAATCTCATAATTTTCTTGTGAAAACAATATATCCAAAAAATCCACACTTTCTTTACTATATATATATACTATTGTATATGTAAATCTTATACCATATTTGTTGTTATTGCAATATGACACAAATTCCTTTATCTGTTCCATACTACCTCTCCAAATTAATATCAGGTCATCAATGAACCTGTAATAATTAACTATAATCAATCCCTCTCCAAAGATGTGACATCGCTCCATCCATCCCATAAAGAGATTTGCATATGAGGGAGCAAACTGTGCCCCCATTTCAGTGCCACACCTCTGGAGATAGAAATGCCCTCCAAAAATAAAATAATTATGACTAAGAAGGTATTCCACAGAATCTAAAATAAATTTATTCTGTTCAGTTGAATATAGTTTGAAATCATCCAGCCAAAATTTTAATGCCTGTATCCCCAGATGGTGCTAAATTGATGAATATAAAGCTGAAACATCCAGAGTAACCCAAAATAAATAAATCCAGATAAACATCAACAAAATCTATTAGGCTGGTTGAAACAATATGGCACATATAAATGTGGAGCGCGGATCTGTAAAGCATGTGATTTTATTAATGTACCAAAAACATTTAATAGCACAGCAACAGGTAAAGAATATGAATGTAGATCATATGTGAATTGTCAAACTAATATGTGAGCTATTTAGCTACCTGTGAATATGGGTGGCAATACGTTGGAAGAACTATGTGTAGAATGAAGGATAGGATTCGAGAACATCTAGCCTGTGTGGGAAGAAAAGATGAATCATCTGCAATAGCAGATCATTTAATAAATGTACATAATGATAATGAGAAATATATATCATTTCAGGGTATAGAACAGGTCAGTTTAAGAGGAAAGGAGATATAGAGGAAGTGATAAACAAAAGAGATGTGTGGTTCACCCTAGAAACGGAGAGACCAGTAGGCTTGAATAAAGATTGGGAAATTAAGTATTATCTGGAAAAGTAGAGTTATAGATATAAATTAAGAAGATCTTTGAACAATTGGATATGGAATTATGTGTGTATATATAAATATACTAAAGTGTTGAATAGTTGATAATAAGATATTTACGTATGATAAAATAGTTGCACATGCTAGAGCCACTATTTTAAGTATGACTATGTAATGTATTGTTTTTAAAATATTAAGATACTGAAAGAAATAAGGTAAATATAACTAAAGGCAACATGCTTGAATTTGGAGGATATGTACCTTTAAATTAATCCTTTTTAAATATCCCTTTAAGGTTTTGGTAGGGTGTAAAGTTATCTATAAAGCTATGTGTTTTGAATGCTGTATTATACTCTGAGTGCCTGGTGAAGGGACACGAAACGCGTCAGTAGTGTGTCAAGTACAATGAGCCAATGCTGACAACTTTTATCCATTTGTACTAATAAAGAATGTGAAGATTTTAACAGATCCCGAATGAAACGTGTGCTTGATTGAAACCTTTCTGTCCTGGCTTTTTCTTCAGGCAATGTATATATAAAGGGGACATACAACCTTTTGTGATGTCAGAGATGGGTGGGTCAATTGTGAGTCTATAAACAGAAGTGCTGGGCAAGTCTGGGTCAGGTGTAGATCTATAAACAGATATGCTGGGCGGGTTTGGGGTGTGGATTAAGAGTGATCAGGTTAGGGTCAGGTGTAGATCTTTTTGTCTACCCACAGCTTACTACTGTATTTTATGCCAGTGGAATGTATATGGTTCATATGCACCAATATGTTGCTACTTGTGTTTAGAAATATTTGATTTGGGTGGAGCTGTTTTGTGTATTGCATTAAATACTTGCATCATTGAATAAAACTTGTGTATTTTACTATTTTTTTTTTTTGTGTATGTCCTTTTAATGCATATGGTACTTTTTTTGATCATCTGAATATTTCAAACCCATATTGCTTTATTGAGAAAGTATTCATTTTTCTTTGATCCAGGAAGCCCCCTGCAAATTTTTATCAAAAAATGCATCAGGGACTTTTTTTTTCAGCATTTAAATATTTCAAACCCATATTGCATGCATTATTGAGAAAGTTTTATTTTTTCTTTGATCCAGGAAGCCTCCTGCAAATTTTCTTATTAACACATTTAAGACAAGCTAGGCTTGCAGTGTATCTAATTTCAAGATATAATCCCCAGCTGTTCATAAATGTTACTGAATGTTACAACTGAAAAGGCCAAAAGGAAGAAAAAAAAACTAATGATTCATTGTCAAAATCTCTTGGCCAGCTGGTAAGAGAAGTACCATTAATGAAGCATGATATTGCATGCTGCTTGCCCCCACACAATAAATAAGCTGCACCTTATGGTTTTTCCTAATTTGCAACATTTCTATAGCAATGAAGAAGGGATTTATACATGAATACTTTTTTAAAATTAAATATTCGGGTGAGTCATGTAATAATAATTTAAAAGAGCTTTGCTTCAGCCTGTTTTCTTGTGAAAGTTTAGCTGAAGCTTAATACTGGTCAATATCAAATTATTATACTCACTCATTTTAATGTAATACATACAGGCACATTTATCAAAGGTCAGATCCCAAATTCATGTACGTTTTTAAAAACTCCACTAAACTCGCATGAATTTGAAATTTGAATATAATTTATTATAAAAAATCTATTTTTTTTTAAACTTGGGTGAATGCAGTTGCCCCAAAAACTCAAATCAAATTCAATTCGAATTTTAAAAACTCGATTGCAGTTTTTTCTCAGAAAAACTCAAATGTCAGGAAGGCTGCAAACAACTTAAAATTGATCCCTGCACCTTCCCCATTGCCTTAAATAGAACAGAAATTTGGCAGCTTTTAGGTGGTGAATATTCAAATTTGAGTTCTTTAACGGCCAGAGTATGATAAATCTTTGAAAAATTAAAATTTTTAAAAAAAACTCTAATCAAATTTGAACAACTCTGTAGTCTAAGTTGACAGTTTTGACCATAAACAAACAAAAAATTTTGAATTTTCAATTCAACCCTTGACAAATCTGCCCCATAATGTTGCATATTTATTTTACTCATACTGCCGTGCCAATGTAAAGCTTTCCGTAACAGTGGAGTCATAATTTGCCATCCGTTCAGTGAAAGATTGTAGCATGACTAAGTGATGGGCAAATCTGTCTGGTTTTGCGTCACCAAAAATTTGTGAAATGGCAAAAAAGTCACAAAAAGCATTAAAGTCAAAGGGCATCAAACTGCTCAACATTTTTTAAACCATGTAACATTTTTTATAATATACATTATAGTCTAGGTGTGTTTTGCCATGGCGAAATGAAGTAAAATATTTCATTAATGTGGAAATGTAGTATGTTTTGCAAAAAATATGCACAAAGACCATTGTAAATGTTAGAGACCATTTTTGTGTCCTTTTTGACCTATTGAATACCTCAAAAATATCCTTGCATTTGTGACCAAAAGGCTTTTTCAAACATTCACAGTGTATGTTATAAAATTTCGCAATTGCAAAGTGTGTTTTTCAATGAAACATTTAACAAAACTCCAGAGCAGGTGTTAACACTTAGGGGCCGATTCACTAAGGGTCGAATATAGAGGGTTAATTAACCCTCGTTATTCGACTAGGAATTAAAATCCTTCGACTTCAAATATCGAAGTCGAAGGATTTAGCGCAGATAGTTTGATCGAACGATCGAAGGATAATTCCTTCGATCCAACGATTAAATCCTTCAAATTGAACAATTCGAAGGATTTAAATCCAAGATCGAAGGAATATCCTTCGATCAAAAAAAGGTAGCCAAGCCTATGGGGACCTTCCCCATAGGCTAACATTGACTTCGGTAGCTTTTAGATGCCGAACTAGGGGGTCGAAGTTTTTTTTAAAGAGACAGTACTTCGACTATCGAATGGTCGAATAGTCGAACGATTTTTAGTTCGAATTCTTCGATTCGAAGTCGTAGTCGAAGGTCAAAGTAGCCCATTCGATGGTCGAAGTAGCCCAAAAAAACCTTCGAAATTCAAAGTTTTTTTACTTTGAATCCTTCACTCGAAGTTAGTGAACCGGCCCCTAACCTTTGCTTAGAGATGTGATATTTGCCAGTGAATGATTTTACATTGTGAGCAGAGCTAAACATTTGCAAAAACTACCATGCAAGGTATCTAATGTATCAGCCTGTACAATTGATTCAGGAAGAGAATTCCACATCTTCAGAGCTCTCACTGTAAAAAAAACCCTTTCCGAATATTTAGGCGGAGCCTCTTTTCTTCTAATTGGAATGGGTGACCTTGCATCAGCTGGAAAGACCTACTGATAAATAAAGCATTAGAGAGATTAGTATATGATCCCCTTATATATTTATACATTGTTATTATATCACCCCTTAAGCACCTCTTCTCCAGTGCAAACTTTTCCAATTTGGCCAGTCTTTCCTCATAGCGAAGATTTCCCATACCTTTTACCAGCTTAGTTGCCCGTCTCTGTATCCTCTCTAATACAATAATGTCCATGTTTAAGTGATGGAGACCAAAATTGTACGGCATATTCTAGATGGGGCCTTACCAGTGCTCTATAAAGTGGAAGAATGACTGCTTCAAACCGTGAATCAATGCCCCTTTTAATACAGCTCAAGATCTTATTTGTCCTTGATGCTGTTGACTGGCGTTGCTTGCTACAACCACCACAGATGTCAAATTTACTGGCCTATAATTGCCAGTTTGAGATTGTAATCCCTTTTAAATATTGGAATCAGCTTTTCTCCAAATCCATAGGTACCATACCAGATGAAAGTGAATCTGAGAAAAGGGGCTGGCCTAAAACTGAACTAAGCTCTCTTAGAACTCGAGGTGTATGCCATTGGGCCCTGGAGCCTTGTTTACATTAATTTTTATTAAAGCTTTATGGATCATATATAGATTGAGTCATTAGTGCAGCTATAAAAATGAGCCTGTGAACTCAGACTCCTCTATTGGATACACTGAAGAAAATAACTATTTTAGCACAATCACCTTTTCCGTATCTGTTACAACCTTACTGGTACCATAATTTAATGGAGCAACACTCCTACATCTTTTTACTATTATTATATTTAAAAAACTTTTTGGGGTAAGTCTTAGCCTCCGCCGCAATGCACTCTTCATTTCCTTTCTTTGCCTTCCGGATTGCTGATTTACAACATTTATTATAGTGTTTATATTCATTAAATGCAGCGTCTGTCCAAACAGACTTGTAGTTTTTAAATAGCTTTCTCTTCTTTCTCTTCTTCTTTCTTTTATTAACTAGGGACATGCACATTTTTTCGCCTTGTTTCACCGCGGAAATGATGGCCATAGACTTGTATGGCATTGCACATAAAAAAAAAAATCATTTTGGGTCAAATTCGCCCAAGTCTATTATTAACTCCTTTATTTCTATATTAAGCCACATACAGTGATTCTTAGAGCTTCTACATTTACCCCTTAAGTGAATAAATTCAGAACAGTAATGATTTAATATTATTTTAAATGACAACCATTTCTATTCTGTGTTTGTAGTTGAAAACTTAAATGCCCCAATCAATGCTCTGAAGGGCAGCCCTCAAGGCACTAACATTCTTTTCTGAAATTCATGGTTTTTGTTGCCCCAGTGTATTATTGTTTTTTGCACCAGACATTAAATGATATAACATTATGGTCACTATTATGGTCACTATTATCCAGGGGTACAATGACTTGCACAGTTGCTATAAGTTCTGGGTCATTTGAGATCACTGAATCCAGAATAGCATTTTTCCTCAACAACCTGTGCCAGAAAATTGTCATGCAACAAGTTTTTAAACTTGTTCCCATTTACTGATCTGGCAGTACTTTTGCTCTAGTCAATATCTAGGTAATTAAAACCCCCAATTAACATTACTTTTCCCAAACTAGCAGCCCTTTCTATTTGCATCAGGAGCTTAGCCTCCTCACTTACATTAGGGAGTCTATAGCATACTCCTACAATTAATTTGCTGGACTCTTTACAATTGGTGAAGAACTCTACCCATAAGACTTCTGCCCCCTCATTTTCTAACATAACCTCCCCTTTTATATAAGCTTTTAAATCCTGACTAACAAACAGAAACACCCTCCTTCTTTTCTATTGCCTCTGTCCCTCCAGAACAAAGTATAGCTGATATTAACTGCCCAGTCATGCGACTCATTCAGCCAAGCTTTGGCCACACCAATCACATCATATTTTCCCTCCAGCACCAGCACCCCCAGCTCTCCTATTTTACCAGTCAGACTCCTTGCATTTAATGCTGGTACCATATTGAACAAATGACATGTGGTCTTCCCTATCCTTAACCGTCAGGGGCGGATTTCTTTTTGGGCTGCCCCTAGGCCAGAGTGTCAAATACCCGCCCACCTCCCCCCCATGCTAACGCTCCCTCCCCACTCAAGCACATCCTCCTTCTCCCCATGTATGCGCACACATGATGTGCACATCACCGGATTTCCTTACTATGTGATCCAGTCATCCGAGACCAGC
The DNA here is from genome assembly GCA_038501925.1 of Xenopus petersii. Classification (NCBI taxonomy): domain Eukaryota; kingdom Metazoa; phylum Chordata; class Amphibia; order Anura; family Pipidae; genus Xenopus; species Xenopus petersii. The sequence continues at coordinate 72,681,742 of CM076683.1, read as the reverse complement.
TGCCTATTTCGCCCCCTCCGTGCACACACAGTTTACCATTCTTCAGATCATTGATGTAGCTGTGCAGCATGCCGCCCCTAAAAATGTGCTGTCCTACGCCTGGTCCTTTGTGGCATCGCCACAAATCTGGGCCTTTTAATGGTACCCCCAACCAAATCTCTTCCCCCATTTTCCCCTTCCTTTCCCCCTATCTCATCTAACCTGTCTTCCACTGAATATTTTACTGAACTCCCTTTACTAAATGAAAGGATACTGGGAATTCTTCTCAATGGCAGGGCCTCCACCTAGTGAGATCTATTGCTATTGAGGACAACCTGTCCTCATACAGGAGACATATGCAGGGATCTTTGAATACCCTTTCCCAAGGCCAAAACTCACACAGGGATCACACAGAACTTTAAGTCCAACACTGCCACAGCAGGGGATGTCCAACCATGTCAAGATTTTCATACCATATGGGAACTTAATAGTATGGGTCCCTACATAACTATATTGAAAACAATTTGTATTTTGCACAGGCTATTAAATGTACCTAATTTTTACACTGAACAATTCCTTTAAAGCAGTAATCCCCAACCTTTAGAACCTGGAAGCAACATTCAAGTAAAAGGAGTTGGGGAGTAACACTAGCATGAAAAATGTTCCTGGGGTGCCAAAAAAGGGATAAGATTGGCCATTTAGTAGCCCCTACGGGGATTGTCAACCTAAATCGAGGCTCTGTTTGGCAGTGCACCTGGTTTTTATGCAACCAAAACTGGTTGGGGATCACTGCTTTAAAGCATTATGGGTAAGCAATATTCCTGCTCCATTTACATGTAGTCTCCAGGGTCAACAGTGTAATTCAAGTGAATCTTCCAATGAAAATACTGCCACCACTTCAAGGGAGCTCCCCCATAAGGCAGGTTGAGAAACTTGTCTCAATGGTAGCAGAAACACTATTGCTACTCTGTTTATACTGGTGTCTCTCTTTTTTAAATTCACAATATTATTGCTTAAGGCATTTATATTTTTTTATTCAATTATCAAACAACTAAAATGTATGCCCTTCTACAGGTTGATAACAGTGCAATGCTGGCAATCAAATTTTGCGTGGTAATCTAAATTGCACATTAATGAGATAACTGACTGCTATTAAAGGTACTTTAAAATGTATTGCTTTTGTTCCGGGATAACTAATTTGATGAAATAAAAGGGTAAACACTATGTTTTATGTTAATATCCCCATGCCTTGATACCACTTTCCCAAGCATATTATTATAAATGTAAGGATAACAAAAAATATTCTGTGTTTGCAGCTATGGCTATAACAAGCAAGGGAAAGTTGTGCTCACCACTATTTTTTAAAACCATTAAGCGGGGGTGCAATGAGGGTGTGACCACAAAATACATATAGTCAAATACAAGAGTCCTCTGCACTCAACCCATTATCAATATATTTAAGACAGCGACATTTTGTGCATACTGCTACTGAAAAATGCCTTACCCTTTAAACAAAACAGGGATTGTTTGTCCATATATTGCAATATATTTAAGCTGGCCAACTACGTCAAAGTCATCCCATATCTGGCCAGTCCTATGCTCAATTTTATCTGATTCATTAAGAATTCTATTGCTTCATTATACATTTTACAAAGGGACTAGGTTTTACCTGCAACTTACTTGCTGCTTTCAAAGTAAACCCCCATACTTGGCTGCCCTTTTATTAGACACCAGTGGTGATCCCACTGGTGTCTAATAAAAGGGCAGCCAAGTATGGGGGTTTACTTTGAAAGCAGCAAGTAAGTTGCAGGTAAAACCTAGTCCCTTTGTAAAATGTATAATGAAGCAATAGAATTCTTAATGAATCAGATAAAATTGAGCATAGGACTGGCCAGATATGGGATGACTTTGACGTAGTTGGCCAGCTTAAATATATTGCAATATATGGACAAACAATCCCTGTTTTGTTTAAAGGGTAAGGCATTTTTCAGTAGCAGTATGCACAAAATGTCGCTGTCTTAAATATATTGATAATGGGTTGAGTGCAGAGGACTCTTGTATTTGCAGCTATGGCTAACCTGCCAGTTCATATTAGAATGCGTTGCTATTCATTGTTCTGTACTTGTAAAAAAGCTTACAAAGTTTTAAATATAAAAAACACTACTATGTAAGGTTTAAATTATTTTCTAAAGCAGTTTTTGTCTCCACAGCTGCCCTATTGATGCCAAAGAATTGTCCAATGAAAATCTTGTCTATTCAATTTACACTTGAGACTCAGTGTGTGTTGTCATGAAAATAAGCCAAAATTCACAGTACCCCCAACATGTTAAATACTGTAACAAGAGAAGGAATGCCATATTGGTAGTCAGTATGATTCTCACCGTAGAATTCCCTTGCATCTTTTATTAAGCTTAGGATGCCTATTCCAGAGCACAAATACAGAATAGATGTCACTTTAATGCATTGGAATTCTGTAGGCATTATTTAAGAAAGAGCAATCAGTAGACTCCAATTGCAGAATAATGGTTTTGTTACAAAGTCACAAATAATATAGAGAAGAAGTAATGACATATAAATGATCACTTTTGCCTTCAAATATTGCTTATATTGATTTTAACATTGATTTTTCAGTATGTTAGCTTATAACACAGGCAAAGTTTGGAAATGTATGGATAATACTTTCATAGAGGAATCTAGACTGGAGGAAACGAAATCACTATACAAGCAATACTTGTGAAAAAAATATGAGAAAATGAAATCAAGAAAGCATTTTTAAGGTATATGAATAATTATAGCTTGTGAAAATGCCTGAAGAATAGTAGAGAGAGTGATTATGCAGATGCAAAACACACTATAAATTACAGCTTGTGTGTCTATAGGTAAAATAATGGAAGTGAATTTTACAAATACTGTATTAAGAAGCAGATGGAATACATTATGTACTGATTTTTAGCCAGACACATACAGTACTTTCCATAGGAATGTTTCACTATGCAGACGTTACTTTACTGCAACTCCTAGCATCTTACATCAATAGATACATAGTTTCATTGTTAAATTGGGTTGAAAAAGGACCATCAAGTTCAACCCTCCAAATGAACCCAGTGCACATACATATATGTGTACAGATGATCTGTCTGTTCACTCCCATACATAAACTATATACAACGTTGCAAAATATGCTGACGCTATATAAATAAATGTTAATAATAATAATATATTTCAGTATCTATTTAACTATATAAAATACTAAATTGTAGATCTTAATATCACAAAAGCCTTTGATATTATACTTGTCAGAGAAATCATCCAAGCCACTCTTGACCCTTTCACTGTCAGCCAATTTGGCTGATTTGGTACTTTTATTGCCAGACCATTTTTGAACATTTTGTACTTTTTCATTTATAGGGGGGGGGGTCTTGTAGTTTATCCTGGGAAATAATATATATTTTTTAGGATAACCTGTAAAAAGATATAGGATTCTATGTGACTAATAAAATTGTTTCACATAGTACAATACCATATATCAGAAACTTCATTTATTTTATGTACGATGACACAGCTGATTTGGGTAAATGGGTAAATATATCTAAATTTCTAAAAATCTAAAATTATATTTTGTTATAGAAATTGGGGAATTTGTTGAAAAATGACATCAACGCTTCCAGTCTACAACATCATATCTCACACACATCATTAGGTACCGTACCAATGTAAAAATATGAATGCCAGGAGTCCACTGAAAAGTTTGATACCCAATATGTATAAGTTCTGTAATTCCAGATACTGCAAAATCAACACATTTACGGCATTTAGGGGGCGGGGGGGTGGCGCGGGTAAAGGTAGAAAAAGTATCTTCAGCTTTTCTTGGGTAACCCCAATTGGCTAGTTTTTTTCTTCATTTCATCCAGCCTATTTGTCAAAGTGTCATATTCAGATACTATCCTCTTAACATGAGTGAATTGAGAATTTGGCACAGCTGGGTGAAATGAGGAATACAACAACAGTGTGTTTTTGTCTGTGAGCTTTACATATAAATCAGTCGCTAATTTGTCTTCATTCTTATATACCCACACATCAAGAAAATTAATTTTGTATAAATCAACATGTACCATAAATTTCAAAGAAGCTTAATATTCATTTAATTCAGTGAAGAATGCATATAAGGTCAAACGTGGCCCCTCCCATAGCATAAAGATATTGTCAATATAGCAAAACCAGCACTTACAGTATTGTTTAAATTTCAAATTTTGGTATACATATGTTTCATCAAAATTACTGACAAAAGTTTTTGCATACATGGTGGCCACATTTGACCCCATTGAGGTACCACAGCATTGTTCATAGAATACATCTTGAAACATAAAATATTTTTTTTCCAAAATTATTCGCAAAAGTGTAGAGACCAAACGTCTTGGTGCCCCATCCCAACAGGGATCATTAATGAGACACTGCTCCACCGCCTTAATTCCACCCATATGGAGTATATTGGTATACAGACTTTCTATGTCAAGTGTGACTAGATAAATCTCATCTTTCACATGACCAATTTCATTCAATTTACTGAGGAAATGTGTAGTGTCCAGAATAAAAGATTTTTGCGTCCCCACATATGGGTGTAATACCTTTTCAAGGAAAACAGCAATCGAGTTAAAAACTGATTGTACCCCTGCCACAATTGGGTGTCCTGGAGGTCTTTCAATATTTTTGTGAATTTGGCAGAGTATACAATACTGGAGTAACCAGATTAGGTTGTTCTAAAAATATTGCCAACTTCATGTTTATAACTTTATTTTCAACTGCTTCCTGTATGAACTTTTTTACCAGCATTTGTATCAAAGGGTCAGTGGGTAAAAGGGTATATGTATTAACACACGTCAACATATTTTTAATACCCTGTATATGAAATACCCTATCTATAATGACCAACAACTCTCCCTTGTCTGCAGGTTTAATACATATATCTTTTCAAGCTACTTTTTCCAATTTTGTAAGATTAGGCATAATACAATCTATTTTCCCATTATTGTATAACCTTTCCAATTTTTAAACATTATCTTTATCATTTATTCCCTATTTCTGTCTAGGGGAAAACTGCATTGTTCCCAGAGTGGCAGAAGGGTTAAAAGATAAGTGTCATTGAAAAAGAAACAATGTAGTGGATACAGGACAGGAGCAGGAGAGGGGGATCAGGTGCACAATATATATTATATTATTATAGACAATCCTATCTATACAGATATATATATATATATATATATAGTGAGGCAGAGGGTTATTAGAGATGGAGAGGGGAGTGTGGGGGTAAGTCAGCAGAATGAGAAGGGAAAGGGTAAAGAGGACAGTGAATAGAGTGAGACCATGGATAGGTGGGGAATTCAATGGAGCAGCAGGGCAAGGAACTGTAGGGGTTGATGTGCTTTGTGGCATGAATGGTTATAGGCAAAACCCACCGCCAACCTGTACCTATAAGATTCAATAATGAATGTAGTTACACAGCTATACACAGGTTATTTATAGACTATATAACTCACACAGTTTTTCACAACTTCTTACACACAGTTACCCTTACACACATTAACATAAACAGTTAATTTTACACACACACACACACACACACACACACACACACACACACACACACACACACACACACACACATATAAACTGACATTTACACTAAGTTCCAGACAACAGATTCATACTCATCTGAGAAAAGAAGCTGCCTCATCAGGAGGATATTCTCTACTCTGATTCTCTTATTCCTTACACAGTTGAGGAGCAGGAAGCATCTCACAAAAAAGGGAAGGGGCAGAGCTAAATCCAGACTGCTGCTCTGAGCAGTAGAATAGGCATTGGGATGGTGCATTATTTGAAGGGGTGTTGACCATAAAATGTAAGCCTTTTACAAGCTTATTGCAAGTTCTTAATGGTCATTTCAAGAAATGTGTTCATATAAAAAAGAAAACAATTTATATACATATAGCAAGATAACATCCTTTATTATAAAGGCTCTCCTTGCCCCATCTGTGGTTGCCCCTTTTGTCAACAATTCATCAGGATTAAAAAGTCCTCTATACAATTCTTAGGTCCGGTATAGCTAGATCCAAAGAGGGATTTCCTTTAACCAGAGTCATTTTATATGTTTTCTGTGAAATAGTCAACTCTTTTCTTTACATACTGTATATCCACTTTTCATAATTAATTTCCACCAGCACTAGCAACCATGCATAGGGCATCCCCCATTGCTATATCTGTGCTGAAACGTTATTATATAAAAAATAAATCCATCTCACCCACACTAGAAATCAAGTTTAAGGCTCTGCTGGGATTCTAATCAGGGACCTTTGGGTTTCTGGCTCTGTGGCTTAACCATTGGGCCAGGTGAGCAGCCTGCAGAGTTGCTCACTATCTATTATCTGGCCTTTGCAGCCCTGGCCTTGGCAGCCTGATTTGTGGTTTGCAGTCAGCCAATCAGGGCTGACTCTGCCCTATTTAATGCCAACCCACACACTCCTTGCCTGAGCATTACCTACAATAGCACTGTGGTATCACCCCTAGGTTCCTGCTCTAGCCAGCTTCTTTATTCTGTCTTGTCTTGTCTGAACCCTCCTCTGCCTTGTCCTGCCTTACCCTGAACTTTGCCTTGTTACCTTGTTACCTTGCCTTGCTCTTATCCTGTCTTGCTAAACCTTGCATTGCCTGCTCCTAGTCCGGTGCCAGTCCTGCTTTGACCTTTATCGTGCCTTGCTTTAACCTTTCCTTAACCTCGCCCTACCTTGTCTTCTTTGCTATTCTGAATCTTACTCTGCTTCTCCCTCCAATCCTGATCTTGCCTTGACCTTACCTTGCACTTTGCCCTTTCTTTCCCTTACCTGTCTGAATCTCATCTACCAAGCCTGACCATTATCTTTCCCTTTCCTACTATCCAGTCCTCCTGCTATCCAGTCCCCAGTCTGATCTGATCTACACCCGCACTGTCCTGTCCTTCCAGTCCATTTCCAATCTACGCCTGCACCGTCCTGTCCTATCCTTCCAGTCTGACCCTGACCTGCGCCTGCACCGCCCTGTCCTAAACTTCCAATCTGCTCCTGTTCTGACTCATTATCCTCTTCATCTGGTCTAGTTCTGATCCTACGTCCTTGTCTCCCTGTTCCTGTCCTGCTGTTCAGTTCTGTGCACAGCCAGTCCGTGCCTGAAAGACTCATCCTTTTCTCATCTGCCTCCACAGTGCCCCCTTACATTATTGCTTATATCAAGGGTCCACTCCTTCTTTTAGGTAGTTCTTATCCACCAAAACTTTTCCCAGATTCTCAGTGAGTTTTACACTCTGAACTTACAGCTTCTATCTGCTGGTAACAGCCTCCTTCACACTATGGTGTCTCCTTTGTTTTTGGGGTGTGTTCCACCATGGAACGCATAAGTGCTTACGAATTACAGCTATTCAGTTATTAAAAACTTTACTCATGCTGCTACGCATTTCACTCAATTTTGAGTTCCGCAGCCACTTTCTACTTGAAAATAAAGTCACAAAACATTTTTCTTGCATCCTAATATATATTTATAATACTGCAGGTCCATTCATTGGTTAACCACAATTTGGCAGGTGGTTTTCAAAATGGTCCTAACTCAATTAACCCTACCAACATATGTCCTCTTCAGCAAGGGGGCTAATTTGATTTCCTCATTTAGCCGATAAGGATAAATGGTCTGCCACTCAAAAATTATCCATATCCCCCTTTTTTCCTATACTTACTTTGCTGTTCCCACTTCAACAGTAAATTATCCAATTTTATCCAGTAAATCATCCATATCCCCCTTTTTTCCTATACTTACTTTGAATACTCTTAAAGGGGAATTAAAGTCTAAAATAGAATAATACTAAAAATTCTGTATTTTGTAGACTAAATATAAACATAAATGTACTGCACCTAAAGAAAATATGTATGCTTTGGCAACAGGGGCTCACCATCTTGTAACTTTGTTAAACATGTTTGCAAGACCAAAACCATGCACATGCTCAGTGTGGTCTGGGCTGCTATTGGGAGGCTAAGCTTAGGGATCACCATCAATTATCAAAACAGCATAGTCATTTCTGCCATAGAAGCCGATACAGCAAGACGGTTGCTGGCTGCTCTACAGGGTAACAAAAAAAGCTGCTCGAGTTCTGGGAAGTAAGGTGGGGGGGTTTGAAAGTATGATCGTTTCCCTGCAGAGCAGTTAGGGGCCGTCTGAACTTTCCTATCCACAGCTGTCAGCACAAGTAAAGCAAAGGGGGAATTTCATTGCATACAGTCAGGTTTCTTATGAAAACAGTAGATATTTTTTAATTAGTATAAAAAAAGTATATTGGAGACAGGTTTCTTTTTCATTAAAGTAATTAAAAATGGGATTTTATTTTTTTGCCTTTACATCCCCTTTAATTAACATAATCAGTGTCCGTACACATTTCCGTCCATGTACTTTTGCATAATGTCAATATAAAATCGGTATCTGACATTTCTTATTCGTCATGGAAACCAATATTTTTATAGCTCCTTTATGTTCACCTGCTCTATAGGGATGTAGCGAACTAGTTCGCGCGAACTTCGACCATTCGCGTCCGCCGAATGTTCGCGAACATTTGGGAACGTTCACATTTTGAGTTCGCGTTCGATTCGAATAAAAATCGTTCGACCATTCGAATTCCTTCGACCGCTAAAAATCAAACGATTTCCATTCGTTCGAACGATTGTAAGCATTCGATCGAATGATTTTCATTCAATCGAACGCTAAAAATCGTTCTAATCGTTCGATTCGAATGATTTTAGCATTCGATCGAATGAAAATCCTTCGATCGAATGATTAAAATCCTTCGATCGTTCGAATCGAACGATTTTAGCGGGTGTTCGAAGTTCGCGAACTGTCCGCGAACGTTCACATTTTTTGTCAGTGTTCGCGAACGGCGTTCGCAAACACCAAATCGGCAGTTCGCTACATCCCTACTGCTCTAACTGTAAATTGTCTTATAGTTTTCACAATGTAGTATAGGTTACACTCACAATGCAATCCATATACCACATAGAATGATTTACAGTTTCAAAATTCACCAATATCATATTCACCATGTCCAAAGGAAATCATTTTGCCCTTCTGAAGCTATTCATCCCTAATAAGGGTGATAGAACATAGCTATTATTCCTCTTTTTTATCATATTTTCTTTTAATCTTGATGGAGCTAGCATTTCTTCAAACTTCTATTACCGTATATACTCGTGTATAAGCCGACCCGTGTATAAGCCGAGGTACCTAATTTTACCTACAAAAACTGGGAAAACTTATTGACTCGCGTATAAGCCTAGACACAACTACAGCCCTGTCTCCCAGCAGCGCACATTCTGCCAAAGCGACCCCCCCAGCGATCAACCGGACTTCTTTGCAAAGCTGATGGTGACAGAGAATTGCCAAACGGATTACTGTGTGCATTGTCCCACTGTCCCACTACCATATGCAGAGGGTGCTGTTTGATATTGCCATCACTGTTAATCTTTTGTATAACCAACAGAGGGCGCTGTGTGATATTGCAGTCACTGTTATTCTTTCATACAACCAACAGATGGCGCTGTGTGATATTGCAGTCACTGTTAATCTTTCATATAACCAACAGAGGGCGCTGTGTGATATTGCAGTCCCGGTTATTCTTTTATACAACCAACAGATGGCACTGTGTGATATTGCAGTCCCTGTTATTCTTTCATACAACCAACAGATGGTGCTGTGTGATATTGCAGTCTCTGTTATTCTTTCATACAACCAACAGATGGCACTGTGTGATATTGCAGTCCCTGTTATTCTTTCATACAACCAACAGATGGTGCTGTGTGATATTGCAGTCTCTGTTATTCTTTCATACAATCAACAGATGGCACTGTGTGATATTGCAGTCCCTGTTATTCTTTCATACAACCAACAGATGGCGCTGTGTGATATTGCAGTCACTGTTAATCTTTCATATAACCAACAGAGGACGCACTGTTATTCTTTCATATAACCAACAGAGGGCATTGTGGGATATTGCAGTCTCTCCCCAAGTGAACTGTTGGTATAGGAATGATTAAAAGTGACTGCAATCTCAGCTACTCGGGTCGGGTACCGCTGACCCACGTATAAGCCGAGGTAGACTTTTTCAGCACATTTTGGATGCTGAAAAACTCGGCTTATACGCGGGTATATACAGTAATTATTTTAGGTTTATTCTGAAAAAAACTAGATCTTTCTTTTTTCAGTATTTCCCAATTTTTTTTATTAATTTCTTTATCTTATAGCTATCTGCATTACAATATAACACTTTAGTCCCCTTTCATCATCTTTCCATTTGGGAATCAGAAGTTGATCTCTCTATTCTTTGCTTTTTGTAACGTTCACAACGGGAAACTGCTGCAATGGGAGTTAAATTCACACTTGATAGTGCGTGTGGTGGAAGCCCAGGGAAAAAGCCACAAATACTTGAAGCAGGCATGGTGAAATATACAGGATTTAATGGAACTGAAGCAAAACAGGAACAGGTCAAAAATAAAGTCTTTACCAGGCAGGCAATGAAAAGCTGGAACAAAAACACAGGAACAGATTCAGGAACTTGGAATATTCAGGAACAGATTCAGAAACAAAACCAAACAGATTCAGACAGATTCAAGGTTTTCCAGGTTTAGGTCAGGAACAAACAGAATACATTCAATGACTCAGCCCTGAGCAAGGCTCAGGGTGTGGTTTATAAAGAGCAATTGATTATAGAACACAAAACACATGAGTGTAACAAGAAGGGAGGAGACAAACTGGAAACGTAACAAGATACAGATTACTATAATAGGATCAGGAACAGCTCCAAGAGCCTCCAGTGGCTCACTTGGTAAGTGCACCGACTGTGCACTTAAAGTCCAGCAACCCCAGTCCCAAGTGTTCAAATCCCAGATAGTCCTTACACTTTAATTTTAGATTTCTCTATACAGCATACATGGTATCCCCCAGCCTTCAGTTTATCAAAATCTCTGTCTCTTGTGCAGTTCCTCCTGATTCTAAAGGCATATTATCAACGCAGGGATGGTGATAACAGCTCCCATAATTAACATAAGAATTGTCATCCACCTCCAGAAAGAAGTTGGAAGTGACAATTTTACATCTATAATATCATTCTTTAAATCCAAAAAGGTAATTGATTCCAAACTAAACTAAACTCAATAAGAAATATGAAATATGCCTCCATTCAAATCCAATACTTTTCCAGCATCTCCAGAAGTATATTGAAAAAGTGGGTGCTTGCCCTCCCAATTATACAGTATGTGTTTGATGAGTTTAAATCACAGGGTGTTTAATCACATATGTATTTGATACAGTACCTAAAGTGGTTTTTGGGTTTCTTATCTGACACAGTGTATTTGTTTTAACACAAGGGCGTTTGAGTGAATGGAAATACTGCACTATATAATTTTTTTTTCCCAAGTGCTCATTTTTTGAGCTCTCTAGGGACCCAAATGTTCGCTAATTTTTGATCTGGAAGTGTGAAAGGATATGTTGTGTCCCTTAAAAGTGGGATCAACACTGATTTTGGACTTAATCTTTTTCTTTGTGTTGGTAAGCTTTTTATCATGTCAAAATCTTGTTTTGCAATAGAGTGATACCAATTACCAAGCTACAAAATTGTATGGTGAGCAACGAGGGGAAATATGGGGAGTGATACCTGGGAAGTGCAGAATAGAAAGTGAAAGTAATTACCTGCCCCACCTCTATGCATAAGGCATATAAGCAAGGCAGGCAATACATGATTGACAGCTGAGATTTTAAATGAGTTTATAACAGGTATGAATGTTTTAATAAATAAAAAAAGAATGTGGGTTTCATATTTTATTTGAAAATTATTTTTATTATGCAGATTAATATTTTTATTATGCAAATGTTCCTGGGTGCCAAATAAGGACTGTGATTGGTCAATTGGTAACCCCTATGTGGATTGTCAACCTACATTGACACTTTGGCAGTACACCTGTTTTTTTATACAACCAAAACTTGTTTCCAAGCCTGGAATTCAAAAATAAGCTTCTGATTTGAGGCCACTGGGAGCAACATCCAAGGGAGAAACATGTTGCTCACAAGCTACTGGTTGGGGATCACTGGCTTAGAGTGATTTAGATGAGTCTGTGAAAACAGCAAATAGAACACAACTTTCTGCTGTAGGCTAATAATACAGAGTTTCTCAGCTTGCACTCTGCAAACAAATGCTCTTTTCTGTGGCTGCACAGCAATGTCTGATCTAGTTGCAGACACACAGAGCAAATTTTGGTGCAAAATATGTACTCCATTTGTCAACGCACACCTACACAATGCCTTCAAGCACCGACACCGAAGAGAGCAGATGTGAGTGTTGTGCAGGCTGAGAAACAGCCAAGTATTACATAAGCTTTAGGCTTTTTTTTTGTAAAATCTGAGAAAGGAATGGTGATGGTTTGGAGGGACTACTGGTGGTGAAATATCTTCTTGAGAAATACAACAGCAAAAATACAATACAACTTATTTATTTGCAACCTTCTGTAACTTGTAATATATCATAATAGTTTAGCGTTTATTATGCAAAGCCAGGGAACGTCCAAGGTAAAGGAATGTGCTCCCACATATGGATTTGAGTTCCTAGGCTTTTGGGAGGAGGCAAAAGTATCTCTCTATCAAGAATATCCCCACAAATGGCTTGGCAGAATTCATTAAATGGGACCCATCACCCAAAAAAAATTCAAAATCTGATTTTATCACATGATAATTACGCTATATAAATTATTTAAATCTTGTTTCCATCAGTCTGGGAATTTATAATTCTAGCAATCAGGCAGGAGCCATATTGTGGAGACTGTTATTAAGGCAAGCCTTGCATCATCTCAGAATCTTGTTTGTGCACCAGAATGAGGGACCCAATGTCTATCCCCATGCCCTGGCTACAAAATTAAACAGTGAAGAGAACGGGGAAATGTGTGGAGAGCAATGACATCTAGGAAGTGCTGAATGGAAGCCTAAGGCATAGAGGAGGGGCAGACAATATTTGATTGACAGCTGAGATTTTTAAATGAGCTTACAACAGCTATGCATGCTTTAATAAAAACAGAAATTGGGGGGGGTGGTATGCCTTGTGGGATAACAGATGGACGCATGCTAGATCAGCTCCGCTCCAATTCCCAGGCCAACACATTATAGAGCTATAGAAACCATGGGGAAACCGCAGAAATTGAAGACAAAGAGAAGGTGGCACAAAAAAGCAATTGCTGTCGTAAACAGAACTGACACCTTTATTTTTTTAAGAAAAATGTGGAATATACAAGATGGCGCCAACCGCTGCTGAAAGAGGCGACGACACACATGTGCAGAGAGACTCATCTGACCAAGCCAGTGATGGCTGTGTGTAGATACCAGCACATACATACCTGGCCTCATTTCCGACAAAAGCAGACAAAAAAAAAACATGCTTCTGGAGGTGATACAGTCGATCAAAGAAGAACTGCAAGACACAAAGAGATATGTCCACTTTAGCCACGAGGATTGATGATTGACGATGCTGAACTGAACCACAGTAAGTTTTCCTCAATGCACCAAGAGACATTCTATGCTGCATTCATAGTTTTACAATGAAGGAAGAAATACTCAGCAAAGCAAAGGAGGTTAGTAGTATCTCCTTTGAGGATAACAATATAAAGTTGTTTCAGGATGTAGTAAGGTCAACACTGCTAAAGAGGAAGCGACTTAAACTACTTACTGACCACTGAAGGGCAAACAACATCCCATATAGATGGGGATTCAAAGATTACAGCTTCCGGAAATCTCCCTGCGGGGATGGATACCAGAACCCAACTCATCCTTTCAATTAGATAAGGATCTACAAGGTGACTGGACAAAGGTGACAACCCCAGAATGCACTGCATGTATCCTTATGGGAAAAAACTCCAGAGACACACTTCTCTCGTAGCAATGGAGAACAACACACACTCCCCAAAAGTGAAAAGTGGCACGTAAGACTATAAAGGAGACTTTCAAGTTAAAACTTTTGGTTTAAGTTATTACCACAATATTTACTATTATATAGAGAATATCTGTAGCGACTCTATACATACACCCTCCATTTTCTTTCTTCCCCAGAGAGCACAGATATTCTCTGAATGCAGGAGAAACAAGGCTCAAATTCTCTTACTCCAAGAAACTCACTTTCAAGAAGGGAAACCCCCTAAATTGCTAGTTAAGCATTTCCCCATTATATTTACAAATAATAACCCTAGCAAAAAAAAGTTTGGGAGTGATGATAATGCTACATAAAGATCAACCATTTCAATTTAAAGACAAACTAGAAGACACTGAAGGGAGACTGCTATGTGTAAAAGGTTCAATTGCTGGTCTTAAAGTTACATCAGTAAATATGTATGTACCTAATCAGGGTCAATCTACCTTCATACAGGAAGCTATAAATACCATTGGGACCTTTGCAGAGGGCCTTGTGATTTTAGGAGGTGATTTAAATGTAACAGTGAATCTTTTAATAGACTCGTTCAAGTCCAGAACTAGTGTATCATACAAGGGTCTAAAAGGAATTAAGAATGCTTTCACTTCCTTGGGCTTTGTGGATATATGGTGAAGCTTTCACCCAAAGACACAAGACTTTACACACTTTTCAACGGTTCATCAATGCTATCAAAGGTTCATCAATGCTATACCAGGATTGATTCTCTTCATATCAAAAAACTGGCTTCTTTTATTTACCCAAACTGATATTGGTGAAACTACATGATCTGACCATTCCCCAGTAACTACAGCATTTAATGTTCCCAATACTGCTAAGCCAGAATTTAAAACAAAAATTCTATGAATTTAGTGATAAATGCACCAAACATTTCTCTAGAATATTAACGCCTGCAGCCTAATACGCATATTATGTCAATTAAAGATAATCAGCAAAATATTCATCATGCAACCACAAAAATAGCAGATTGCCTTCAACAATATTACCAATCTCTGTATAAACTCCAAGAATAACCCCCCTCTCCTCAGTATTACCAAGAAATCGTCAACTTTATTGAGACATATTTCTGCTCAGCAGAGAGACAGACATGATAGTCCATTTATGCTGGAAGAAATACACAACACAATAGACTCACTTTAGGGAAGAGCCCAGGACCTGATGGATATGGAGTGTTGTGCATATATGTATAAGGAGGAGTTAGCTCCTATTCTTTTATCTTATTTCAACTTAATCAGTAAAGACAATGATTGCAATCTTCAGGCTACAGAGGCGCACATTACAGTTATTCCCAAATCTGAAAAGGACCCCCAACAATGTGCCAGCAATCGCCCAATATCCTTAATTACTGTTGACCTTAAAATATATGCAACAATAATCCCAGAAAGATTACAAAATGACCTACCTTCACTCATCCACCCTGACCAATCAGGTTTTGTTCCCAGGAGAGAAGGAAAAGAAAATACAACTAAGGTAATCTCATTAATGCATTACACAAAGAACAAAAACATACTATCCCTCATCCTTACCACAGATGCGGAAAAGGCTTTTGACAGAGTCTCCTGAGAGTTTTCTAGAAGCCACTCTGTCAGGATTTGGAATTGGACACACAGTGAAAAATAGGATTTTAGCATTGTACAAATCTCCAATAGCCATAATAAGAGTCAATGGCATCATATCTCCCAAAATTGAGATTGCCAAAGGTACCAGGCAGGGGTGCTCACTATCCCCTTTGTTATTTGTATTAGTTCTAGAAACTTTACTATCACATTTCAGACAAAACTCAGATATTACAGGAATAAATAGTAAAGAACAAAGAGTACAAAATAGTGTCATTTGCAGATGACCTCCTACTATTTATTACCAAGCCAATCATCACTTTACCTAACATAATGTTACTATTCAAACTGTTTGGGAAACTCTCAAATGTTAAGATACATTTTAGTAAATCGGAGGCTATGAATATCAATCTATCAGTCAAGAACCAAACTTTATTAGAAGAGAACTTCCTTTTCAGATGGAGCAATAATGCTATCAAATATATCGGAGTAAAAATAACAACTAAATTTAATCTATTATATAAAGAGAACCTTTATTACACTGCTAAAGGCATTAGAACACAAAATTGATACAAACTCAAAAGAATCAAAAGCCTGGTTACAGATTGAGAAAGCTAACATGGACATTCCAAAAACCTTTTATGGGTTTGTAGAGACATGGCCATAAAGGATATTCAAAACCATCCTACTATTAATCCGACCTTGGACATCTGGTTTCAAAATAGGGAGGTACTTAACCTTTCTTCCAAACCTTATATACTACAACCTTTGAATATGAACCCTGAGTTTCCGTCAAAACTAGATCACAGCACTTTTGTACGTTGGAAAATACAAAACACCAATTCTACTAAATTAAAAAAATTCTTTAGAAAAGGGACAAGATTATCTCTGGCAAATATACAAAGGAAATTGGGTAGTCACCCTAGAGATTTATGATGCTAAAACCAATTAACCCATTATCTGAAATCAATTACCCAAACAGGTTGGGAAATGGAAAACACTTGGGAAAATATAATAGAAGGCTTTCACCCAATCCAGAAACCTTTATCGGTTATTTATAAACTAACTGTCATGGCCAGCACCCAATACCAGAACAAATGCCAAGGACCCTGGTCTCGGCTCGGCTTCACCAGTAGTGTGACCACCTTTGGGCTTCGGGAGGAGCCCTCAGTTTAATTGGGTGTGACCTGGACTTAACGAGGGGTACAAGGCGAGGAGTTCTGGCAGGCAAAGGGGCACAACCGGATAGCAAGAGTCTTTGGGCAGAAGGTCAAGGACAAGGCATCTGGTGGAAACGGTACACACCGGATCAGGACAGGCAGATAGCAGAATCGTCAGGCAGGCAAGGGGTCAAAACCAGATAATCAGACAGACTGGATCAGGCAGAAGGATGGTCAGACAGGCTGGGTCGAGGCAGGCAGATATCAGAATCATCAGGCAGGCAAGGGTCAAACCAGGTTGTCAATCAAAGGGTTAAGCAGGAATCGTTGTCGTAGGCAGGCAAGGGTCAGAATACAGAATGCAGAGTAGTCAGGAACAGGCAGGGTCAAACACGGATAATCAGTCAGGATAGCAAATTCAGGAACAGGTAGCAAAAAGCTCCGGAAAGCTCAGGATATGATCCTATAACGGGCACTAGCTACAGGTCTGAATGGGCCTTAAATAGGGATCCAATTGGCGCCAAAACGTGTGCAATTTCGCGCTGCCAGCATGCCTGCGCCTTTAAGATATGCGCAGGCGCGCCGAGCGCGCCCTAGGGATTCAAAAATGGTGCCGGCAAGGACAGGAGTGGCACAGCGGGCGTCCACGCCAAGGACACGGTGTGGACCCCGCTGACCACTAGACCATCAGGGTAAGTTTCTTACATTACCCCCCCTCTAAGAGGGGCCACTGGACCCTCAACCTTACCAGGAGACCGGGGATGAGACTGTCTCCTAAGATGGTTACCTTTGTCATCTGATTTGGCCAGAGTCTTAGCCAATACTGGGGAAGGGCGTGGCGTGGACCCCGCTGCCCACTAGACCACCAGGGTAAGTTTCTTACACTAACAATACAAGCGCAAGAACTCCCTCAACCATCTTGTATACAAAAAAGAATTAGGGGTAATAATCTCTGATGAGATTTGGAATAAAATCTTTAAAGCGGTACATAAAAGCTCTATAGCATCTAGGACAAAGGATAACCAGATGGTACTACACACCAGTACGTCTACACCAAATGTACCCAGTATGTAGCAATGAATGTTGGAGATGCAATTTATCTGAAGGCACTTATATTTATCTTTGGATTGAGTGTCCAAAATTAGAAGAGTACTGGGCATTAATAACTAAGGTCATATGGGAACTCACTAAGATCAGAATAAATATTCACAAGCCATTTCTTATACTGTTCCATCTGGATACTAGCTCTAACAGAGTTGTGCAAGATGAATTATTTCTTCATCTCATGCAGGCAGCAAAAGCATTAATTCCATGTAAATTGAAATACCCTATACCTCCTAAGAATATAGAATGGATAAAGAAAGTAAAAGAAATTCGGAAATTATAGGAAATTGCTTACATATTAAGAAATGAAAGTGGGCAGTATTGGTCCATTTGGAAGCCTTGGATAAGATTTACCCAAAACAATGAGGATTAACAGTTCTGTTAGACATAGAATTATACTACTAGTAATGAAAGTATTGTAACTTATTATATTTGTAACTCTTCCTCCTCCATAAGATAAGGCTCCGTTAGACTACTTGCCTGATGTTAGTTATTCGCAATAAAATGATTAAAATACCAGTGTTTGATATAAAACAAGGACTCTAACAGTTCTGATTCTTTTGTTTTCTGTAATGTGTTTGAAAAGTGACAATACTGCTCTCCTCTGCGCAGGAGAATTATATTCCATCTGCATAAAAAGAAAAATAAGATATGTTAGAGAATATGACATTGTTTTTCAATAAAAATGTTTTGAAAGAAAATACCAGTGTTTGAATATATGCACATGTAGTGCTCTTCCTTACTATGATTATAATGGCTTTGGTTATGTAATCAAATGCTTTTGTCATGTCCCCCCTCCCCCTTCCCTTTTCTTGCTTTCTGTAACCCCTTCCTTTAAAATGAAAATAAATGAAGAATATTAAAAAAAAATAGAAATTGGAATTCATGTTTAATTTGAAAAGGACTTTTATTATGCAGCTTTTTGTGTCTGGTTGACAGGTCCACTTTAAATAGCACATACAGATAATCTTAAAAAAGAAAGACTTCTGCTAGCATTGACCCTCTATATTATGTGCCTTTGTCAAAGCCAGTTGGTGTAACTCATGTCAAGGACATGTTTAGATTTTTTTAAATTTACATTTTTATGTCGTTTTGCTTCTTCCCCTCCTCTCTTCACATATTATGCAGTTTTGTTTAGTAACTTTAACTAACAGCTCTCCCATATCCCTGCAAGGAATACCCAGACAATGAATGAACAGTTTCACATGACACAGCCATTCATATGATGTTCAAGTGAAGCACAGTGCAGTCATCAATTATATAAATCAGAGCTGTCCAACTGTGGATGTTTGCAGGCCAAAAGTGGCCCTCCAAATAATTTTTACGGCACCTAGTCTGCTCAATGGATCCATAGATTTATCTCTATGACAACAATTTAAACTTAAAATCTATTTCAAACTGCTAGCCCAAAGGCTTAATTTGGCATTGCCTTGCCTTCCCATTCAAGTTAACTGGGACTATATGAAGGCTAACTTAACAAATTTAAGCTAGGCTGCCCATTATCACCTTTAATATTTGCTTTAATGGTCGAACCCTTGGCTCAGTGTATTCTCAAATGAAATCTTATTGATTCTTAGCAACCCCTTCATATCCCTACCCAACTTATTCAAATAACTCATGGAATTCCAGTCAATTTCAATATACAGTAATTCTAGTCATTAGCAACATAAATAACTTCCTGGTTTGGGCATATTACATCTGTATTTGTTTAGAACCCTACAAATAACACATCCCTTTTAATTCTTTGTTACCATACAGAGAAGCATTAACAAGTTTATATGGCAGAATAAGTCCAAAAGAATGCCCTTCACCATCATGCAAAATCCCAGGTCACTAGATGCGTTGGGGTTCCTAATATTGAATGCTACTGCTATTGCTTCAATACTAGAAACAGCTGTAAGAATGTATGCCTTGTGGGATATAAAATAGGGGTAGATATGGAGTTAGACATGGTACAGGACAAAAATCTCCCTCAATTTTTTGGTTACCAAAACAAAACAAATCAAATCAGTGGAAAACATATTTCCTACTACAAAATTGTCACTAAAAATATGGGAAAGCACTTTGCACTTTGCAAAGCACTTTGGATCCTTTCCTTCACCATTATTAACACTTATAACACTCACACAAATTTATACTGCATACCTTAAGAAATGGACCCAAAAATACACTCATTAACAGATATTACATTTTCTCCAAACAGCTATGCCAGATTATAAAACATTCAAAACATTCAACACATTTGCATTGATGGAATTTCTTTGTAGAAAAGCATGGGAGCTCCAAAAACAATTATTCCCTGCTCAGTGGAGAGAAAGCCTGGACAAAAGGTTGCACCAACCACATAGAAATCCACACAAAACTAATCTACAGCTGGTACCTAACCCCCATGAGGATAGCATCAATCACTTCAAGCAACCCAACCCAATGCTAGAGACAGCGTGGAAATCGTGGCATCATATGTGGTGGCAATGCCCATTTGGAAAAACTTTTTCAATCTGAAACGATTTGTAAATCAGCAAGATATCCCCTTGTTATCACAGGTAGCACTAATCCAGATTTATACCACAATAATTCCAAAGGATTCCAAGGAATTTATATCTCACATTTTATCACAGCAATTACCCTTATAGCAAAACTTTGGAAAAAAACTGGTACAGGTATGGAATCTGTTATCAAGAATCCTTAGGACCTGGGGGTTTACCGTTAATGGATCTTTCTGTAATTTTGATCTTTATACCTTACGTCTACTAGAAAATCATGTAAACGTTAACCCAATAGGCGGGTACTGTTTCCAATTAGGATTAATTATATCTTAGTTTGGATCAAGTACAAGGTCTTTTTCCATAATTACAGAGAAAAAGGAAATAATTTAAACCCCCCATTTAAAATCACATTTAAATGGGAGATGGCCATTCCGTAATTTGGAGCTTTCTGGATAACAGATCCCATGCCTGTACACCCACTTTGCAGAAACTACACCAACAGCTGAATTTCAATGATTGATGATCATGATAACAAAAGATCCGGAAAAAAATCTCAAAAAATCTTAATCTGGGAACCATGGAAAACAAACAACCATATCTTCCCATACATGATCTCTAGCTTTAGACCCCACTCCAAGAATATTACCCAAAAGTTTTCTCTGTAACACTCATTTAATATGCTTATCTCTATATAACCTATGTTATGTTTTCAGTTATGATAGTTGTTAGTGAGCTACTCTAACTTGTCCGTATTTTCAATTTGCAGCTTTCCTTGCACTATCTTGTTTGCAAATGCATCAATAAACCTTTCCCTCATCACCAGACACCTTATGGGATAATTGACCCTTCGTCTGTACATGCGAACTCTGTTTCTAGATCTATTAAACCTCAAAAGGCAAATATTAAATTTGGTACTGAAGGGAATTCTGTTCAAAGACATAAAGATTTCCATAATGTGCATTAGAAAGCTTGTTTGCATCCTTTGGTCTCCTACCTCATGAGAAATCTTGCGGTTTTGTCACTTGGCCCTAATACAGTGTTTTAGAATGTACATAGGTCTATCTGGAAGCTTACTCTTGTGCTGAGCAAACTGTACTGAAGGAGGTTCTAGACAACTAAACAGCATGGATGGTAGATGAGATCCTGGCAAGCCTCCGTATGATACACTGCACCTCAAATCGTGTACTGCAGTATGTCTATTTTTGGCTTATTTTCAACACTGGAAAAGGGCCAGCTAAAGATATTGGCAGTTCACTGCAGCATTCATGAATTTTAACTGCTTGTGTGACTGCAGTTACAGAGATCAAAGTATTTTAATAAAACTTAGCAACCATTAATGGGCAGTGTTTTGTGGACTTTAGGTTCCCCTAATAAAGCAATGACCTTGAGATATTTGACTACCCTCAGTGAACCATCATTCCAGCCTGGTTAAAATCTGGGACATATTCTGTTTATTCCTGAATATTTTGATATTGCTGCCGGCATTATTATTCTTTGTGCTACATTTTTTTTCAAACTTTGCTTTCTACAGCAGAAATACTTTAGATATGTTTTATTTAGCTATGGCTCTGATGATCTCTGCATGTTCACTAAATGCTACTTTGAAACATCAGTTATCTGATTGACACTTAATTAACATCTTTAACCTTTCATTTGTGTGCCTTCTATTTTCCCTAGATGCTTAAATGGATGTAGCACTTTAATCGCTGCTAGCACAACTAAAAATAGCACAAACTGCAGTGAACTGGGGATTTAGCATCAAGCTGGTTTGCAATTGGAAAAAAACAAGTCAATTCTGCCTTTTTAAGTAAAAATACAGCTTACAGGTAAAAGAAAAAAGTTTGCATTTAATATGTGGACAGACTAGGGTGTAATTATTGAGATGACATAGAGATAACAGGAATATTCTCACCTGCTACTGTATACTGTTAATAGAAATAGATTAGACAGGTTTGATTAACAGGGGAGTGATTCAGTCGATCACAAGATAGTATTTTAGAAAGCCCTCCTTTTTTTTTGCATCCTTCTCTTTTCATTTGCAAACCAGTCTTTGTATAGCTAAGATTTTGCTCTTACGATTTCTCCACCCCCCTTTTCTGTCGCCCACTGTGCTGAATACTGCTTTTCTATCAACAGCAACCATCTCCTTGTGTCTGAGACTTGCTTATTAATCAGACGCTTTGAAAGGAAACCAATCAGATAGTCTCACTGACTTCAATCCCCTGCTTGTCTGAATTAAAATAATACTGGAAAGGGATCTTTAGATAAGAGCAGAATCAGCAGATGAGTTACCATACTATAGCTATGTGCATAATGCAGTAGCAACAGAACAGTCTGGTTGTGAAGACAGATGTACATCTAGAAAACACCCAAGGTAAGTAATATGTTTATACTGTTTGGTATTGGAAGGAAATGTACTACATGTAGGATACATTTAGCATATTTCAGTAAATACTTTATTTCCATAGTTTCATTTAATTCCAAAAAGCAACTCATTTTTTTCATCCTCCAAAAGACTATGAATTACTGAGCAATGGAACTATATAAGTTAATATTCTTTTTGTAAAATATTAGTTAATTTGTGTTTTTCAAAATCACATCCCTTTATGGATGTCAATAATGGATCGCATACAGTTTCTGCCGAGATTATAGTTTCAATGTTTGTCTAATGTTGTTCGCTTTGGGGATATAGTTTATGTATTTTATTATTACTACACAGCTTAACTGCTACATTCATGGGATTTCTAGAATGTTACTGAACATATGTTTCACATGGATTATGTATAAGCATTCAGGAAATATGAACATAAATAATGTATTCTTTACAGAACTCCAAAGAAAATGTAGAAAGTGTGTTGTTTAGACAGACTTATCTGTACAGGAAAATAATGTTTAACAGCATTCCTGCACCCTAGTAGAGTTAAATAGGTGTCAGGCATTTCCTCCCACACCAGTCAACACAACCTATAGTTGCCATTGGAGATCAGTCTAACCTTTGTTTAGCTGTAGAAGGGAAGTTCAACAGAGAACATGTGAGAAGGCAGCACGACGTGTAACTGACATTAAGAAATCAAAGGATTCAGCAAAATGCAACTACTTGATAAATTGCCTTCCTTTTCTAGCAATATAAAACTGAATTGGTGTAATTGCATATTTCTTTTTACTGTGAAAGTCCCAAACAGCAAATGATGTATACCAGCTCTAAAGAAATCAATATTTTCTGAGATTGGAAAAGACTGTTGCCCGGCAGTGTGCTATTTTATAGACTTATCTTAAACAATAAGTCACTGGGCTTAAATGAAGCATTGCTTATCTGTCCTATCTGTATCTTATACAAACATTGTAAATGATTATCATAATTGTTCTGAATTAAGTGTTTTTATTATTCATTATAATGCAGTGCTGCTAAGTTAGTTAGAAAGCTGTCACCGGGTAGAAATAGAGAAATATAAACTTTGATGGTATATTCCCCATTATAGTTTGTCTATTAAAGTTTAAAAGTTCAGCTCTTCTGACATAATACTTGTTTGCCTCGGATATTTGGTCACTGCAATCTAACGGCAAAAATACAATTAACAGACTACTACATTTATAAATTAACGTGCAACCCCCCAAAATATAGAATTCAATAAGTCTCTTCAAAAAAAATCAGTGGTATCTATTTTGTATTTGGCTATTTTTGGCACAAGAGGCACATATTTGATGCTTTTAGCTACAGTGTGGAAGAAATATTTGACTGTAAGTTCCATTGAGACAAGGACAGATTTAAAAGATTGGGAAAAAATGTTTAACCCTTTTATTTTAGCCCCAATTTTACAATGCTTCACTGGCCACTTATCACTACCATGGCTTCAATGCCTACGTATACATCTTCTGCACCACTTACTCTTTCATTGGAGGGTAAGGTTTCACCCTGCACTGTACAAATAAGATAAACATTTAGGATTAAGTATAAACCACTGGAAGAACAGAGTTCTTATTCTTTTGCAGTAGATATGGACACGATTTTTGTGGATTTTTAGCTATCAGAGTCTGTTTTTATACATGGTGTGCATCCATCTGCCTGCCTATCAATCTACTTATCTATCATATTCATTCTTTACATGACACCCACCAGAGATAATGTATCTACTGCAGACATACTAAGATATTTTGATTTTTGATTATGGGGGAAATGAGCACTCAGATGAAGGATCCCTCTAATGAGGACCCCAGTTTTGCATGACAAGATTCACCGCTGTGCCTCCCTTTTACAATTTCACACCTCACAGTACAGATACATGTGTGACTAATTCTATGCATGATAGTGTTTATCATATACATAGAAACAATAGATACAGGTATGGGACCTGTTTTCCAGAATGCTTGGGACCTGCTATATTCTGGATAATGGATTTTTCCATAATTTGGATTGTCATACCTTAAGTCTACTAGAAAACTATGTAAATATGAAATATACTCATATACTCATAATTTTAAGCATTAATTATATCTTAGTTTGGACCGATTATTATATCTTAGTTTGGACCAAGAAAAAAGTACTGTTTTATTATTACAGGTATAGGATCCCTTATCCGGAAACCCGATATCCAGAAAGCTCCAAATTAAGGAATGGCTGTCTCCCATAGACTCCATTTTATCCAAATAATCCAATTTTTTTAAAATGATTTCCTTTTTCTCTCTAATAATAAAACAGTAGCGTGTATTTGGTCCCAACTAAGATATAATTAATCCTTATTGGAAGCTAAACCAGCCTATTGGGTTTATTTAATGTTTAAATTAATTTCTAATAGACTTAAGGCATGAAGACCCAAATTACGGAAAGACCCGTTATCTGGAAAACCCCAGGTCCTGAGCATTCTGGATAACAGGTCCTATACCTTTGCAGAGAAAAAGGAAATCATTTTTACTAAATTGTATTATTTGGGTAAAATTGAGTCTATGAGATACAGTTTTCCATAATTCAGATCGTTATTGAAATTGGGTTCCAGGATAATGGATCCCATACCTGTACCATATTTAAATGAAAATCTTTACTGCACCATGTGGTTGCTGTGAAAGAATAAATGGCAGCAAAACCTCTAGAATAATTCTGCACATCAAAATAAATGAATAAACTGTATTCCCTGAAGGACTGATTAAAGCATCTCTGTGGATTTACAATTAGATTTCACCTCTTTGTAACTTCATCGCTTTGACTTTCTTTTTTTATCGTGTTTAACACTTCTCTCCCAAATGCGTCAGACCTTATTTACTAATGCAAGAGAATTCACCAGTGAGAATTAGTCACCCATCGAACATATTTAATCAAAATTCAGAAAGGTTGATGTGGTGAAGGGATATTAAGGTGTTTAGATTTAGAAATACACATGAGTGTTGCTTTATGAATCCATCTCTGTGGTTTCTGGACTACAGTTCCCATCATGCTTTAATAATATGATGGAGAATACCAGGATACCTAGCCTGGCAGCAGTGGGTGGTGCAACACTGCTATAAAAGAAATGTGTGCCCTTTAATATTAAATAAATAACATTACTTTGGTTACTGTATATGAGTGACTTATTGATGATTCATTGAGAATCATCCCAAATAGGGAAAATCAGTCCTCTTACCGGGATGACCGTGCAATTTTTGTCTGACAATATCATGCTCTTATAAACTTCAGTACAGCTTAGGTGTTAATATTTTGAAACCTGGTGCTTAAATTTTTCAGCAACAATTGTATTAGGCCAAGAAGAGTCATGTTTAAACAATAAATGCCAGATTCTCCTTGTAATACAAAGTACAGGGAGTAGTAGTCCAATAACAGCTGCATAGAGCAACATTGCTATGGAATGTTTATAACCCCTATAAATGACACCAAGTGGCAGACTTATCAAGGGTCGAATTTCGAGGGTTAAAAAACCCTCGAATTCGACCCTCGAAGTAAAATCCTTTGAATTCGAATATCGAATCGCAAAAGGTTTGATTGAATGATTAAATAAAAATCGTTCGATCAAACGATAAAATCCTTCGAATCGAACGATTCAAACGTTTGTAAGCGATCGATCAAATGATTTTTATTCGATCAAAAAAAACTTAGAAAAGTGCTCTGGAAGGTCCCCATAGGTCAATATTGCACTTCTGTAGCTTTAATGTGGCAAAGTCAAAGTTTTATTTAAAGAGACAGTAATTTGATTATCAAATGGTCAAATAGTCGAACGATTTTTACTTCAAATTGTTCGAAACATTCGATTGAATTTGACCAATTCGATGGTCGAAGTACCCAAAGAAGTACTTCGAAATTCGAAGGATTTTTGCATTCAAACTATTCACTCAAGCTTAGTAAATCGAATTCAAAGGATTTTAGCGCAAAAGGTTCGAATACAAATCGTTCGATCAAATGATAAAATTCTTGGAATCAAACAATTCGAACTATTTAAGCGATCGATCAAATGATTTTTATTCGATCAAAAAAAACGTAGAAAAGTGCTTTGGAAGGTTCCCATAGGCTAATATTGCACTTCGGTAGCAGTGCAGTGGTGAAGTTGCAGTTTTTTTTAAAGAGATGGTACTTAGATTATCGAATGGTCGAATAGTCGAACAATTATTACTTTGATTCGTTCGAATCATTTGATTTGATCGAATTCGATTTAATTTGACCAATTCGAAGGTCGAAGTACCCAAAAAAAATACTTCGAAATTTGAATATTTTTTGCATTCGAACTATTCAATCAAGCTTAGTAAATCTGCCCCCAAGTGTAACTATAAAGAGTTAATAGAGATATATCCACAAATAATGCAGTTAATGACATATTGTGGATCACATAATACCACAATTACAACATGCAAAATACAATTCCAGATGCAAATCACCATGTTTTGTTACCCAATAATTCTCCCTAGGATTATTATATTAAACATAAAAAAGGCATTAGCATGCGAGTCTTTGGGCACAGGCCTGTTGCATTTATTAATAAAAAACACTGGAACAATGGAATTACAGCACATTCAGGTTGATGGTAGCCCCAGAGTTCCTTTGTGTTAATATTTACACTTGTGCATGATTCTTCATAAGTAGCTGGTATAAATGGACGCTCAGCAAAACTATGCATAATTGCAAGGAGCATAATATGCACACGGTCTTGCATCCATTTTAGCTTGGGCACCCTTGCACTTGCATTCGTAAGTTATCCCTGTTCTCTTTTGTTAACTCTTTGTTAGGTTGTAACAGAATGAGCAAGTGTATAGGAATTTTAAAGGGGTTTGATGTAGTCCAAATTACCCTAGCAACCATGAAATTATTTGAATAAGAAACTGGAATTTGAAAAAGAGAGGGCCTGAATAGAAACTGTACAAAAGAATTTCCTCATCCTTCTTAAGTTGTAGCTTACTGTACTGTGTATTTGTTGCATGTAAGATGTTTATAATTTGGATTTAACATTTCATTTCAGAGCAAACACTGTTACCACAGCATTTGTAAGTGACCCCTATTATCATAAAATAGTCAGCAACATGACTATGCCAGCAAAACAGTAAAAATTAAGATGAGAGCTCTAGATGAGAAAGGTAATTTATTAAATTCCCGGACAAGGTAAACAGTGCAGAAAATAGGTGAAATCAGTGTTGTTTTCTGCAGTTCATGCACTGCCCCACTGTTTAAGAGTCAAGTAAACAGTGAGTTTATTGTCATTTCATCCATATACGTTTCTACAGTACACAGTGAAACAAAACAAAGTTCCTCTAGGACCATGGTGCTACACACAACATAGATGTACCGGACAACAGACAAAAAGTGCAAGTGCAAAAATATAGGACAGCATAGTGCAGGGACAGGACAAGGCAGTGCACACTCAGCAGATGTAATATGTTAAGTAAATAATGCTAAACGTCAGACATGATGAGTGTATCATTGTGATATGATAGTAGTAAGAACATGATAAAGAACATGACAAAGTGCAGATGTGCTCATAGAGAACAATTGTATCCATTGGCCATTTATTTATACAATGGTGTACAGTGGCTGTGTAATGGTGTGGTATATAGTAAGGTCAGATGGAGTGTGTGTGTGAGAGGGATCTGGTTTAATGTATTGGTTTAGAGAGATCTGATTTAGTGTATTGTTGCAGGTCTTTGAGCTGCAAAACAGAATTCAAAGAGCTATAGTAATAATGGGATGGTTGGGTGTAGGCTTACAAGCACACCCAGTTCTGCCCCTACCTTGGGTGGCAATCAGAAATGCAAGACAGGGGGCACCAGTGAGAACAGGATGGAGTTTATTCCATCCTGGTAGTAAGGACAAGCCTGCCTTGTGTCAATTGGTGCTGCATTCTGCATGAGGTGTGTCTTCTGAAAAATAAGCACCTGACAATATGTCCCCTTTAATGCTGCATAAATTACATGTTTTACTTTGCTATGGATTAAAGACATTTAATGCATTACATTATTATGTACGTAATTAAGTTACATTGTGTTATTTACTAATGGGTAATGGTACAAATACATTTGTAATATTTTATTATATTTTGGGGTATTTTGTGAATAATTAAACTTAACTTTTTTAAACATTTCAGTTTTTTCTTTGCCAAAGATATTTTTGAAATTCTCTTCAAAAACGTAATCACTATTTTCAAAATACAAGTCACATACATACCTATAACATATGTGAAAGCCTATTTTCGAAATAACATTCACATACATACATTTGTGAAAGCCTTGAAAAATGCATTCAAAGATTACAAAGTACTGCACTTTATGTCTATAAAATGACAAATGTAATGATTATAAGAACTGTCTGTGTAATTCTTGTGAGCAATTGCAAGGAGATAAGATAATGCATTTTTATCATTAGGTAACTGCAGACATATCAATTTTGTTCTGAGTACTTCCAAATTCTTCTCGGTATTCATGACATTAAAAATGGCATTTCCCGCCACACCCCACCAGCGTTTAAGATTGAAAATCAATAGTATGAGTTAAAAAAAACTTTAGGTTAAGTAATGTCCTTGGCTCCTTAATAAATAATGCATTTTTCTTGTCATTTACAAAGAACCTGTCCAATATATATACTGTATACAGTATATCTATTCGAAATCTAAGTAAGCTGGAAATATTGCTTTAAATTTTATTAAAGTCAGGCTGTTATTAGTGGTTCTTATTTTACAAAAAAAAATAAAAGAAATATAGATATATAGAAGGATAGAATTAGCCAAAAACTTAATGGCAAGTCTAAATCTAAAAATACATTTACAATGTAGTCATAATAGTGTACTGTTTATTTGAACTTTAAGAAGCAAAATAGAATTCTTGAAAAAAAACATAGCTTTTCTATAGGACTTCATTATATGGTTTGAATTTTTTTGTATAAATACGTATTTGGATTTTTAAGCTTAATAAAAAATGCAATGAACACTATACAGTAATGAATTACGTTTTTTTTTTTCATTTCGGTTGTATGGTCTATCAGGATCAGGAAACCATTGTATGGTGCAATAAATTTTGCAAGGTGTACGCCAGTAAGTTTACATACCTTCCAATGTAGAAGGGGGGTTTTGACCATGTATGGTATATCAGTGTACCCCTTGTTGGTTTACGGTAAATACTTTCAGAAAGGTATATAAAGCTTGGACCAAGAGGTGTGTCTTTGGTAAGTCCTTGTGTTTCACTTAGGTGTTACTGCGACAGCTTCTCCAAGCAAAACATTTGTATTGTCTTGTTGGACTAATAAACAACCTCATTTATTCTAAATAGCCTTCTCTCTGAGTTTTGCTAGGTCTAGGTAACAAAAATAACATCGAGGGGCACATTTACTAAATGAAGTGAAATTTACTAACATTTACTAAATTCGAGTGAAGTATTCGAAGTAAAAAAAACTTCGAATTTCAAAGTTTTTTTTGGGTACTTCGACCATCGAATAGGCTACTTCAACCTTCGACTTCGATTCGAACAATTCAAACTAAAAATCATTTGACTATTCGACCATTCAAAGTACTGTCTCTTTAAAAAAAACTTTGACTACCTACTTCGCCACTTTAAACCTACCGAGCTTCAATGTTTGCCTATGGGGACCTTCCCCATAAGGTTTCTAAGCTTTTATGATCAAAGGAAAATCCTTTGAATCATTCGATTTGAAGGATTTAATCTTTTGATTGAACGATTTTTCCTTCGATCGTTCAATCAAAGTATTTCTGGTAAATCCTTCGACTTCGATATTCGAAGTCTAAGGATTTTACTTTGAGGGTCAAATATCGAAGGTTAATTAACCCTCAATATTCAACCCTTAGTAAATGTGCCCCCAAGTCTAGGGGCATCAATTTTATTTGTTGAGCAATTCGGTACGACAAATGTTTTTCCCCCCATTGGAGTCTAGGGGCATCATTTTTTGTAAACCATTACAGGTAAGGGATCCCTTATTTGGAAATCAATAATGCAGAAAACTTTAAATTAAAGAAAGGTAACTTTCAAAATGTATTTCCTTTTCCTTTGTAATTATGAAATTGTACCTTGTACTGGATCCTAAGATATAAATAGTCCTTACTGAAGGTAAAACAATCCTGATAGGTTTGTTTAATGTTTGTATTCTTTTTTTTTAGTTGACTTAAGGTTTGTTGATCCAAATTATGGAAAGACAAAAAACCTTAGGTCCCAAGCATTATGGATAACAAGTCCCATGTCTCTACAGCTAGAAAAGGCAATTCAAACAATTGTTTTTGTTCCTCTAGTAGGACAGACAATATTGTTTTCTTACACTACTTCATATATGAACCAGTATATTTTAAGTTTTGCTTTCTTGCAGGTAGAACAGCTTGGATGTTTATACCATATGTGTAAAATTGTATCTACTAATTATATACTGACAGCAAAAAGTCAGTTTTAATTATTCATTAAATTAAACATGACATGAGAAACAGCAAAACAGATGTATATATATATATATATATATATATATATATATATATATATATAACATATCTAGTTATATATAACTGCTCAAAACGGAAGGAAAACACTCTCAATTAAAATGGCATATTAGATGTTTATTGAACAAAGTGATTAATTATATGATACTGTAATTGAAAGATTACAGGTGTAATTTGTGGGTCACTTTCAACATGCATCTATTCTGTGTGATATCAAATATAATAATGTTTACTGATAACTGCTATTGGTTTGCTTGTACATAAAGCACCAAGCCTATATTTAAGAAAAAAATTAAGACGTCAGAGATTACTACCTGAATTATGCTATCATAGGAGTCACGGTACCTACCAAATAGAAATGCAGAGCAATTACTGGTTGAAGCCTGATTAGAAACTTAATATTGGATGGGTGCTAAATATATATTAAAAGTCTTAAAATTAATATAAACCAGCAGTGGAAAAAAGTGAAAAAAAGACACAAATTTCCAAAGAAGTGAGACTTATTAACTGCATTCTGTCTATTAAAAAACATAAGTGCATACCGAATACCATTGATTCCGTAGATTGCCAAATGGCAGTAAAAATGTATCATATATCTCAATATTATAAATTCATCAGATGTGCTACATTGTAGTTCAATAA
The DNA here is from genome assembly GCA_038501925.1 of Xenopus petersii. Classification (NCBI taxonomy): domain Eukaryota; kingdom Metazoa; phylum Chordata; class Amphibia; order Anura; family Pipidae; genus Xenopus; species Xenopus petersii. The sequence continues at coordinate 72,649,894 of CM076683.1, read as the reverse complement.
ATAGTTAAAAAGTATTCAGAATTCCAGAAATGTATACACCAATATGAATACTGGTAGATTAAATCTAGGTTAATAAAGCATGGATTAGGCTAATGGAAAACAAGAGAGTAAGTATATTTGCCATGTCCTTTCATAAAAGAAAAAGCCCTGGAGCTATAAGCCAGACTACACTGGTTTATGTTTAGAGATTGGCAGAATCAGATGAAGCTGTGATTGGGTGAGAATGAATGTGTAGAAATGTGTGTCCAAAAAGTCGATTGCGTCAATTTTGATGCCGGCGTCAATGGGCATCTGAATAGTGTTGGCAGGTGGCCATATTGACAAGAACGGCTTTTTTGACAGAGCTAATTTTTCGCATATTTATTCACTGCAAATTTGAGCCAGGCGAGCCATCACTACTCTACAGAGAGATGGGCGGCTAAAGAAGGAGCATGGGCTAGGTGGTTGGGTTGTTTTACCCTCCTTAGTCATGTACAGCTGAGGCCTTATGGAGCAGTTGGGCAGATTTCTCATCATTCCATTATTAATAAAAGAAAGAAAGTTTGTTAATAGCCCCCATCCCAGTCATGACAAAGTTATCAGTTCTTCTATCTGGCTATTTGTCACTACAGTGGCCATAATATCTAAGATGCAAGACAAAGCTGGGCACTTGTAGCTGTATATAAAGAGTGGAAGAGCTGCTAAGGAGGCAGCATGGTGATGTTGTTAGTTAACCTTATCCTCTATCTTGGGCCCTCTAAGGTAGGCCCTTGTGGCTGGAGGGAGGTTTTCTACAGAGTGGATGGACTTCTTAGGAAGCAGCATGGTAAAGTGGTTTGTTGTGCTTCCCCTCTATGCTGGGCCCTCTAAGGTAGACACTCCTGGCTGGAGGGAGGTCACTACAGAGTCAATGGGCTGCTAAGGAAGCAGAATGGTGAAGTGGATGGTTAACCCTACCCTCTGTCAAGTTGGTTAACCCTACCCTCTTTGACAGAGGGCATGCTGGCCCGAAACATATAGTGTTGGTGCATGACTTATTAAATGAATTTTGCAGCATAGTTCTGCCCCTCTGCTTTCTCCAATTGTACTTTTATGTTGCTGAACAGTTGGTGTGTCGACAGGAGCACAGGAGGATTGCTACAAGAGGAACAGACTTTTTTTGGCATGTCTAAGGAAGTGTTACCATTCAAATTTAACCCTACCTCTATGCTAAGTCTTCTGAGTTGGAAACTTGCGACTGGTTGGTTGACCTATACCTCTATGCAGGGCCTCTAAGGTAGGCACTAGCGGCTGGTTGGAGGTCACTACAGATTTGATGGGCTGCTAAGGAAGCAGCATGTTGAAGTGGTTGGTTAACCTTCCCTCTATGCTGGGCCCTCTGAGTTGGGCACTTGTGGCTGGAGGGAGATCTCTACAGAGTGGATGGACTGCTAAGGAAGCAGCATGGCAAAATAGTTGGTTGACTTTACCATCTATGCTGGGTCCTCCTCTGAGCTAGACACATGCGGCTGGAGGGAGGTCACTTAAGAGACAATGAGCTGCACCCAACCCACCTTGCACGGCAAGGTCAGGCCCAGACTGTGATTCACAATAGGCCCTGGCATTTCAAGTACACAGAGGCCCAAGCAGCCTCCCACCAGCCCAATAAATAGTGACTGTCTATGGAAACTTACAGCAGCCCCTCTGGCATTTGCCAGAACCCACAGATTGTCAGTCCGGGACTGGCAAGGTGGGTTGGGTGCTTTTATCCTCTGAGATGGGCATGGGCAGCTGAGGGCCTCCAGAGCAGTTAGGCAGGTTGAGCATCACTCCATTATTAATAAGAAAATATTTGTATCCAGAATCGAATAAAATGGCATTTTAAAAGTTTGTGTAAGCATCCTAGTCTACCAAATGAACAAAGTAAAGTGTAATTTGTAGAAAGATAATGTTACATTTTGATAGGTCAAATATCCTGGCCAATGAAATGTTTTGCCATAACCTGTTTGGTCTGGCAGGGCAGACGGTGACCAGTAAGCTTGCACTGCTTTAACATGCTCAACCAATATTTATCCACTGATTATTTTAAAACATATTTTAATAAAGGAATCTTTGTTTTTGCATACATATAAGGTTAGAAACATTTATATTATAAAGCTAATGGACAGTATTATTGTACACTATGGTACAGTACGCTTAATACAAAAAAAAAGAGCTTTTGTATATTTTATGACTATTTCCGTTTTTTTATCGCAAATGAAATACTTATGAAGGTATGGTGGGGATGAGCTCAACTGAAGGTTGATTATGGTGGTAGGACCTTGCCAGAGTACTTCACAGTTAAATTTAGAAGAGGGAGAAAGGAGGTGTATGCCTGTGATGGCATGGGGGTTGATTGATAAAGAGGCTACTACTGCTTGTGATAGTTGACAGCCTGCTTGGATTTCCTATCATCAAGTCACTGCAGATTTAGGACTGGCAGCAGGGCTGCTGAACTTCTCTAATGGTGGAAGATGCAGCTCCTGCTGATAGCAGAGTTTGGGGGCCATCCTTCCTGTAGGTAGAGGCAGCCTAATACTCAGTGGTGGATATAATATCACAGTGCAGATCTCAAGTCTTCAGTGAGGAATGGCAGACCATAGTAGCGATCTCTTATGAAATTCTGGCTTTAGAACATTGCCTTGGGTTAAGCTGCAATGGTCATATTTATTTGATAAAATGTGAATAAATGATGTGGCCATTATATACCATCTCTGTTTCCTGGTGTTTTATTAAGGTATGTAACAAGGGGGTTCAGTGGGATGGCACATGGTGAATGGTCAATTGATGAGTCCCATTGTCATGTAAGCACAGGAGAAAGAGTGGAGTAAACTCACATAGCCGAAATGTTGAGCTCTGATTCTTTTGGTATAACTCCATAAATCTTTTATGAACACTTAGTGGGTTATTTAATAAAACTTGTTTTTTTTTCTCATATTTAGCCAGAAACAAACTCGACCTAACTCCCATCAATGAATTTGGCTGATTTACTAATATTTCAGGTCGAAAAAATGTGATAAAAAAACTTGAATTTTTTCAGTTTAAAAAAAACCAAAAACTTAAAAAGTTTCAATTTGAATTGTAGGCCTTTATCAAATTACCACAAAAAACTCGAATGTATTGAGTTTTTGAGTGGAACCCAGCGTCAAGCACCCCAAAATATGTGAAGGATAAAAGCATCTTTAAATGATTAATGGCACTATTGCTAGTGATGGGCGAATTTATTTGCCAGGCACGAATTTGCTGCAAATTTGCGCGATTCGCCGCTAGCGAATAAATTCGCAAAACTCCTGTGAAAATTTGGCGGGAAAAATTTTCGCCGGCGTCAGAAAAAACACCTGCCGGCGTAAAAAAAATGGCCCTCAAAAACGAGATGTCGGTGCCGTTTCGCGAATTTTTCGCCATTTTGCGGATTTCGCGCAAATTCGCCCATCACTAACTATTGCAATTGACTTTTACATGAATTCAATATATTTTAGATGGTGTATTTTTGGATTCAGACTTTTAGCAGCTTTGGTGCATAATAAATAAAAAGTTAAATACATTTTTTTCTCTTAATATTCAAGATGTTTTGCTTCATGACTTTATTTAATTTATTTAAAATTAAATAAAACTCTTTATTGGATGGTACATCACAAATCAGTAAATTCTTTAAAGGAAAACTATACCCCCCAAACAATGTAGGTCTCTATAAAAAGATATTGCATAAAACAGCTCATATTTAAAACCCTGCTTCATGTAAATAAACCATTTTCATAATAATATACTTTTCTAGTAGTATGTGCCATTGGGTAATCATAAATAGAAAATTGCAATTTTAAAAAATAAGGGCCGCCCCCTGGGATCGTAGGATTCACTGTACTCACATACATACCAACAAACTATACATGTTAGGTCACATGAGCCAATTAACAGACAGAGTTTTGTCTTGCTTCCACACTTCTTCCTGTTACAGTTAGAGTTGAAGTATTTCTGGTCAGGTGATCTCTGAGGCAGCACACAGACCATCACAAAATGGTGGCTCAAGGCAAGAGATGTAAAAGGACAATATTTACTTAAATATATATTCCAGTTTGGTAAGATTCTTTAATATGCCACTTAATATGATATACAGTAAACTATCTGTTGCTTAAGTGTTCATTTTGGGGATATAGTTTTCCTTTAAAGAAGAAGGAAGGGTCAGATCAATGGGGGTTGCCAAATGTTGGCGCACCCACTAAGGATTGTAGTCACACCTGATACCCCAGGTCGGTGCTCCAGTTAGCAAACAAATGCACTGTCCTGGGATACTTGTGAGCAAGTGATCCTCTTCTTGCTTTTGACTTTGTACCACTTTCACATGCACAGTAGAGTAAAAAGCTGAAAAAAAGGAGCAGGCTCCTTCACTCTACTGCACATGCATTGGCTGTGGGGTTTTGAAGAAAAGAGGAAGAGGATCATTTACTGGCAAGTATCCAGGGCTAATGCCATTTTCGCTAACAAGAGTACAGGCTTAGGGTATCCCCAGGACCAGGCAAAGCTCACTGTGTTTTAGCATTCCAAGAATCTCTCTTTCCCCCGAGACAAATTCATAGGGTCAAAATTAAATCCTCCATCCACCTGGCTTAGGTCAGTCTTGCCATATTAGAGAACTTGGGGTGGGCATTATCATTTTATATTATTTTATTAGTCCCTTTATACAGACTTTTACCCGTCATTGATATTAATTTATCATTCCCCTCTGAGGTGTAAAAAAAGCCTCACATTAATGTAATTGGCTAGAGAAATTAAATTGAGAGGGGCCCCCAAGAGAACAGTGGAGGTGTGCCACAACAGTGGCCTGTGAGTTATAGTTCTTTTTTCTCTCTGTGCAAGGAGCACAGACTGAATTGAGGAAGTACAAGAATAGGAGTATAGCTTGACTTTTGTAGCAAGAAATAGCAGGTTCAATACAGGACTTCTTGCTCCAGGAAAATTATTCAGCTATGCAAAGTTGATACTCAGGAAACCTTACAATAGTAAAAATACATGAATATGTATATATGTAGCATGTCATAAGAAACCAATATATAAGTTGGATTATAAACATAAACTAATAAACTATTTTAAATGTAACAATTCATATAGAAAATCATAATATGAGCCATAATATATTTTTTTCAGACCTCCCCTTGTATAGCTAATATAAAATCATCTAGCATACTAAAATCAGATAAGAGCTGAAGCTGGGGGGGGGGGGAGTACAGCAACTTATGACACAAAGCATAATTCCAACAAGTAAATATAGCCCAAGAACCAATGCTAGAATGATTAGGAAAGGCTTAAAGAAACTTCCCAGGAAGTTTTTAACCAGCTGTATAGGTTACCTAATCATCTGAAAGAACTGAACCCTTCTTTAGAAAAATTACACTTTGTTGTTGCAGCTCTAAAACCTTGGCTATATGACATTCAACATACACTTCAGAAACATTCATATAAGTGCAGCTTTCTTCTTATATTAAAAACACATACTAATCTAAAGTCATACTGTTTTGCATGGCTATTCTATTTATTTGGACAACCTCTGTATTTGTGGCTATGATAGATTATAGACGTAATATTATATTTGGGGCCAGTCATGGAATCTAGGCTCCGTTCAATACTATTATTAGCATGAGTAGCAGAGTTCTATTACTATGGGGTCTATTATTTTGTTCATGGCAGTGCAGCTTACATTGACCAGCTCCATATGGCTTGGCAATATTACAATCAATGAATTACAGGAAACTCTCCTGCTAAAACCTTTTTAAACAAATACTTGTTTCTTTGGTGTTTTCACATCTCATCTATGGAACACAGTACAACATACAGCGAGAAGCTGCTTCATTATCACACTCCCATTTTGTCAATTTCCCACAATTTAACTATATATCATTCAATACTGTAAAATCTTAAACATAACCAGTTTTAGTATCAGTCCATCAGTTCATTATAAGGGAAACTCCAATCAGAGAGCCATCAAGGCTGTGAATAGGCCTATGAAGAAATACTCAACACTCACTTTGGTTTTCAGCTAATGCAGTAGTCTTAAGAGTTCATAATCAGTCCATTAATCCAATATGGGGATAGACAAAAATGTAAAAGTATCACAGATAGGGATGGCAAACTGCTCTTTGTACCCATGTAGAATTTCCTTCAATGAGGGCTGTGATTAGTGATAGCTGTTCTATTTGTAAAGGATTGGAATATAGTAGATAATCTTAACAGCTACTGATGGAGTTTTGCTTGTAAATCAGGTGACCAACCTGCAAAGAAAGAGAAAGTGACAATATCTGGTGCTATGGACTGCCTGAGTCATTTAGTGTGCTAGCTAAAGATTTCTAATGAAGCTATAAAAACTGTCATTATTGAGAAGTGGCTATGTATTTATGGTATGGGTAAAGGAAGTTTGTTTTCCTGTGGTTAATTCAAATGGAATAAGACCACAACGCCTGATAGGATTGTTGCAGAGAATTAACAGGGCAGCTGGAAGCAACTCCAACCAAGTGCTGCCAGAAGTTGCAGTAAGTATAAAGTCTTTCCACAATGCTATTGGAAGTGGATGGTACACCGTCACATATATCCACTTAATATCAGTGTAATTTGCAAATGTCTCATAGAGTTGATTTTTTTTGAAGTGACTTCCATTGTCTGAGACAATGGACTGGGGAATAATGTGTCTGGGGAAAACTTAGACTATCAAATACAATCTGTACTGTTTCCTTCCTACAAGGTAATAATTTTGGATCAATCATAACTAGGAAATACCTGTAACAAATCCCGTCTTGTACCTTAACACTTTTTGCATGAATGAGAAACGACATACAAATTCAATATATAGTATTCATCATTATTATTGACAACTTGAAAGTCTTGTAAGCATCATTTATTTCTACAATTTTGGCAGTGGAGTTATGAGGTTACATATAGTGGACTAACATTCTTATTTAATGAGCAGTATGAGCAGTTATCAGCTGAGATTAACAATAAATCCATTGAGTTACTACTGCCATGCCTTGTCTTTTTTCTACTGCAGAAGTGGCACAAGAACATACTGTATGCTGCACTCTCATGAACTGAAAACTTGTTTTATTAGCAAAAAAAAAATCTTGTTGGCTTGCAACTGCAGCACAACAATATTTAATTACAAAGACTATAGATTCACATCTGTTTGGAAAGTGGTGTTGCATTGAATACAAATATCAGACATGAGAATGCAAAACTGTAGCATTAGAGTAAGACAGAGAAATAGGAGAATAACTACAAGAGTTAACCTGTATAAAAAGTGAATCGGATGCAGTCCAAACTGCATCAGGTTTACCTTCACATGGGTCAAAAGTTAAAGAGTCAGGAGGCACACAAGCAAAAATATGAACTGAAAAGGCAAAATCTAATACAACATTAGCTTTAGCTAAAATAACCTGACCCAGCAGATTGACAGGTAGGCAGGTAGTTACAAAGCAGTGAGAAAAGTTAAGCATTTGAATTATTATTAGCGGTAGCTCTAGTAGATTTGGTTACAATATTTGCAATGACCTGGGCACCATTTCCATGGTCTATATTCTCCAGCAGAAGCATATTTTCTTCTCCTTTACTATCCTCTAAAAGTATAGGGGGTTGTAGGGTAGATGCACCTTGACGTCTTCTGACTTCAGTGTTAGGGTGCCTTGATGTTTGAAACAACTAGCCATGATTTATTTGTCCGTCAGGACTTCTGCCTTCAGAATACTCAAGGGAGTTACTGCTTTTAGTAAATGCAAGGCATCCTGAAACATTAACCCAATAATCTTCATTACTGAAGCTTACTGGGGGCTGCACTGATTGTGGAACCAAATGTTCTGGGACTGTGCAACCCTGTGCCACTCTAGGGTTGCTGATATAGCAATATTAGGGATGACATTTACTTGCTTCTGAGAGTCCAAGTTAAGGACTGGATATAGGTCTGCTGAGCAAGGAGCAGAGGATAGGTGTGATGGCTCAGCTGAAGCATATGTGGGAGGTATCTCGCATATGTGCGACAGGTATGCCCTCTATCAATCAGAGGGCATACCTGTCGGACAGTTCCTGAGACTCCACAGAAACTGCTTGACGGATATTGGGTGGCAGGCACGGGATATGCAGAGGAGGTTTTTGGAAAGAGGGTACAAACATAGGACTATACAGAAAGCCATTTTGGAGAGCAAAGGGGTGTGACAGGGAGGATTTACTCAAAGAAACTGGAACTGGAGAAAAGTCAGGTATGGTCAGAAAAGGTGGCACTTACCACCAGATATAGCAAACAATTCTTTGAAATATCTAGAATTGTAAAGAAATTTTTGCCTATTCTCTATGAGCACTAGGGATGTAGCGAACGTCGGAAAAAAAGTTCGCAAACATATTCGCGAACTTGCGCAAAAATGCGAGCGGTTCGCGAACGGTTCACGAACCCCATAGACTTCAATGGGAAGGCGAACTTTAACATCTAAAAAAGACATTTCTGGCCAGAAAAATGATTTTAAAGTTGTTTAAAGGGTGCAACGACCTGGACAGTGGCATGCCAGAGGGGGATCAAGGGCAAAAATGTATCTGAAAAATCTGCCTGTGTGTGCTTGGAAGAGATAGTGTAGGGGGAGAGCTGTTAGTGATTTCAGGGACAGATGATAGTAAGTTTGCTGGCTAGTAATCTGCTTGATACTGCTCTGTATTGGAGGGACAGAAGTCTGCAGGGATTTGAGGGACATTTTAGCTTAGGTAGCTTTGCTGGCTAGTAATCTACTGTTCTCTTTAAACAACTGCCATACGTTGACCTTGTAGGCATTGTTTGCCCAGTTTTTTTGGACGCAGCCACTGAAGCACAGTTGCCAGAAAAAATATGCCATATAAATGCTGAAAATAGTAATTTTTCGCCATACGTTGACCTTGTAGACATTGTTTGCCCAGTTTTTTTGGTTGCAGCCACTGAAGCACAGTTGCCAGAAAAAATATGCCATATAAATGCTGAAAATATAATTTTTTTTGGTTGCAGCCACTGAAGCACAGAGGCCAGAAAAATTATGCCATATAAATGCTGAAAATATAAATTTTTTTGGTTGCAGCCACTGAAGCACAGAGGCCAGAAAAATTATGCCATATAAATGCAGAAAATATGCATTTTTTTGGTTGCAGCCACTGAAGCACAGAGGCCAGAAAAATTATGCCATATAAATGCAGAAAATATGCATTTTTTTGGACGCAGCCACTGAAGCACAGTTGCCAGAAAAAATATGCCATATAAATGCTGAAAATAGTCATTTTTCGCCATACGTTGACCTTGTAGACATTGTTTGCCCAGTTTTTTTGGTTGCAGCCACTGAAGCACAGTTGCCAGAAAAAATATGCCATATAAATGCTGAAAATATAAATTTTTTTGGTTGCAGCCACTGAAGCACAGAGGCCAGAAAAATTATGCCATATAAATGCAGAAAATATGCATTTTTTTGGACGCAGCCACTGAAGCACAGAGGCCAGAAAAATTATGCCATATAAATGCAGAAAATATGCATTTTTTTGGACGCAGCCACTGAAGCACAGTTGCCAGAAAAAATATGCCATATAAATGCTGAAAATAGTCATTTTTTGCCATACGTTGACCTTGTAGACATTGTTTGCCCAGTTTTTTTGGTTGCAGCCACTGAAGCACAGAGGCCAGAAAAAATTAAACCAGTAGGGTTTGCACCCTAGTTTGTAACGGTGGCGGAGGGAGGAGGACGCTAAAGGACAGCTGTGTGTGGAGTCATGAGGCTTGAAGAGAAGGACAGCTGCATAGAAGTCAGAACAAGTCTTCCGGCGTGCAGTAACCCTCCGAGATCCACCCCTCATTCATTTTAATAAAGGTCAGGTAATCGACACTTTTGTGACCTAGGCGAGTTCTCTTCTCAGTTACAATCCCTCCTGCTGCACTGAAGGTCCTTTCTGAGAGCACACTTGAGGCTGGGCAAGACAAGAGGTTCATGGCAAATTGTGACAGCTCTGGCCACAGATCAAGCCTGCGCACCCAGTAGTCCAGGGGTTCATCGCTCCTCAGAGTGTCGATATCTGCAGTTAATGCCAGGTAGTCCGCTACCTGCCGGTCGAGGCGTTCTTTGAGGGTGGATCCAGAAGGGTTGTGGCGCTGCCTTGGACAGAAAAACATTTGCATGTCTGACGTTACAGACTGGCCAAAGGGCTTTGTCCTTGCAGGTGTGCTCGTGGCAGGATTACTGGCACCTCTGCCCCTGGAATGTTGATGAGTTCCTGAAGTGACATCACCCTTAAAAGCATTGTACAACATGTTTTGCAGGCTGGTTTGTAAATGCCGCATCTTTTCGGACTTGTGGTATGTTGGTAACATTTCTGCCACTTTATGCTTGTACCGAGGGTCTAGTAGCGTTGCGACCCAGTACAGGTCCTTCTCCTTAAGCCTCTTGATACGGGGGTCCTTCAACAGGCATGACAGCATGAAAGACCCCATTCTCACAAGGTTGGATGCAGAGCTATCCATCTCCGCTTCCTCATTATCAAGGACTGCATCATCCACGGTCTCCTCCCCCCAGCCACGTACAAGACCAGGGGTCCCCAAAAGGTCACCACTAGCCCCCTGGGAAGCCTGCTCCTGTTGGTCCTCCTCCTCCTCCTCCACAAAGCCACCTTCCTCCTCTGACTCCACTTCTGGCACCTCTCCCTGCGTTGCAGCAGGTGCCTGGGTTCGTTCTGGTGATTCCGACCATAAATCGTGCGCTTCCAGCTCCTCGTCACGCTGGTCTACAGCCTCATCTGTCACTCGTCGCACGGCACGCTCCAGGAAGAAAGCGAAGGGTATTAGGTCGCTGATGGTGCCTTCGGTGCGACTGACCATATTTGTCACCTCTTCAAAAGGTCGCATGAGCCTGCAGGCATCGCGCATAAGCACCCAGTAACGGGGGAAAAAAATCCCCAGCTCTGCAGATCCAGTCCTACCACCCAGTTCAAAAAGGTACTCGTTGACGGCCCTTTGTTGTTGCAGCAGACGTTCCAACATAAGGAGCGTTGAATTCCAGCGAGTCTGGCTGTCAGAAATCAAACGCCTGACTGGCATGTTGTAGCGCTGCTGAATGTCAGCAAGGCGTGCCATGGCTGTGTAGGAACGTCTGAAATGGGCCGACACCTTTCTGGACTGGGTGAGAACGTCCTGGAATCCTGGGTACTTGGAGACAAAACGTTGGACTATTAAATTTAACACATGTGCCATGCAGGGCACATGTGTTAAATTGCCCAGTCTCAACGCTGCCAACAGATTGCTTCCATTGTCACACACCACTTTTCCGATCTGCAGTTGGTGTGGGGTCAGCCACCGATCGGCCTGTGACTGCAGAGATGACAGGAGTACAGATCCGGTATGGTTTTTGCTTTCCAGGCACGTCATCCCCAAGACAGCGTGACAACGGCGTACCTGGCACGTCGAATAGCCTAGGGGGAGCTGGGGGTGCACAGGTGTGGAGGAGGAGAAGGAGGACCCAGCAGCAGAGTAAGAAGAAGAAGAGGAAGAAGACGAGGTAGAGAGCGATGGAGGAGTAGAGGTGGTGGCAGAACTGCGTGCAATCCGTGGCGGTGACACCAACTCCACTGTTGTTGTTGAGCTACCCATTCCCTGCTTCCCAGCCATTACCAAATTCACCCAGTGGGCAGTGTAGGTGACATACCTGCCCTGACCATGCTTGGAGGACCATGCGTCAGTAGTCATATGGACCTTTGGCCCAACACTAAGTGACAGAGATGCGGTAACTTGGCTCTGCACATGTTGGTACAGGTGTGGTATTCCCTTTTTAGAAAAAAAATTGCGGCTGGGTACCTTCCACTGCGGTGTCCCAATTGCTACAAATTTGCGGAAGGCCTCAGAGTCCACCAGCTGGTATGGTAAAAGCTGGCGGGCTAAGAGTGCAGACAAGCCAGCTGTCAGACGCCGGGCAAGGGGGTGACAGTCAGACATTGGCTTCTTACGCTCAAACATGGCCTTCACAGAAACTTGGCTGGTGGCAGATGACTGGGAATGGGAACAGGTGGTCAAGGTGGAAGGCGGAGTGGAGGGTGGTTCAGACGGGTCAAGGAGAGCAGAGGTAGAGCAGTAAGATGCTGGACCAGAAGGAGTGTGGCTTTTAGTTTGCCTGTTGCCTTTGAGGTGTTGCTCCCAAAGTGCTTTGTGCTTGCCGCTCATGTGCCTTCGCATAGAAGTTGTACCTATGTGGCTGTTGGGCTTACCAAGGCTCAGTTTCTGACTGCACTCATTGCAAATTACAATGCTTTTGTCAGAGGCACACACATTAAAAAAATCCCACACTGCTGACTTTTTGGAAGTGTGCGATCTGGCGGTAACAGTAGAAGTTGGCGGCATTGGCGGCAATGGCGGGTGCGTTGGCCGGCTGAACACAGGTGCCGATACATGTTGTTGCCCTACTGATCCCTGCGGGCTGTCCTCCCTGCTTCTTCTAAGTCTTATTCTCCTACTGCCTCTCTGACTCTCCGTCTCTCCATCTGAACTACCCTCCTCTTGCTCTCTTCTACTAGGCACCCACAAAACATCAATCTCCTCATCATCATTCTCCTCAGATGCATCAATTTCTTCTGACACATCACAGAAGGAAGCAGCAGCGGGGACCTCCTCCTCATCACTCATCATTATGTCCATCTCTGTCGTGTTCTCTGCCAGAATTAAATCTGGTGTAACGTCCTCATCTCCTTCATCTTCTTCTGGCAATAATGGTTGCGCATTACTCAGTTCAAGAAACTCATGGGAAAATAACTCCTCTGACTCCAGTGAAGAAGGGGCACCGGTGGTGGAGGAAGTGTTACGTGGGGTGGCCATAGCAGTGGAGGATGAGGAGGATGTTGTGGTAAAGTTAGAAACGGTAGAGGATGGGGTGTGCTGTGTAAGCCAGTCAACTACCTCTTCAGCATTTTGGGAGTTCAGGGTCATTGGCTTTTTAAAACTGGGCAATTTGCTAGGGCCACAGGATTGCATAGCAGCACGGCCCCTAGCACGGCCTCTGCGTGGCGGCCTGCCTTTGCCTGGCATTATTTTTAAAAAAACAACAACAACAAAAACTCAGTTGGTTTTTCTGGAAACGATAATACACACAGCTAGATGGCAGTTTGAAGAAAACAGTGTGCAAATAATGCCTACAAGATCAACGTATACACTACTACAGCGGTGGATACGGATTACGTAAAATATATGAATGCTGCTTGAAAAAAAGTAACTCAAGTGGTTTTTCTAGAGACGATAATATTATCAATATTTAGACAAAATGTGAACAAGCTCACACAGCTAGATGGCGGTTTGAAGAAAACACTGTGCAAATACTGCCCACAAGATCAACGTATACACTACTACAGCGGTGGATACGGATCTCGTAAAATTTATTATGGCTGCTTGAAAAAAGTCACTCCGGTGTTTTTTCTGGAGACGGTAATATTATGGATATTTAGACAGAATGTGAACAAGGTCACACAGCTAGATGGCAGTTGGTTGAATAACACACTGGGCAAAAAATGCCTACAGGGCAAATAATGCCTAAAAGGTCAATTTATACACTAATACAGCGATGGATACGGATTACGTAAAATATATTATGGCTGCTTGAAAAAAGTCACTCCGGTGTTTTTTCTGGAGACGGTAATATTATGGATATTTAGACAGAATGTGAACAAGGTCACACAGCTAGATGGCAGTTGGTTGAATAACACACTGGGCAAAAAATGCCTACAGGGCAAATAATGCCTAAAAGGTCAACTTATACACTACTACAGCGATGGATACGGATTACGTAAAATATATTATGGCTGCTTGAAAAAAGTCACTCCGGTGTTTTTTCTGGAGACGGTAATATTATGGATATTTAGACAGAATGTGAACAAGGTCACACAGCTAGATGGCAGTTGGTTGAATAACACACTGGGCAAAAAATGCCTACAGGGCAAATAATGCCTAAAAGGTCAACTTATACACTACTACAGCGATGGATACGGATTACGTAAAATATATTATGGCTGCTTGAAAAAAGTCACTCCGGTGTTTTTTCTGGAGACGGTAATATTATGGATATTTAGACAGAATGTGAACAAGGTCACACAGCTAGATGGCAGTTGGTTGAATAACACACTGGGCAAAAAATGCCTACAGGGCAAATAATGCCTAAAAGGTCAACTTATACACTACTACAGCGATGGATACGGATTACGTAAAATATATTATGGCTGCTTGAAAAAAGTCACTCCGGTGTTTTTTCTGGAGACGGTAATATTATGGATATTTAGACAGAATGTGAACAAGGTCACACAGCTAGATGGCAGTTGGTTGAATAACACACTGGGCAAAAAATGCCTACAGGGCAAATAATGCCTAAAAGGTCAACTTATACACTACTACAGCGATGGATACGGATTACGTAAAATATATTATGGCTGCTTGAAAAAAGTCACTCCGGTGTTTTTTCTGGAGACGGTAATATTATGGATATTTAGACAGAATGTGAACAAGGTCACACAGCTAGATGGCAGTTGGTTGAATAACACACTGGGCAAAAAATGCCTACAGGGCAAATAATGCCTAAAAGGTCAACTTATACACTACTACAGCGATGGATACGGATTACGTAAAATATATTATGGCTGCTTGAAAAAAGTCACTCCGGTGTTTTTTCTGGAGACGGTAATATTATGGATATTTAGACAGAATGTGAACAAGGTCACACAGCTAGATGGCAGTTGGTTGAATAACACACTGGGCAAAAAATGCCTACAGGGCAAATAATGCCTAAAAGGTCAACTTATACACTACTACAGCGATGGATACGGATTACGTAAAATATATTATGGCTGCTTGAAAAAAGTCACTCCGGTGTTTTTTCTGGAGACGGTAATATTATGGATATTTAGACAGAATGTGAACAAGGTCACACAGCTAGATGGCAGTTGGTTGAATAACACACTGGGCAAAAAATGCCTACAGGGCAAATAATGCCTAAAAGGTCAACTTATACACTACTACAGCGGTAGTAAAATAAAAAAAAGTAAAATAAAAAAAAAATGAATATTAAAAAAAAAAAAATTAAAGTTGGTGCTGCTGAACTACTAGGAGCAGCAGATTAGCACACCAGTCCCACTCCCCAACACTGCTAGACTAATAGCACTGGGCTCTTATAGTAGTAGTAGTAGTAGTAGTAAAACAACAAAAAAATAAATAAAAGCAGTCCTTACAAGCACTACTGTTATTGCAGCAGTCAGCAGATGAGATCAGAAGCAGGACAGCTGCCCACTGCAGCTACATACAGAGCACTGCAGTAGAAGGTAGATTACTAGCCAGCAAAGCTACCTAAGCTTAAATGTCCCTCAAACCCCTGCAGACTTCTGTCCCTCCAATAACAGAGCAGTATCAAAACGATTACTAGCCAGCAAACTTTCAACTGTCCCTGAAATCACTAACAGGCAGCAGCTCTCTCCCTACACTATCTCTTCAGCACACACAGGCAGAGTGAAAAAACGCTGCAGGGCTTCGGTTTTTATAGGGAAGGGGAGTGGTCCAGGGGAGAGCTTCCTGATTGGCTGCCATGTACCTGCTGGTCTGGGGTGAGAGGGCAAAAAAAAGCGCCAACAATGGCGAACCCAAAATGGCGAACGTCGTGCGACGTTCGCGAACTTCCTGCGAGCGCGAACACCCGATGTTCGCGCGAACAAGTTCGCGCCATCTCTAATGAGCACTTCTTTGAGGTGTTGAGTCCAGGGATCAGTATTATACCTAAACATGCTCATACACTGAAGGACATGCTTTTACCTAATCTTTTTAAAATGGAACAGAAGAAACAAGATTAAGGGCCCATTACATCCATGGGTAATTACAAATGTGGCAGTCACAGATGTATTACCTGCGAACATATAAAAGTGTCTAAGAAATTTAAATCAACAGTGACAGGAAAAGAGTTTGATATTAAAGGATACATCAATTGTAACACTACATTCGTGATCTATTTGATCACATGTCTGAAGTGCCACAAACAATATGTTCGGTGTACGGGTAGGAAATTGAAAGAAAAAGCAAGAGAGCATATGAGTCAGATCAGGAACCCCCAAACAGTAGAAAAAAGTAACATTACTAGACATTTTTGCAATGTGTAGTGGAGGGGATATAACCCAATTCTCCATTCAAAAACTTTTTAGAAAGAGAGAGGTATACTGGATTTTTTATCTAGGAATGTGTTTGCCATTAGTGCTTAACCATTTATTTGATGTCACATGTTATACCTAAATGTGTAAAGTCAGAGTTCTGCCCTATGTTAAAGAACTATATTTATCCTATGCGATATGTATACACTTCTAATCCATTATGCTGTGCAATAATGAATTTTAGAGGCTATGACATTAAACTGACATTTGAGACTACAATGTATAATTTAAAAGAAATGGTACACATACCCTGCATAGGCACTATGGGTTAAAAATATTTAAAGGAAGCAGGGCTAATTGCTTGTGACTTCTGATTGGTTTTAACAAGAGAAGGGGTGGGATTACCTGGATTTAAATTCTGTACTGAATGTGTTACTGGCAGAGACACCTATGACTAAGTGCCGGAGGGTACGAAATGCGTAAAGTGGGCCATGTGGGCCAATACATTTTTTAATGTGACTATTAATAAAGAATTTATTTTTAATAGAAAAAAAGCCTTGGGACATATATATTTTTGATATAATTTGTGCATTGTGACTGCCTTTGGAACTGGGGCATGTTCCTCTGGCTTGGATAGTGATTTACAGAAATCAGCCATATGGACTTCCAACTATTAAATGATTTGGGGGTCATATTTGACCAGTCCCTCTCCTTCTCTCATATCTCCCTCATACTAATAATGTTACCAGAACATGTCATTTCTTCCTATGTAATATAGGCCCTTTCTTTTACAAACAACAGTCAAAACACCATGCTCCTATCTTATCCCATTTAGACTAATGCAATATTCTTCTTACAGTCTTTGAGACTCCAATCTCTCTGCCCTCAATCAATCTTAAACTCTGCTACCAGGATCCTTATGTTCTCTCCTAAATGGGAACCTGCTCAATCCCAACTAAAATCCTTAGAGTGGCTGCCTAGTAAGCAAATGATAGCATATAAAACCCTTCTACTAACATTCAAAGCCCTTCACTCATTACTACATTTCTTCTCTTGTCTCACAATACCTTCCTGGTCATCTTCTTCACTCAAAGCCTCCTTCTCTTCACACCATCCACATCCACTGCCACCTCATCTCAATAGAACATTAGCATAGTCCTGTGCCTACTATATATATATATATATATATATATATATATATATATATATATATATATATATATATATTGTACTTTTATGCACTGTACAGCACTGCGGCTCTTTAACAGTGCTTTACAAATGAAGGTATACATACCTATATTTATTTACATACTCTCAGCATGGAGCCTTCTGCAGGATACCTTCATCATCATCATCATCATCATCATCATTGATCATTCAGTAACCGGCTTACACTATCACAACGTACATTCACCATTTAAATGTTGGTAATTTGCTTACCAGAACCTTATTATTTTACAAGACTCCAAGACAATGATGGTTTTTCAGAATAACTGATTTATTTATTAGACAAAACATTGGAATCTTGGGAAGTTTGTCACAAACAATGTCACACTTATCATGTATGGCACAGAGAGCTTTAAATGTCATGCCTATTTGACCAAGGTTTTGACATTTCACAGAGCATTCTGCTGGCAGCAGTGCCTTGGCATTATGCAAGCACAATTTCATATTACTTTATTATATTCATATTATTATTATTTTATTAGTCCCTTTATACAGACTTTTACCCATAATTGGTGGGCAATTCTCCTCATTAATTCATCAGGGTCCTGGAAGTCACCTTGGAAGGAGAGTTCTAATACCCTATATTCTTAAATAATAATTATAAGAGCATATTCTATCAAACTTTTTTACAGCTTGTAGACTACGGAAAGCAAAAGAAGCAAGCTTTATGTAAGTTATACAGTTATATCATTTTTAACCTTGGTTTCTTTAATTGTGCTGGACTTAATGCATGAGTGGCAAAAAGGAATCCACTGCTAAAAACACCAATTTAACATCCTGTTTGCAGAATATCAAATGTAATCATGGAAAATGTATAGAAAAAAAAAGTTTCCTGGTCTCATAAGGCACAGCTGTAACTTTTCTACCTCAAGGGAAAGAATGTAACCAACATCTCCACAGTAAAGCATGACAGGAGCTGCATCATATGTGCTTTTCATTGCCGTGGACAATAATTGTGGTGCAAATTGAGGGCTAGGTGGATGGAGCCAAATACAGGTCAAAATGTATTTCAAACTGGTGCAGTGGCTTCCCTTCTATTTGGACAATAAACGCACCCTCTACACTAGAGGAATTTAATACCAGAAATCTGAATGCCTTAGCATAGCCTCAAGCCACTTGAGAATCTGTGTCAAGACTTGAAAATTGCATGTTTACCAAAGATTCCCATGCGATTTTGCCAAGGAAAATGAAAAAAACATTTGAAGGATCCAGAGGTGCAAGCTTACAAAAGGCAAATAGCTGTAATTGCAGCCAAAGGTGAGACAGAAATGACTTTAGAGGTTAAATAATTATGAAGCCAATAAATGTCTGGATGAGTAATTATGCAACCAATAAATGTACTGGTGTGCTTTCTTTATCTGAGCATCATAAAGTACACTTGCAGTATTTATTCTGTAGGTATAATTAATGTTTTTGTCCCTTTGATAAATATTTCTTAAAATGGAAAATGAGATCAGATAAATGGTACCCCTTAGGGCTCTCAGCCAAAATCCTATCTTAATATGAAATATTTGAATTGATTATTTGTTATTTTTTTCTCAAGCTGTGTTTTTCTCAAGATGTTAGTATACTCACAAATGTATGGCTGAATGGAAAACAAATCCCCAGACCCAGAACAATTAACCTGACAATGCAAAGTCATTATCATCAACATATCAGCAACTGGACATATGCTGAATCTGTCCTTCAGGAATAATTGTGCCCGTAGTGCTCATTTAATAACACATTTTAGTCATTTAATTAATTTGTATATGTTTTCCTGATAAAGCAGGATTGGAACAAATAAATTACAATTTTACTAACATATTAGTATGACAAATCTCCCAAAACGTCTGCACAAAGAATGACAGCATTATGTGCTGTGCAGAATGCTTGAAGATACAACAACAAATTACATAATTAACTAATATCCTGGCATGCACCAGAGCTTATAATGGCTAATGATTGCCCAAATTCATAAAAGACCTGAGTGTCCATGGTGCAATAATCCACAATCCTTGGGCACTACTTCTTAAAGAGATATGTTGTTCAGAAGCTGTTTTGTATATATTCGGATATAACAAATTAATATTAAATTGGAGCACTAAAGTTTTAATGTTAAACAATAATATTAGTACATATATGGTCCATGCATGCAAAAATAAAATAACTTTTTTGGCCATATATGGTAGATAATTCATACCATTAGAAAACAATACTATCAATAACATTGTTGCGCAATCTTTTTTCCCATATATACTATAACATACTAAAAAATAAATTGAAATAAATAAAACTGAAAGGTCAGTTTAATTGAATTATAAATGAACCTGAAGAGGAGCACAGGAGATCTTAGTTGGGCAGTAGGGAAGCTATTCCATCCCTTCAGCTCTCAGAAATAGGACTGAGGTCTTATAGCATACTCCTCCGTAAGCAGAGCATAGTAACAGAGAATTTTAGATTGGAAAAAAAATAGGCACACAAGTGCAACCTTTTTGTCCAAGTGAAACCTGCCTAGTGCTAGCTGATGGAGAGAAAGGCAAACATTGCAAAGAGTAATTTTCAATTAGTGAAAAATTCTTTATTAAGTCCCAAATAAAGTTCTACCCCAGTTCAGTCACAAATTAGGTTCTCTTACACCTCCAAAATATGCAGTTCCAAAGGATGTTGCCGAACACACCTCAAAAGACAAACGGGAAAAAAACAAGAAAACACCTTCAGTGTAATCACATATTTTCTTATCCTGTTAAAGAACCACAGTATAAAACTGAATTGACTCCAATTCACACCAAATATACGTATATAGTGAATAATTGTGTTTCGAAAATTAGGAAAATCCAACCAACCTGCTGCTCTAACCGAGCTATGAATCAGGATACAAAAGTACTTTTGTTATTTAAAAAGGGCTTAGAAGGGCACTACAGGTATATGATCCTTTATCCGGAAACTTGTTATCCAGAAAGCTCCGTATTACAGAAAGGCCATGTTCCATAGACTCCATTATAATCAAATAATCCAAATTTTAATCCAAAGTATTTCCCTTTTCTCTGTAATAACAAAACAATACCTTGTACTTGAGCCAAATCAAGATTAATTAGTCCTTATTGAAAGCAATAGCAGCTTATTTGATTTATTTATGTATTCCAACTTTAAACCATTTTGGTGAAAAATTGTTTAACAAACTGGTTGTCAAACTGGTGGACATTTTGTTTGCGTAAATTAAATCTTTTTTTTTTCTAGTTGAAGCTGGAGAACTGCTATTATAAAGACAAAGCTGTCACTTTTGCATCTCATTATCTATGTCACCTCCTCCATTTAAATTGTATAACAGATATCACTAGTAAATTTTACAAGTAGAATTTTAGTCAGGAGAATATTTGCCACATTTCTTATCTTAACAGCTTACTTATGATTTTCAGTAAACATTAGCTATGTTGTGAAAATACACCTGAAGAATGAAGGGGAACATTGGTGTAGACAAGGAGAAAATTAACACTTCAGCACATATACCCTATTGTAGGAATAATATTTAATTTGCTGAATTAATGTGTAACTTCAATAAAGCGCTAAACAGGACTTGTATATATGCACTACGTACAGAAATTCATCATGGAAGAAATTAATATTCTATTTATTATAGGGACACATTGTCCCTTGCTTTGCTTATCAAAAGTGCATTTCTGGGAAAGAATGTAATTTGTTCCCAAAGGATTTCCTGTACATAACATGCTGTTTTACATTGGTTTCAAACCTTCTATGATTTAATTTGGAATTTATGTTGTAGTTCAAACAATAGAAGACATTTTTACATTGTTTTATCAGAAGTTTCTGTCTTGATCTAAATCATGGCTGTCCAACTGGTAGCCCGTGGGCCGTATGCAGCCCCCTTGTGTGGCCCCCCACATGAAAGTCTGCCTGCTGTGTCGCCTTACCATGTGTAAACTTTAAAAGGTATCACTACAGAGATTAACTGCCCCCCTGCATTGTTTGAGCCTCAAAGTCAGACTTTAAAATCCCCTGTATTGTTGACACATGTAATCCCCCCTGCATTGCTCAAACTTGTAACACCTCTATTGTTCACATCCCTAAACCCCTGTACTGTTCACACCTGAGACCCAGACTGAAACTGCCCACATTGTTCACTTGTTCACACTCATACAAACTGCTGGAGCTACTTTTAATCAATCAGGACTTTTAAAGGTTTTCCAGATTTTTTTTCACTAGGAATTGTCCAAAAAAGGACAGGATTTTGACATATTCATATTTTTAAACACATCGTTCATCGCTTTTTATTCATACTTTTTATAATTGAATATTTTAATACATCCAATGACAATCCTATTTAAAGTTTTATGGTTTCAAAAACCTCCAAAACCACTAAAATTTGACCTTTAATAAATAAGCCTCCAGATTTATTCTTCACTTAATAAGGAGCACAGTTACATACTAGTCAGTAGACACATTTACAACAAATATTTCAGTGTAGTCTAGTTTGAGTAAATTAACAGTTTCTCCATTGCATGTTTTAGAGCAGGATTCCATGCCCCAGTGGCACAGGATCACATAGTGTAATCTGTTTTAAAAATCAAATCAAATCATAAAAGACAAAAGAATAGATGTTATTCAGTGATGTTACAACATGGCACTGTGTTATGCTGTGAGAAGTCCACACAACAGCAGGAGGTATGCACTTCCTTAGATGTTTCCATGTTACTATATAAAAATATTCAAATACATTCTCACTGCCTAGATATACTTCATACAGTAAGTAGCTTGCTGCTCAGCACCTGCCATGTCCAATGTAGCAATTTCGTTGAACTTCCAGAAGCTGTAAAGTGCCAGAATGCTTATAATAGGTAAAAACATATCTGGAAATAAAATTATAATGCATAAATGCATAATATAAAACTTTAACTGTTAAAAGTAACCAAGACCTATGAAAGAGTAAGCACAACGTCATAAAAGGAGAATTGAGTAGAAGTCCATTTGTCATGTTAGAAATGGTTCTCCAACAACTTATTTTAATTTATAAACAGCCAATTCTGTATTTTTTTCAGAAATCTACAAATTTGTTTTCTCTGTATATTTATCTAAATTCAAATGTTTCCAAAGAGGTAATTTATGAGCAAATTAACTGCCTCAAGTCTCTGCATTCTTTTTCGTGGCATAGAAACCTGTAAACCTTGAATACACCACTACGTCTGGTTTTTATTCACAAGGGGCAGGAGAGTAGAGGCACATAAGACACCCCCACCTGCCCCATCCTCTAATTTGTGCATCATTAAGGGATACAAGTTAGGGACCAGTACTAAATACAAGCCAGAACTGGGCCCTTTACTTATGGTCTGTCCTATGACAGGTGGTAGCGACTGGACTGGCTTGAATCTGCCAGTGCTGCACTCTGTCCATCCCCTGAAATTTATATAGGGTTGCCACTTTTCCACGTCCACAAACTGAGGTGGGTGGTGATGTCACATGGGCATGACGTCACTGGAATGGACTATGACTTGGTGATCTCTGCTTCAATTAAGAGCATTCCTGCATAGTTTTGCTTGTTTGAAAAACTGGGTAGACCGTTTTACCTGGGCAGCCCATTGGAAAACTATGCTGTCCGGGTCAAAATCGAACATATGGCTAGATATAGTTTGGCCAGGCACTTGAATTCAGACGAATCCTGCCGAAAAAGTCCAAATCTTGGCCAAACCAAATCCTGTATTCAGTGCATGCTTACAAGTGGCAAATCTACATGTATACCTACCTTGAAGTGCAGAGCGGAGACAGACACCTGGGCATCAGAAGTATTCTTTCCAGTAAGGGGCACATTCTTGCATCTATAAGTGCTCATGTACTGCCCAGAGCCATTACCCCTTAAGAATTTTAGGTAGGGTTGCCTTGGAAAAAAATAATGCCTTTTCAATGTCAGTTTTTGTTTTTCTGCACCAAACATAGGAGCAAAAAAATATAAATGTAGGTTCACCTCACATTTTTAGCCTTTCTACCACCTGTCACCAACATAGCTATGCAGTAAGCCCTAGACATTTGATATGGAAGCACTTAGGGATGTGCATATTTTAAGCACATTCATATTTGCTTTAATGAATGATAGATGTTATATGAGGATATATTAATATTTTACTTTGAGATGCAGCACATATTCCTCTTCGGGTAATGAGTGTTATATGCTTGTCTTTTATAGTCAGAAATAAATGTCAGTTCTTTCTACTGTCAGCGGTCTGATTTTCCCTCTGTTATAGATTTTCTTACTGTAGCAAAAATAAATGTGAATATTTTATTGAAAAATCTCTTTTTATAGAAATCAAAACTCCCACATACTTTCAGATATCAGATATGCTGCAATAATAAAAAACACTTTTCTTTATTATGTGGCTCATTCTGTTAATTTTTCTGGTTCTGTTTTATTTCCAATTCCTTCTAAAGGGACATAGCCGTGCTTTGTGTGCTGCAACCGCTTTAATTAAGAGCATATTTACTTGCATACAGTATAGTTGTTTTGCACATAGGTTCCACTAAATTCCTAAATTTTGCACTGCTATGACCTTTGAGCAAGCATTGTGTAAATGTCGTGTGCAAATATAGCATCTGCAGCAATTCTATGAATACAAATTCACAATTTGCTAAATTTGTTTACCATATATTTTCTTCACCAACAGAGTTGTGGCATAACTTCAATCGAGAATGTGGGTATACATTTTTGCAATTAGCCATTATGCCATAATAAAAAGCTTTTAAGGACAATCATAGTTTAAATTTAAAAAAAATTGCTTGCATATATATTAGACCAATCTTGTCCAGTGTTATTAATATAAACGCGCAAGGCAAAAATATGTTCACTGTGCAAATGAACCCCAATGAATGTGAATGTGTATTAGTGCTGTAGTGTTGCCATAATGAGTGTGTCTCTTCATGTGTTGTGAGTGTGCATACTCTCTAAGGTTCTTGAACAAAGGTGTTTTTTTGTGCATGAAAAGTGTCTAAGAACACATAGGGGCAGATTCACTAAAGGGTGCCAATTTGCTATTGAAAGAAATTGTTGATATAGTTTGTTCACACTCTATCGCCAGGCGACTTTTCACTCTGGTAAAAAGGTTGTTACGCCGCAAATTCAGTAAAGTGTGGATTTTGCTGAACGTTACCTCTTTCGCCAGAGTTTACTTTGCCACCTCAGACCAGGCGAAGTGCTAAAAAGGACCCAGATCGTCCTCAATCTTCTGTCACTTACTGTACATCATATCCTGTGTGCTGAAAATGCATTAAAGTTCCAAAAACGCAGGCGACTTTTCCTTTTTTGAAGCGGAATTTCCTGCAGAAGTCCTGACAAACTTTTTATGGGTAACCGGTTTTCTCTAGACATTTCGTAACATATGGAACATTCATTTTACAGTGGGTTCATGTGTAGGGCATTATATTAACTCTCTTGTCTTTATTAAGGTTCCCTGGACATATGCAAGCAAATTGACCCAAACGCAAGATCACTAGCAAATTTTCGCTAGGCACAAATGAACGATAGTGCAGCTTTGCTATAAAATGCTCTCACTGTTGAAGTAACGCTAGTGAAAAGTCGCCAATGTTCTGCACCCAGGGCACAACTTTGCATATTAGTGAATTAACATAGTGGTAGCGAATTTGTGCCTGGCAAGGGGTTCGATGTGTACAAAGCAGTCGCTGGTGACAATTCACCCTTTAGTGAATCTGCCCCATAGTGTGTTTATAGCTATTTGTGTGAGTTCCATGTGCAACACTCATTTGTTTGTCTTAAGACTGTATGTCAACCATGAAAACATGCAGCAGGATATAATGAAATCAATTAGCTGATGTAATTAGGTGCATGGAAACCTGCATCTCAAGAGTCCTGAAGGTTGCAAGAATGGACATATAAGTTAATTAAAGCCAGTACCGCAAATGATCCCCTATGAACCTAGAGGATGCATTAGGTGTTTAAGAGGGCATTGTTCCTGTTACGTTCTGATAGTGGATTTCTAATGCAAGGATCACTGAAGTAAGCAGAAAAAGCCAAACTATGGGCCATGAGTGTCCAAAAGTCAGAATATGATTTGCCATCCATAAACACACATAGCATCTCTAAAGCAGAATTGCACATTAATGCAAACTGTTGCTTTATTTGGATGATTGCTAATTTAACTTACTTTTGAGATGCTACATTATACACTTTATGCAACTAAAAATAAGGAATGTTCATTTATTTAATTGAGCTGTTCATAAGCTCACATATAGCTGCCACATAAAATAAATGTATGTGTTTGTATGCATTTGTTAGGACACTTTTATACAGCACATTCATTTGCTCATTTGTCTCTGTTTGCTGTTCGTATGTATGCTAAGCTACCATGCTAATATATTCAGAACATTATACCCATTGCTAATACATTCTTAAAAATGGTTGCTTCAGAGAATATATTCTATTAATAAAACCTGTTCCTAAATCTAAAATAATGTTGTATTATTATTCTTTTCTGTTGTAAAAATCTCAAAGGAGTCCAGTTTAATGCTAATACTAATAATCAAATCTTTGCAATTAGCAAATGGTCTTCTGGGCCCCTGAGCAGCCTCCGGGTCTGCCTCCCTTATTGTTACACTTCTGTAATTAATATAAATGTCCACAATAAACATTAATCCCATGTTGCTCAAGGGAGTACACTGCCCCTTTAACCTCAAAGAAAGATATTCTTCCCAACTTCATAATATGGGACCACTTAGGTGTACTCCCTCTCCTTCCTACGTCCAGCAACGGGACAAATTTACTAAAGGGCGATTTTTTGCCTTGGAAGTCTCCACCACAATTTGCGCAACTTTGTCAGATGTTAATTTGCAGTGCATATGCTTATTAATCAAAATGCAAAGTTATGTATCAGCAGAGAAACTTTGTTGAAGTTTTTCCAGCGAAAATCGTCAGTGCAGGCATTTCTAAGTGAACTTTCACTAGCTTTCACTTTCTTTCTTGCGAAACTTCGTTAACACACTTACGCGTACATGAATTTAAATAGGGAGGGTACATACGGTATAGGTCATATATATGCCTTTATTAGAGATGTTGGTGAAATTGCTGTGGCCACTTACAGTATTATTAAAAATGTCCAAGAAAGCAAAATAAAGAGATGCTATATTGACCTAGACATGAGCGCGCCCTAAAACAAATGTGGTATGCTCCTCAAATGGTTGAAAAATATTAGTCGCAGAAGCTACAGCCTTCTGGATGAGATATACAGAATACCCCGGGGAAAATATATTGGAAGGCTCACCCTCACTGAAAAAATATGACAATCAATAGGGTTCTAAAAGATAAGAATTTCTCCATACTTATGATTGTTATGTTTGACTCTGCTTTGGTATTGTGTTCACATGCTACAGTATACGACTCAAGCTGTTATGAGAAACTTGCTTCAGTGCATAACATCACCAACTCTGCGAAGCAGACTCTGATGAAAAGGGTAACATAGTGGAAACGTTGCACTTTGATGAATTTGCGGAGTAACAATCTTTTGCCTGAGCGAAAATTCACCTGGAGAAACGGCATGAACCTTTGTTAGCACTGAGCTCTTTTGCTAGCGACTTGTCCTCTACATCTTTTAGTAAATTGACAATTTCTCAGCGAATTGTCGTTTTGGCGAATTTTCACTAGAGACGGCCACTTCGCCCTTTAGTAAATCTGCCCCCAAGTGTGATAGTGGGAAACTCTCTCAACCCACTTCACTCTCTCGCCACTGGTGCAGTGTCACTTCCCCCATGGGTCATCTTAGAGCGCAGTACATTGTTTTCCCTCCTTCCCACACCTTGGTTCAGATATTAGCAAGACCAAACATGTCTATTGCATACACAGTGGCTGTCATTTGGGTGTTGTGCTAAAAATAAAAGTGCAGAAGCTAAGTTTTGTTATTACAGTAAAATTGTTAGGTTTTGGCAAGAATGTGGATTTGGAATGATTAAATAAATAAAGTTGTGGCCAAACTTCATCTACACTCATGTGTCAGTGCCTAGCTATTCATAACTAGGGATGTAGCGAACTGTTCGCCGGCGAACTAGTTCGCGCGAACTTCGACTGTTCGCGTCCGCCGAATGTTCGCGAACGTCGCGCGACGTTCGCCAATTGGTGTTCGCGTTCGATTCGAAGTAAAATTTCGTTCGACCATTCGACCATTCGACCGTTCGATCGCTAAAATCGAACGATTTCCATTTGTTCGAACGATTATAAGCATTCGATTGAATTAAAATCATTCGATCGAATAGCTTCGATCGTTCGATTCGAACGAAAATCGTTCGATCGTACGAATAAAATCCTTCGATCGTTCGATCGAACGATTTTATCGAGCGTTCGAAGTTCGCGAACTGTTCGCGAACTGTTCGCTTTTTTGCCGGTGTTCGCGAACGGCGTTCGCGAACATCAAATCGGCAGTTCGCTACATCACTATTCATAACACCACTTTGGGTTAGGTTTTCAGGACAATAATGGGTTCCTAGTACTGTAAGGGGATGCAGTTTGTTTATTAATCTTTGTACTCTACCCAGTCCCTGGGACAAAAATGTAATCATTAGTAGTGACAGCAGTAACTTTGTATTTTTTCACTTGCTAAAACAGAATACAATTCTTAAAACTAACTGAAATTACTTTTTTGTCTGTGTCTTTTTTTATCATTTTTGATGAGCAAACTTTGTTATACCTTGATTTGAGGTGCGGTAAAAATGTTTTGGGGGCCCATTTACTTAGCTCGAGTAAAGGAATAGAAGAAAAAATACTTTGCATTTCGAATGGTCGAATATGGCTACTTTGACCATCGAATAGTTTGACCTTTGACTACGACTTCGACTCGAACGATTCAAACTAAAAATCGCTTGACTATTCAACCATTTGATAGTAGAAGTACTGTCTCTTTAAAAAATACTTCGACCCCCTAGTTCGCCACCTAAAACCTACCGAGGCCAATGTTAGCCTATGGGGAAGGTCCCCATAGGCTTCCTAACAATTTTCTGATTGAAGGAATATCATTCGATCGAACGATTATTCCTTTGATCGTTCGATCATAGGAATAGCGCTAAATCCTTCGACTTCGATATTCAAAGTCGAAGGATTTACATTCGGCAGTCGAATATCGAGGGGTCGACCCTATGTAAATCTGCCCCTTGGTATTATGTATTGCTTGTTGAAATGTAACTATCTTACAAAGCAATGCTGCCTTGGAAAGTGCTTGTAGTACAGTGTGCCATTTTAAAGATTTACATTTTATTGCTTTAAGTGCATCAATAAATATGATATTTACCTTGTAATCTAAAATATTCATATCCATATTAAGTTGAATGAAACATGAACAGTGTAATAGGATAGTATGTCCACAGTTGTTCAGCCACATTTTGATCAATAGTTGCTGAACTATTAATCCTAAATTGTTTTTTTTTACATATTATCAAGGGTTAATGTATAGTAGTATCTATAGTCCAGCAATATAAGGGTTGTTGTCTGTAATATTGCTCTATAAAAAATGCCCCAGCTCTCCAGACACAGTGGATCTAGTAAAATGGCAAATAATTCTCCAGTGGGAATTCCACCAGAACTGTGTAAATCTGGCTGGAACATTTAAAAACAGTTTTCCTGTCACAGAACAACTAAACAGCAGTGAGTTCTCCCTTCTGATGTTTGATTTTAATTACACATTAATCACTTTATGTAAGACAATAACATCAAGATAGGTAAGCAGTATTATCACTAGTACTCTCACTTTTGCTTTTAGTTTGTTGCCCATGTGAAGTAACCCATAACAACCATAAATGTTTTCTTTTAAACAGCCAACTAATAAATTCTATATGCTTCTTGGTTACTATAGGTGGCTAGACTAGTAGTAAAGTTTAGATCCCATCCATATGACATACTGTAGTGGTCCATCAGAGGTTTCACAGAGCAAAATGAGGCAGAGGAAAATAAGCAATGTAGGGCTATGGCAAATATTGTAATATAACACATACTGAATATAACATGCTGTAAACTTCAATTACAGTTATGGGATTCATTATCAGGAAACGTGTTGTCCAGAAAGCTCTGAATTTCTGAAAGGCTGTCTCCCATAGACTCCATTATAACCAAATAATTAACATTTAAAAAAAATTGATTTCCTTTTAATATTTTAATGAATATTATTTAATTAATGTTTAATAATAAAACAGTGCATTGTACTTGATCCAAACTAAGATGTAATTAATCCTTATTGAGATTCATAATCCGGAAAACCCTAGGTCTCACATTCTGGATAACAGGTCCCATATCTATATTAAAAAATGTCAGTTATAGGATAATAGTATACCTGTAATGTTAATTGTAAATAAATATTGAAGATATTAAAGGAATGCATATTTTGTTTCTCTACTCTCTTTCAGGAAACAACATTCAATTTTTACAGTTGGAAACAATGAGAATCGTTCACAATTTGCCTTTCATTGTGTGTGCGAATATATTTTTCTTGGTGCAAGCATCACCAGTGGGGAAAAAGCTGCAACAAAGCCTAGCATCAGAGAAAAAGGCCTCATTAAATAGAGATGGTAAAAAAATTTTGCATCGTATCAAGCGTGGCTGGATGTGGAACCAATTTTTTCTACTTGAAGAGTACACAGGTTCAGATACACAATATATAGGCAAGGTCAGTATACTTTATTTTATCTTGTGTTTGATATTGGGTAGATAACACATCTAACAATGCACATATATCCTTTAACATAATTCATCAATGTAATAAAATACATTTGAATTAGGATTCCAGTTTTCTGGAAAAATCAGTACTATGCGGTTGATTTATCAAATATAAAACTGAATCCCAGCAGTGTGATATCTACAATGAAATACAGGTTTGGAATCCATTATCTGCAAAGCGATTATCCAGAAAGCTCTGAGTTAGGGAATGGCGGTCTCCCATAGACTCCATTTTATCCAAATCAAAAAAATAAATAAATAATAATTTTTCTCTGTAATAATTAAACAGTACTCCATACTTGACCAAAACTATGATATAATTAATCTTTATTGGAAGCAGAATCAGCTTATTGGTTTATTTAATGTTTGCATGATTTTCTAGTAGAATTACCGTATAAAGGTCCAAATTATTGAAACATCCATTA
The DNA here is from genome assembly GCA_038501925.1 of Xenopus petersii. NCBI lineage: Eukaryota > Metazoa > Chordata > Amphibia > Anura > Pipidae > Xenopus > Xenopus petersii. The sequence continues at coordinate 72,619,429 of CM076683.1, read as the reverse complement.
TATGGAAGACCCCAGGTCCCAAGCATTCTGGATTATAGGTATCATACCTGTTCAGTTTAAAAAAAGTGTTTTAAAATGTTAAATAGTTTAAAATTGGTTTAATGTAAAACTTTTCCATACATGTGAATTCATGTATTTGTGGTTTATTTGGAATAGTCAATTACAAAAATTGAATAATGCTTTTTATAACTTTTTTTTTTTACACCTTTTTATACATTCTATTATTCTTCTCAAAGAGCAGAGATTGTAAACTGCTTTCAATAGCAATTATATTTATTTATAATCCCATTACAATCTTTGGGAGGGGACTTCTCATTATACAATTTTTACCCCTTCCTATGGTATGGGGGCAAACTGCTGCATAATTATATACAGTGATGGCATTTATCTAGGAACGTTGTCATGTGTTATTATTAGTAATATGTCATTTATATATTCTCGAGGCATAGTGCAACACATTTTTTTCCAGGTGCATTAGATTGATGTCATACTGGGTTGCTCAACCTCTTACAAAGCAATACTCATAAGGAGATTAACTGTTGTGCCTCATGAATTCAATGATGGATGCAATCAGCACTTCTCTTCGCAAACAAGATTACTGTAAACTATCTTGAACAGTACAATTGTGCCATCAATAGTACATCAATACAATCATCCATTAAATGCCCAGAAAAGATTTTGAGAAATTGAGAAGAATTTAATAAGCAATGCAGCCTATACTTCCAGGTCTAGGATTTCAATATGGTCTGATTGGGTTTAGCCATCATAGCCATAGTTACATGCACAATAAATAATATTCTATTTAGTAATCAAATTGTATTTGTAATCCAAAATTATTAATTGGCATTTGATGACTATCTCTATTGAGGTCATGATTATTTTCTTGAAGTGAAAGAAAAATTGTATTTTATAGGACCAAATTATATGACTAAACTATTCTACTTTTATGAAGACAAAATATATGAGACTTAATAACCGTTCCACTCAAAACCGGAAAGGGCAATGCAGCAGGGCAAGAAAAATAGATGTTTCAAGGATAATAGTGATTTTGAATGCTTTTGCAAGTTATGACTAGCAACAATGTTTCCCTTTTAATTAGCTTTTTTCTTCAGTGGCTAAATGATTGCAAACCTCAGGAGGTAAAATGTCTATAATAGTTTAAAAGCAAACAGCTGACCAAGCTACAATGATAAATGAATGCACATATGAAGTCAACTATAAAAGCATTGCAGTGAGAGTCATTACAGTTTCTGTGTCACAACTAAGTTGAAAATTAAACGTGTTCATCACTTTGTATAGCCAATAAGGGTAATGTTCAAACAATAAAAACCGCAATTGGAATTTAGTTGGCTGAATGAAAGCACTGCCTGAATACAGATGTAACCCTCTTACAGCTAGACTATACAGTATTTAGTTACAAAAACATTCAGAAAAAAAGGTAGGAACATGATTAAAATTAAAAAAAAAAAAATATGCTGTTGTGTGAATGAATCCACCATGAATCCATCCAACTATTCAAATTTTACATATGAGCACTATATTTCAAGTCATAAAGCTGACAGCTTGCAAATGTAAATTATGGGGGAATTACTGAATGGTAGGCAGGCAGCCTAGGGCAAATGAGCAGTAAGACAGTGACACAGGCTTATTCAAGAAAAACGCACCAGTTTATTTTCCCACTTTTAAACATAAAACCGTTTCTTAAACAGACACATAAATCATAAAACAAAAACCTTGCCTACTTGTCCTTATCTTCAAATGTGTTAAGAAGTCCCTGACTAGACTGGGCCCCTTGCGAGTGACTAGCACAATAAAACAATGTAGTATGACTCACCCCTGTATTCACTTTCCTGTTAGAGTTCAGCTTTCAGGCTTCCCTCACTCTCTTAGCCAGACAAGATCGACCAATGCATGGTTCCACTCACCTTCTGCTTCGAGCAGACACAGGCAGCACTCCCACAGCACTTCCTCACACAGCCAAGTCTTTTACCTGCTGTGCCCTGCTGAGAGACCTCTTCAAACACAGCTTTGGGAGAAAACTAAAGTCTAGAGTGACCTTTTTTCAGCTTTTCTTGGTCACTCCAACAATATATATATATATATATATATATATATATATATATATATATATATATATATACACACACATACAAAGTATATATTTAGGGGCACATTTACTTAGCTCGAGTGAAGGATTAGAATGAAAAATACTTTGAATTTTGAAGTCTTTTTTTGGCTACTTCAACCTTCGACTACAACTTTGAATCGACGATTCAAACTAAAAATCGTTCGACTATTTGACCATTCGATAGTCTAAGTACTGTCTCTTTAAAAAAAACTTCGACCACCTAAAACCTACCGAGCACCAATGTTAGCCTATGGGGAAGGTCCCCATAGGCTTTCCTAGCAATTTCTAATTGAAGGAAAATCGTTCGATCGATGGATTAAAATCCTTCGAATCATTCAATTCGAACGATTTTTCCTTCGAACGTTCGATCGAATGAATTGCGGTAAATCCTTCTAATTCGATATTTGAAGTCGAAGCATTTAACTTCGATGGTCGAATATCGGGGGTTAATTAACCCTCGATATTCGACCCATAGTAAATAGTATATATATTGTGACATGCCACTGGCCTGCACATGCACTTTTATGGGGGAATTAGCGTTTGGTAGGCAGGTAGGATAGGATTTTTTTGAGCTAAGAGACAGGGACACTTCAGACAAAAACACAGGTTTATTATGCACTGGGCATTCCCAACGAAAAGGCAACAGAAAAGATGTTCAGGTTACAGTTCAACAACTTCACTGTAGAACATGCAGGGTACAGTTCAGCAAATATATTCTAGGGTTTTCCCCCCTCTGGTCGCTCACCATCAAGGAAAACTCTCACCCTCTTGCACTTTGAAGTATTTGGGCTTCACACTCAGCCCTGCTGGCTTACCCTCCTGGGACTCAGACTCACTAGCCTCTGCCAGTCCTTTCCTCTTTCTTTCCCACAATGGATTTAGGGGTCCGTTTACTAAAGTGCGGTAAATCTGACTTTAAGTTTCCTCATGTTATCGCTGAGAATATTTTACACCAGAAAATTTGCAGCGACTACGTTTACTAAACAGCGATACGCTCAGAAGTCATTGCGATCACTTGTGGTAACTACGTTAAGGAACCAGCTTACGTTAGCGGTAATTTTAGCGAGTTGCAAATTTTCTGGCGAAAAAATTACGTTTTTGCAAATATTTATACTATAAAATAGACTTGTTTTATGGCGGTTAAACATTTATGCATCATATAAACCCTTCTGCCAATAGAATCATAGGAACAAGAAATGATACCAGTCAATCTCTTTGCTTCATAGAAATACACAGTTTAATGTAGCCAATCACAATGAAACCAAAAAAGTGTAGAGGCTGATGAATCCTTGTACTGTGATGCCGCTGCCAATAATACGACTCTGAGCTGAAACTGCTGCTGTTGTAGCAGATAGAAGCAGAAGCCAAAACATCCTGTCAGCAATAGCTACAGATCTGTCTCCTGTCAGCAAAGAATGATGGGTAAAAAAAAAACAGTATTATGGGATATTTCCTGCCCCTTGAGAATTTTCTGGCGAAAAAAATACTTTTACGCCACTACAGAGGAGGTGGTAAAAGTTTGCGAATATTCTGCCGTTAATTTTGTCTTTAGCACATTTCGCTGTTTAGTAAACCATGAGTTAATGTGTACGTAGCGTTATTTTCAGCGAATGCGATAACTGGCGAACAATTATTCTTGCGCAAGAAAATTCGCAAATTTATATTTACCGCAGGTTAGTAAACTGGCGATAACATATTTGGCGAAAACTCTGTCTATATATTGTGTGAATATTTTTAACGCACTTTAGTAAACAGACCCCTTAGGCTCCAACCTCTAGAACTCTCTTGCTGGCAGCCAAGCTCCTTCTGCCCAGCTCTGTCTCTCACAGCCCCTCACTTCCCCTCACTCTAGGAGGTGTTTGGAAAGCCCTGAACTGTGCTCACACAGCTCTTTTACATTGCTCAGCTGACACTTAATTACCTGGCTGAGAGCGAATATTAACCCTACCTGAGCCAAATATTCCTTTGCAGCACATACAATGCATTTTAAATGCACTCTTTTACGTGCCTTTTGCCTTTTGTGCCCAAACACCCTGTCACAATATATATACTTTTTTTTTTAAACTAAGATATTTTCAAACTATTATTCAAAGAGACATATCAAGCTTTTTTAAATTTTAGTGGATTTATATAGTATTATATATTATTCATATCATAATGGAAATGTTATATGTTAAATGGACAAAAACAATATTATTAAACTGGGAGAAACTATAACAATCTCACAGATGCATTCCATGGAGACCCATCTATGGAAGTGATAGTGAACCTAGGCATGTACAGAGAAGGAAGTGAAATAGGGAAGAAGTAGAAAATTGGAAGGGTAGGAAGGGGTTAGGAGCGGTGGGGACATGCAGGAAGATTATATAGGGCTAAGTAGAACAAAGTTATTCTGGTGGGAACTTTTTCTTTTAGACAGTTTGATGTTCTTATATTGATGCCAGCTCTTCACAGTAGGCAGCCCAAAATATAATAACAGGTGCAAAAGGATTCTGCATACAAGCACTATTTCTCGTTAGGTAACATGGGGAGATTACTGCACAATTTTGGCTTGGCAATATTATATTGTAATAAAAATATCAGAAAGGCGTACATACTGCTGTTTCAATATTCAATTCTAGAACATTTGCTTTTATGACTCTAGTACTGATCACACAAACAATTAAAAAAGGACCAGGTGTACCCAGAACACATACGATTCACAGATGTGAACTATTGTGAAAATGAAAATTGAATATAAGCTTTATCACACTGAAATAAAAAACTTTCTAAATACAATCAGTTAAATATTCTGCATTATTTTAAGTTTATCTTCAATATCCTTTTCTCAGCGTCTGTTTCTCTTCATTCTGTCTACTTGCAGCAATTGGGTGTCAGATATTCATTGACAGTTAGATCCAATATATCTTATATGGGGGCTTCCTTTCCTAGCAGAGAATATTATAGCTCACTCAAATAACTGGTTCCACTACAAAAAAAAAAAATCAAACAACTGTTTTTTGCACAAATCATACATGAAGAGACATATGATGTCTGATGATTCTAATAGGGTGAGCTCTAATACATCTTCAAGGAAGTTATAGGCAAAAGGAGTCCCCTGAATAATACTTTGAAGGCTGGTGGGAGTTTTAGTTCGCAACTTTTTGGGGTAACCCATGGCTGAACAACTCTTTTTGGGGAATGTTCTATTTTCAGTTTATAGCCAGAGAATTTCAAATAGTAAAGAAATGCTGTAAAAATGTGACAAAGTGTTTTCAATACAGCCAGGCAAAAGTCTGACATGATATATTATTTTTACTCCTCTTTCATAGGGCAACAAAAAATACCATGATAATAACAGCTAGTATTATCAGCATAATTATACAGGGTTTCTGTGCAAATTACTAAAATGTTTGATGCCGCCGACAATGTTGACGCCAGTGACAATTTAATGACACCCATGGACAAAATAGGCGTGCATCAAATTGACGTCAATATACAGTAGTCACTGGCATAAATTCTAATGCCGGCAAATTGATGCAGGCATGAAAATTTGCATTTCGTGAATTTTCTGCAGGAAATTTGCACATTTTTCTGCGGAACGAAATGGAACAAATTCGCCCATCACTAATAACAAGCATAAGCTCCCAACACTGTAGATCATGGTAATTTCATGTTTCTTCCCTGCACCCAGTTAGAGCATAGAATATATACAAGAAAAAGATTGTGGGATTAATTCCATCGGGCTGATGAATTCAATGAAGCAGTCCTGTGGCATAATTCTGACAGTATAAGCTATTTATATCCTCAAAATAACTATCAAAAGCCCCACGTACAGTTCTGCACAATTGCATTATTTCCTACAAGATATGAGAAAGATTGGTATAAACTCTGCATATTGTACAATTTTAGTGATTCTCTCTTGAATTGCAGCAGTCAGGAAAAGTGTGAACTGAATCTTTTATCAAAGCCTTTTGGTTCATCCAATTTGCCAGTTTGTCACAATTGAATTGATTGCTTTGAGAGATGAATCCAGTTAATTTCTAAATTCCTATGGCCCTTAAAGTTCAGTGACAAAAATCAACAAATACATAGTTATTGTGCTATAGGGGAACAAAAAAAAAACCTTCAGAAAAAAATTAATTTGAGGAAACTACTAGTCAGTTGTTTAAAAGCAAATATCTTATTGGTTGCTATGGGATTCTGCTCTTGGGCGAACTTGGATCCTTTTATTACATAAGGGGGTATGTGTTTAAGTACCAGCATGTGGGCACATGAGATCAATTGCATTGCTAAACCACTAAACCATTAAAAATACATACATGGTAAGATCAGAGGCATATATAGGAAATATATTACAGTATATTGCTTGCAGTTTATGCTGAATTCATTATTTTAAGCCCCTTGCAATACAATATAGTCATAGGTAATAGGAATGTTCTTCCTAGAAAATGGAGCAACCCAATCTCCCATCTAATGCAATCAAGGCCAAAAATAAGAGTTAGCATTTATATTTTATATAAAAAAAATATTTTTATTCCATTAAAATAGACCTACTGAAATCAGAGCAAATAGACTGATAATTTAATTTGTATTCAGCATTAATAATTTTGATTGAAATTTCATATCAATCCCAATGCACTGTGTATATTTATAGATCGGAAAGTACTTTACATTCATAAATAATTGCTTTCAAATTAGTAAAGTATGTCTATCTAACTGAATGATGGATTGCACTGACAGTTTTTTTAAATGTAATGGCATGATTGTCCAAGGAATGTAGTGACACTTTCCAAAATTAGAAATTATCATTGTAAACAGGAACTTTAAGCAGATTGTGCGTGGCAGCATTAAGCAGCTGGAAGACTTGATAATTGCTGCATGACAGAAGAGAAGTTATGCTGTAGCTCATTTAGTGTTCTACTGTATTCCCTCACCAGATGTGATGTAGACAAAATAAATCAATAAATATTTTGGTGTAATGTAAAAGATTTAAATGGATCCTTCCATGTAAGGCAGGATAACAAATACAAGGGATTCTAACATATAGTAGTAGAATATGCTTTATGCATATCCTAAATAAAGTATACAGTATAGTGCACGTAATAGTCTTTCGGGGGAATGATGTAAGTCGGTAATGGACAAACTATTTTCAATGCAAAAATGTATGCCTTTGCACAAGCAAACTTTCCTTTGCGCAAATTTAATATAGCTTTTGCCAACCCGGAAATTGTTTATCAACCACTTCCTACAGTGGAAGAAAGGTTGAAAATGTCATGGTTTGCGCCACTGTGCAGTTTAAGTAATAAAACTTTTAAAAAGTTCCTATGTGCTCTACAAGATTACAACACCTTCAAGTACTTCTTAAAAGTAGTGAAATGTGCAATTAAACTTCTAGATGCAATATCTAAGAATGAATATTACATTGCAAAATGCTAATTTTTGTTATTTGTGCAAATAGTTTTTCTCTTTGCAACTGTTATTCCCCCTTTATGTTTTATTCGTAAATCCTCTTTTTTATTTCCTATGTAGGGTTATGTCTAAGTGCTCACAATTCCCAGATTTTATGCATACCCTAGATAAAGACAATAGTGAACACAATGGGGCAAATTTACTAATGGGCGAAGTGACTAACGCTGGTGAAAATTCACCAGCGTAATGTCATTTCGGGACTTCACCGATTTACTGATGGGGATGGCGTAAATTTGCTAGCGAAGGAGACTGTAGTGCTACTTCGCATTCTAATGCAAGGCGAATTTTCGCTCTGGCAAATGGACGGAACTATGCAAATTCACTAAGATGCGGATTTTAATGAATGTTACCTCTTGCGCCAGACCAGGCGAAGTGCAATAGAGTAGATAGGAGTTCCTCAAAAGTAAATGTCCCAAAAAAATGCTTGCGACTTTTCAGTTTTTCAGGGTGATAGGCTGCAAAAGATCGTACATTTTTTTAGTGTACCCGGCTTCTCCCCTACATTTCCTTACATATGACACATAAACTGTACACTGGGCACATGTCTAGGGCATTATAACATAATATATATATGCAAATATAACACATTTTCTTTTATTAAGGTTCCCTGGGCTTGTGTATTGTAATGTATTTGTTGCAACATATACGTTTATTGAAATGTAACTTTCCGCTGTATGCACATTAGCCAACGCTAGAGCAACTTCACTTTGCTTGCCAAATTAACGCAAGTGAAACTTCGCCATCGTTCGGCACCCTGGACGCAACTTCGCATTTTACTGAATTAGCTTTGTCCTGGCAAATTTTCGCCTGGCGAAGTGTGGCAATGTGAGCGAAGCCATTGCTGGCGAATTTCCGCTGGTTAGTGAATTTGCCCCAATAGGCATTGGACTGCATTTATAAGGTTTGTTCAGCGCATAATCATTTGTAAATGGTTATCTTGCCTATGTTTTTTTCCTGAATGCTAAAATAGTCCACGGCTGTAGCCGTCCAGTTTTTTTTTTTTTTTGCCGATCCGCATTGTGAGCTAATTTTTGCAAATGGATCCCTAATGAGACAGGTGTTTGCGTGAGTGTGGTGACTGTGCTCGAAAATAGTGTTTGCAGTAATTTAAATTCACAATTTGTGAAACTGATTCGCAAATATTTTCTCCGCCACCAAATGTGTGGTGTAACTCAAATGCAGAGTGATGTTCATATACAAGCATTGTGCAGGGCACACAGTGAATATATGTGCCCTGTACATGGTTAGATGTATAAAGCTGTATAAGAGAAATGTATTAATGAGGTTATTTTCTAAAGTCTAATTTTTTTACACCCTTCAGGCAGCACATACATATGGGGAAAGCTCTGATCCAATCCCCTGGCAGGACAGAACAAAGTACAACCAATCAAAAAACCTATAATACACCCCCCTCATAGCTCCCAGCAGTGTTTTTTTCTGTCCTGTTCCAGTGTAGGAAGTTTCAAAGGGACCTCCGGTCCGAAGAGCCAGACTGGATAGAGTCTGAGGGCCGTATGAGAGACCACCTAAGGGTGGGTCACTCAGGGAGATTGTACTTGTCCCTTAGGCATACTTGGCATTATGGTTGCAGTCCCTGTATCCCCTGTGGGGGGTAGATTTGATTTACTGGTGTTCCTGCATTGCCAGACTCCATCCTCATAGTGCAATGTGATTCGTGAGCAGACGCGAGCTGATGACATAATCGACACCAGCGCAAGTGGCGATCGGCTTCAGGAGGAACAAGGCGGTGTGGTGAGTAATGAAAGGTTTTTATCACTTCAGGGGGAAATTGAGAGCTTCCCAGGAGGGTATTTAATCCATGCTGGTGTATCTACTTGTGGCTGCTGGTTCCCGCTTGTTTCTGCAGTCAGTGCTGCCAGGCTGTGTCATTGTAAGGTTATGTGTACATATGCTAATTACAAGAGGAAATTAAAACACAATGTCTGTGTTCAATGTCAACAGCCTCTGCCTGAAAGTTATGAAAGGTGTAAATGTGAAGCATGTTTACATCCACCTGCAAAAGATCCTGTGTCTAATTTCTAACATGGTTTAAGCAGTTTCTTTCTGATACAATGACTGGAATAAAATCTTCAACACTAACTGCTTCTGTTGCCACTAGGGAACAATTACAATCATCAGACACTGAATCAGAATCCAGTAATTTGGAAGAATCAAGGTCTTCCTCAGCTTCAACCTCAAAAACTAAGAAAGATTAACTTTTTCTTTTCCCTGTGTAGAAAGTTTCAAAATTGATAAAAGAAGTTAGAAAGGTAGTGAGTCATAAAGATGCGACAGAATGAAAATATATATTCCTGCAGCAAGGTGCATTCCCTTGCTGCAGACTTTCAGACATTCTCATGCAGTCTCATTTCGGAAAGCAATGAGAGTTCTGGGCCTAATAACAGCCTTGATAGAGGCCATTCCTTGGGCGAAGGAAAAAAAATCCGCTCCCTTCAACAGGAAATTCAACTTGAAAAAGGAGTTAGTTTGGTTAGTACACCAGGTAATTGTCTCAAGGAAAATACTTCATGAATCCAAAGTTTGTTTCAGTGACAATGGATGCATCTGCATAATACAAGAGAAGTGGTCAACATTGGGAGAAGCTCACTCGTCAATTTTCAAGGAACTCAAAGCAGTCAGATTAGTTTTGAGGAAATTCAGCAGGCAGCTCAAGAATCAGCATGTTCTGATACACTCAGACAACCTGGTAATGGTGTTGTATCTTAACCCGAGATAGATTTAATGGCATCAAAGGTGAACAAGAAACTTCCCCTCTTTTGCTCACTAAGGAAGTCAGACAATCCAACATATGTGGATGCAATGTCGATTCAATGGTCATTCAATCTGGTGTACATCTTTCCCCCATTGCCCATGATTCAGAGGTTCTGCAAAAGATCAGGCAGGATCAGTCTTCAGTAGTTATGGCCGCTCCTTTCTGGCCCAGGAGGAATTGGTTCTCAGATCTCATGTTCCTATCCAAGGGAGAATTCTGGAGGATTCCATGGAAAAAGGATCTTCTCTTGCAAGTGCAGGTAAAACACCCAGATCCATCCAAATGGAGTCTAGCAGCTTGGAGATTGAGAGGGAATTATTGACGGCTCAAGGTCTTTCCCAAGAGGTTGTAAATACTCTTTCCATAAAACCCTCCACAACCCAGGTGTATAGGAGAGTCTGGAAAGTTCTTTACTCATGGTGTTCAGAAAAAGATCTTTCTGCAAAAAATTGTCCTATTTCTGGAATTCTTCAGTTCCTGCATGATGAGTTTTCTAAAGGTTTGAAACCCAGTACTTTAAAAGTTCAAGATTCAGCACTCTCGTATTCTATGAAAGCAGTCTTGAGGTTTAGGCCAAGAATCCATTCGATAGTGCCTCAGTGGGATCTAAATTTGGTGTTGTCCCTGCTATCTGAAAGCAATTTGAACCTTTGCAGATGGCATCAATGAAGCACTTGTCTTGGAAGATGACTTTTCTTGTGGCCATTACATCTGCAAGGAGAGTTGGGGAGTTACAAGCATTAGCAGCAATTCCCTCTTATACAACTTTTTTTCAAGTCAAAATGGTACTGAGAACCGTATTTTACTCCAAAAGTTCCTCATCAAACATAAATGCTCAGATAATTCTACCGGCCTTCTGTCAGCAATCGGAAAATGCTAAGTAGAGGAAGCTTAGTACTTTGGATATGTGCAGGTGTTTGTCAGTATATCGATAAGACAAAGCCATTTAGATCCACAGATCATCTATTTGTTCTATTCACAGGAAGGAAAAAAGGAGTAAAAGCTGCAAAGTCTACTATTGCCTCATGGTTAAAAAATACAGTATCATTGGCATACTGTGTATCAGGGAAAGAACGTCCTTCTCAGTTGAAGGCACATTCTACTAGGGCTGTTTCCACATCCTGGGCAGAGAAATCATCTGTAAATTTTAATGAAATTTGCAGAGCAGCATCTTGGAGCAATGTCCATACATTCGTCAAACATTGTAGGTTGGATATTACAGCCTCTCAAGAAGCAGCCTTTGGCAGCAGAGTATTAAAAGCAGCTCTTCAGTCATAATGTGATGGTCCCTCCTGTAGTAGCTTGCTAAATGCCATATGTATGTGCTGCTTGGAGGATGTAAAGAAAACTGAAAATTTGTCTTACCTGAAATTTTCCTTTTCTTGAGTCCTTAAGGCAGCACAATTATCCCTCCCTATTAAATATTTATGCATCAAGTTGGTCTGGTGTGGTTACTTCTACTTTTTTAGCTTGAAAATTAACCCTGCTGGGAGCTATGATGGGGATGTATTATAGGGTTGTTGATTGGTTGTACTTTTTTCTGCCCTGCCAGGGGATTGGATCAAAGCTTTCCCCATATCTTATGTGTTGCCTTATGGACTCAAGAAAAGGAAAATTTCAGGTAAGACAAATTTTCACAACACAGAATATTTCACAAAAACCCAAAAGACAGGCACAGCAGTGCAGTATTTTAGTGTTCAGGAAAAAACATGGGCAGTACAACCAATTTGCAAATAAATATGCACTACGTGAAATTTATAAATGACCCACACTGGCTCCAAGCACAGCTATAGAGGCATGAAAGGAGTGTGCTTTTGGACACAAGTACCTTTAATGAATGCCATTTTATATGCAGCGATTGTGCCCATTTTTCTAGACTGAAATTGTACTTGTGAATCTTAATTGAACCCCATGTACTGCAGGTTGAGAGACAACAGACTGAGGGATCAGACAGATACCAGTCTTGTAGTTCCGCATAGATGCTCTTGGTGCTCCAAATGAGTACAAGGGGCATATTTATTATGCTGTGTAAAAAAAAGGGGGTATAAAAAGTTGTGTAAAAGAAATGGTGAATCTGTGTGTAATTTTACACCATGCAAATGCCAGATTCGATACCATTATTTTGCATTGCTTCCGGTAGAAGTCAAATAAGAAAAAAAAACCTTAAGATTTTTATGCCCTTTTTAAAAACGAATAAACCTGGTTTTAATAGACAGTTCCATTTACTGAAAATGTCATTTTAAATTACCGCTTTAAATCTGACTTTTAGTCATTTGGCATAACATTTACTTTGATGTGTTTATTGATTTATAATTTAATATTGCATTCCATATAGTTCAATAAAAATTTGAACAAAAAGAACAAAAACTAGGCAACATTATTTTTAAGATGTTACATGATTTATATGCCAACATTGCTTGCCTGATATTGAAGCCTTGGTGACAAAATATTTCATTGCTAATCTATTACTTAAATTACACATTTTATTATTACACACACACATATATATATATATATATATATATATATATATATATATATATATATATATATATATATATATATTGTTCATTTTTAAAGATCTTGCATTTATTACCTCTCTCTATATGTTGCATATTAAATAGTGCAGACTGTCAAGTTGTGCAAGTTAATAGTGTCTATTGAAACTGCCAATCAGCAATGCCATCTGTTCTAAAAATGTGAACATGTTGTAGGTATTAATTTGCAACATGTACCTCTGTACAGATACAGTTGTTTTAAAGCAAATAAAAGTTAACAAAGCAGTGCAGTCACTAAATAATAGTCTTTTTAAACCTTCCATAAACCTTTCCTGAAATCTCACATTGTTTGTCTTTGATCACTGGCCACTGGCAGATACTGTAAAACTGGACATTAAGTACATAGGGAGGGCCAACTGTGTTATCTTTAAGAATTGGTTCTGCAGGATCTTTAGTAATAGGTTTTTATTAATTTTGGGGGTATGGATCCAGATTTTTCAGGAGGGAAGAAATGCTTCCAGGTAAAGTTTGTTGTACCGCGTTAGCCAGCTGAAAAAAGTTCTCCAGAATCATAAAGGTTTGCATAAGTATGTATTCCCACACTTTGTGTTCATTTTCTGTTTTGAAATTGCCTTTAATAACAGACAGGCTATTAAATGGAACTATTAAAATGTATACCTACTTGTGTGTCTAATATGTTATTGTTTATTGTAAACTGGTGGTAATTGGTCCATTTTCTGAGGCTTTGTCCAGTCTCTCTAATGTTAATGCCTCTTGTTGGACATTTAGTGCATGTTATTGCATAAACCACATTGCTGGATGAGCAAGTGTAGTAGCCATGTACACATTATTCCTCTAGTGTGAGGAGAGGATGTGTGGGCATGTCTTGCATCTTTTCCTTCTACATGGGTAGGTTGCATTGTTAGTGGGTCCTAAAAGTGAGCTTGTTATAATAAGTGGATCAGGAAATATAGTATGTAGCCTTTTTATTTTTTTTTTTTTTTTTTGTAGTGTACCTTGTAGCTCTACAAATAGCTAAATATGCTATGCTGTCTCTTTAAGGACTGGTATTTTTTTTCTTTTATTTTTTTATTGCTTTTTGTATAAATGCTCATTTCCTGTTGGTGATTAAGTGCCCTTGTGGGTATGAAACGCCTAGGGTGGATGGAAATGCAAGTATACTCTTTTAACTTTGAATAATAATATATATATTTTTACTAAAATATTTTGGTCCTGCGGATCCATTTGAGTGCCAGACAGCCCTGATCTTTTTTCTAAGTATAAATTCAATCAGGCTTACAACAGTATCAGATAGTAGGCTGTTGGTCCATTTTGTGGGCTTTGTTGGTGTTTATGGATTCCACATCCATTGTTGCCAAAATGGTGCCCTCTGCAGGTGCATTTCCAGCTGTAACGCTGCCTGAGGGGACATTTGCAATGTCGCCCCCCCCTGCCAATTACACTTACCTTACCATCGCTGACATCTGTCGGGGGGGCACATCGCTAGTGCAGAGAGCGAAATTGCGCTTTCTGTGCTACAAAAGCTGAAATTTCGGTTTCATAACCGAAATTCGGCTCTAAAAGTTACCAGGAGCAACTTTTTGCCACCCCTGGTAAATTCTGGGGAGCATGGCAGAAACACCCCTGGCCCTCTGGTAAGAATCTTATGTTTTAATTTGTTTAGGAGATGGTGCCCTGTAAATAGCTTGTAGTATGTCTTACCAGGAGTTTTACAATTTGTTCGACCCAGCCTGGTATGTTCTCTGTCAGTGTGTCGATGCCATAGATGCCTCATTTTAAAAACAGAAGGAAGAAATGCTGTAATATTTTTTAAGATATTTTCTTGTTTCTATTTTTTCTCTTTTTAGTTACATACTGACCATGACAAAGGTGAAGGAAATTTAAAATACATACTGTCTGGAGATGGAGCTGGTAGCGTATTTGTTATCGATGAAAATACTGGTGATATCCAAGCTGCAAAAAGACTGGATAGAGAAGAAAAGTCAATGTATGTGTTACGTGCTATGGCAATAGATAGAAAGACTGGAAAACAAGTGGAACCTGAGTCTGAGTTTGTCATTAAAATACATGACATTAATGATAATGAACCAAAGTTTACAAAGGATGTTTATTATGCAAGTGTTTCTGAAATGTCTGAAGTAGGTAAGTATAGAATGACAAAACTTCTATTCTCACTATTTAAAATTTATTGAGTTTATTTCTAATGCGGTCTAATGACTTCATGCAAGTATGTACTGTGCCCTGGAAATTGAATATGTATTACAAGACAATAAATACTAACAGGAGAGTTTGGATGTACCTATGACGGTTCTACAATGCAGGAAATGGGGTCCAAAGTCCCACAGACTGTTACTCTAACATATAACAGATTGTTAGTCATTCCCTTTTCCGTGCCTTAGAAATAGAAAGAATAGAAAGTAATTGCTCTTTCTTTATAATTATGTGTAACGCATTGTTTTTGTTTATTTTAAGAAGGGATACTATTTGTTTTCGAGTGCTCCAACTATTAAAACTAAACTAAACCAGCATGTTTCAAACATATTATGCAGTGTTAAAGCAAACTAAGTACAGGTACATTATCCTGAAACTCGTCATCCAGAAAGCTATGAATTACAGGACAGTTAGACTCCATTTTAATTAAATAATTCAAAATTTCTTAACATATTTCCTTTTTCTTTGTAAAAACAAAACAGTAATTTGAACTTGATTCCAGCTAACATTGAATTAACGGATTCACTTCCAGCTGACAATTAGCTGACAATTATTGCCAGACAGTTTTTAACATTTTAAGCTGTTTCACTTTAAGGGCCTTTTCAGAGAAGGTCTTTTAATCCACCCAATATATTGTTTTCAGAACAATCTAAGCTTTCAAAATAAGCTAACACCCTAAATACAAAAGCCTGGGGTCATCTCAACAGTTTGATGCCCAATATGCATAGGTTTACCTAAGTACATTGCATATAGGGCCCCCAAAATCAAGAGACCCATATGATGTTTCATTTGTGCCATTTCAGCTACTGCAAAATCAAAACATTTACAGAATTTTATGAGAGGTAAAGATACCAAAAACTATGCTCACCCCAGAAAGACATATGTTTTTGGAAGTGTTGACTGGCCATGTCAAAAGTTGTTATGGTGGGTGAATGAGCAATTTTGCAATTACAACAAATCTATCAGGGGACAAAAGGTATTAGACTTTTACATAAATAAAGTGATCTTGATAATGGACCTAAATTTGACATGATTTCAGAATATCTGTAGTAAGGCTTTATAACCCTTACTTGCCAAATAATGAAGCAAGATTAAACTATTTATTTTTTTAAAAACCGGTCTGGGAAATATATATATATATATATATATATATATATATATATATATATATATATATATATATATATATATATATAAATACAGGGTTGGATTGGGCCTGCTCCCCTGATTGGCTGCCACTTAGAGATTTTGTGCTGCAGTAGCACATGCGTTCGGCGCTCCAATGTTTGCGCATATGCACAGTGCTCCGGAAGTTGCATATTTTGGTAGTCAATCTTCTGATGCCTTAGATTTCAAATTATATGTATTAAAAATCATATCAAACCGTAACAGATGCAACAGATCCACGTTGTTTCATGGGTTGTTCCCCTTTCCTCAGGATAACCACCGAAATGTTTTGTGCAGAGATCTCAATAAACAAAAAAGTTTTTAGCACAGTTGCTGGATTTGAGTGCCTTCTATTACCATTTGATATATTTTACTAGGCATTGGACTCCAGGGCAACGGAGTTCGTGGATTTGAGCACCTACCGAATATGAGAACATAATCACAAAAGACTGGGAAGTATTTTCATTATTAAAAATACTATCTCCTTTTTATCCCAGTAATTGCTTTGTGTTTATAATTCACATTTAGATGGTGGACCCCTTTATATGTAAACTATGATCAAGAGAACAAATTGGTGTCCTTTGGTCTCCATCTGTCTATGCCAAATGTTCAAATAATGGTGATTAACTAATGCTTCTTTAGCCTAATGATTTTATATGAATGAAATGCGTTCAAGTTATATAACACTCATTTCATTTGTGATTTGATCTGCACATCAAGCTGTATTATTTTCATCATTTAATTACACTGGAAAATAAAATTACTTAATGCAATTGCAAGAAGAAAATATTAACCAGAATCAATACAGGTAACATTGATTTCAGAATTCAATTTCTACATAAGCTTTCTTTGAAAAGACTTTTATACATTATTGTATGAAACAGAAACAGGTCAATATACATTGCAATAGAGTGCTTCCTACTAGACATAATGATAAGCATGCAACATATCCTAAGAAAACTCATCAGTGAAATGGAAGATTGCACTATATAAATAGAGTTCCAAGTCATTTACTTACCCATTAAGGTTTGTGTTTTGCTGACAACATGAGTTGTTTAATTTTGTTTACAATTGTACACAGTTGCCAAATGTTCAAACACTTTTTAATCTGTTCTATATTTGCAAACAATCTTTAGTAATGTAACATACTCTTCACACAGAAGACCAGGAAATACTAACTACTGACTGTTTGTTGTGGGGTACTAAAACAAGGTTAACTTTTTCTGTGTTTCTAAAAACCGAAATAGTTGCAAGTTTATATAATACAGTAACCCTTTCTTGGTACACTCCACTAGAACAGGCTGACACTCATTGCAATAGATTTTACCTGTAGAAATCCAACTGCCATGTCTGACGAAGGGGCACGCCCCGAAACGTTACATACATCATATGACAAAATAAACATGCAGGGGATCTCAACGCTACACTTGCCGTTTGTGTTTGGTAACCTTCTTGACTCCGTAATTATTGGGAGAGGTGCTGACCCCTCCAGCCAACACAGGGCATTCGAAGTTTGGAGAGAATTAGGGGAATCAGGAAATCTTGTTTGCTTTGAGCTATACTAAGCCAGTCAGTGTTGCTTACAAGCCCTTTCACTTTCTTTACTGCTCTTTCACTCTCTCTGTTGATGGAAGTTTTTGCAGACGCTCCTTTATAACATCTACTGGCCCTCCCTGTAAAGTGGATGCCAAAGCTCCCAACAAACTTTACACCTATACACCTATACATATTGGGCATCATACTGTTCAGAGGACCCTAAGCTTTCATATTTGGGGTGATTTCTCTTGATACCTAAAAGTATGCGGGTAATACGATGCTGCAGGTTAGAGATTTTGAGGTGATTTTTGGAAATGTCGCCAAAATCACCAAATTTAGGAATGGTTTGCGGCTTGGTACTTTGTAGTACAAAGACATGCATACCCAATTTAGATTCGTGGGAATGTGTACTTTCCGAAAATATATGGTTTTCTGGGGTGAACTTACTTTTTTTCTACTTTTGCCCCCCCCCCAAACGATGTAAATGTGTTGATTTTGTAGTACCTGAAATGACAGACCATATGGGGTCTTCCATTTGGGGCCCCCTATATGCCACGTGCTTGGGTACACCTATACATATAGGGCATCAAACTGTTCATTTGGCCCCAGGTTTTTATATTTGTGGTGTTTTACATTGATACCTAATGATGTGTGGGAGATATGATTCTGTAGATTGGAAGCTTTGAGGTCATTTTTCAAAAAATTCCCCAATTTCTATAAAACATTATAACTTTAGGAAACAATTGCAACTTGGTAGTTTGGAGTACAATGATATGTTTACCCATTTTTGATTCACCAGAATCTGTTCTTTCTAATAATGGGTAGTTTTCTAGGGTAAACCTACTGTTAGTGGAATGTTTGGCCTTGAAATCAGAAGTATGCCGTTTGGGGAGCGGTGCTTTGGAAATTTGGTAGTGTACTGCTTGTAGATTTTGATCTATACAAATGAGAAATCTCCATAAAACTATATATATTTGGTATTGCTGTGTTCAGGAGACATAGACCTTTCCAAATCATCTGTGTTCTCATACATAAAGTAAATGATGTTTCTGATATATATGATTGTTCTTTGTGAAACATGATTTTTTTCATTTTATTGGACACTTAGAAGCCTATATTTTTTTTACAGAAGTAGAATTACACCAAAATTCTTGCATATTTTGAAAGTTCAGGTTGTCCTGAAAAAAACTAAAGACCGCCCCAGCAAAGGCCCTTAAAGGGAAAGAGTGCAAAATATCTAAAAACTGCTTGGCAGTAGATGTTCGCATATAGGACAAAACGGCTGGCAGGGAAAGGGTTAAGGTTACACAAGAAATAGTTGTTTGTTAAATACAGCAATAAAGCATTTTCTCATAAAACAATATTTAAGTAATATTTTCCATGGAGCAATATGCTAACAATGCTTTTATGATTGTAGATTATAATGGGACAACATCAATAAAAGTAGACCTTGCATTAGAAAAGTATGGGCACTCCTGATTTAAGGGTTTAAATGCCAGTTGAACTCAAAAAGCCACTTGGTTGAGTAGTGATGGAGTTTGCATGTTATTATTCATGTTTAATGAATGTTGAATGCTTCATCCAGGGAATGTTTCCAATCGCCATTGGAGTCAGGAAGGATTTTTTTTTTTGCCTCTTGAGGCAGTGGCTTCAGGCTGGGTTTTTTGCCTTCCTCTGTATCAAAACAGTGTATATATGATAATGTATTTTAAGTTTTATTTGTCACAGCAGTGGTATGACTTTGCCAGAGTACTGCACAGTTAAATTTAGAAGAGGGAAAAAGGAGGTACTCTCTTGTGACTGCACAGTGGGTTGATTGATTTCAACACTTCTACTGCTTGTGCTAGGTGACAGCCAGCTTGGATTTCCTATCATCGAGACACTGCATATTCCGAACCGACAGCAGGGCTGCTGAATTTCTCTCATGGTGGGAGATGCAACTCTTGCTTGTAGCAGAGTTTGGGGCCATCTTCTCTGTAGGTAGAGGCAGCCTAATACTCAGTCAAGTCAGGAGTGCCATACCATAGTAGCGATCTCTTATGGAATTCTGGCTTTGAATATTGCCTTGGGGTGAGGCTGGCATGGTCGTATTTATTTGATAAAATGTGAATAAATGCTGTGGCCATTTTCACCATTTCTGGCTCCTGATATTTCATTATGATATGTAACAAGGGGGTTCAATGGGATAGCTGAAGGTGAAGGTTAATTGAGGAGTCCCCTTGTCAAACATTTTCAAGGTAATACAGGGATCTCTTTTAGACAGTTAAGCCACACTGTTATAGGGGGTTCACTTTACTATATCTCATATCCATTTAACATTTCTTGAAAAGCACCTAAAGGAGAAACTCCTGTACTGATAAAAGGCAGAGATAACAATATAGTCATATATATTTGTGAAATTGCTTGCAGTGAAAAAGCAAGTGTCCTTTGGTTGTCCTACCAGGAATTTCTGCTTGCACACCAGTGTCTCTTTTTTTGTTATGAAGAGATAACGTATTTCAAATATGCTTTATTCAATGCAACTTCAAACATTAATTAAAACTACAAGTGAAGAAAACATCTAGTCCGGTTGTAATTGCTTATATTGTTCTGATTCTGAGAATGTAGCCCAGGCTGCCCAAATTTTTGTAAACGATTCTTGTTTCTCATGTACAGAGCTGAGTTTTTCTTCCATTCGCCTGTGTCAAAAAATTTGGACGCATGTCTAAAAAGTCGATCATGTCAAATTCGCCACGTGACAACACTATTCAGAGAACCATTGACTTTAACACCGGTGTCAAAATTGAAGCTGTTTAAAACTCCCATCACCTCTAAATTTGAATAAAATAAATCAAATTTTTTAACTTTGGGTGAATAAGCTGTATTCAAATGATTGATTCGAGTTTGGATTTTATTCGACTGAATTCAAATCAAAGTATTTTCCAAAAAAACCTTTGGTTTTTCAAAGTCCACCAAATGACTCCAAAGTCCAACGTAGGGTAAAACAGCAATTTGGCGGGTTTTAGATGTTGAATAGTTGAAGTCAAATTTTTAAAAAAAATATTACATATAAATTTCAATATTCAAATTTTCAAATTTTTGTCAAATTCTATTCGAATTTGTACTATTCCCTAGTCAAAGTACACTAAAATTACTTCAAAAATCTAATTTTCACCTCGACCCTTGATAAATCTGCCCCTCAATGTAAAAAAAAAATAAACATTTTGAATTTTTTCAATCTGCCCCTTAGTTTATTATAGTTGTGTATTGCATTTGGTGGTGTTTTATTGATGGGCTTAATACAAATGTATTTTGTTCAAAACTCTTAAATCATAAAAAAATATTAAAATGGAGATAACTATGATGATGTTCTTATTTTTCCTGCAGGAACTTCTGTAATTCAGGTAACTGCCTTAGATGATGATGACCCTTCATATGGAAACAGTGCCAAGATTGTATACAGCATTATTCAAGGACAGCCATATTTCTCAATAGACCCTGAATCAGGTTTGTCTTTAATTTTTGTATTACTCATTTATTTCCATTTTAATGAAACACATATTTTTAATTAACCAGTTCCAGAATCATTGATATCTGGACCAATATATAATATATATATACTATGTATACCATGTATACCATGTAGTCAATGAAGGTAGACCAGAGTGGAATTTGTTTCTATTCTAAGTTATTGAACTAATTTGCTATTCAGTTACTTTCTGCCTTGTTTTTCTGAATCAGAACACTCTGGGAGGAAATGTAAAAGAGATTTGAACATGTAATGGTAAACACAGGTGTGGGACTGGATGCATATTCCAGGGTACTAACAAACTTAGTTATGTGGTTGACAAACCTCTTTGTTTATTTATTTTTTTTAAATCTTTGAGGTCTGGTATAGTACCAAAAATCTGGTGAAATGCTTATGAGGTGCTGCTATTAAAAAAGGGATCCAATTTTCAGCCTGAAAACTATAGGTCTCTTAGTCTGTGATCAGTGGTAGGAAAGCTTTTGAAAGGGATAATAAGGGATGGGATACATGACTAGCTTGATTACAATGCTGTGAGTTTGTGCCAGCAAGGTTTTATGAGACAGATTTTGCCAAAGTACTGCAATTTAATTTTTTTGAGGGGGTGAGAAGGAACATTGACTCTGGATGGCATTTGATACAGTACCACACAGAAGGGTAATTACTAATTAAAGGGAAATTGGCCTGGAACACAATATGTGTATTTGGATAGAGAATTGGCAGAAGGGTAGATTGCAAAGTGTGGTGGTAAATGAACATTTTTGATTGGGCCAGTATTGTTACTGGAGTACCACATGGGTCTGTACTTAGTCATTTTGCTTTTTAACTTGTTTGTTAATGACCTGAAGGTGGGCATTGAAAGTACTGTTTGTATTTTTGCTGATGAATGTAAATTATGCAAAACTATAAGTTCCTTGAAGGATGCTGCCACTTTATAGAGACATTTGACAAAATTATAAAACTGGGCAGTAAACTGAAAAATTAGGTTTAATATTGATAATTGCAAAATTATGCACTTTGCTAGAATAATACAAAGTACATGTATGCTATACATCCTTAATTGAGAAGGATGTATGGATTTTTGTAGATAACAAGTCGTCTAACTCGAGGCAGTATAGTGCACATTCAATACAAAACACCATTTCTGTAGAATTCCAGTCACTATGGATGACTGTGGGTCCAGGTGTACATGCCCCATACCTTCAGCCAAGGAGAGTAATCACATGACTATGCAGAAGAAAGGCTGGCACAAACTGGACCTCAGTCGAAAATGCATCTTGAAAAGTTTTATTAACAAGAAATATTACACCATATTGTGTTACAAAAAGCCTGATTTGCATTCGTCCCCCTCCCTGTCTTGTTGTATTACGTGTAAATATGTAAAAATAGCAAAATAAATTTCTTCATCCTATTCTAAAAATTTGTAGCATAAAGCAATTCATTCATTGCAATTCCAAATTAGTTATATAGCTTATAACTTGTATTAAATGTAACAAACAGTGTGTGGGTCCAATTAAGCGAGCACTAAGAGATAGAATACGAGAACATTTAATAATATTACTATGAAAAATGTAACAGCAATTGCAAAACATTTTTCTGACTGTTCTAATAGGTCACTTACTTATTTTTCAGTTACGGGTTTAGACTGATCCCAAGCCTCAGAGGGGGCGATTTGGTGGCTGAGTTATTAAGAAAAGAAACAAAGTGGATCTTCTACTTCAATACTAGACAGCCAAATGGAACCAACTTGGAATTTGATGTCTTGTTATACTTGAATTTTAGGGTTAGTTTGTATAGCTATGCCCATAATCTTTATTCTACTTATGTTAATTGCATTTTGTGTGTATATGATGTATAAATCTTTAAATATACAAAAACCATTCCATGGCTACGAAAGCAAATAAAGTATTCATAAATTTTCATCTTGAGTACGCAGTGCAGTTTCAGCTCCAGTCCTTAAGCTGGAGAGATTTGTGACTAAATTGGTAAAGGGATGGCAGATTTAAACTATAAGGGTAGACTCAAGGTTAAGGTTGAGGTTGTTTTCTCTGGAAAAAAAGACATTTGCAAGGGGAAATGATCACTCTTTACAAGTATGTTAGAGGGCATTGCAGGCAGACAGCATAAAAGAAACCATTTGAGGACTGCTTTTGACTTGTATTCAAAATAATGGTATACTTTAGTGGAGCCAAAATAAATGACACACTTTTATTAATTGCCAGTTTATACCTGTGATTTCTGTCATCACATAACAAGGCATTATGCACAAGAACTGCAATCAGATTCAGACTGCTTTATAATATATCTCTGCCACTGCCTGTTTCTAAAGCAGATGAAAACTAAATGTTGTATGGTTGTTTAACGTTTTTCAAGTTATCCCTAAAGTAGAAGGTCCAGTCTAATGTTCCCAATAAAAATTATGACCATAATATGTGAAGTGACTGAACAGCTGATGGCATAGCTGGCAGTTTCAGGCAGTAGTTCATGGTAAAGTGGCAGAAATGTTGTCAGAGGTACAACAGGCAACTGTAGTAAGCAAGCACAGTAGCAATTCATAGAACAATAGTATTTAAGGGCTAGATAGTAGAATGCAGGAGAAGCTAAAAGTGGTGGTGGCTTTAGAGTGGTATGTCTTAAAGGCCTTATTGTATAACCTATTGTTGCAGTGTTAGTTAAAGCAGACTATAGCTGGGATTGTTTTAGACACAATTGACATGTTTTGGTTAAATCATGCTTAAATTGTGCATTTATGTCAATAACATTTATGGTAAAATTGGCAATTACTGTAATTTATAGCAAGTATGACTATTTTATAGTTAGTTAAACTGCTAACTCTATTTTTTACATTTTATATTAAAATGTTCAAAATTAATTAGCATAACGTACACTAATGGCATAACTTTTGTAGTGTAGTAGTAATAAACTAAAGGACATTAATAATTAAAGTATTGGCCTATAAAAGCCAAGTGTATTACATAAAATTATAATATTGACAGGCTATAGTAGGGTATACATAATAAATACATGCTTACTGTAGATCAGAACCAGTTTAAAATTAGGAAATGATATGCAGGTACAGGATCTCTTATCTGGAAACCCACTAGAACTCTAAAATCCAGGAAGGCCTCTCCTATAGGCTCTGTTTTAATCAAATAATTAAATTTTTTTTTCTCTGTTATAATAAAACAGTACCTTGTACTTGACTCTCGTCTGGAAAACCCCAGACACTGAGCATTCTGGAAAACAGGTTCCATACATTCACAATGGAACTACTTTCAATTCTTGTTTCTCCTACTCAGTGTAACTGGAAAAGTTGCAGTTGAGCTTGGGTTTTATTTAACACTAGGTTGGGTATGGAAACATTTTAGCAATGCACTTGTGAAAGGAGCTGTTATCCTGTTACCTTTCCATTGTTCTCTTCATTGGTTGCTCATGGGTAAAAGGAGGTGGTGGTATCAAAGTTAGCAACAGGAAAATTTATTTGCCAGTCATGGATTCCACATTTTGCCATCTGCAAATTTTTTCATGAAACTGCCGCAAAAAATTCTCCTCCGAAAACATTCACTGCAACAAAAACGTTACACTTCTAAAAATTTACGCACATCATTATTTTGATATCCATTGACTTCAATGCGTTTCACTAATTTGGACAAAAAAATTTGCGCATGTAAAAATTGACGCACATCCAAATTATTTTGAGCCCATTGACTTCAATGCGTTTCACTAATTTTTCGGTGAAGCAGAACGGATTGGCCCATCACTAATAACAGTGCAGCAGTAAAGAGTGACTGAACTTTATCAGAGCACACACAGGAATTTTCACATGTCTTGAGTCCTGGGAGGCGAAACACATGTCTAGCACCATGACAGATTTCAAAATAAAATATAAAAAAATATAAAATACTGTATAAAAAAACTGCATGCTATCTTAAAAACAGATTTGACTGCAGGATCCTGCTGGAGCAGCACTATTAACTGATGCGTTTTGAAAAAACATGTTTCCCATGACAGATTCCCTTTAATGGATTCTCTTTTTTGCCTATAAAAGTTTCAATAAAAATATGCAGAGCATTTTAAGTGTGCCTGTTTTAGTTACAGATATTGAATGAAGCCTGATAATTTATATTCATTAGATTACAAGAACCATATAATCTAGTACCAATAGTGGTAACATATTATCATTAATACTTTTAAGCAGACTCCTCATGCATACTACCTGTATATCATTAGAGAATGTGTTTTACCTATTGTAGCAGTCACATAATATTTTTAGTAAGTTTCTGTATATTTGTGTAATAAAAATACCTGTGCAGCGGAGACGCCTGCCGCATTGTCCGGTGCCGGCGCCATCTTGACTTTCTAAAGGGTGCGCGCCTCTGTGTTTCTTAAAGGGGTAGTGACGCCAGCGCGCAATGGCGCCAAATTCAAACTGTACAAATAGGGGGAAAGGACTTTCAGAGTTTGCCAGTGATAGAACTTGTTTCTAGTGGTTTCCTGAGCCTTGTGCATCTGATCTGTTCTGTATCTAGTCTGTTTGATTACCCGTGTTTGACCCAGCCTGTTCCTGACTATTCTGCATTCTGTATTCTGACCCTTGCCTTCCTACGACAACGCTTCCTGCTTAACCCCTTGATTGACAACCCAGTTTGACCCTAGCCTGCCTGACGATTCTTGATATCACTGTGAACAATGAAAAATGAATTGCATTAAAAAATGTTTTGTCATGTTGTATTTTTTTGAACTGAATACTGAGTGCCCAAACCTCTTTTTTAGAATACCAGAAATGCTGCAAGACACTATCCTTGTTTTCACTTTGTGTAATAATATCAAGTTGCATGGTCGTCCACAGAAGGAGGCAAGAGGGGGCAGTTGCCCCCCCCCCGGGATTTAGTTTTGGAGAAAAAATATTTGTAAAATCAATAGCTGCAGCCTGCTGTGACCCGTCCCCATCAGTCCATCACTAACTCACTGTCACACTGCTGTGCTGTTACAGAGTCCAGACTGTAACCGTTACTGCCAGTCAGTGTCGGACTGGGACACCAGGGGCCCACCTTAAAACCATAGACCAGGGGCCCACTCTCTACTATTATTATTATTCTCCTCACTCAGCCTCTATTCTCCTAGTATTTATTCTTTACATACTATAATATATTATTCCATCTATTTAGCCTCTTTGTTCTCAAAGAAATAGGGAAACGCCATGAAATATGCCAAATCTTTAGCAGCAAAGGGGCCCCATGACACCTGGGCCCACCGGGAGTTTTCCTGGTGTCCCGGTGGGCCAGTCCAACACTGCTGCCAGTAACCACATACTCGGCAGAGCCATGCTTGCCTGGGTCGCACTTATTGGCTCACTCTCAGTGCCTGATCAGTATCTGCACAGAAGTCAGATGGACATCAAGGTAAAGTGCTCAGTCACCCCCACACACAGACTTCACATGACCTGAGTGGATAACTTCCCTTTCTCTGGCAGTGACTGACACTTTTCACAGAGGTGTATCCGCTACTGACCGAGGAGAGGGAGTCGATACATGGAGCAGGAGGTGGAGCAGTAGCGTTTCCGTGCTATTCTCCCCAACCACCATGCTAGGGCTGCTGGTGGTGACCATGGCGCTGCTGTCTGACTCTGACTGCCATGCTGCCGGTGTGATACCTGTTCTACCTGATGCCTCCCACTGTCACAAGCCTCCCACTGTCACAAGCCACCCTACCCCCTCACCTGGTTTGGGGCGGGGCTGCCTAAGCCTTTGAAATGAATGCGCCCCTGAAGTTCATCACAAGATCAAAGGTTCAAGGAGAAGTTAAAGCAGCTGAAGAGAGTCAGACAGCAGCCCCACCGTCGCCGGTCGCCACCTGTAACGGTTGGACAGAACATCACAAAAACGCTAGTGATCTGCTTCTGCTCTGCCTCCATGTCCCTACTCCCTTGGTCAGTAGCGGATCCACCTCTGTGACATGGTCCCTGGCACAGGCTTGGCATGAGTGGACAGTTAGGGATTCACCTGGGGGCTGGGGCAGGTGTACCGTATATACTCGAGTATAAGCCGACCTGAGTATAAGCAGAGATATCTAATTTTACCTATGAAAACTGGGAAAACGTATTGACTCGAGTATAAGCCTAGACACAACTACATCCCTGTCTCCCAGTGCACACATCACTGTTAATCCTTCATATAACCAACACAGGGCGCTGTGTGATATTGCAGTCACTGTTATTCTTTCATATAACCAACAGAGGGTGCTGTGTGATGTTGCACTCACTGTTATTCTTTCATATAACCAACAGAGGGCGTACTGTTATTCTTTCATATAACCAACAGAGGGTGCACTGTTATTCTTTCATATAACCAACAGATGGCGCTGTGTGATATTGCAGTCACTGTTATTCTTTCATATAACCAACAGAGGGCGCACTGTTATTCTTTCATATAACCAACAGAGGGCGCTGTGTGATATTGCAGTCTCTCGCCAAGTGAACTGTTGGCATAGGAATGATTTAAAGTGACTGCAATGTCAGCTACTGCCCACTAACTCCAGTATAAGCCGAGGTAGACTTTTTCAGCACATTTTGTATGCTGAAAAACTCGGCTTATACTCGAGTATATACGGTACTTGCACAGTAGCTTACTTGCCCCTCCCCCGGAAAATTTTCTGTGGATGCCCATGTCAGGTTGTGAATAAAGCTCAAAATCCTAAAATTAGCTTATTTACATACATGCAAATGCATTGAGAACACTGCACATTCTATTCCAAACCAACATGAAAAAAAAGTATCATGTGTGTTTTCCCTTTACAGACAATGAAGAAAAGGTAATATTAGGCTGCTCAAAAATAGCAGTGTCTGCATTCTTCTTTACAAACTTAAAATTCACTGTATAAACTGAAAAATGTTTTGCTTTCCTTTGAATCACTGAACTAATATTTAGTTGTATAATCAATGTTTCTGAGAACTGCTGCACATCTGTGATGCATGGAGTCGACCAACTTCTGGCACCTGTTACATTCCACAATTCTTCTGCATTACTTGATTTTCCCTCAGAAACATAATTTTTGATGCCATCCAACAAATTTTCTATTGTTTTAAAGTCTCGGGATTGGGCTGGTCACTCCATAACATCAATCTTGTTGGTCTGGAACCAAGATGTTGTGTGTTTGTTGTCTTGTTGAACCATTTGCTCTTCAGCTTAAGGCAACATGACTAGGGATGTAGCGAACTGTTCTGCTGCGAACTAGTTCGCGCGAACTTCGACCGTTCGCGTCCGCTGAATGTTCGCGAACGTTCGCATTTTGAGTTCGCGTTCGATTCGAATAAAAATCGTTCGACCATTCGAATTCCTTCGACCACTAAAAATCGAACGATTTCCATTCGTTCGAACGATTGTAAGCATTCGATCGAATGATTTTCATTCAATCGAACGCTAAAAATCGTTCTAATCGAATGATCGAACGATTTTAAAACGTTCGATTGAATGATTTTTCATTCGTTCGAATGCTTAAAACGTTCGATCGTTCGATTCGAATGATTTTAGCATTCGATCGAATGAAAAGCATTCGATCGAATGGCTTCGATCGTTCGATTCGAATGAAAATCCTTCGATCGAATGATTAAAATCCTTTGATCGTTCGAATAGAACGATTTTAGCGGGTGTTCGAAGTTTGCGAACTGTCCGCGAACGTTGCATTTTTTGCCGGCTACATCCCTAAACATGACCTCTTCAAGTATTTTGGTGTATTGAAACTAATCCATCATCCCCGGTATGTGATAAATAGGCCCAACACTATAGTATGAGAAACATCCCTATTTCATGATACTTCACAGTATCTTCACAGTGTACTGTGGCTTGAATTGAGGGGGTCGTCTGACAAACTGCCATGGCCCTAGACCCAAAATGAACAATCTTGCTTTCACTTTTCCACTTTCTATTCATTCCTATGGGATATTTAAAAGCACATTTATCAAATAGTGAACTCCATTGATAACTATGATTCTAAAAATCCCATAGGAATTAATAGAAAGTGGGTTTTTCTGTGGTGAGTTCTAATCTTACATTTTGATAAATCTGCCCCCTACGGTGACTACATGTGTAGTTTGATGTGCTTTGTGCTTAAACACTTGCTCATAAGTATTCAGTATTTTAGATGGCAGCAGATACTATGTCACCCTCTCATCAATTTGGTTACCTCCAGGGTGCAGATTTGGAGTAATGGGTGATTCACTAGTGTAAAGAGCAACATTACCTATTTAAAATATAGGAATCTTAGAAGTTACTAGTAATTGCAAGGGATAGTTTTTCCTATAGAAAAGATAAGAGAACAAGAGGGCATCTTGAGGAACTGAATTTTAATTTTATCAGAGAAGGTGGTTCTTCACAGTGGGGGCAGTGAGACTGTATAATGGAGTAACAGTTATGTTAGATTATAATTAGCAATGATAGGAATTCAAGTGTAAGATAATGCAACACACAATGTTATCTCAGAATCCACTTTGTGGTATTTCATTTTAGGAAATTGATCTAAAGGCCATACATGTATAATATGATCTGAGATTTAGAATTTAGGGGATATGTTAATGTCATGCAACTGTTGCCTGTTTTTTTATTATCTTAAGGGTGAAATCCAAAAGTATCCTGCTGATTTGATGTGTCAACTCATAAATATTAACTGCTGGGTGATTGATGGATTAAAATGAAATTAGAAAACACCTGGAGTTAGAATAATCTCTTGAATAGGTGGTTTGGCTATCTTTATTATTTTATGCAAATTCACAAAAATAAACTCTGTAATAATAAAAGCGATCAATTCCAAGTTATGGACAAAGTATTTCTCTGTTGAATACAAATAGCCATTTTAATAACATCAATATACTAAACATAAATTATATTTATAACAATTCCGTTACCTATGGAATATAAACAGAAAACAATTTCAATTATAATGCAAACTCTACATTCTAATGCTTTATAGGTAACTCCATTAATTATATGTATTTGAAAGCTAAATCTGATCATCTATTAATTATTTATAATGAAAGACAAAGTAAGTCTCTGTTGAATAGATGGCATTATAAGACATAATAGATTATTAAATATTAAAACCAAATTAGTTTCTTTAAAGATAATACGTTCCCTTGTGATAAATCTATGTAGGAAAATTACATTTGTATTTGGAAATTAGAATTTAGTTTAATTGGTAAACATGGAACAGCTAATTTAATGAACATTAACAACACTATGAGTGAATTCCCCAAATGGTGTATTATTCAGTTAATTGTATTAAATACTATAGTATGGCCACTTTTTAAAAGAGGACATGTATGCTATAAATCATACATTCCCCAGATTTTGTTTGCTGCAACCATGGAGAAAATATGTTTATGCTACAGCGTCAATCTAGACATTTTGGGATGAATGTACAGGTCATATTGTTTTAAAACAGCCTTAAAGATGTTGTCACTGATGTGCCAATTCCTTAAGATCACAATAGAGTTAAAAAGACAATGTTAAAATGATTATAACATTGGAATCTTTACATTGGTTTTGTATTTAGTTCCTTGAATATAAATAAAATTCTTTCTGCATCCATTTTCTTTGTTTTCAGTTACCTTTTGTTTTCTCTATCTCCTTCTCTCTGTGAGAGATTAGTTCTACTCACAGGCTGTGCAATATAGAAATTTATTCACCTGAGACTGTGCAGCACTAGAAGACTGAATGGAGTCATAAATTTTACTATTATAAAAATTCAACACTATCATCAGGAAATGTAGAAATTAAACTAAATACAGTTAAAACATCCAGTCAAATGTTCTAATTGGTAAACTGATGAGCCACATTTTGGCAGGTTTCACGTAGAAAATGATGCCCATTAACACCAAGGGGTGAAAAAATTGTGGCGTGTCAAAAAAAAAATGTTGCCATAGATCTCAATACATTTGGCAAATTTTTTGCTGTTACATGAATTTTCGGCGATGCAAAATGGTCACATTTACCCATCACTAAAGTAGTTAGCTGAATGAGAATCTAAATACTGACCCTTATTTAAAGAAACCATAGAAAAAGTAACATTTTATAAGACAATAAATGCAAATAATTATTTACATACTTTACTTTTTTTTTTCATCACTGCCACTTCCTCTCTGTTCTTTTACAGGCATAATCAAAACTGCACTACCAGACATGAGCAGAGAAAACCGGGAGCATTACCAAGTGGTAATTCAGGCCAAAGATATGGGAGGCCAGATGGGAGGATTATCTGGGACCACCATAGTGAACATCACACTGACTGATGTCAATGACAATCCGCCAAGATTCCCACAGAGTAAGTTGCATTTAATACTTGTGCTGTATTTAAAATCCTGTTTACATTTGGTAATTTAACAGATACCATCTGTGATACTCTTTCATAAGTGCAGGCCACTGCAGTGCCTGTTTATAGCATTATGTTAGACTGAGAAAACCAGTTGCATTTTTTTTTTTTTTTGGTATATTGCTACAGTTTTCCAAAATTGTAAAGCAAAAAACTGGACCTTTTACATTTAACATTTAAAAATATTAAGAAAATACATATTGTAAAAGAAGAAGATAAATATATAAATATTATTTCTTATGAGGTTTTTTATATTTAAAATTTATATTTTTTTAAATAAAACAAACCCTCCCCTAGATGCGATGACACGAGCCAAAAAAAGATCAAAATAAAAACCACAAAATATATTCATGTATGGTATGACGTTGAAGCATTTATTTCCTTTGTACCGGCAACTACATGACCAATATTCTATATCAAAGACCATTAGCCCGTCTCTTGCTCAATTCTTTTTTTTTTGTAACTTTGATTTTTTATTAAGCATAGCAATATTATTGTACAGTCAGCTGTTAAAATGATGCATTAGTACATTGCAAAAATTACATATATAGAAAGAAAAAGAAACAACATAGCATTGTAGTTACATTGTTATCTTAAATTATGAACAATCCAAAAAGAAAGAAAAATAAAGGTATGGTGGAGAAGAACCATACTTCAAGGCTCCTGTTTGTAAAAGCAAAAATGCCCAAGATCATTCTTCAGAGGCTACCATTTCCCAAGGTGCCCATATCTCTAAGTAGAGAGGAATTTTATTATGAATTTTGGCAATGGCATATTCAAACTTCTTATTGGCTTCCACTTGTCGCTTAATTTCCCCCAGCGTGAGTATAATATTAGATTTCCAGAGAGATGCTATCGATATTCAGGTAGCCGTTAAAATCTGGTTTATCAGAGCTTTGGTTGTTTTACTCACTCTAGGAAATGGTCTACCCAACAAAAAGGTACACATGTCCATAGGAATAGGGGTCCGTAATATCCTGCTCAATAAATCTGCGATTTCAGTCCATAATGGAATAATTGCTGGGCTGGTCCAAAATATATGCAGGAGCATATCAATTTCCTCGCAATTCCTCCAGCATGATGGGGAGTGGTCATGAAAAAGTGTATGGAGTTTGGCTGGGGTATGGTACCAAAACATTAATATTTTGTAGATATGCTCCTTTTGCCTAGTGCATTGTGACATCTTTCTTGTATTATCCATATTGCAGCCCAATCCTAATCTAGTAGAGGTTGAGTGTACTGGGCGTCCCATTTGACCATATATTTTAATCTCGGGGGAGGATCAGCCTGAGGCTCAGAGAGCAGTTGGTATATTTTGGAAATCAGTCTCCTTTGTGGAAGCAAGTTGATGGATTTGCTTTTACAGTGTTGCTATATGGTTTGACAAAATGTCAACTGAAAATACTCAAAGCACTTTAGGTAATTTTGGGGTAACTTTTGAGCTAGATCCTCAAAAGACAAGATCTCTTTTGTTAGAGGATGGAGCAAGTCACTTATCCTTTGACTATCCGTTGCTTTCCATTAATTAATAAAGGAGGAGTGGACTCCTGGTAGAAATTCTGGATTGTTTAGAAACAAGGTGTTAAGTGATTTGGGGGATATCAGTTTATGATTCTGGTTGGTAGCATACCATATAGATAGAGTATGTCTCGAATATAAAAGTGTAGTCTCCCCGGCTAGTCTATGTGTAGATGACCAAATTAGATAGCTCAAATGAGATAAGTTAGCCACACTTAGTATTAGGTTGTCAATATGACCAAGCCAGAATTTGACTAATATAAGCCGCTTCATAATATCTCTAAAAGCAAAGGATTCCCAGGCCTACTAGTCTAAAAGGTCTTGTTAGAACTGCCGCCTCTATTCTATGCCTCCGATTACCCCATATAAAGTTATGACATAGAGATTGGATCTCCTTAAGTGTCCTGAGAGAGACTGTAATTGGGAGTGTTTCTAACAGGTACAAAAGTTAGAGAAAACTTAGCCCATTTCTGTAAAAGTAACTTAATTTGTTGGATCATAGGGAAAAAGTTGTGTCTATAAAGGTCTGAATATGTTGGAGTAATATCTATACCCAAGTATGAGATTGAATCTGTTTTCCAGCGATAATGGTGTGCTTCTTGGAGAAGTAACAGTAACTGGGGAGGGATATGTATAGGAAGTGCCTCAGTCTTACCTATGTTGATTTTGTAGTCAGAAATCTTACTATAGGTGCTTAAGACCTTATGGAGACTCGGAAGAGAAATTAAGGGTTTGGTCAAAGTGAGCAGAACGTCGTCTGCAAAGAGGGTGTAAGGCCCAAAGGCCTCAGAGGTAGTGAGGACCAAGGGAGGAGAAAACAATGTCCAAGTTCGCAGTACAGATAAGGATGAGACGAGAGAATGGTCAAACAGGCAACAAGATCAGTCCAGGCAGAAAAGGTTCAAGGTCGAGGAATTCAGGCAAAAGTCGGTACACGGATAACAAAGATTTCACAAGATCACACCCAGGAATAGCAAGCTAAAACCTATAATTGGGCACAGGTGAATTCCCAGAGCTCCTTAATATAGTCCCAGGTTTGGCGCCAATTTGGACGCATCGGCGTCATAACGTGCGCGCGGACGCGCTGACGTCAGCGACCGACGCGCTGACGTGTGCGACTGACGCCGGCGCCCATTATTGACGCCAACGTCTGTTCCATCGCCGGCGACCAATCAGATTGCGAGAAGAGGTCGTCATCGTCCGAGTGCGTCCGTGAGGAACCTGGGAGCCGCCATCTTGGACGCCATCTTGGCCACCATTTTGTAAGCTGAATTCGGACTCCATTACAGTACCCCCCTCCCTAGGGGGGGCCTCAGGACCACCTGGGTTAGAAGGAATCTGTCGATGAAATTTTCGGACCAGGAGAGGAGCATGGACATCCGAACTTCTTACCCAGGAGCACTCCTCAGGGCCGAACCCCTTCCATTCGATGAGGTATTGTAGGGTACCCCTCTAAACCCGGGAGTCCAGGATTCTTTTCACCTCAAATTCCTGATGACCGTCCACCATGACAGGAGCTGAGGAGGAAGAAGAAGAAGGAGAAGTACCTGCAGGTTTGAGTAATGAGACATGGAAGGCGTTCGGAATCCGCATTTCCGGGGGAAGTTGCAAACGGACCGCCACCGGATTGATGACCTCAGCGATGGGGAAGGGACCAATAAACTTGGGACCAAGTTTAGGAGAGGGGACTTTTAGACGAATGTTCTGTGTAGACAGCCAAACCTTGTCACCGGGTGCATATGGAGGGGAAGGAATTCTTCTCTGATCAGCGAATTTCTTCTGGACCAAGGAACTTTTTTCCAAATTGACGACAGTGGCGTGCCAGATGGCCGACATGTGGGCAGCTTGGTCATTGGCGGCAGGGACATTGGTAAGTAATAAGTCCTGAGGAAAAGCCAAAGGATTAAGACCATACATACAGAAAAACAGAGATTTTCCAGAAGAAACATGTAAGGCATTATTATGCGCAAATTCAGCCCATGGAAGCAGATCAGCCCAATCGTCCTGGCACAAAGATACGTGACATCGGAGGAATTGTTCAAGGGCCTGATTAACCCTCTCTGCCGCTCCATTAGACTGTGGGTGATAAGAAGAGGAAAACTGAAGAGAAACATCAAGGGCTTTACACAGGGACCTCCAAAACTTGGAAACGAATTGCGATCCACGGTCAGAGACAATTTCGGCAGGGAAACCGTGGAGGCGAAAAATGTGTTTAATGAACAGTGAGGAAAGTTCGGGAGCAGAGGGGAGTTTCCGAAGAGGAGTAAAATGTGCCACTTTGCTGAATCTATCAATGACCACCCAAATAACCGTGTAACCAGAAGAATTAGGGAGCTCCACAATGAAGTCCATAGATAGATGAGTCCATGGGCGGGAAGGAATAGGTAGTGGTAGGAGTAACCCCTTAGGAGGGGAATGTCCAGACTTGGATACAGCACACAGAGCAAGAAGAAACAAAGTCTTTGACATCTTTTCTTAAAGAAGGCCACCATACAAGACGAGACAAGAGTTCAGTGGTCTTTCTGATTCCTGGGTGACCGGCCTGTTTGGAGCTGTGGGACTGGACCAGAATAGAATGACGAAGTTCCGGAGGGACAAAGGCGACACCAACAGGAGTTCCAACAGGAGCGGAAGACTGAACAGACAATAATTGAGAGGCCAAAGAGGGAAATAGAGCAGCGATGATCTTTGTAGGAGGCACAACGGATTCCGGTTCTGCAGGATTGAGATCTTCGAGAAGAAAACTTCTGGAAAGAGCGTCCGCCTTCCTGTTCCTAGCACCAGGCCGAAAGGTTAAAATGAAATTAAAGCGAGAGAAGAATAGTGCCCACCTAGCTTGACGAGGATTGAGGCGTTTGAGTGTCTGGATATACTCTAGATTTTTATGGTCTGTATAGATGGTCACAGGAACAGAAGAACCCTCCAGCAAATGTCTCCATTCTTCTAGAGCAAGCTTGACGGCCAGTAACTCACGATTTCCCACATCATAATTTTGTTCAGAAGAGGAGAATTTTTTCGAAAAGAAGGCACAGGGATGTAGTTTTCCATCAGAAGACGCTCTTTGAGACAAAATTGCTCCAGCACCGACATCTGAAGCATCCACTTCAATGAAGAATGGTTGGAGAGGTTCTGGGTGTCTGAGAATTGGAGCGGAAGAAAACGAAGTTTTAAGAGTCTTGAATGCCTCCAGAGCTGAAGGTGACCAATGCTGAGGCTTACCCCCTTTTCGGATGAGGGAAAGAATGGGAGCAACCTTGGACGAAAACCCCTTAATGAATTGTCTGTTATAGTTGGCGAAGCCAATGAATCTTTGGATAGCTTTAACACTGGTGGGGAGAGGCCAGTCCTGGATAGCGGAAACTTTAGCAGGATCCATTCTGAAGCCTTGTTGCGAAATGATGTAACCAAGGAAGGAGATGGACGAAACTTCAAAGGAACACTTCTCCAACTTGGCGAATAAATTATTTCTCCGTAGACGGGAAAGGACTTCTTGGACTTGAAGACGGTGCTCAGCAAGGTTCTTGGAAAAAATAAGAATATCGTCCAAGTACACCACCACGTATTGACCCAACAAATCTCTGAAAATGTCATTTACAAATTCCTGAAAGACCGCAGGGGCGTTGCAGAGGCCGAATGGCATCACAAGATACTCGTAATGCCCATCACGAGTGTTGAATGCGGTCTTCCACTCGTCTCCTTCTCTGACCCGGATTAAATTATAAGCCCCACGAAGATCTAATTTGGTGAAAAGACAAGCCCCCTTGAGTTGGTCGAATAGTTCAGAGATGAGGGGAAGGGGATAACGATTTTTAATTGTGATTTTATTTAAACCCCTATAGTCAATGCAGGGCCGCAAACCTCCATCTTTCTTTTCTACAAAGAAGAAGCCAGCTCCAGCCGGGGAAGAAGAAGGACGAATAAAACCTCTTTGCAGATTCTCTTGGATATATTCCTTCATGGCACGGGTTTCAGAAGGGGAAAGCGGATAGGTGCGGCCTCTGGGAGGCATGGTTCCAGGAAGAAGTTCAACGGGACAATCATAGGGGCGATGGGGAGGCAGAACTTCGGCCGATTTTTTATTGAAGACATCGGAAAAGGCTTGGTAAACAGAGGGCAGAGAAGAATTTGGAGACACAGATGAAACTTTAATGAGGGATTTGTTGGGTAAACAATTTTGTTGTCAGAAAGGACTCCAACGGGAGATTTGAGACGAAGCCCAGTCTATTACTGGGTTGTGGGTATTCAACCAGGGCAGACCAAGCACAATGGGAGTGGAAGGACAGTCAATTAACAGAAAAGACAATCTTTCTAGATGCATGGTTCCCACAATAACAGAAAGTTCATCAGTGGAGTGAGAAATAATAGCAGAAGATAACGGTCGATCATCAATCGCCAAAGCACGAAGGGGAACCACCAGAGAATGCAGGGGAATGGAGTGACTTTCAGCGAAGACTTTATCCATGAAATTCCCAGCTGCGCCGGAATCAAGGAAGGCTTCGGACTAAATCATCTGGGTTCCAAAACGAATCTGCACAGGAAGGAGGAAGCGTTGAGCAGAAGAATGGGGAGAAGGACCAATTCCACCCAGGTAAGTCTCCCCAGTCTTACCTAGGTGCTGGCGTTTCCCGGCTTCACTGGGCACTCATAGGCGAAGTGGGATTTTCCGCCACAGTAGAGGCAAAGTCCAGCAGCCCTTCTCCGAAGCTTTTCCTGTTCGGTTAGACGGGCCCGTCCGATCTGCATAGGTTCTTCCATAGGCAGGGAAGAAGAAGCAGAAGCCGCAGGAGTTGGAGAAGGCAAGGTGGAAGCCGAATTGGGAAGGAAGGGTCTTTGAAAACGAGGAGCCAGAGTAGGTTGAAACCTGTGGAATCTTTTGGTTGGGGAGCGCTCTCTGTCGAGCTCAGCTTGGAACTCCCTCTGCCGAGTATCGATCTTTATGGCCAAGGCGACTAGATCTTCCCAGCGGGATGGAATTTCCCTGGACACCAGATCATTCTTTATTCGTATCGCCAGGCCGTTGTAAAAGGCAGCGTGATACCCGTCATTATTCCACGACGTTTCTGCAACCAGGGTGCGAAATTCGATGGCGTACTCTGATACTGAGCGAGTACCCTGTTGAAGATGGAACAGGCGTGCGAAAGCAGCTGTGGCACGACCCGGAGCATCAAACACAACACGAAGTTCGCGGACAAAGAGTCTGGCATTGTCAATAATAGGATCTTCCTTCTCCCATAGCGGTGAAGCCCACTCCAATGCCTTCCCTTGCAGGCGGGAGAAAATGAAGCCCACCTTGGCACGTTCAGAGACGAATTGGCTGGGTGCGAGTGCAAAGTGGACCTCGCACTGGTTGATAAACCCGCGGCAAGCTTCGGGGTCACCACTGTAGAGTGGGGGAGCCGGAATGCGGGGCTCGGAGACCTGGAGAGGAGCCACGGGTACAGGTATGGGAACAGGATCAGCAGGTGTTAGGGCCGACAACTTTGCCAGTACAGTTTCCAAGGCTTGACAAAAATGCGACTGCTGTACCTCATAGGACTGCATCCGGGAAGCCAGACCACGAAGCGCTCCACCGACATCAGGTGGCGCTGGGTTTTCCTCCGAAGGGTCCATGGCCCAATTATAATGTAAGGCCCAAAGGCCTCAGAGGTAGTGAGGACCAAGGGAGGAGAAAACAATGTCCAAGTTCACAGTACAGATAAGGATGAGACGAGAGAATGGTCAAACAGGCAACAAGATCAGTCCAGGCAGAAGAGGTTCAAGGTCGAGGAATTCAGGCAAAAGTCGGTACACAGATAACAAAGATTTCACAAGATCACACCCAGGAATAGCAAGCTAAAACCTATAATTGGGCACAGGTGAATTCCCAGAGCTCCTTAATATAGTCCCAGGTTTGGCGCCAATTTGGACGCATCGGCGTCATAACGTGCGCGCGGACGCGCTGACGTGTGCGACTGACGCCAGCGCCCATTATTGATGCCGACGTCTGTTCCGTCGCCGGCGACCAATCAGATTGCGAGAAGAGGTCGTCATCGTCCGAGTGCGTCCGCAAGGAACCTGGGAGCCTCCATCTTGGACGCCATCTTGGCCACCATTTTGTAAGCTGAATTCGGACTCCATTACAGAGGGATATCTTGAACGTGGGGTCTTGTACGGATATGCCTGAGATATCTTGGGAGTTTCTAATAACAGCAGCTAACAATTCAATAAGTATTGCATTTAAAAGAGGGGACAAAGGGCAACCCTGTCTGGTCCAATTTCTTATATTTATGTTTTTAGATGCTTGGCCAAGTAATTTTAATTGAGTTGTAGAGGAACTATATAAACATCTTATAGAGTCCAAAAAGGGACTTGAAAAGTTAAGATGCAACAGTAAGGAGATCAAGTAAGGCCAACTCGGGTGGTTGAATGTATTTTCAGCGTCCAGGCTTAAAAAAATAATTGGAGTTGACAATTTATTTACCACGTCAATTAAATCAATAGTGCATCTTGTAATATCTCCAGCCTGGAGACCCTGGATGAACCCCACTTGGTCTCCATTGATCAATTTAGGGAGTATAGGGGCCAGTCTGTTTGCTAAAATTTTTGAAAATAATTTAAAGTCTGAATTAAGATGGACTATGGGCCTATAACTGGAACAGTTAGTAATAGCCTACCCTTCTTTAGGAATAAAAGTGAGGTAAGATCCCAAAATAGAGAATGGAATGGGGTTCCCTTTAAGGAATTTGTTGAAGAGGTTTACTAAGTAAGGAATGAGGATATGGACGAAAGTTTTGTAGTAACTATACGGGAATCCATCTGGACCTGGGGATTTACCACCTGGCATAATGTCTCTTGCTCATTTCTAACCTAAGGATCATATCCTTATCATTGCACATTAATCAGTTGTGTTCTAGTAAACGTTTAAGTTCTGTGGCATCCCAGTTAAAGAAGATTTTATAAAACAGATCAATTATGTCATGTTTCAATCCTGTGAAATGATCCATTTGCATACATATCTTATTCTCTCAAGTAATAAAATGTTTTGGCAAGAGGGTAAGGAATTTGGTGATGTTTGGAAGCTTTGGCTTCTCATGATGGGATTTTGGTTAAGTCACAGCATGGGGTTTGGCTTGAAATGTTTTCCAGAATGGGAAGGGGCTAGTACCCCTAGAGAAGTACTGTCTCTTTAAAAAAACTTTGACTTCAATACTTTGCCAAGTTAAACCTGTTGAAGTGCTATGTTAGCCTATGGGGACCTTCTACAACCATTTTCTAAGTCTTTACACACTGAATAAAAATAGTTTGTTCGATCGCTGAAATCCAAATTTGCTGAAAAAACTTTGAATTTCGATATTCAAATTCGAAGTTTGTTAGTTTTTTGTAATTCGAAATTCGACTCTTGATAATTTTAGTAAAAGGAATTTCCTCACAGAAGAATTTACATTCTTTACAAAACCTTTACATGTTGCTTTTGTGTTTCAACTAGAAAATGTGTCAGTTTTGGAAACAAATAGCATCTGATATCATGCTGTGATCCCTATTGCTTAAATGCTTCACTAACTGAATGTTTCATGTATTATCAGTCCTCTATAACAACCACAAATTGCTTTATTTTCTTCACATGCCATTGCTTATTACTGATAACTATGCACACCTGATCGTAAAACGTTTTATTTCATTAGTTTTTCCCCACATAATATGCCATGACCTTTACTACTTATGACCTCATATTTTTATTGCTATTTAAGTACCATTTCATGCTTTTATGTTTATTAGGTATGCACCAAATATTTTACTGTTGTTTATCTTAAAATTTTTTAACTGCAAAATTTCTCATTTCATGTATCATGGGCATAAGTGACAAACAAACAGTGGTTACAACCTACACCAGGCTGGGCTGTATGCAATATGCAGTATTTTAGCTCAGAGGGCATGTTTCATAATATATGTATATCTAAGTAGGGGTTGCATTGGCAACATTTTCAAATGAATGTTCAATAAACCATATTGAACTACATTACTTCACATGAAACGCCTAACGCTAGCGCAAATTTGCCAGTGTGACGTAATTTTGTTACTTCGTCAATTTACTAACGGGTAAACTCGCTAGCGAAGTGGACCTACTCTAGCGTTACTTTGCACCCTTATGCCAGACGAAGTTGTGATATGGTGAAGGGACGTAACTACGCTAATTCACTAAATTGCGCATTTTACTGAACGTTACCTCTTGCGCCAGACTTGCCTTCACCACCTCAGATCAGGCAAAGTGCAAGAGTAGATAGGGATTGCTTGAAAAAAGTTGAAATTTTTTCTAAGTACCAAAAAACGCTGGTGTCTTTTCCTTTTTTAAGGGTGATAGGCTGAAAAAGATCGTAAATTTTTTTTTT
The DNA here is from genome assembly GCA_038501925.1 of Xenopus petersii. Taxonomy (NCBI): domain Eukaryota; kingdom Metazoa; phylum Chordata; class Amphibia; order Anura; family Pipidae; genus Xenopus; species Xenopus petersii. Next base: position 72,577,893 of record CM076683.1, on the reverse strand, counting down.
TTACCCTCCTTCCCCCCTACATTTCCTAACATATGGCACCTAAACTATACAGTGGCCACATGTATGGGGCAAAATAACAACTCTATTTTATTTTATGAAGCTTTCCCATGCTTGTGTAGTGTAAAGTATTTGCTGCTACATATACGTCCCTTGTACTTTATCTTGGTGCCGGATGCAAATTAGGCATCACTAGCAAACTGCGCGTTCCTTGACGAATTAACGGTAGCGCAACTTCGCTACCCTTTGCAACTTTGGATTTTAGTGAATTAGCGGCGCCCTGTCGAAACTTCGCCTGGTGAAGTGTGGCAAAGCTTGCGCTAGCGCAACTCTGCTGGATAGTGAATTTGCCCCTAGGATTCACACTAGGAACTTTACTCCTTTTCATATTTGTGTTTATTTATATTAATGGGAGCAGCCATGATTACTTTGACAAGTGCACTCAGGTGGCAAATTTAATTTTCTAAATCACGAGAAACAAAATAAATAAGATGGCTAAGTGCTTCTTATGCAGATCCTGGATAACAGATCTAAATATAAAGTATAAAAGAAAAACACAGATAACCTTTAAAATGTATTCACAAATTACAAAATACACAAATGTAGACTATGCCAAAATTGTTCCTTCTATATATATCATAAAATAGTGCAATGGAAGTGCAATTACACTGACCAAATTTACTACAAACATATAAAGAGAGGGGATTTGTCAATGCTCATATTTATTTACTGTATTATTTTATTCTGTGCCAGTACATACATCTTGCAAAACATGGATTTTTACATACAAAATTATCATCATAGAAGTAAAATTGAGGAAAATCAGCCTAAAAGAATAATGCCTTGCTCAAAATGTAGTGAAGTATGTGTGTGTATTTTGCATTCTATTGTCCTTTTTTAGGAACAAAAATGCAAGTATGATTTTTAACAACATTTTCACAATTGTTTAATCCAGAGCATAAATTCAATTTGTTGAATATAATTGTCAATGTTGCAAAGCATTCAAATGGCTCTGACTTTAGCTATAAATTCCTTTTAAATTGCTGACAAATTCTTAACAGAACATCCTCATACATTACAGGGTTGATTTACTAATATTCCTTTTTTGTTTATTTCCTCGATTGTATTTTTTAGCACTAAAAATTGTGGATTATACTAAAATACTTAAAGACACAAAATATGTGTAATGTAAAAAAAACGAATACAACATTGGCTTTATAGAGGCCATGTAGAAATCAGTGGGATTTATCCTTTTCCAATTGTAAAATCTTTCTTTAATTCAAGCTTTAGCGGTTTTCAGGTTTTTTTTAGCTTAATAGTGGTTTCTAAAACCCCTAAAATCATTAAAATGAGAATATTTATAAATTGGTCTCTCAAGTTGGTATTAGTAAAATCAATAACAAAAAGGAAGAGTTGGCTAGAACAGAAACAAACAACAAAAAAGAAAATAATTCAACAGACTGTTTTTTTAACAGACAAGGGATACCAAATGCAACCGAGGTGCTAAATATGGCGTATGCTTAATGAATACTTTTTTGTAATGATTATTTATTTTTTTTTTTAATCCAAGATAATTAGACCCATATATGCAGACACTCATAAAATGATGGTCTGAGATGTATTGTTTGTTAAATGTATGCAATAATTTACTGTACAATGAATGACTATAACATTAGTCTAGGCTTTGCATATTTTAGTTGCTAGTAGTAAGAGTTCTTCTGTCATGGCAAGTGCAAAATGTCTTACATTTTAACACTATTCACATCGGTATTTGTGCAGCATTTTGTCCTAAAGGAACAACATACAAATATATTCAAAATTAACTCAAAGAATAGGGCTTGTGCTGAAAATATATTTTACCTTTTCTTTTAACTGAACACTTTCTATGGTTATTCAGATTTCTGGCAATAAATAAAAAAGTAAAACTAGTTTAACTCTTTAACACTTCAGTCACTAGATGATAAAACTAGTTACCACTCCACTAGGAAGCTGCTCAAGGGTTGTAGATATAGAGAGAGGAGGAAGTTTAATAAAAAAAATTACTTTCCAGTTATTGCTCAATAAAAAATGATAAATATATTTTTTTTTATTAAAAGATCAGATAGAATGCATTTTTAATTCAAAGTTTAAAAAGTTCTATTGATTACATTCTTTTTAAAGGGCATGTAAAGTCTAAAATAGAATAAGGCTAGAAATGCTGTATTTTGTATACTAAATACTGTATAAACATGAACTGCACCACAAGCCTAATCGAACAAATAATTTATGCTTTCAAAGTTGGGGTCACCATCTTGTAACTTTGTTAAACATCTTTGCAAGACTAAGACTGTGCACATGCTCAGTGTGGTCTGGGCTGCTTAGGGATCATCATAAACAAAGCTGCTCGAGCTCTGCATGGCTCAGCAGTTAGGGACCATCTGACAATTCCTATCCACAGCAGTAAATGAAGGGAGAATTTCACTGCATACAGTCAGGTTTCTTATAAAAAACGTACACATTTTTTAATTAAAGTATATTGGAGATAGGGTTCTTTTTCATTAAAGAAAGTAAAAATGGGATTTTATTTAGGTGTTTTTAGGTGTATACTATCCATTTATAGCTCATGTATAAAGGAGAATGTATAGACCCAAGTACCTTTGTCACTAGTGAACTATAGAAATGAATATAGTTCTTAATTTGATAACTCCTTTCTGTAATAATCAAAAAAATCACTTTGAGCGTGTTCACATATAATGCCAATTTATAGCAACCAAGTGTACCCATAAAATGCATATGCTCTTTAATTAAGCATAAAAATACTTGGGAGCTAAACAGTTTTCAGTGTACATGATCTACTAGAAATATTACTGATGTCAAAGTTTTGGCAAGTATTTTTTATAATAACGTATATTAATAATAAGTGTTTTATTAACTTGTATGTTACAGTATATATCATAATAAAGGAAACCTAATCTACCTTTTTAACTGCCCCCACAAAGGCCTGTTTGTTTTGTGAATACATGGAAGGTTGAACAATGAATTCATAAACATATTATCTTACTGTTATTTTATTTTATAGGTATATATCAGTTCAGCTCCATCGAATCAGCTGCAATTGGAAATGCAATAGGTAGAATAAAAGCCAATGATGAGGATATAGGCAAAAATGCTGAAATCCACTATAAAATCATTGATGGAGATGAAGATGGTTATTTTGATATCACCACAGACACGGAAACACAAGATGGAATTATAACAGTTAAAAAGGTTTTTCATATTTTTACATATTGTTTTATTTTATATTTTTGTTTTAGGAGTTTACTATTCGACTGAATACATGAAACAAGACTAGACCACCAATTTCTCTGACAAAATAAGATTCTAATAATATGAATAAAAACATTTGCAGGCAACAAACTCAAATTCATTATTTTTCTGGTGCTACTACAATATATACTCAAATCGTTACAGTTGGTTTTAACGTTACGTCAATTTGTTTACTGCAATTACTGCAAAAAGTGCGTTGTTTTTTAAATGTCAAAATATTTTCTTATAGTTTGAACGAGTGTATAGATTTCAGATATTGTAGATTCCACTAATTTTGCCAGAAACACATTCTTTAGCTTTCACAGTTCATTATGGATGTAAGAATACAAAGAAAAGTTAACCTCTGAGTAATGTCTAGCCGGTGTGTTTCTGATATAAGGCAGAAGGCAAAAATATGTAAAAGCAAAGTATCATCATTTGAGTTACTGTATATGTCCATAAGACATATGAAGGAAGAAAAGATACACAAAATTTTCAATAAAATAAATGAAAATAAAGTTTCTTCATCATTATACCTTAACCCCAATATAATTTATAATAACTTATAAATAAGCAAATGCAATAAAATATTTTAGCCAATTTGGTTGGGGAATTTGATCTTGAATATCTGCTTATTTAGTTTGTAAAATGCGTTTTTAAGGTTTCCTGGACATTCAATATAAAAGGAGCAGATTTATCAATAATTGGCTTCAAAGTTACTGCAATTATGACGGGCTTTACAGCAACAATTAGTATGAGTCCATGAAATAGATCATATTTTATACAATTCTTGAATTAATTACACATAGCAGATATTAAAAAAAAAAACTTGCTTAAAGGGAAGTATATCAAATATGAAAATTCAATATAAGTGTCACTATACTGAAATAAGAAAAATATTGTAAATACAATCAATGAAATATTCTGCATCATTTCTGAAATAATCAAGTTTATGATCACTATCCCTCTCTCTGCATCTGTTTCTCTTCGTTCTCTCTTCATGCAGCAGTTGGGTGTCACATAGTCATTTACAATTAGATCCAATATATCTTATAGAGGGGGGCTTCCTTTCCTAGCAGATGTATTAGAGCTCATTCAAATAACTGATTCCAGTACAAACAAAATAACTGCATTTTGCACAAATCCTGCAAGCAGCGAAACAGAATTTCTAATGATTTTCAAAAGTGAGCTCTAATACATCTTCTAGGCAAAAGGAGATCACACTGTCAATGATTATCCCAACTCCTGAATGAAGAGAAACAGATGCTAAGAGGAATAGTGAAGATGAACTTGATTATTTCAGAAACGGTACAGCATTTTTAATTGACCATTTAGAAAGTATGCCGAAACTTATTAAATTTAAATTTTCCTGATAGCTCCCCTTTAATGATATTTTGTATTATAGTCAAATGGATGTGAATTGATTATTAATTATACACAGTTGTGTTCACAATAGTAGCAGTCCAACATCACTCACCTAATCACTGTATTTGGCAGAAATGATATTTCTACATGGCAAATCATTTACTAGTTGGTGTAGTAGAGTAATAGAAAACCAACATACCCAACAGTCATGACATGCTGCTGATTTGTGTCATTAAATCATTAATTGAGGCTTGTTCAAAATAATAGCAGTATTCAAAATAATAATAGATTGTTGCAAATAATAGCAGTGTGGAGTTCAATTAGTGAGGTCATTCATTCTGTGAGAAAACAGGTGTCAATTATGGCCCTCATTTAAGGAAGGAAAGCGGCAATGTTGTGCATGTAGGTTATAGTGCATCTCTCTAAAAAAAACGCAAATCTCAGATCATATGTACATTTATTTATAGCCTTTAGATCAATTTCGTAAAATAAAATTCCACAAAGTCGATTCTGAGATAACATTGTGGGGGTTATTTATTAAAGTTCAAATAAAAAAAAACTCAAACAAGATATTGGACTGGGAATTAAAATCCTTCGACTTCGAATATCGAAGTCGAAGGATTTTAGCGCAAATAGTTAGATCGATTCAAATTTCAAATGAATAGAAGGATTTTAATCCAACGATCAAAGGATTATCCTTCGACCAAAAAAACGTAGGAAAGCCTATGGGGACCTTCCCCATAGGCTATTATTATTATTATTATTAACATGTATTTATATAGCGCCAACATATTGCGCAGCACTGTAAAGTAAATGTGATTATACAACTACATCACACAAATTACATATATAGAATATATGGAGTAACAAACGTCACAATCAATACAGATACAAAAAGGTGAGGAAGGCCCTATGCATATGCATACAGTCTAAAGGGGAGGGAGTAATACACAAGGTGTGGGAGTGGGCAAGATCGAAGTAAGTGGGTGAGAAATGTGGTATTGTATGTGGTGTTGCGTTTGGTAGTTAAGCGGAGTGAGGGTAGGCTTCTCGAAAGAAGTGCGTTTTCAGAGATTTTTTGAAAGTAGAAAGGGTGGGAGAAAGTCGGACAAACCGTGGGAGAGCGTTCCAGAGGAGGGGTGCAGCCCTTGCAAAGTCTTGAATGCGAGCATGTGAGGAGGTAATGAGAGAAGAGTTGAGTAGGAGGTCAGTAGAGGAGCGTAGTAAGCGAGTGGGTGAGTATATAGAGATGAGTTCAGAGATGTAGGGTGGAGCAGAGTTGTGAAGTGCTTTGAAAGTCAGTGTCATTAATTTGAATTTGATTCTGAAAGGTAACGGAAGCCAGTGCAGGGATTGACAGAATGGCGAGGCAGAGGAGGAGCGGTTGCTGAGGTGTATGAGCCTCGAAGCAGTGTTCATTATGGACTGGAGAGGTGACAGTCTCTGGAGGGGGAGGCCAATTAAAAGCGAGTTACAGTAGTCTAGACGCGATATGAAGAGAGAGTGAATAAGAATTTTGGCAGCGTCTTGGGTGATAAATGATCGTATTTTGGATATGTTCTTTAGGTGGAAGTGACATGATTTGATAAGTGACTGGATATGAGGAGTGAATGACAGGGCAGAATCTAGGATAACCCCAAGGCACCGGGCCTGGGGAGAGGGGGTGATAGTGGAATTGTTAACTATGATGGATACTTTGGGGATGCTACTGGTGTTATTTGGAGGAAAGAGAACCATTTCAGTTTTGGAGAGGTTTAATTTAAGGTAGCGTTGCGACATCCAGGTAGAGATAGCGGACAGGCAGGAGGAGACGCGAGTTAGGAGTTCTGGGTTGAGATCAGGAGATGAGAGATAGATCTGAGTATCGTCAGCATAGAGGTGGTAGTGGAAACCGTACGAATTTATTAATTTGCCAAGGGAGGAAGTGTAGAGGGAGAATAGTAATGGTCCTAGGACAGAGCCTTGAGGAACTCCAACAGAAAGAGGTAGGGGAGAAGATGATGCTCCATTGTAGGAGACACTGAAGGAACGATTGGTGATGTAAGAAGAGAACCAGGACAGGGCTGTGTCAAGAAGGCCAAGCGACTGGAGGGACTGGAGGAGGAGAGGGTGATCTACAGTGTCAAATGCGGCTGAGAGATCAAGCAGTATTAGTAGTGAGAAATGATTGTTGGCTTTTGCGGTTAAAAGGTCATTAGTTAGTCGAGTCAGGGCAGTTTCCGTGGAGTGTTGTGGCTTAAAACCAGATTGTAGGGGGTCTAGCAGGTTATTGTCAGAGAGGAATGAGGTAAGTCGGTTGTAGACTAGGCGCTCAAGTAGTTTAGAGATGAAAGGTAGCAGAGAGATAGGTCGGAGGTTGTCAAGATTGGAGGGATCAAGAGAGGGTTTTTTCAGAATGGGGGTGACAAGAGCATGTTTTAGTTGAGAAGGAAACAGTCCAGTTGAGAGCGAAAGATTAAATAGGTGAGTTAAGGCTTTGATTAGACCAGGATTGGTATTGCGGAGAAGTTTTGAGGGAATTGGATCAAGCGGGCAGGTGGTAAGGTGAGAAGAGGCCAGAAGCTTTGAGACTTCCTCATCAGTGACAGGGGTGAAGGAGCACAGGAGAGACTGGGGAGTGTGAAGGGAGGGTGGTGGAAGTCTAGGGGGGTTGAGTAGTGTAATGTCCCTTCTAATAGTGTCAATTTTGTTTTTGAAGTGCTCAGCAATATCTTGAGCAGAGACAGATGTGCATGGAGGGGGTGGAGAAGGGGAAAGGAGAGTGTTAAAGGTGGAGAAAAGTTGTGCTGGTTTTTTAGAAAGGGAGTTAATGAGTGAAGTAAAGTATGTTTGTTTGGCTTGGAAGAGGCTGGTGTTAAAGGAGCGCAGGGCAGATTTGTAGCTCCAAAAGTCTGATTCTGAACGGGATTTGCGCCAGCGACGCTCAAGTGCACGTGAGTGTCTTTGGAGCGCTTTTGTATGAGCAGTATGCCAAGGTTGAAGTGGTTTGGGTCTAGAACGTTTCGTTTTTATAGGAGCAAGCTCATTTAGGGCAGTGGTGAGAGTACTATAGTAGACAGAGGTAGCCACATTAGGACAAGAGATGGCTGAGATATTAGAGTGAAGAGAGTCAAAGGAAGAAGAGAGATGTGACACGTCTACAGCTTGCAAGTCACGGTAAGTACGTGTTTGGGGAATAGCAGGGGGTGAGGAGGGAGTTAGTGAGAGTTGAAATGTGAGCATATTGTGATCAGAGAGGGGAAATGGTGAGTTAGTAAAATTGGTGGTTGAACAGAGTCTGGTAAATATGAGATCCAGAGTGTTACCACTGGAGTGAGAGGGGGAGTCTGAGCACAAAGATAAGCCTAGGGAGGAGGTTAGTGAAAGAAGTTTAGAGACAGAAGAGTTGTTAATGTTGTTAACAGGTATATTAAAGTCACCTAATATGATGGATGGGATGTTAGATGAAAGAAAGTAAGGAAGCCAGGCAGCAAAGTTGTCCAGAAATTGTGCAGTTGGTCCTGGTGGTCGATATATAACAGCAATGCAGAGTGAAACAGGAGAAAATAGCCTAATGCAGTGAGCCTCAAATGAGGAGAATGATAGAGAGGGAACAGGTGGAAGAACTTTAAAAGTACAGCGGGGAGAGAGAAGCAAACCTACCCCACCTCCAGGTTTGTTACCAGGTCTGGGAGTATGAGTAAGGTGTAGGCCCCCATAGGACAGGGCAGCAGGTGAGGCAGTGTCAGTAGGAGAAAGCCAGGTTTCAGTAAGTGCGAGTAGGTTAAAGGAATTTGCAATGAAATGGTCGTGTATAGCGGTGAGCTTGTTGCAAACAGATCTGGCATTCCAGAGAGCACATGAAAGATTAACTGGGTTTTTGGGTATAGGAGTAAGTGTTCTATACTGTTTGAATTTGCTCCGGAGAGAAGGAGCTCGTGGCGGTGTTATAACTGGGATGGGGTAAGGGCCAGGGTTTGGGGAAATGTCCCCAGCTGCCAGCAATAGAAAGGAAAGAAAGACTAAGTGAGAGTGGGATTTATAAGTCCTTGGTTTGTATGAAAAAGAGGAGCTTTGTGGAATAGCTAAACAGAGTACTTTATATACTTCATGTGTGGAGAGGGAAGAAGAGGAGAGAAGAGAGGCTGAGATTTGTATAGAAGTGGGATTAGTCGGAGGAGGTAGTGAAAAATGCTTTATGAAGCATGAGAATGAAAGAAGGAGAAATGCGGGATAAAGCATGTTTGGAGTAAGAAGTAACAAACTAGCAGGTACAAAAAAATCTGTTTTCTTCTTCTCCCAGATGGTTCACAGTTGATTGCAGGGGAATCCGGTTCCTTTTGCCTTGTCAATGCCTTGTCCAACTGTCTTGTTTAACTGTCATTTCTGAGCACTTGTGAAATTTTAGCACTTAACAAATGTTAGCACTCGTGCCATGCCCCAGACACGAGTGCCATCCCCAATACTGGGCCTGAATTTATATGTAGCTGATTGGGAAAACCAGAGCCTAATTAATCAATTAATCAATTAAACAGCTAGCAAAGGGCAGAGTTTTACAGACACCAGAACCAGGATTGGGGCTATAAAAATATCTCTTGTTCACGGGGGAGTGGACACAGATGTGCTTGAGATATTATCAAAGAACTTAAGTAGAATAGGCCTGACAGACAAAAGTTATTGGGGTTAACAAATACAAGTAGGGATATAGCAGAATTACCAGGATAAACAGTTGCAGTATATGGATATGGCAGTATGTGGATATAGCAGAATTACCAGGATAAACAGTTGCAGTATATGGATATGGCAGTATGTGGATATAGCAGAATTACCAGGATAAACAGTTGCAGTATATGGATATGGCAGTATGTGGATATAGCAGAATTACCAGGATAAACAGTTGCAGTATATGGATATGGCAGTATGTGGATATAGCAGAATTACCAGGATAAACAGTTGCAGTATATGGATATGGCAGTATGTGGATATAGCAGAATTACCAGGATAAACAGTTGCAGTATATGGATATGGCAGTATGTGGATATAGCAGAATTACCAGGATAAACAGTTGCAGTATATGGATATGGCAGTATGTGGATATAGCAGAATTACCAGGATAAACAGTTGCAGTATATGGATATGGCAGTATGTGGATATAGCAGAATTACCTGTAGGAATGAGAAGAGATAGGAGTTAGTTCCATGGAACTGTCTTGTTTAACTGTCATTTCTGAGCACTTGTGAAATTTTAGCACTTAAGAAATGTTAGCACTCGTGCCATGCCCCAGACACTAACATTGACTTCGGTAGCTTTTAGATGGCGAACTAGGGGGACGAAGTTTTTTCTTAAAGAGACAGTACTTCGACTATCGAATAGTCGAATAGTCGAACGATTTTTAGTTTGAATCCTTCGATTCAAAGTCGAAGGTCGATGTAGCCCATTCGATGGTCGAAGTAGCCCAAAAAACACTTCAAAATTCGAAGTTTTTTTACTTTGAATCCTTCACTCGAAGTTAGTGAATCGGCCCCTTCGTTTTTTTAACTATAAAATCCAAATCTTTTAATGAAAAAGCATGTTTACCTCCTACCTACCAACTTTTCTGTCCCTTTGTACTGTTGCACTTGTGTTCACAGTCTATGTAAATAACCCCCATGTCGTGTAAATGTTTCCAATTTTTATTAAATGATTTCGTTGTTTGCATATCACCTTGTTTTGTTTTGATACAATATTCATACTCTAGTTTCACAAAACCTAATTAAATACCACTGACAGTTCACTGTATTTATTTAATATCATTTTTATTTACTTGCAGTTGTTGGATTATGAAAGTAAGAGGTTACACAGTTTTGAGGTTGAAGCCTCCAACATTAATGTTGAACCTCGTTTTTTACACCTTGGTCCTTTTAAGGATACAGCAACTGTTAAAGTTCTGCTTCGGGATGCTGATGAGGCCCCTGTTTTTAGCAAATTATTTTATGTGATCGAAATAGATGAGGATGCAAAAGAAGGTAGCATTGTTGGACAAGTAATGGCTCAGGATCCCGATTCATCAAAGAACCAAGTGAGGTAAGTTTTCTGTAATATGTATTAGGTAGGCTGAAATTTCAGGCTTTTGCCATTTTGTGCTTGTAATGTACCCTGGTGGTCTAGTGAGCCGGCGGGGACACTGACTGTGTGGTTCCTTCCTTGATCGCCGGTATGCAATATGGCACGCGCCATGCATGTGAAGTCATCGCGCTGAGTGGCCTAATTTCAAATATTTGAAAGTGGCTTTGAGCTCAAACTCATTGCCAGTTGTTAGGTCTAACTTGTTAGTTCCTGGGTGCGATTCCTGTTTTGACCCTTGCCTGCCTGAATATTCTGAACTCTGCCAAATCTGACCCTTGCCCGTCTGACTATTCTGAACTCTGCCAAATCTGATGCTTGTCTGCCTGACTACTCTGAATGCTGCAAATTCGGACCCTTGCTTGCCTGACTATCCATTAAACGCTGCCTGTTCCAACCCCAGCCTAATTGACCTTGCTTAAACTTCACCTGAACCGACCACTGCCTGTCTGACTCTGCTTGTACTCTGTCTGTACCGTCCCCAGCCTGACCGACTACGCTTTTTGTCTATTCCATGAACTGGTGCCTTCAGACCAAAACCTATGTAATGACCGTGCCCCTTTGCCTGTAAAGAACTCTTGCTTTGCTCCTCTCTTATTAAGACCTGGTGGTGCCTCTGAGGGTTTCTCCCAAAGTCAAAGGCGGCTGCTAAAGGCGGAAGAAAAGCCTTGACCAGGGAGCTTAGCACCTGTTCTGGATTTAGCTTATTGTGATCGTTTTTTGTTATTTAGCTTTTTATTCAGCAACTCTTCATTTTGCATTTTAAGCAATCTGCTTGCTAGGGTCCAAATTACCCTAGCAACTATGCATTGTTTTAAATAAGAGACTGGAATATGAATAGGAGAGGGGCTGAATAGAAATATAAGGAATACCAAGTAGCAATAACTACATTTGTAGCCTTACAGAGCATTTGCTTTTTATAAGGGATCAGCGACACCCATTTGAAAGCTGCACAGAATCAGAAGAAAAAGGCAAATAACTATAAAAAATAAATAATGAAAATCAATTTAAAAGTTGCGTAGAATTGGCCATTCTATAACATACTAAAATTTACCTTAAATATGAACCGCCCCTTCAATTTACAGTTTAATCTCTAAGAAGTAAATTTAAATATAAATGTAATTATCACTTTCGATAATTATTATACTCTTTTCAGAAGAACATGTAAGGTATCATTCCTCTGTTTATTCCGCTTCTGAGTTTGAACCAGATGTATTGCAGCCTGTTGCATTACTTCTTTCTCTATTAAGGCAGGTTAGAGGTATAGGCTTACCATGTTTACCATCCTTCCAGTCTCCTTGTTAGTCTATTCCCTCCTAGTCTACAATTTAAACTTTAGTCCTTTGGCCCTGCTGGCCATTCCTATGTAGTTTAATCTATTTTAACTGCATGACTTATGTTATTATTAGAATCTGCTCTTAATACCTTTATTGTTAGAAGCTTAGTTAATGAACTGTAATGACATTAAACAATTGCGAACATGGGGAACTTTTACTTCCTAAAACTGTTGTTTAAATCCAGAAGGCTGCAATGTTCAACTTTATTATAATCTTTGCTGTAATTATTTATTCTAATGTGAGACAAATTGAAAGCTCTGCTTTAAACTGTATGCCACACTCAGCTGTATTTTGTGCCTTCCCGATCAGTTTTTTTATGTACTCTGATATTTGGGGATTTCATTAATGCTTGGTTAATGTCTCTTTGAGCACTCATGCACTGCAAGCATTCAGATAAAATACAAATGAAAGAGCAAAAGTGTTCTTTAGAAATAGATTGTCATGATACTAAAAATGTATTCAAACAGATATGAAACATATTGCAGGAGTGCAGAAGTTCATCTACTGAGAAAAAAAGACCATAGCACATTTTGATTTGTTGAAATAAAACTAATCTATGTAGCACAGTGTCACTCAAACAGCATATTTGTTCAGTGCATATAGAATTGCATATTTGTTCAATGAATAAAGAATATTTTATTACCTACAGTACCATTTTAATGGAGGGCAAGCTAGGAGATGGGCAGGTGACAACAGTGCATAGAAGGGGCACAGTATTTGGTGGGGTCTCAAAGATCTTGAATTTGACTTGTATTTGGCTTGCAGAAACCTATGGCAGATAGCATAGTGTGAAAAACATGTCAGATTGTGTCCTGTTTTAAAATTTTGTATAGTGATGAGCTTCGCCAAAGATGTTGCCAAACTGCAAAAAAAAAATCATGTAACGGCAAAAACATTTGCAAAGCGCATTGAAGTCAATAGGCATCAACATTATATATGCAACAATTTTTTTACATGAACAACAATTATTTCTCGCTCAAATGCATTAAAGTCAATGGCAGTTTTTCTAGTGGCGACTTTTTTGTCCATCAAATGCATTAGTCAATCGGCTTTTTTGTCTCTCTGACAATGGTGATAATGGTGCGCCTTGGTGACTTTTGTTGCGGCAACATTTTTTGTGGTGGATTTTTGCTACAGTTTTGTGAAAAATTTCACAGATGGTCTAGTGGGGAATTTCATTGCTAATCTATGCTCATTACTAATTTTGTACCCTGTCCTGCACATAATAAATTATGCCCATGGTGTGCAGATTGTGTAAGAGGTGCAAGAATTGTGTGTAAGAATTTAAAAAAGGTCAGGGGGTATATGCATAACTTTGCTACCATTTTAAAGGGAATTTATAGGTATTGGCAAGCAGATCAGGATTAGAGAAAAACTTTATAAGGAATAGATGGAGTTCCAAACCAGGACTGCTGGAAGATGGTTAGGTTCAGGAGAAAAGTGTGACACAGAGAAGATGACAAAGTGATAATCTGAAAAAGGTTATGAATGCATAGTGTGCTACCAGACCAGATTAAAGATGATAGGGGGAGATTAAATAGAAATAAAGGAGGATATCAAAAACTGAAAAGGTCACCAATTGAAATCACTTAATATAACTGCAAGGTTTTCAGTGAAGTGCATAAAATAGATAGGATATAAAGTATGCAAAATGTAGCAGTGGATGTGGCAATGGGTTGAAAGAAAAAAAAAGTTTTGTGGAAAAAATGATACCACTTATTGGCTGATATGTGTAAGAATGCAAGCTTTTGAAAAAAAAATAAATAAAACGTATATCTCTATAAAACCTTCCCTAAAATTGACTGTTTGTACTCCCTGACTCTGCAAAGTACTGTCGGTACATTATCTTAAATGTAATTATAACTCTATATCACCAGTAATTTTCAATAAATAATAAAATCTAAATATATAGATAAAAATATATACTATATATACAGCATATATAAATATTAGCACTAGACCTATCATTTAATTGCTATCTAACATCTTAAGATTCATTTTCAATAATTTTTCTTGCCATTAAATTCCTATTATATTGTTATTAAAAACGTACACCGAGAAGTAAAGTCTACCGTTCCCACCATGCTTAACCTTTGATAATATGCTGGAGACTACTGGGAGTCATCCAACATTTGGGTAGATCAATACAGCTATGGACTCTTACCTATAAGGGTAGAACTACATGGATGATTTAGGTCCACTCCGACGATATACGACGAAACACTGGCGTCAAGTCAGATGCGACGAAGATAAGGTTAGTTGTAGGAATGTCTGATGTAGTTGCAGCGTGTATCCGACACGACACGATTGTCGGATAAGGACGCCCCATGCAGTGTCTTCATCCGACAGTGGTGTTGGATGCATGCTGTGACTTCATCCGACATTTCTATTTCTTACCTTATTTCAGGCACATCTGACTTGACGCCAGTGTTTTGTCACGTGCCGTCGAATTGGACCTAAATTGCCCATATAGTTCTACCCTAAGGGTAAAATTCCATGAGCCCTTTCCATCAGATTTTGTAGGTCAGATTTTATATTATCCTCCATTCAACACAACATAACACCACACAACAGCATGAGATTTTGTAGGATGGTACAAAATCTGATCCCCCTAGGCTAGTATGTACTCAGATCAGATGGAGTCTTTTCTTTGTGCGTTTACATCCAACAGACTCTTTTATTTCAATAAGAGAAAAAAGTATTTCCGACACCATCCATTTTTATCTTGTTGGATGAAGACACAGCATACACCATTCACATTCAACAGTCGTGTTGGATGGAAATCTTTATGTGTTTATGCATCAGATTTTTCTATCAATACCATTATATTTTGAACCATGCAACACCATCCTACGCTAAAAGCTCTCATGGCGTTTAGCCCTAAGTTGTGTTTTTGAAAGGTATACCAGATAACTTAGCCATCTACTGTATGTTTAGTTAAAAATACATATATTAAATTAATTATATTACATGTGTGAAATACAGTCTTAAAAGAATGCATCATTTGCATGTACTTATTTGTCCAAACTGAACAAAAGTCCCCCAAAAATTCGACATAGTATCAGTATCTAATATCAGTTATTGGAATACTTTATTTGCATACAGGTACAGCATTGACCATAATACAAATATGGAAAAAATATTCAGTATATACTCAGGGAATGGATCTATATTTCTTGAGAAGTCACTTGATAGAGAAGCAATACCATGGCACAACATCACTGCAATAGCAACAGAAGCAGGTGAGTTCCTAATGGAAATATTCTCTGAAATGAATTTAGCCTCATAATACAAATAATAAATCAGTATATAAACACATATGTATTGATGTGAGTAAATGTTTGCTTGTCAGTCTCAGAGAGAGAGAGAGACAGAGAGAGAGAGAGAGAGAGAGAGAGAGAGAGAGAGAGAAGCCGTTTGATCTATATTAGAGGAGGGTGCACAGAATACTTAGTAGCCTTTTAACGTCTGATACTTTTTTTAGCCAAACATCTGCTCAGAGATTGACACATTAACAACATTTTGTACCTATGTTGTAACTATATGTTGCGTGATTGTTACAATTGTGATTGCTACTTGGTGTCTTGTTTTTAATTTTTTTTTATGTGTATTAATGTTGACAAATTGATAAAGAATGTAGTTTTTATTGGGTATGTACTATATTGGATGATCTACAGGAATACTGCATATGGTGATTGATTTATTATGACTATGCTATTACGTCACTATGGTTGCTGCTGTTTTCCTGCCGAACTGCAGATTTAAGGCTTGTTCACTGTTATTTTAGTACTTTGAGAAAGGCCTTGGTGGGGCCGAAACTGTAGATAAAAATCATTTTCTATCTATAAGTCCTGTGAGTATGGATCCTTTCGGATATATCAAACCATATTTGATTTTTAAGACCTGCGAGTGCGGACCTTCTTTGTTGGATTATATATATATATATATGCACACACACACACACACTGTAAAGACTGGCACTGGGTTTGTACATTATGCACTGGTGTTTATCCAATGTTTCGGTCCTAAACCGGGGTCTTCGTCTGTCCCACATGGCCTTTATCAAGGATTGTTTTGGATTTGAGTGCCAGGACATTGGGACTTTTTGTGTTTATGTACTGTATATATTATGTAGTTCACAAACATAGGGTATATACAGCTGTAGGGAGACCTTTTTGTAAAGCCTGGGGGAGCAGTGAGCCAAGCATGAGTAAGGCAGGAGCAAAACTTGTTTTTACTGGGGCCACCATGAATTATTTGACATCCCTTTTATGCATCTTAATTTATCCATCCAATAATTCTATTTTTGCCCAGTGGTTTCACATTGATAATAGTATAGGCTTTTTAGCAGGCTTAAATTGGTTTTTAGAAAACATTAATGATTAAGGGAATCTAAATACTAAACACTTAGCACCACCTGGACTACAAATCCCAGAATACAACAAATTAACAGTAGTTAAAACATGCTGGGACCTGTAGTAAAGTAAGATCTAACTTGTATTCTTGAAACAATGCTGCTTGACAACATTTTGCCCCAACTGTAGATGGCCACCTGCTCCACTCGAATGTAAAACTCCAAAAAGAATCCTACCTCATTTCTATAAATCTGGTCCCATCTTTGTTCAAGAAATTACATAATAGTATGCCTTACTTTCTGATCTTTAATTAAAGGAGAAGGAAACCTTGTAGAAAAAAAAACACGCACCCAAACCTCACGTAGACTCCCCCCCCAGGCTAACTGCCCCCCCAGGGAAATGCCCCATGATTTATACTTACCCCTCATCACAGATTCTGGCAGCAGACTTCATGGCATCCATCTTCCGGGTCCTTGGTAAGCTGACTGGGAGATCAGTATGTCGGCGCATGCGCAGTTAGAGCAATTTGATGGTTTTCGACAACTGTACATGCTTCAAAATTGACAGAGATTGCCCATCTCCCAGTCAGCTTACTGAGGACCCGGACGATGGATGGGGTCTACGTGGGGTGGGGGGGGTAGAGGTTTTTTTTCTACAGGGTTTCTCTCTCCTTTAAAGTTTATTATACTTATACAATTACAAAAATTACATACAAATCTCACAATATATATTGACTGATCGTATCCTGAATCATTCTGGTTTGTCAATATGGCCATATGATTGTTCACTTATATTGATGATTACCAGTTTTACCTTTCTACAGAAAATATGCATGTTCTCTCTTTTTTTTCTAGACAATCCAAAACTAAGCAGATCTGTTCAGGTGTACTTCAGAATACTCGATATTAATGACCATGCTCCTGAATTTGCAAAACATTATGAGACATTTGTATGTGAAAATGCAAAACGGGGCCAGGTAAGTTTATGATAAAATTTGTGTGTAAACAGGGTTAAAGGGATACTCATCATAAAATGAACCCCCAATAATTATGTTGCATTTAAAGCTAACAGTATTTACTTTCAATTAAAGGTTGTGTGTGTGTGTGTGTTGAGTAATTTTTAATCTGTTTACTCTACCATGACAACATTTTCTGATTTCACGCTACTTGTTAAATCAAATGGAAGAACTCCAGTCAACAGTGCAGTAAAAGTTAATGAGCCATTCAGTTAAAGGTTAATCAATTCTAGTTTGTCTTGTGGACACTAATCATGAAAAAAATGCTATTTACATTAAAAACAGTATTATTACGGAATACTATGGACATGGATTACATACAATAATTTAATGCTACATCACAAAATGAGTGAATGAATATACATTTTTCCACCCAAACACTTGTTTTGTACAATATTACACAATATGACAGACAGTATGACAGTAGGAATTGGACATTGTGCCTATTTACCCCATGCTATAAATGTAAAACTTATTTATGTTACAAACTGATTAAAAAAGTTACAAACTAGCTATACTTTCAAATTATTCAAGCTGACATTTGTTCCTGTCTCAACTTTCCAAAGCAACATTGCTCTTTGTAGCTATTTCTGCTGTCTTTACTACATTAGAACACATCAGCAATTCAATAGATCCCTTTCTAAAGCCATTAACCTTAATTTACCTGTATATATTACTTTCAATTACTTTGCTGTAAACCATCTTTTCAGTAGTTGCTGCCTTTTGTTTTTCACACAATGTGACCTGCTTTTTCAGTTATATATTTCCTGTTGTTTTAAGCCATAGCAATAAATGATTTGCATTTACTTTAGCAAATATAAAAAAATGCATCTAAATGATATTGTTCAGCTCAACTTAATTTCTTTCCTTGATATATATTATGTACAAAGTGGGAGCCTTATGCATCAAGCTTTTAGTATTTTATGTGATTGGTTAGATAATGCTGCCAAAGATATCAAAGGACTTTATATATAGTTACCATCTGCTCCTGTTATTTTTATTTTTTTAAACACATATTTTTAGTGCTGCAACATTTTCTGCAGTGCTGTACAAAAATTGGATGTATGCTTTGAACATACAGATTACTCACAAATTAACCAATAACCTTTATAGAGGTAGAGGGCCCTGTCCAACAGAGATTATGGGACACAAAAAAAAATAGTTTGTATATTATTTGATCATTTATGGCAGTTGCCATTTTTATATAATTTTCTCCCCTAACAAAAGTGCAAATGTTGCTGCGAATTAGTATGCTTTGCTTTACTGGTCAAGCCTCACTGTCGTAATCCCTTGTGTTGGGCTACAAGCAAACTGTATGGTTTTTTGTATGGCTTTCCTTCACCTTGTCATGGGTACAAATGTTAAACTTTGTGCATGAGGACAAATGTTAAACTTTGTGCTTATGTCTTCCCATGTTATCCTGAATCCAGTTGCAGAATACATAAATATATAGTCTGAAAATGGATTTTCTGTTACCAACTTTTATTATATTACCCCACTGATGTTTTATGAGCTAAAGTTTTGTCTGCATTTTTTGGACTTGTTTAGAGAGAAAGAGAAAAGAGTGTAATGGTCTAGGTCAAGCTCTGTTTCTAGATGGTGTAATGTTTATACTGTTACACATTCTCTATTTTTTGATGAGTCAACTGTATTATACACTGTAGTCTGCCAAATATACTACACATCTAATAGTGGAGGATTTGTATTTAAGCCATTTAATTAATACCATGCCTAGGCTTTTACTAATTCACCCACATACTGTATGTCTCATATGACATATGTCACATACCTGTATATAAGTGACTGGGGACCAAGGATAATATGACATGACACATTACAACTACCGAGTCATCTGTGCAGCTAATGGGTAGATTTTGAGGAAAGATCTAACTGCATATTTATTGTAAACTCATACCACAAGAGAAGGTGTCAGCAGGGAGGAGTCAGTACAGAACAAAGTGTGCAAGGGATTAATGCCTTCATTAATTAATGTTCATATATTCGCAATTATGAAAAAAATTATAATTATAATTATATAAATTATATATAATTATATTATAAAAAGTATATTAATAACAAATGTTATTTCCTACTTCATGTGACTCATGACCATTTTGTTAACTATACCACAAAGTAAATAACATACATGGCAGTAGAATCTGGCATAGTTTCACTCCTAAATTAATATGTTTGTTTTTCACAGCTTATTCAAACAATAAGTGCAATAGACAAAGATGAACCTCCCCGGGGACACAAATTCTACTTTGAGATGGTGCCAGCTTTTTCTATCAATCCAAACTTCACAGTTTTAGATAATAAAGGTAAAAAAAACCCTGCAAATTTGTGTTTTTTTTTTATTCTTCTGTTTGATGTTCTTAAATAAATAGTCTATTTGCCACTTTTGTTTCACAGACAACACAGCAAGTATTTTCACAAAAAGAAATGGATATAACAGACATAAAATTAGCACTTATGTATTTCCAATCATAATTTTTGACAATGATTACCCAGTTCAAAGCAGCACAGAAACATTAACCATACGTGTGTGTGCCTGTGATAGCAAAGGAAATATGCAGTCATGCAATGTGGAGGCGTCCTTCTTCCCTGCTGGACTGAGCACAGGAGCTCTAATTGCAATTTTACTTTGTATCATCATACTTCTCAGTAAGTAATTACTCTGATTCCAATCAAGTGTACCTTGTGCTAGTGTTTTGATTTAGCTTCATTATAGACTATGCAAAACATATATCGGGTTTGTATGTTCTGTTTGGGAAGTGTTTAAATCATTAGCTCAGATTTCTTATTTATTTTATTTTGTAACATTATATTACTTTAAATCATCACATAAAAAAAGAAGTAATTTCCGAGTTTACTGCCATTTTAGATCAGGCCTGAGCTGTAAAATGTATTTACAGACAATCATATATATCACAAATATTTTTAGCATTCAAGATTTTAGAAAACTTTCTAATGCATTGTCATTATTTTATTTCTGTAATGACTCAACATTTTTATACCAGTGTTCTTGCTCTACCCACTGTATACTCTCTATTAAGCATGTGTACAAGCTTACCAATCCAGACTGTCTGGGTCCTATAAATCTGTCCTATAAAACCGTATGTGGGATCACAGCCAAACTTTTTGACTTTCCTTCCTAACTTGTAATGAGTACAGCTGTTTACACTTTTACAAGCAACACAGTGGGATTCCATGAATACATACTGTATCCGTCTGGGATAGGCACATAGGCACCACATTAACATGCTCCATACTTTTGTATTTTGTCCCAAATTTTGATTCTGCCTCAATGTGCATAGAACAGTAACTCACACAGGCCCAAGTGTTCAGTGGGTACTAAGGTGCACAATTTATTTTTGCCCCTTTGCAAAACAATTGCTAGACATGCACCCCCCCTACACCCACTCAGGCGCTCAAAATGGTATGTGAGGGTGCATCAGAAAGACCACCTCAGGGCAGCAAGGACCGTCGAAATGCCCCTGGCTGTAAATGTAACAATAAGACACATAGAAGCAAAAGACAGAACGTTATTCATTAATTAGCTCATGTGACCTAACATGTATCATTTGTGTGCACTGTGAATTGTAGGATACCAGGGGGTAGAACTTAGTTTTTAAAGGAAATCTATATCCCCCCAAAAATCTAGGTCTCTATAAAATGATATTGCATAAAACAGCTCATATGTAAAATCCTTCTTCATGTAAATGAACCCTGTTTATAAGAATATACTTTTTTAGTAGTATGTGCCATTGGGTAATCCTAAATAGAAAATTGTCATTTAGGGCCACCCCCTGGGATCCTACTATTCACAGTGCAAACAAACAAACCATACATATAATGACACATGAGCCAATTAACAGAGTACTGTCTTTTGCTTCCACACTGCTTCCTTTTACAGTTAGAGCTGTAGTATTTCTGGTCAGGTGATCTCTGATGCAGCACACATCACAAAATGATGGTTCAATGAGCGCAATGTAAAAGGGCAATATTTACTAAAGATATATATACCAGTTTGGTAAGATTCTTTAATGTGCCACTTAATTTGATATACACTATCTGTTGCTGAAGTATACATTTTAGGGGTATAGTTTTTCCTTAAAAATTAAATTTTTCTATATGGGATTACCTACACTACTAAAAAAGTATATTATTATGAAAATGGCTTGTCTACACAAAGCATGGTTTTACATATGAGCTATATTATGCCATATATTTTTAGAGAGACCTACATTGTTTGGGGGTATAGTTTTCTTGCAAGCATTTTGACTATACTTTAAAACAGATTAAGATTATTACATTTAGGTAGTGATGGGTGAAATATTTTGCAGGGCAAAAATCCGCCATGACGAAAAAAATTGTCACGTGTCAGAATAGCCGCGCACATAAACATCTTCATGCATCAAAATTATTTGGACGACCATTTAATGCATTTGGACAACTTAGTCGCACTGTTAAAAATTTATGCTAATTTTTCCCCCCACTGGATTTAATCTTGATTTTTTTTTTAATAATAAATAAGGTCAAATTGTGTATTCTAATTTAGACAGACTTTATTATTTTAAAAAAACAGATACATTTGATTTGATAAATCAAATTGGAGCATTTTACACAACAAGCTTCATTGTTGTAATTCCATCATAACAACATCTGTAGCCTAATTACAAATCTTTGGTTTATATATAATGGCAGTATGTAATAAAAGATGGAAATGTAATTACAATTTCCAAAAATAACAATAAAAAACTAGTTGTGATGTCTTAACTATTTGTGATGTGATGTCACATATGAAAAACAAGCTATTTAATTGACAATAAACATTTTATTTGAGGTGTCAAGGTCTTATAGAAAGCAAAAGGAGTTGTCCTGATCCTATTAGACCATTTTGTGAATGTTAGCGACCAAGATTTTATGACCAATTTGAGACTTCTACCACTTCCTCGAAAAATCTGTGAACAAATGGTATTTAAAAACATGCAGTGTTTCCAAAAAAGTATATAACAGAACACCAGAGTATTTGTTAACATTAACCTTTGCTTAGCGGTAATGAACAATGCAATATTAACCAGCGAATTATTTTACATTGCAAGCACCGCTAAACATTCGCAAAAGCACTGTTTTAAATTACATTTCTCCTTATATAATCTAATAATGGTCTTCAATGCTAAATCCACAATGTTTTGACCTCTAATAAATAGGCCTCCAGGTTTTAAAAAAAAAAAAAACAAACATATTTTTGAGTTTATGTTCTATGAAAACAGTTTAAGGGACAGATTTATCAAAGGTCAAAGTGAAAATTTGAATTAAAAAAATTTAAATTTTGAGCTAATTTTTGTGTACTTTGACTAGGGAATAGTCCAAATTAAATTTGATTCGAATTTGAAAAAAAATTGGAAAATGCGAATATTGAAAAATATAATATATAAAAATAATATTTAAAAATTCAACTTCGACCATTCACCATCTAATACCTGCGGAATTGCTGTTTTAGCTTATGGGGACCTCCTAGAACCCATTCGGAGTCACTTGGTGGACTTTAAAAAACTTCCATTTGAATTCGATCAAATGCTCTATTACTTTGATTCGTACAATTCGAATTCGATCGAATATGGACTATTCACCCGAAGAAAAAACTGACTTTTTTAATAAATTTCGGTTGGTCTTTTCATTCGAATTTCGAAGTTATGGGAGTTAAAAAAAACTCCTTTACTCATTACTTAGAAATTCGATAAATCTGCCCCTAAATGTATTGCCTATAAATAAATACTATAATAATATCCATGAATAATCAATTTACTTTTATTCGTTCTAGCTTTGGTGATCCTATTTACAGCATTAAAAAGACAAAGAAAAAAAGAGCCCTTGATTTTTTCAAAGGATGATGTTAGAGACAATGTTGTTACATATAATGATGAAGGAGGAGGGGAAGAGGATACACAGGCTTTTGATATCAGTACCTTGAGAAACCCAGAAGCAAGAGATGAAAACAAACTCAGAAGAGACATTATACCTGACACTGTATTTCAAATTCGGAAACCAGTTCCTCTTTGGGAAAATATAGATGTTCAAGATTCTATTCATAAAAAACTAGAGGAAAATGATGCAGATACAACTGCCCCACCATATGATTCTTTGGCAACTTATGCTTATGAAGGCAATGATTCAATTGCAGAGACTCTAAGCTCATTGGAGTCCCCTGCGATTGATGAGAACCTTGATGATGATAACTATGTTTATCTTACTGAGTGGGGACCACAGTTTAAAAAACTTGCTGATATGTATGGCGGGCAAGAGAGTGACTGAAACATTGTTCAAATAATAAGCAATTTGAAAACCTATACCTCCTATAGTTATTGTGCTGTAAATGCTTTATAAATTATTCACATTTTTGTAACAATTAAAAAAATAGAACATCCTTCCCTTCACATAACATCTATTCAAAAGAATGTACAAGTAATTTGACTGCTGATATGCTTTTTGTGCCTTTTATGAAGAACTTTTCAATTTTATTTCTATAATCATTCTAAAATGATAGGAACATTAAAGTTATCTACAAACTTTATTTATTACATATACTGTAAATTCTCCATGTTTATCTGTCATACTTCATTTTATACTTTATAAATATATATATAGGTATATTTTTGTATTGTTACTAAATAAATTATTTTTTATAAAGATTAGTTTTTGGCTGGTCAGCAACTTGGAAAACAAAATGAAAAATATCCATCAGCATTAAAACATTATGTACATATGAAAAAAGTTAAGGCTTGTTATATAAATTTGTATAAAAAAAATTGTTATAAATATGTTATATTGTGAGTCTCACTTCAGAAACTACATAGAGGATACCTATTATTTCAGTGTATGTTTAAAGACTGTTTTCATTGTACACACTAATAATTACAGTGAATCGAGCTTCAATCAACACAGGCAGATTTAATATAATGTGAGAAGCATTTACCACAGAAATATTCACTCCTATAGGATATTTAAAAGCATATTTATTGAATGGAAAACTCTATGGGGCCCATTTACTAACAATCAATTGTGACTTTGTTTTCACAAATCTCAAAAATTGTGGTTTTTCCTATATTTCTTAAAGATTTATTAAGTGTAAAAACCATGAACACCTCTAATACCAAACATTTTCCAAGTACAAGTTGTCACAGTCCTGATTTTTTTTGGACCTCTTTAAATAAAATCGGACAAATTTTCAGTGTTCACATGTTTTACTGCATCATTCAGCGCTATTTTTTGCATTTGCACTTTGTATGTTCAGATCTTTTAAAAATTTCAATGATAATCGTGGTTTTAGAGTTTGTAAGCTTTTGTTTAAAAACATCTAAAACCACTATAATAATAAATAAGCCTTCACAAGGCTAAAGTCAAAGACTCTAAAACCACAATGGTCATTGAATAAATATTTTATATTAAATGTAAATATGGGGCGGATTTACCAAAATATGAGATTAGAGTTTGAGATTGGAGTTTGGGCCCCTATATCCAAGATATTAGTACATTTTATCATGCAATGTTTATTCAATATTTATCCTTTATTTGTGTTTATTTTGATGTATTGATAATGAATAGATGTTTTAATGTTATTTGGGTACATTTCCATAATCACACAGAGCTAGAGGCAAACATCCTACTCCAGAGAACGATTAAATCCTTTGAATCGAACGAATCGAAGGATTTTAATTCATCGATCGAACGATTTTCCTTCGATAAAAAAAAAATACTTATAAAGCTTATGGGGACCTTCCCCATAGGCTAACATTGGTGCTCGGTAGGTTTTTAAGTGGCAAAGTAGGTGGTCGAAGTTTTTTTTAAAGAGACAGTACGTCGACTATCGAATGGTCGAATAGTCGAACGATTTTTAGTTCAAATTGTTCGATTCTAAGTCGTAGTCGAAGGTCGAAGTAGCCAAAAAAACTTCGAAATTCGAAGTTTTTTTCCTTCTAATCCTTCACTCGAGCTAAGTAAATGTGCCCCTAAGTCTTCTTTCCACTTTGGACACTGTGTATCAGAGGTTTATAATCATGGCTTCCTCCTTCTTGAGTCATTAGACATGACCGTATATATGAGCTCATAAATATTTTTTTTATTTAGTTTTGTATCTTTAATAAATGGTAGACTTCCCATAATGCTTTCCTACATGTATGTTTTTGCTCTCAGTTTCCCATCTAGTGCACACTAATTTAAGGGTTTTCTCCAATGGGACTCAAGCATAAGAAAATTAGTGAGACAAAGGTCTCACCAGAATATGCATTGTATCTGAAAACATACGTATACTGTATGAGGTTGCTTATAAACTTTTTGAGGAAATTATTTATGGCAGTTCTGCAAAGGCCAACACTTATGGGAAGAAAAAACATTGTCTTCAGAAGAGTTCCTTGAAGAACCAAGACACTGAATAAATGAACTTTTTAAATAGTAAATACTAGACTGCACTAAATTGACAACTATTCTCTTTGAGAATTTACGGAAGTCAATGTTATTCTCTATTGTTTTTTTTACATGACATTTATGATGTTTTCAGTATTTGTATTTTTTCCCCCACTTTGAAACAAGGAATTGAGGAACACCTATATCTCCTGATAATGAGTTCCCCTAGGATTTATATTTTCTCCTTTGCTCATTTTTTTTTATATAGTAGAATGTTGCAATCAAAAATAATTTGACATTTCTTACATTTTTCATTGACATGCATTGTAAATAACTCTATCTCATGGCCTGTATATATTTCCAAATGACCAGCAACTCCAGGATTTTAGTGTAAAACATTATATTTGATATGTGCAGTTACAGCCAATTTGCTTTAAATCCTGGAGGTCATTTGGAAATTTGTATGAAGTTTTACTGTGCACCTGGGTATTACATTAGGAGCAGAGTGCCACCCAGATGAACATATCTATATATCTCACAGTTTATAATGTTATCTGTTATGAAAAATGTGTTATATTTATAGGCTAACGTTTAAAAACTTGGTTGGTTTTAGGTGTTATCATTCACTATTCATCTCACTAATGATAAATCTTATACTAACATTTATGTCATGATATTCAGATTTTAGCATCACTTTGACTATAGTAGAAGTAGTTTCCAACAATTATATGCATGCAGTGTGGTGCTGTTCTATTTGTCTTAAGTATCATACTGTATTAGTACCAAAACAGTACACTTACAATCTCATGGTACAGGTTTTGGACCTGTTATCCAGCATGCTTGGGACCAGGAGCTGCATACCTTAAGTCTACTAGAAGTTCATGTAAACATTAAATAATCAGAATAGGCTGGTTCTGCTTAAAGTAAGGATTAATAACATAGTTTTCATATTAAATTAGGTTGAAAAAAGACACACATCCATCAAGTTCAACCTTTTAACTTTTTTTAACCTGCTTAACTGCTAGTTAACCCAGAGGAAGGCAAAAAACCCCTTCTGAAGCCTCTCCAATTTGCTTCAGAGGGAAAAAATTCATTCCAGACTCCAAAATGGCAATTGGATCCACTTGTGCTATGAGCTATCTTCTATAACCCTGTATTCCCTCACTTGCTAAAAAGCCATCCAATCCCTTCTTAAAGCTATCTAATGTATCAGCCAGTACAACTGATCCAGGGAGAGAATTCCACATATTCACAGCTCTCATTGTTAAAAAACCCCTTTCGAATATTTAGGCAGAACCTTTTTTCTTCTAATCGGAATGGGTGACCTTGTGTCAGCTGGAAAGACCGACTGGTAAATAAAGCATTTGAGAGATTATTATTTCCTGGCCACTATATATCAACATAAACACTGGGTAGATATCCCCGCCCCCATCCAGGACCAGAAAGTCCCTCCCCTACAAACCTATAAAAATACCCCCGCCCTCCTAGGGCCAGTAGTCTTTTTTCTGTCCTTTTCTTGGACCAGTTTTTAAGTTCTACCTGGCTCTTAAAAAGCTATTTTTGTGAAAAATACATACTACTGTTTGGGCAGTCAGTATTTTTCCATTATGCACTGGAGGACTGCGGGGTTGTCAAGAAGTTTTTTGTCCACTCGTCCTTGAACATTTGTTATCTTTTTGTGGTTCTAGTAATGGAGGCACACTATGAAAATTTCTCTGAAGGAGGTTAATGGTTTAACGAGATACGTTTGTTTCCTAGTTTTTACCTTTTACATCCTTCAAAATGGTGGATATCTAGTTGCTGCACGTCCAGAAGTGCCTCGTCCCAACTTCTGTGCATGTGCCTGGTTACTGTGTCTGCCCTTTGTCATCATGGCGGCGGTAGCTCTTTTTGGGGGAGGTCATGCGCCTGTCTGAGAGGATCGTCTTGCTGACATGTCATTAAGGAGCCAGGCTAAAGGTTTAAATAGCCAGTAGTTTTCTGGCATGCTCCCTCTCTTCTTTCCTGCCTTGCAGGTAGTGAGTTTTTCTACAGGACTTTAGTATACAGGTATTTTTCTTTCTGTAGTGACTTCTTGTCAGACTTGCTTACGTTTCGCTGTTTGTAGAGGATAATTGGTTATTGTTTTGTACAGAACACTATGGATCCTGTTGCCTCAAGTAAATCTGTCCCTAGAACTAGGTAGGTCCCTCCATTATTTTTTTTTTATTATTGTTCTCTTTTTTTATAGTTTTTTCCTTTTTTCATTGCAGCTTGCCTAAGGAGAAGGTAGACAAGAGGAAGAATATTACAGAGTGCCAGGGATTTGTGAACCCTAGCATGCCAAACAAAAAGTTTTGTGCGGACTGCTTTTCTCTGATATGAGGAACTTCCCCCTGGTCTCCTTCTATGACTCCAGGCTCTGTTGTTCCAACTTACTGGCCTGCATTTCTGAAGCAGTAGCACAGGGAATTTCTAAAGCTTCAGCCACTGCATCCAAGTTTGAGTCCTCTCTGGATTTAGCCTCTTCAGATGAAGAATTAGCTCAAGATCTAATCTTGAACAGAGCCGACCTATCTTTTCAGTCAAATGTTTTCTCTGAAGAGGAGGAAGATGAAATGGATTCTTATTTTTTTTTATCTGAGTTTAGTGGGTCCTTTGATCAAAGCTGTAAGACTGGTATTGGGGCAGAGTCCCCAACTGTGGCTGCTCAAAAATCCAAGGTTTTATAATCTGTAATCAGAACCAAGGTACATTTCCCTCCCTCTGATCAAATCCGAAATGGGTGCGCGTTTTTTGACGCCGGCGAATTTTTTCGGGCAAATTTTTGCGGGCGTTTTGCGAATTTATTCGCTGCCGGCGAATTGCGCAAATTTGCTGCGAATTCGCGCCTGCCGAATAAATTAGCCCATCAATTGTAGGGGCCAGACTTGCGTAGTTTTTCAGACAAATGGGAGAAGACGGTGTCAGACCTTTGGGTTCTTTCAGTGTTCAAGCATGGATATTGTCTAGAGTTTTCCGCTGTCCTGGGTCAAGAATTTTTAGTTATCTCTCTGATCCCAAAGTCTTGGGAAAAGAATACCTGTGACTGTTGCTGCTCAACAAAGCCATCTTTTCACTTTGGGAAGAACGAAGAGGTCAAGGGTTTTACTCCATTATATTTCAGGGGGTTGGAGACCGATTTTGGATTTGAAGAAACAATGTCTTCATAGCTCAAAGGAAGTTCAAGATGCAGTCCATCCATACCATCATTCCGGTGGTTCAGGAGGGAGACTGGTTAATCTTCATAGATCTGAAAGATGCATACCATCATATCCCTGTGGCAGCATGTCATCAACCTTCGGTTTGCAATAGGCAAGATACATTTTCAATTGAGTTGCCTGCCATTTGGTCTGTCCTCAGCCACCAGGACTTTTATGAAGATTCTAATTCCGTTAACTGCGGAGCTTCCCAAGGAGGGTATTTGGACATGGCATTATCTGGACAATCTGCTTCTGACAAACAAAGATCCAGTTTTCTTGTTAAGGCACAGGGATTCAGTCATCTCTTTCCTTTCAGCCCACGGCTGGTTGATAAACATGGAGAAGAGTTCCCTGCAGCCCTCTCAGTCTCTGGTTTACCTTGGGGCTCTTTTCAACATGTCTGCAGGTCAAGTGTCTCTTCCAGTGGAGAAGGCTCACAAGATCATTCAGAGGATTTCTCTTCTCATCAGCGAGGACTGTGTTCCAGCCAGGATTTTATGTCCATCCTAGGTCTTCTGGCTTCTACGATCCCAGGCACCAAATAACCTCAGTGGCACATGAATAGCCCAGCAGGTTTTTCTTCACCAGTTGGACAAATTCCAAGAGGACAAGAGGATTGGGTTCAGAGAATTGTGCTACCACAGTTTCTGAAGGAAGATCTCCAGTGGTGGTTGAATATTTCAAACCTTTTGAGGGGGTTTCCCCTTAGTCAGATTTCTTGGGATTTGGTGACGACAGATGCAACCTCCCGAGGGTAGGGTGCTCTCCTTGGTTCTCACTTGGCTTAAGTGTTTGGGAGACCCCCTTAGGGCATCTACACTCCAACATTTTGGAGATCAGGGCAGTCAAGTGTGCTCTCCTAGCATTTGCTCATTTCTTGAAGAGAAAATCAGTCAGGTCAGGATAGACAAACTACTTTGGTAGCTTACATGAGGAGACAGGGGGTACAAGGAGTGTTCTGCTTCTGCAAGAGTTATCTCCAATCCTTGTCTGGGTGGAAGAGAATCTGGAAGCTCTGATGGCAGTGTATGGTCCGGGGTCCCAGAATTAACAGGCTGTTAAACCCAGCAGTGTTTCAGCAACTCGTGAAGAGATGGGGCATGCCGAGCATTGACCTGATGGCTTCATCAAACAATTCTTAGTTGCCCCTATTTTTCTCAGGGAGATTCTACCCTCAAGCAGCAGCAGTGGATGCGGTTCTACAAAAGTTGAATTTTCACCTTGTGTACCTCTTTCCACCAGTTCTGCTGTTGCTGGCAGTGCTAGTTAAGATTCAGAGTGAGAAAGTGGAGGATGTTCTGATGCCCCATTTTGGCCTCGGAGATCATGGTTTCCTTTACTTCTGAAGCTTCAGAGGTGGTTACCATTGAGGAAAGACTTTCTCCTTCAGGGGCCCCTGTTTCATCTGGATCCAGCTGCCTTTTCTCTGATGGCATGGAGACTGAGCGGAGGAGACAGGAAAACTTCGGTGTTTCTGAAGTGGTGATAGCAACTCTTCTTCAAGCCACAAAATCTCCAACCTCTAGAACATATTACAGGGTGTGGGAGAGATTTCTTGTCTGGCAAAGTCAGTGCAGTTTAGAAGAGTCTGTCCCCAATTTGTCACATATTTTGGATTTCATACAGGAAAGATTGAACAAGGGTTTACAATATAGAACTCTAAAAGTTCATGTTTCAGCCTTGTTGGCTATGACAGGGCTTCGCTGGGTGGATCCCCTGTTTGGGAATCTGGATCCTGTTAGGGCTCTTAAACAGTATCTGTGTTCCTCAGGTACCTTCAAAAGATCACAAAGATTTTTTTTTGTCCCAGCTGGAGCAAGGAAGGGTCTGGCAGCCTCCTCTTCCACTCTTTCCAGATGGTTGGTCATCCTGATTTCCAAAGCCTGCCAGTTGCAGGGAAAGCTAGCTCCCAAGGGTAGGGATGTAGTGAACGTCGGAAAAAAAGTTCGCGAGCATATTCGCGAACTTGCGCAAAAATGCGAGCGGTTCGCGAACCCCATAGACTTCAATGGGAAGGCGAACTTTAACATCTAAAAAAGACATTTCTGGCCAGAAAAATGATTTTAAAGTTGTTTAAAGGGTGCAACGACCTGGACAGTGGCATGCCAGAGGGGGATCAAGGGCAAAAATGTATCTGAAAAATCTGCCTGTGTGTGCTTGGAAGAGATAGTGTAGGGGGAGAGCTGTTAGTGATTTCAGGGACAGATGATAGTAAGTTTGCTGGCTAGTAATCTGCTTGATACTGCTCTGTATTGGAGGGACAGAAGTCTGCAGGGATTTGAGGGACATTTTAGCTTAGGTAGCTTTGCTGGCTAGTAATCTACTGTTCTCTTTAAACAACTGCCATACGTTGCCCTTGTAGGCATTGTTTGCCCAGTTTTTTTGGACGCAGCCACTGAAGCACAGTTGCCAGAAAAAATATGCCATATAAATGCTGAAAATAGTCATTTTTCGCCATACGTTGACCTTGTAGACATTGTTTGCCCAGTTTTTTTTGGACGCAGCCACTGAAGCACAGTTGCCAGAAAAAATATGCCATATAAATGCTTAAAATAGTAATTTTTCGCCATACGTTGACCTTGTAGACATTGTTTGCCCAGTTTTTTTGGACGCAGCCACTGAAGCACAGTTGCCAGAAAAAATATGCCATATAAATGCTGAAAATAGTCATTTTTTGCCATATACGTTGAGTCAACGTATGGCAAAAAATGACTATTTTCAGCATTTATGTGGCATATTTTTTCTGGCCTCTGTGCTTCAGTGGCTGCGGCCAAAAAAACTGGGCAAACAATGCCTACAAGGTCAACGTCGTTGACCTTGTAGGCATTGTTTGCCCAGTTTTTTTGGCCGCAGCCACTGAAGCACAGAGGCCAGAAAAAATATGCCACATAAATGCTGAAAATAGTCATTTTTTTGGTCGCAGCCACTGAAGCACAGTTGCCAGAAAAATTATGCCATATAAATGCTGAAAATATAAATTTTTTTGGTTGCCGCCACTGAAGCACAGAGGCCAGAAAAATTATGCCATATAAATGCAGAAAATATGCATTTTTTTGGTCGCAGCCACTGAAGCACAGTTGACAGAAAAATTATGCCATATAAATGCTGAAAATATAAATTTTTTTGGTTGCAGCCACTGAAGCACAGAGGCCAGAAAAATTATGCCATATAAATGGAGAAAATATGCATTTTTTTGGTTGCAGCCACTGAAGCACAGAGGCTAGAAAAATTATGCCATATAAATGGAGAAAATATGCATTTTTTTGGTTGCAGCCACTGAAGCACAGAGGCTAGAAAAATTATGCCATATAAATGGACAAAATATGCATTTTTTTGGTTGCAGAGGCCAGAAAAATTATGCCATATAAATGCAGAAAATATGCATTTTTTTGGTTGCAGCCACTGAAGCACAGAGGCTAGAAAAATTATGCCATATAAATGGACAAAATATGCATTTTTTTGGTTGCAGCCACTGAAGCACAGAGGCCAGAAAAATTATGCCATATAAATGCAGAAAATATGCATTTTTTTGGTTGCAGCCACTGAAGCACAGAGGCCAGAAAAAATATGCCATATAAATGCTGAAAATAGTAATTTTTCGCCATACGTTGACCTTGTAGACATTGTTTGCCCCGTTTTTTTGGACGCAGCCACTGAAGCACAGAGGCCAGAAAAAATTAAACCAGTAGGGTTTGCACCCTAGTTTGTAACGGTGGCGGAGGGAGGAGGACGCTAAAGGACAGCTGTGTGCGGAGTCATGAGGCTTGAAGAGAAGGACAGCTGCATAGAAGTCAGAACAAGTCTTCCGGCGTGCAGTAACCCTCCGAGATCCACCCCTCATTCATTTTAATAAAGGTCAGGTAATCGACACTTTTGTGACCTAGGCGAGTTCTCTTCTCAGTTACAATCCCTCCTGCTGCACTGAAGGTCCTTTCTGAGAGCACACTTGAGGCTGGGCAAGACAAGAGGTTCATGGCAAATTGTGACAGCTCTGGCCACAGATCAAGCCTGCGCACCCAGTAGTCCAGGGGTTCATCGCTCCTCAGAGTG
The DNA here is from genome assembly GCA_038501925.1 of Xenopus petersii. Classification (NCBI taxonomy): domain Eukaryota; kingdom Metazoa; phylum Chordata; class Amphibia; order Anura; family Pipidae; genus Xenopus; species Xenopus petersii. Next base: position 72,544,781 of record CM076683.1, on the reverse strand, counting down.
TCGATATCTGCAGTTAATGCCAGGTAGTCCGCTACCTGCCGGTCGAGGCGTTCTTTGAGGGTGGATCCAGAAGGGTTGTGGCGCTGCCTTGGACAGAAAAACATTTGCATGTCTGATGTTACAGACCGGCCAAAGGGCTTTGTCCTTGCAGGTGTGCTCGTGGCAGGATTACTGGCACCTCTGCCCCTGGAATGTTGATGAGTTCCTGAAGTGACATCACCCTTAAAAGCATTGTACAACATGTTTTGCAGGCTGGTTTATAAATGCCGCATCTTTTCGGACTTGTGGTATGTTGGTAACATTTCTGCCACTTTATGCTTGTACCGAGGGTCTAGTAGCGTTGCGACCCAGTACAGGTCCTTCTCCTTAAGCCTCTTGATACGGGGGTCCTTCAACAGGCATGACAGCATGAAAGACCCCATTCTCACAAGGTTGGATGCAGAGCTATCCATCTCCGCTTCCTCATTATCAAGGACTGCATCATCCACGGTCTCCTCCCCCCAGCCACGTACAAGACCAGGGGTCCCCAAAAGGTCACCACTAGCCCCCTGGGAAGCCTGCTCCTGTTGGTCCTCCTCCTCCTCCTCCACAAAGCCACCTTCCTCCTCTGACTCCACTTCTGGCACCTCTCCCTGCGTTGCAGCAGGTGCCTGGGTTCGTTCTGGTGATTCCGACCATAAATCATGCGCTTCCAGCTCCTCGTCACGCTGGTCTACAGCCTCTAGTGATGTAGCGAACTGCCGATTTGATGTTCGCGAACGCCGTTCGCGAACACCGGCAAAAAAGCGAACAGTTCGCGAACAGTTCGCGAACTTCGAACGCTCGATAAAATCGTTCGATCGAACGATCGAAGGATTTTATTCGTACGATCGAAGGATTTTCGTTCGAATCGAACGATCGAAGCTATTCGATCGAATGATTTTAATTCAATCGAATGCTTATAATCGTTCGAACGAATGGAAATCGTTCGATTTTAGCGATCGAATGGTCGAATGGTCGAATGGTCGAACGAAATTTTACTTCGAATCGAACGCGAACACCAATTGGCGAACGTCGCGCGACGTTCGCGAACATTCGGCGGACGCGAACAGTCGAAGTTCGCGCGAACTAGTTCGCCGGCGAACAGTTCGCTACATCCCTAACAGCCTCATCTGTCACTCGTCGCACGGCACGCTCCAGGAAGAAAGCGAAGGGTATTAGGTCGCTGATGGTGCCTTCGGTGCGACTGACCATATTTGTCACCTCTTCAAAAGGTCGCATGAGCCTGCAGGCATCGCGCATAAGCACCCAGTAACGGGGGAAAAAAATCCCCAGCTCTGCAGATCCAGTCCTACCACCCAGTTCAAAAAGGTACTCGTTGACGGCCCTTTGTTGTTGCAGCAGACGTTCCAACATAAGGAGCGTTGAATTCCAGCGAGTCTGGCTGTCAGAAATCAAACGCCTGACTGGCATGTTGTAGCGCTGCTGAATGTCAGCAAGGCGTGCCATGGCTGTGTAGGAACGTCTGAAATGGGCCGACACCTTTCTGGACTGGGTGAGAACGTCCTGGAATCCTGGGTACTTGGAGACAAAACGTTGGACTATTAAATTTAACACATGTGCCATGCAGGGCACATGTGTTAAATTTCCCAGTCTCAACGCTGCCAACAGATTGCTTCCATTGTCACACACCACTTTTCCGATCTGCAGTTGGTGTGGGGTCAGCCACCGATCGGCCTGTGACTGCAGAGATGACAGGAGTACAGATCCGGTATGGTTTTTGCTTTCCAGGCACGTCATCCCCAAGACAGCGTGACAACGGCGTACCTGGCACGTCGAATAGCCTAGGGGGAGCTGGGGGTGCACAGGTGTGGAGGAGGAGAAGGAGGACCCAGCAGCAGAGTAAGAAGAAGAAGAGGAAGAAGACGAGGTAGAGAGCGATGGAGGAGTAGAGGTGGTGGCAGAACCGCGTGCAATCCGTGGCGGTGACACCAACTCCACTGTTGTTGTTGTTGTTGAGCTACCCATTCCCTGCTTCCCATTCCCAGCCATTACCAAGTTCACCCAGTGGGCAGTGTAGGTGACATACCTGCCCTGACCATGCTTGGAGGACCATGCGTCAGTAGTCATATGGACCTTTGGCCCAACACTAAGTGACAGAGATGCGGTAACTTGGCTCTGCACATGTTGGTACAGGTGTGGTATTCCCTTTTTAGAAAAAAAATTGCGGCTGGGTACCTTCCACTGCGGTGTCCCAATTGCTACAAATTTGCGGAAGGCCTCAGAGTCCACCAGCTGGTATGGTAAAAGCTGACGGGCTAAGAGTGCAGACAAGCCAGCTGTCAGACGCCGGGCAAGGGGGTGACAGTCAGACATTGGCTTCTTACGCTCAAACATGGCCTTCACAGAAACTTGGCTGGTGGCAGATGACTGGGAATGGGAACAGGTGGTCAAGGTGGAAGGCGGAGTGGAGGGTGGTTCAGATGGGTCAAGGAGAGCAGAGGTAGAGCAGTAAGATGCTGGACCAGAAGGAGTGTGGCTTTTAGTTTGCCTGTTGCCTTTGAGGTGTTGCTCCCAAAGTGCTTTGTGCTTGCCGCTCATGTGCCTTCGCATAGAAGTTGTACCTATGTGGCTGTTGGGCTTACCAAGGCTCAGTTTCTGACTGCACTCATTGCAAATTACAATGCTTTTGTCAGAGGCACACACATTAAAAAAATCCCACACTGCTGACTTTTTGGAAGTCTGCGATCTGGCGGTAACAGTAGAAGTTGGCGGCATTGGCGGCAATGGCGGGTGCGTTGGCCGGCTGAACACAGGTGCCGATACATGTTGTTGCCCTACTGATCCCTGCGGGCTGTCCTCCCTGCTTCTTCTAAGTCTTATTCTCCTACTGCCTCTCTGACTCTCCGTCTCTCCATCTGAACTACCCTCCTCTTGCTCTCTTCTACTAGGCACCCACAAAACATCAATCTCCTCATCATCATTCTCCTCAGATGCATCAATTTCTTCTGACACATCACAGAAGGAAGCAGCAGCGGGGACCTCCTCCTCATCACTCATCATTATGTCCATCTCTGTCGTGTTCTCTGCCAGAATTAAATCTGGTGTAACGTCCTCATCTCCTTCATCTTCTTCTGCCAATAATGGTTGCGCATTACTCAGTTCAAGAAACTCATGGGAAAATAACTCCTCTGACTCCAGTGAAGAAGGGGCACCGGTGGTGGAGGAAGTGTTACGTGGGGTGGCCATAGCAGTGGAGGATGAGGAGGATGTTGTGGTAAAGTTAGAAACGGTAGAGGATGGGGTGTGCTGTGTAAGCCAGTCAACTACCTCTTCAGCATTTTGGGAGTTCAGGGTCATTGGCTTTTTAAAACTGGGCAATTTGCTAGGGCCACAGGATTGCATAGCAGCACGGCCCCTAGCACGGCCTCTGCGTGGCGGCCTGCCTTTGCCTGGCATTATTTTTAAAAAAACAACAACAACAAAAACTCAGTTGGTTTTTCTGGAAACGATAATACACACAGCTAGATGGCGGTTTGAAGAAAACACTGTGCAAATAATGCCTACAAGGTCAACGTATACACAGCGGTGGATACGGATTACGTAAAATATCAGAATGCTGCTTGAAAAAAAGTAACTCAAGTGGTTTTTCTAGAGACGATAATATTATCAATATTTAGACAAAATGTGAACAAGCTCACACAGCTAGATGGCGGTATGAAGAAAACACTGTGCAAATAATGCCCACAAGGTCAACGTATACACAGCGGTGGATACGGATTACGTAAAATATAAGAATGCTGCTTGAAAAAAAGTAACTCAAGTGGTTTTTCTAGAGACGATAATATTATCAATATTTAGACAAAATGTGAACAAGCTCACACAGCTAGATGGCGGTTTGAAGAAAACACTGTGCAAATAATGCCCACAAGGTCAACGTATACACAGCGGTGGATATGGATTACGTAAAATATAAGAATGCTGCTTGAAAAAAAGTAACTCAAGTGGTTTTTCTAGAGACGATAATATTATCAATATTTAGACAAAATGTGAACAAGCTCACACAGCTAGATGGCGGTTTGAAGAAAACACTGTGCAAATAATGCCCACAAGGTCAACGTATACACAGCGGTGGATACGGATTACGTAAAATATAAGAATGCTGCTTGAAAAAAAGTAACTCAAGTGGTTTTTCTAGAGACGATAATATTATCAATATTTAGACAAAATGTGAACAAGCTCACACAGCTAGATGGCGGTTTGAAGAAAACACTGTGCAAATAATGCCCACAAGATCAACGTATACACTACTACAGCGGTGGATACGGATTACGTAAAATTTATTATGGCTGCTTGAAAAAAGTCACTCCGGTGTTTTTTCTGGAGACGGTAATATTATGGATATTTAGACAGAATGTGAACAAGGTCACACAGCTAGATGGCTGTTGGTTGAATAACACACTGGGCAAAAAATGCCTACAGGGCAAATAATGCCTAAAAGGTCAACTTATACACTACTACAGCGATGGATACGGATTACGTAAAATTTATTATGGCTGCTTGAAAAAAGTCACTCCGGTGTTTTTTCTGGAGACGGTAATATTATGGATATTTAGACAGAATGTGAACAAGGTCACACAGCTAGATGGCTGTTGGTTGAATAACACACTGGGCAAAAAATGCCTACAGGGCAAATAATGCCTAAAAGGTCAACTTATACACTACTACAGCGATGGATACGGATTACGTAAAATTTATTATGGCTGCTTGAAAAAAGTCACTCCGGTGTTTTTTCTGGAGACGGTAATATTATGGATATTTAGACAGAATGTGAACAAGGTCACACAGCTAGATGGCTGTTGGTTGAATAACACACTGGGCAAAAAATGCCTACAGGGCAAATAATGCCTAAAAGGTCAACTTATACACTACTACAGCGATGGATACGGATTACGTAAAATTTATTATGGCTGCTTGAAAAAAGTCACTCCGGTGTTTTTTCTGGAGACGGTAATATTATGGATATTTAGACAGAATGTGAACAAGGTCACACAGCTAGATGGCTGTTGGTTGAATAACACACTGGGCAAAAAATGCCTACAGGGCAAATAATGCCTAAAAGGTCAACTTATACACTACTACAGCGATAGTAAAATAAAAAAAAGTAAAATAAAAAAAAAATGAATATTAAAAAAAAAAAATTACAGTTGGTGCTGCTGAACTACTAGGAGCAGCAGATTAGCACACCAGTCCCACTCCCCAACACTGCTAGACTAATAGCACTGGGCTCTTATAGTAATAGTAGTAGTAGTAGTAGTAGTAGTAGTAGTAGTAGTAGTAAAACAACAAAAAAATAAATAAAAGCAGTCCTTACAAGGACTACTGTTATTGCAGCAGTCAGCAGATGAGATCAGAAGCAGGACAGCTGCCCACTGCAGCTACATACAGAGCACTGCAGTAGAAGGTAGATTACTAGCCAGCAAAGCTACCTAAGCTTAAATGTCCCTCAAACCCCTGCAGACTTCTGTCCCTCCAATAACAGAGCAGTATCAAAACGATTACTAGCCAGCAAACTTTCAACTGTCCCTGAAATCACTAACAGGCAGCAGCTCTCTCCCTACACTATCTCTTCAGCACACACAGGCAGAGTGAAAAAACGCTGCAGGGCTTCGGTTTTTATAGGGAAGGGGAGTGGTCCAAGGGAGAGCTTCCTGATTGGCTGCCATGTACCTGCTGGTCTGGGGTGAGAGGGCAAAAAAAAGCGCCAACAATGGCGAACCCAAAATGGCGAACGTCGCGCGACGTTCGCGAACTTCCGGCGAGCACGAACACCCGATGTTCGCGCGAACAAGTTCGCCGGCGAACAGTTCGCGCCATCTCTACCCAAGGGGATAAAAGCTCACTCTACAAGGGCAGTGGCCACCTCCTGGGCAGCAGTGGGTAAAGTTCAGATGGATCAAATCTGTCAGATGGCATCTTGGAAGTCAGCTAGAACTTTCATGAATTCTTATCGGGTCAATGTTCATACAGATGTGGAGTTTGCCTCTGGAGTCCTTAAACTCTAAATAAACCTTTTCTAAAGCATCATTTTCCTTTCCTGGCCACTATATATGTCAACATACCCTCCCTTCTTGGACTAAATTATTTAGACTACTGGTCTATGGGGGGGTTATTAGTATAGGTTTGTAGGGGAGGGACTTTCTGGTCCGGGATGGGGGCGGGGATATCTACCCAGTGTTTATGTTGACATATATAGTGGCCAGGAAAGGAAAATTATGGTAAGTATGAAATCAATTTTCCCTTTTTATCCCCTTATATATTTATACATATTTATCATATCACCCCTTAAAGTGGACCTGTCACCCAGACACAAAAATCTGTACAATAAAAGTCCTTTTCAAATTAAACATGAAATCCAATTTCTATTTTTTATTAAAGCATTCATAGCTGTTGTAAGCTCATTTAAAAATCTCAGCTGTGGGGGGCGTGGTCTGGATGGCAACCTAGCAAGACGTGCGCGCTAGGTGCTCTGCATTAAATCCATCCTGAACTTTACTCTAAGCTACACTGTAAGGCTGCAAGAGGCTCATCCTCTCCTACCCAACGCTCTTTGGACTACACTGACGAGGATATGGGAAAAACTACCCAGAGGGTGCGCTCAGAGGCCGCTTCCAAGTTGGAACAATTTGCGCGGCAGCAGGCCCAAGATGGCGGCGGGCCCTCGCGAAGTCCTGCGCACCGACCCTCTGTGGATCAGCCGTCAGACACTAACGCACTAGAGGTTGACCCGCAGCCAGCGCCAACACCGTCTGACCTAATGACGGCTATTTTGCAATGTCAGACCACCTTGACTACCACCTTCACTTGCAAGATAGAGGAGCTGCGGGTGGATCTCTCCCTGATTAAACAGGATTTACAAAATGTCCGCGAACGAACCAATAGAGCCGAAAGCAGAATCGGCGACCTGGAGGACCGCACTGCCTCTCTACCAGAAGATCTGAGGCTTCTGCGCCGCCAGGTGCAGGCCAACACAGACCGCCTTGACGATATGGAGAACAGGCTGCGTAGGTCCAACGTGAGAGTGGTTGGTCTGCTGGAAAGGAGCGAAGGGTCATCCCCTGGACAGTTTGCGGAGGCATGGCTCAAGGATCTCCTAGGCCCGGCTACCTTCTCGGCGCACTTTGTGGTGGAAAGGGCGCACCGTGTCCCTACTAGGCCCGGTCCACCCGGAGCGCCACCACGCCCTTTCCTGATCAAGCTACTGAATTACAGGGACCGGGACGCAGCCCTAAGGGAGGCTCGGAACAGGGAATCCCTACAATACTCGGGGGCCCGCATATCGCTTTACCCTGACTTCTCCGCTGCAGTGCAGAAGAAAAGAGGCTCCTTTATTGAAGTCAAGAGGAAATTGAGAGACCTGGGCCTCAAATACGCAATGCTGTTCCCGGCCAAACTGAAAGTGATGGAGGGCGACAGATCCCTGTTCTTTGACCACCCAACAGGTGCCCATGAGTGGCTAGATGCCAGGCCTAGTGGGAACCGCCCGCCTCGAGATCCGTGAGTACCCGTTTCATTGTGACATGGATGCGTAGGCCTCACTGCAGACCATGTCTCTCTATCTCTAACTTTCACCCGGATACACATAGGGGTTCCCTCTTCCATGATGGTATCCCGCGGCCCCCACTCTCAACGCACGGAATTGCGACGCAGTCGCTAGAAACAGCTCCTTCTGCGTACAGCCATTTATGTACTATTGTCAATATTTGGAGCCTGAATGTATAGCATCTTGGATGCTGTTCTGCCACCACCCTCCATCAGCTCTGAATCTTTGCTGCATCCACGATGTTGTCTATACTTAACAGACCCTGGGTCCCTGATCTAGGCTCCTCTCCTGCCTTGGGGATGTGTCACTGTCCCACTGTCACTGTCACTGAATGGCCTGCTGTGAGCACCGGAGGCCTCCTGTGGTGATCCCCCAGTTCACTACCTCCTTTTTCCAGCACACAAAAAGCCGTTGCGGCCTGTCTCTCTGATTTACCCAGGCCCCTATGGAGCCCGTAATAGTGTGAGCACCTAGATGCTTTTCTCTAGTCACAACGCCCTTGTTCAACGAAGGACTAGAGACTGGAACTGCTTTAACCACGTTCTGAGTTAGAATCTTCTTCCGTTATGGGATACAGGTATCCCCAAGTTGGGGAGGGGATGCGGGGAGGGGGGATTTTGTGGGTGATATGTATATATATTTTTTTCTTGCTTTTTCCTTTCTCTTCTCTTTCTTTCCTTTGGGAGCAGGTAATGTGTACCATGTCTATGTCTCATATATGCCGATGCTCTGATGTGCACGTTCCGTGGGGGCGACCTGCCCTGGGCCTGAAACCCGTTGTTGATTGCCGCACTTTACAGGATGGGACGCGGCCTCTAGGTGGCGGTTCCCGGGTGGCGACCCCCCATCGGTGCTGGTTTATTCTATACAGTTACCTATGTCTGTAAAATTTACGGTGTTGTCCTGGAATACCCGGGGGCTAAATAATAAGATAAAACGCTCTGTAGTGATGGGCCAGCTACGGAAATCTGGAGCAGACATAATCTTGCTTCAAGAAACACATCTTATAGGTCAGCGAGTGCTAGCTTTGAAACGCAACTGGGTAGCAGCTGTATATCACTCGGAATACTCTACCTACTCAAGAGGTGTGGCGGTCTTAGTTAGGAAATCCCTTAATTTTGTTTTAGAGCGGGTGATCACTGATCGGATGGGCAGATATGTCATTGTTAAATGCAGACTGAACTGCCTGTTATATATTTTGGTGACAGTGTATGTCCCCCCCACCCCGCAGACACTACTCTCCTTAGCGACATTTTCCAAAAAGTGGCCACCCTTGGGCCCTACCCAACAATTTGGGGAGGTGACTTTAATATGGTTCCCGACCCTGGCCTGGAGAGGCTAAAGCCAAGTGTTAATGACTCCCAGGCATTTGGAAATTGGCTAGATTCCACACACTACGTAGACGTGTGGAGGTGGAAATATCCACACCTCCGACAATATACCTGCTACTCAGTTGCTACATCTGCCCTATCTAGAATTGATCTCATTCTGACCACGTCAGATCTTCTGGCAATGGTTTCGACCATTCACTTTGGCACCCGGGTATGCTCGGACCATTCACCTGTACTGATGACTATTGAGAACGGTGGGAACACCCACACCCGCACCTGGCGCCTCCCCACAAAGTGGGTCTCCAACCCTAGAGTAAAAGATAGATATGCTGCCCAGCTAACAAGCTATTGGGAGACTAATGCGCACACAGCCACTGACCAATCAGTCTGGGACGCCTGTAAGGCACATACTCGAGGCCAGTACACTTCATTAATCTCTGCAGCCAGGAGGGAGGTTGAGGCGGACCTGACCGTGGCTAAAGTTAAGTTAGGGGAGGCAGAACAAGCTTTGGCCACTAACCCTAGCGATGACACTAAACAGGTTATGACAGCTGCACAATGAGATGTAGATCTGATACACATAGACAAATACTCCCAAAAAGAATTATACCGCTCGGCGACATGGTTTAGCCAGGGAGACAAAAATGGGAAACTTCTCGCCATTCTGGCCAGAGATGACACCCCCCGCTTAGCAATTGCAGGGGTCAGAGATATATCTGGGGCCCTTCTCACTGATAAGACTCAAGTCACCAAGAGATTTGGGGAGTACTTTCAGGGAATTTATGCTGCCATACCTCCTCTGCCTGGCCAAATACTCACGGAATATCTGGGGCAAATAGACTTTCCATCCATCCCCCTAGACATGAGACTCTCTCTAGATTCAGACATAACGGTGGATGAGATAGGGGCAGCCATCTCAGACATGCAGTCCGGCCGGTGCCCAGGGCCCGATGGCCTACCAGCTGAGTGGTACAAGGCGCACACCCAAATCCTGACCCCCCAGCTTCAGCCCATTCTGAACAACGTTTCTGAGGCATACCCACTCCCTGATACATGCTATATGGCACATGTCACGCTCATTCATAAAGAAGGCAAGCCCCCGGACCATTGTGACTCTTACCGCCCCATCTCGCTCCTAAACTGTGATGATCTTTGCTAAGGTACTGGCCAATAGGCTTAAGAGAGTGGTGAGGGGGATAGTCCACCCAGACCAGACAGGCTTTATGCCAAACAATGCCACGGACATAAACATCCGGCGCCTCTTTAATAACCTTGAAGTCCCCCATGTCAACGCAGGGAGTACGATTGTCGTGTCCTTAGACACTGCGAAAGCATTCGATACGGTCTCCTGGCCCTACCTTTGGGAAGTCCTCCGACACTTTGGTATAGGTCCTCGATACATCTCCTGGGTGAAGGCATTATACTTAAAACCACAGGCTAGGGTAGTGGTCAATGGCATCCTCTCCGCAGCCATACAGCTGGGACGGGGGACTAGGCAGGGCTGCCCCCTCTCGTCCCTGCTCTTTGCACTTGCAATTGAGCCACTCGCAATACAGATTAGGGACTCCCCGACCGTAATTGGGTTTCAAATAGGCAGACTTGAGGAAAATGTCTCCCTCTACGCAGACGACATGTTATTATATTTGGCCAATCCTAGAGGAGCCTTTACTGCTGCCTTAGACCTCATTGACAACTTTGGAAGGTTCTCAGGCTTAAAGGTCAACCGAGATAAGTCTGTGATTTTCCCCATAGATCCCCTCCCTGCGGAATTTGCTGCTAACATTGGCCGTCTCAGGGTGGTACAGTCCTTTAAATATTTAGGGATCACCATAACGAAAGATTGTAAAGGTTTCGAGGAGGCCAACTTGTCCCCGATAACCAAGGCGCTGGCCAACAAAATTGATGTCTGGACGCAATTACCACTTACCCTCCCTGGCAGAGTAAACCTTTTTAAGATGATTTTCCTCCCCAAATTTTTATATGCCCTCCACAACTCCCCCATTACACCCAGGTCCCAATGGTTCAAGTATGTAGATAGGCTTATCAGGAGACTTATCTGGGCCGGGGATCGCCCCCGCTTGAATTTTAAAACTCTACAAGCCCCAGTTACTAGAGGTGGACTAGCCCTTCCCAACCTTAAGCTGTATTTCCTCGCAGGTCAGCTGACATATTCACATTGGTGGCTGGTTCCCTGCCGGGACAACACAGCTACAATCCTAGAAGCTAATATTGTGGGGTCCTTGGAAGCCCTAGCACACCTCCTTTACAGGGGACCTTCTATAAGATACACTATGACCCCCATGCGAACAGTGCTCGATGCTTACCAGAAAGCACTTAAGCTGGCACATGGATCCTGAACGATATGGTCCAAGTGGACGCCACTCTGGGGTAACAGCTATCTCCCTCAATTTCTCACTGTCCCTGATGTCTCTCAGTGGGCTGCCTGTGGTATCAAACGATTGCAAGATGTAATAAGGGAAGGGGACTTAAAGTCATTCCAAGCTCTAAAAGCTGAATTTCACCTGCCCCAATGTATGTTTTTCAGGTACCTCCAGCTTTCCCATGCCTTTCGCTCCCAATTCCCTGAGAGACCGTTAGACGTGTCAGGCACTACTATAGAAAAATATCTATGTAAAGAGGGCCTAAACAAACCTCTTTCCCGCTCGTACACACTGCTGTGGTTGGCCTCCCCTGATCCACTGGTCTCTGTCCTGGGTAAATGGAAGAGGGATATCCCTGAACTGACCGATGACAAGCCTAAGGCAGATCCCCGAGATAACTATACCTGCGAGGGATCGGTACATTCAAGTGAAGTTCCTAAACCGGGTCTACCTGACTCCATATAGACTGAGTAAAATGTTCCCTAATGCGTCCGATGTTTGCTTTAGGTGTGGGGGAGATGTTGGCTCATATATGCATGTATTTTGGCATTGTCCAATTATTCAGAAATTTTGGAAGGACATTGTGTTTTATTCCTCTGAAGCCCTAGACCTGCCCCGTATTTTGTCCCCACTGGTACAGATGCAGCCACTTTGGTTTGTCTGTTTGACACAGAATAACTAAACACAGATATCCCACTTATCTCATTTAACACAGAAAACTGCGTCACAACATCCTATCTAATTAAAGCATTTACCATTGTGAACAATGGAGCTTTGGTATGCTAATGAAAAGGTTAAATGCATTAAATGAGTTAAGATGACTTAAGATAACACAGTTTTTTCAATTACCCCTGAGTCATGACGCATTTAACTCACAAATCCAAGTGGCTTCATCTGTATGTCTACTTGGAATATTTGAAGACCTGGACTTGGCCCACTGCACCAAAATCTGCTATCTCCAACTTCTCTACTTCGCGAAGAAAGCCATCCTACTGAACTGGAAATCTACTGCCCCTGCGTCCCTGCCCTTCTGGCTGAATCTGGTCAACAGCTCTCTGTCAAACCAGAAACTGACATACCTATCCCGTGGCTGTCCGCACAAATTTACCAATATATGGGGCTTGTGGCTGGCCTACAGAGAAAACCTGGTTAATCCGCTGAGAACTGTAAATTGCTAAACTGTGTTGTTCCTGATTGCTTGGAGTGTTAAATTGCCCTGCTCCCTCTGCCCTTGCTCTCTTATCTTCTCCCTTCTCTTTCTATCTTTCTCTTCTCTTTTTTCTTTTTTTTTTCTGTTAAAAACCAAAAAATAAAAACTTTTAAAAAAAAAAAAAAATCTCAGCTGTCAATCAAATATTGTCTGCCCCTCCTCTATGCCATGGGCATAGAGGTGGGGCAGACAATTACTTTCACTTTACATTCAGCACTTCCTACATGTCACTGCTCTCCCCACATTCCCCCATTCTCTTTACCATTTAATTGTGTAGCCAGGGCATGGGGATGGACATCAGGTCCCCCATTCTGGTGCACAAACAACATTCTGAGATGATGCAAGGCTTTCCTTAAAAACAGTGTCCACAAAATGGCTGCTGCCTGCTTGCTATAATTAGGAGTTCCCAGACTGATGGAAACAAGATTCAAATAATTTATACTGTGTAATTTAAGTTTATTCTCCTTGACTAATGTGATAAAATATTATTTGGAATATTTTTTTTGGGTGACAGGTCCCCTTTAAGCGCTTCTTCTCCAACACGAACATCCCCAATATGGCCAGTCTTTCCTCATAGCTAAGATTTTCCATAACTTTTACCAGCTTAATTGCTCTTCTATATACCCTCTCTAATTCAGTAATGTCCTGTTTGAGCACTGGAGACCAAAACTGTACAGCATATTCTAGATGGGGCCTTACTAGTGCTCTATAAAGTGGAAGAATGACCTCCTCCTCCCTTGAATCTATGCCCCTTTTAATACAGCTCAAAATCTTATATTGCTAACTAGCATTGCTTACTACAGCCAAGTTTATCATCTACAAGGACTCCAAGGTCCTTTTCCATAATGGGTTTGCCTAGTGCAGTCCCATTAACCTATGGTGTTCATGGTTCTCTATCAAGAGCACATCAGACCATGTTTTCAATATCAGCCTCAAAGGAATTTATTAACAAATTAAAATAGAAAAAGAATGAATAGATGTCTGAGCTGCTCCACTAAAAAAATGTGTCCATAACGTTTCAAATATTAGTAGTAGACCTCATCCACATATCGATGTTTGCTCATCTGTTCATCAAAGTTAATTACATTTTTCAGGCTCAGTCATTTATTGAAGATAAATCCATGATGGATTTTTACACATTGGCTCCTATATAAATAAATTGTCACATGTCTCTGCACTCAATTTTACTCCAGAGTACAGAGACCTGCTATATCTAAAGAGCAGGAGAGGGAGATCCCACCTCCTACCCATTCTTAACTTACATGTTATTCAAACATGCAAGTTGGGGAGCTCCAACTGAGGCAGACCTCAGCTGGTCCATGAACTTAATGCCTGTCCTTATGTCAGACAATAAGGACAGGGTTGGCCTATGTACATCAGTGCTGCATGAGGTAAAGAGTGAAGTCAGACCTTTAATAGAAATCCTCTGTGCATGAGAAATAAAAGGCTCCAACATTAAATCAAACAGTTTTTTGCACTGTAAAATATGTTTTAAATAGTTTAAAGGTTGTTTAAAAATGTAATTATTATTAAAAACTGTATTTATTGTATCTACATCTTTTGCACTCCTGGCTTTGATACTTGTCTAGGCATTGAAACCCTCACCATACACCCTTATGGTGAAATTTATGGATTTTGCCATGGATTTTGTATGTTACAATTTTGGCATGCAATGCAGATGTCATTATTATCTGTCCCTCGCTTCCAATATCACCCAATGTAATCTGAGTAGTGATGGGCGAATGTATTCGCTGTTTCGTTGCCGGCGAATAAGTTTGAGAATTTGCCGTGAATTTTTTTTACGCCATTGACAATTTCCCATTATTCGCCCATCACTAAACACCTCATGCTGTTTATCCAGAGATTTTCAGTCATTTCATACATTACTTTATGCCTTTTATGGCAAATCTGTTACGGAACACCTCTCAAGCTTACCTTGTGATTAGTCTCTACACCTTCTTCCCATAAAACACAACCTTGCATCTGCAGCTTTTCCAAAGCCTAGAACACTGTATATAAAATCATTTTTCATTTAAAACCTGGGCACTATTCATTGAAGGTATTTATACATAAACATGCTCTATGCTTCTCTGCAAATTTACACTAAGCACAATGGGGCAGGTCTGTTTGTTTAGACAAATTGTGGGCTGGTACCCCTCCTTGAAAGGAATCTCTCCCACTAGAGCTCCAAAAGCCCTGTTCTAGGCTGTTCATCAACTCTCTCTGATGATCCCTGCTTCCATATACCCATACCTTGTTTGGGTTTGTATTCCTATAGCATGAACTCCTGGAATTGCTAGTGCTGAATAGTTAAGCACTGACTGATCTGAAATGCATCCAGTTAAACTGATGTTGCTGAGTTAATCTTACTACAGTAAAAATCCATTAAAACTGCTGTTGGTAAGCTATATTTCACTTCAGAGCAAGCCCATTAAGGTGTAAAAGGTAAGAATATCCAAGAGATGACTTTTGTCATAAATTTTATATCTCTGTTATATTTTTTATAACAGCCCATTATACATGATCTCATTAGTTTGTAAAATGGATTTAATACAAGATCTAATAAGTGGAGTTAGGTTATAATCAGTAGGTGTAGAAAACTGTGTCTTTTGGTAATTACAAATTGCACTCACGAACATAATCTATTCTGCTCATTAAGTCTGTGCCACCTTTTTTGTCCATCCGCTCTAGCAGTAATCATATCGTAATTGGCTTTCAAGTATTCTAAAGCTTTATGTTGGTCATAAGAAAAATTATAACCAAGTCTTTTACATATGAGACATTTACATTAGCTTCGCATTCTAAGGTGTAAAAGGTACAACCATCACTATCTAAAGCAATTTACAATTATGTTTATTTTAAGCCACCATATAGTTTTACTTTGGCAAGACATATAATGAAGTAATGGGGATGTGCCATAGGATATTCAAACACCAAAACACTACCATTATAAATACTTTCACCCCATTGTCCCTGGCATGTAAGGAACTGTGTTCACATACATAGAAAGGGCAAGCATTTATGCTAGGTTTCATCGCCAAGGGATGGACACACTTTCCTCTTTTCCTCCTGCACTTCTTCATTTTACAGTTAGAACTTGCATTATTTCTTGTCAGAACATCACAAAGTAGTTTTTGGTAAAAAAGAGCTTGAGTTTGAGCTAAAATGGTTAGTAATTCCAGTAGCTGGGCCTTGTGGCAGCCCTTTAAATCAAAACATCAACATGTAATATAAGAATTAGATTAATTTGTCTTTATTTTTGAAAGTAGAGATTCAGGACTTGAAATCATATCTATGGAATTACCTACAATATACTAAATAGAGGAAATTGCCTTAAAATTGATTTAATTTAATCAAATAATCAACCTAATAGGATTAAAAACAAAAGGGGACCAATAACCATGATCATATTAAATTACTAGTAACTCTTAACAAGGTTTCTATTCTCTCTAAAAAAAAATTTATCATGTTTGAGGTTTTTTTTTAAAATGTTTCTTTGGAGCACTCAAGCTAAGTGAGGCACAAAATTAAAAAAAAACAGAAGGTGGCTTAACCTTTGCAGCAGTTAAACTAATCATTGGCAAACTTAAAATTCTAATACAGAAATCAAAACCTGATGTGCTAGGGAAGGGTGCAAAAGTGCAGCTTGGTGCATTTGATCAACTTTACCCAGTTGAGTCTCACAAACGTTTTTTTAGAGCTGCTTGGTTGTTAAGATGGGTCTTATTTATTTCTTTATTTATTAAAATGTAGAATTTGCACAAACGCTCAAGGTGAGGTAGATTTGACACCAAAAGATTGTAAAAATCATTTTTCCTGGTGGGGGCAGCAACTCCGTTGGTTTCACAAAGGGAGATGGCAAATATCAGGATGGGCAGCAAACTAGCAGAGGTCAGGGACAGGCATGGGTACAGAACAGGAAAACAAGACAAGAAGCACACACAGGAACTATCTGAAAAGAGACCTACGTTGGGCGATGTCAATAGGGATGTGGTACCTTTAAATATTTGAATTCTAATCCAAGCGCAATGATGTTAGGCACGGCGTGCACATCAAAACCCACAAGTTGCATACTTCAAACCCAGCTTACAACAGAAGAAGAGCCTTGTGCAGAATGCTTTAGACTTGGGGTCTTTTGGATAACATACCTTAAATCCACTAGATGATCATCTAAACATTAAATAAACTCAATATACTGGTTTTGCTTCCAATAAGGAATCAGTATATATTAGCTTGAATCAAGTACAATGTATTGTTTAATTTTTACAGAGAAAAAGGAAATACATTTTTAAAAATTTAATTATTTAATTTTAATGGAGTCTATGGGAGATGGCCTTTTCATTCTAGAGAGCTTATGCAAAAAAAAAAACAGGATGCAGCTTTACAGTTGCATTTTTGAAAATAACTTGCAAAACAGAATGCAGTGGTATTGACAGTAATGTTTCCAATAAACCAGAAGAAAATACACCATCCTCTATAATATAATGTTATTATATTAAACAGTGATAAAGTAATTATCTTATCACAAATTACAACTATAATAAAATGGTCTCTCGTGCATATTTAAGGATGCACTGCTACACAAATTGAATTCAAACTAATGTCTCTTTTCAAACTATCTTTAATTAAAAGTAACTTCCTGGGTAATTTTGCTCTTTATTAGTCTGTAGTGCATAATGCAACACAAAACAAATAATTATTTATGCAAAAACATATCAGAATTTAAACATATAACTAAGCTATAATAAATGAATAAAAATCGGCTATTGCACATATTAAGCTTTGAATTCCTACATGGGTTAGTATTTTATGTTTATGTCTATGTTTAAAAATGATTGCTTCCGTGAATTCTTGAAGTACGTGGACATAGCCAAGCATTATGTATGAGCCAGCTCTCACTGGCGGAAGTCACCTTTCAAAGGAACAAGTGACTTTCTGTGAATTTTCTGATAGATATCTGTCCTATTACATACTGTGTTGGGAAGGTCTTATACATTACATAGGTAAAAAAAAAAGTTGCCTGCTTGGTCTGTATTGTCAACTTATATCATCAATGGCCAGCTTTATAGTGTGGTTGTCAGGACTTGCTGGGTTTTCGAACTCTGGACTTTGTGCTAACTTACTCTGCACTTACCTGTCATGCCACTGGAGGTCCTTAATCTTGTTTTGTTCTTAATTTCTGTTCCTGATATACTCCTGTCTTCTGCTTTACCTCTCAGCCCATCTCATTATCCCCATCTGTTTCTCATTATCCATTCCTGACCTTTTACAAGCCTGCCCTTGACCTCTGGTCATTAAGCTGTTTCCGTGACCTTGCCATCTTTTAAGTTCCAAGTTCCTGTGACCCGCCCTGTTTCAAGTTCCAAGATCCTGCCTTGTTCTTAGTGCCCCTCCTTGCTCTGCTTATAGATTCCCCGGTTCTGACTACTGGCCTGTCCCTCGACTTTGTTTGTCTGCCACCTAGGTTTACTGTTTGGCCTGTTTCTGGATTGTATCCCTGCCTGACGCTTTCTACTACAAGTTTGTATATACTTTGTGAACACCATGTGTTGTAATCACTTCTAAGTTTATTACATATATTTTATCATTATCATGGATTTGGATCTCTGCAATGCTGTGTATGGTTACAACCCGGGTTAGCCAGTCTTCAGGCTCCCAACTTCCAGGTACTCCATGACGTCTCCCCAGGGAAGACATGACAGTGGGTAAGACCAGGAGATAAATATACACTTAAAGCATTTACATGTAGTACTCATAGTAGTGGGCAAATGTATCCAAATTTGGATGGGGTTGGGGATCCCTGCTGTATATCATTCATATCAGTCCCTGCCCCAGTGAATCTAAGCTCTCAATCACATTTAAACACACTATGCACAATAAAAACACAGGAAACACTATATCCATTGGAGTAGCCACAGATCTCGGAGCTCTGAAATGGAGATCTGCAGCTATTGTTCAAAGCAGGAAGGCAATGGTAAAGTGCAAAAAATAATGGATTATGGCTGGTTTATTTTGTGCATTGTCTCCCTGCTTGTAAATAGCCACTTTACTTCTAATAAAAGTTTTCTAGCCAACAACAGAATGTCAAATATAACACAAATTTGTACTCGTTTTTAAAATACATTTACATACTGTAAAGAATAGAAAATGTTCCTGTCTTCATGTTATTTCACCAAAAAAGGAATATGTAATGACTGATCATCATCTTTAGAATTCATTTGTTCAGTTGCATTGTACAGTATTTCTGATATGTCAGATAAACTAAATAAATAAGTCTATAAATAAATTTAAAGTTATGAAAAACTGAATGGGTAGTCGCTTTGCACCAGAATAGTTGTTTCTGTATTGGAATTTGATTGATAGGGATATTTTAGCCTTGCTGTATGATCAGCTCAAGCAAATCAGCAATATTAATTAAAATGCCTGTCAATGCTTAGATTAATGATATAAACAACAGTCAACTATAAAAGAAAAGGGAATTTAACTAAATATATTAACTTGCAGTCACTCTTGGATTCAGCAGAATAAATTCATTGGAAAATGTTAATGCTGGATTTAGAAATATTTTAATTAAATTGATAAAGAATTCCCTTTATGTAATGTTCTGTAACTATGAAGTCAGAACCACAGATCAGAAATGAATATAATGTGGCATGGTATAAAAATGTTTGAGGAAAAAGCTAACATTTAAGAAAAACTTAAATTTTTTTAAATCTTATATATTGCATTGTAAACCTACTGTGTCCAGTTATTGTAAAGTCAACCACTGATTAAAACTGAACATAAGCATAGGAGCCATAAGAACTATTGCACAGATTCATATCTTTATAGCTAATGTGTCCATGATCACAGACATTTACTATATATTAAAACATTCCAGTTATGAATATAGTTGTCCTTTAACGGTAGTAACATATCTGACCTAGGCAGATTAAATGTAAAAAAAATATAAGAAAGCATGTAGAAAGAAAATGGAACCACAATAGATATTTTCCATCCAAAGTTTTTGGGGGCTATTTACTATTTCCCTAAAACCACTCCAACCAAATTCCTTTACACATTTTTACCATATTAATCATTGAATTTACTTGAAAAAATATATGGTGCGGGACAAGACTCAATAACAAATCGGAATTGTGCAATTTTTTGGATTATTGTACGAAACTCAATGCAGATCATGATATCTTGCAATTGAAAACAGCCATTGACTTCTACATGACCTCAGCAGATTTGAGATGGAGTACTTTTTATTTGGATCTGGGTTTAATAAGTCTTGAAAAATCAAGTTTTTTTTTCCTACGAAAAAAAATAGTTTTTCCCCTTTAAAACTCTGACCTTAAAATATCAGACTTTAATAATTAACACCTTATGTCTCCTTATTTTGTTGATTCCAAATTTAAATCCTTGGATAATTATGGCATCTACTGTGGGTTTGGAAAGGGATGAAGATCAGATAGGTTTCTTTGATATTGTAATAATTAATTTGGCATTAGTCTCACACATAATATTGGAAGTAGTATAGAATTTCTAGATATACAATTTTCACAAGAAGTGCTTACAGACATTTATAGAAAGCCAATTAGAAGTAGAAATCCCTTACTATCAAGAGATAGTCGTCATCCCAAGCCCCTGTTGGAGGGTATTCTGATTGGACAGTTCCTCAGATTGAGGAGGATCTGCTCCACTTGGGATGCCTTCCAGAAGGGTGCAACAGAGCTATGGGACAGTTTGGCTGCTAGGGTCTATAATGTACTTTGTATAAAAAAAGTCTATGAAAGAAGAGTTGGGAGCGAACTGAAAGATCTTCTGAGAGAAAAAGGAAAAAGCAAGATAAATATAAATATGAGATGATTTAAAAGTGAGAATAATGGAGATGAGAATGGAGATAATAGGGATGAAAGAATTAAAGATCAAAAAGAAAGAAAGAGATTGGATATATATTTTGTGACAGATTAGAAACATATTAATATGGAAAGATTGGAAGCTAATAGATGCCCAAATAAATATTGGTAAAATGATGGTTCTACTATCAGAGAAGTAGAACGATAGCTAATTATGTCTCTCCAAGTATGTTACCAGATAAGGAAAAATCTACAAAGTGGCTAGAATTCTATGGAACATATAGATGTGGGTCAAAGATATGTAAGGCATGTAACTTCATGAATGTATCTAAGCCCATTAAATGCACAACTACAGGAAAAAATACAAATGTAAAACATATGTGAATTGTAGGACCGTTAATATTGTATCTATATATATCTAGCATGTGTGTGTGGACGTCAATATGTAGGGAGAACATCAAGAAGAATGAAAGATAGGGTCTTGGAAAACGTTGCATGTATAGGAAGAAAGGATACCTCCTCTGCAATAGCGAACCATGTCTTGAATGAACATAATGACAATGAAAAATGTATCTCTTTTCAGAGCCTACAACATGTAAAACTAGGAAAGAGAAGGGATGGCATTGAAAACTTCTAAACAAAAGAGAAATTTGGTGATGTTTACATTAGAAACTGAGCAACCAGCAGGATTGCATAAGGATTGGGAAATTAAATATTACCTAGATATCAAATAAGAGTTGAAGAAAATAGAATATGTGTCACTCTTATGGAATCAATGTGGGTAAAGGAAAAGGTTGCATTGAGGTGAATGAGAAAAGTCACACACATATACTAAAGTATATCTAAGGTAAATGAAGCAATATGAGATGAAATAATACACCACTAGATTATATATATTAGTATGGGATAAATAACCAAAAGGTTTGTTGCTTTTAAAGAGATTTTATGTAAATTTAATGAGTGTGTGTATAACTTTAAGTATTTAAGATGGTATGTACTACTATCTATAAAGTTATGCCAGTTTGTATGATGCAATCATGCTCTGAGGAAGTGACCCACATGATTACGAAATGCGTCAGCAGTTTTGAACATGTAGACACTGAACTGTAGCTAAAAATTATATCAACAGCTTTTAATGAATGAAATAAAGAGATCATGTTTTAACATAATCTGTGAGATACTGCAGTTGATCCTGGACAGTGAGTACCTTATATGTTTTGGACAATTTTGCTGAGTGGGAGTGGCCAGGAACCCGCAAAGAACTCTTGGGAGAATGTAACAGTGAGCTCCTTTATGCGCATATGAATAAAGGTTTGGACATATTGTGGGTTAAAAATGCCAAGTAAAGAATTGTGGGCATTGATTAATAAGTGAAGGTGGAGAAAAAGGGATGTGATTAGATTATTGTAATTATTTTTAATTATTTTTTTTAATCCCATTATGAAATATTTTATATATCTATATGTATATAAGGACATTCAAATTTCTTTGGATGTTCTCTTTAAAAAGGGCATTGATTAATGTTGTTTTTAATCCCCATTTTAAAGTGTCTCCTTATTTGACTGAAAACAAATAATACTTTTGAATTCTTAGCATAATGTAAGGTAGGAAAAAGTTTTAGGACAGGTAATAACTGATAAATGAAAATTATTCAATCTGGGTTCTATGGTTGCATTTACAGTATTGCCATTTTAACAAAACTATCATGACTATTCTCATAATCATTTAATAATTAAGGTTTTGGAACTCTGATGCTATGGGACTGTATGGTAGCTGGTAACACAGGTTCCCTAAACATCTCAAGGAATGCAACACATGCTGTAAAAAATATTTTGTAAAATTTACTCCGATTTGGAACGAAAACGATCTATCCCCATAAATATACTTTAGATTAAGCAGTTTACTGTGCTTTAAGTCTGTTTCACCTGTGTTGTCCATTTGCTGATAAATATATAGATTTAAGGGTATAAGGCAGGGGTGTACAACATTCTTTTTACCACATTCAGATGTTAAAAGGGCTTAGTTTTGCAGTTCATCTAGTTTTTATGCAACTAAAACTTGCCCCTAAACCAATAATGGGGGGGAAGCAAAATTCAAGGGGGTTGGGGAACAACATGTTGCTCACAAACTACTGGTTGGTGATAACTATTATAAGGGTTCACCAAGTTAAGCATGCTTGATTTTACAGGAATTATTAAAGGGCATTTCTATCTAGACACATTGAAAGGACAGAAAAAAATACCACCCGCGAGACTTAAAATACTTTATTACATTACCACTTTTCTATTAAGTCTTTACTTAAAATCTAAAAGCAGTTCATCATGGGGAGTATATTATGCTGTAAGAACATGTTCTCAAACTCCAACAATTAATTTTAGCAAATAATTTTGAATACATAGTAATATAGTAAGTTAGGTTGAAAAAAAAAGACACACGTCCATCAAGTTCAACCTTTTAACTCTATATATAACGTGCCTGACTGCTAGTTGATCCAGAGGAAGGCAAAATACCCCATTTGAAGCCTCTCCAATTTACCTCAGAGGGGAAAAATTAATTCCTTACCATAACCCTTCTCCTCTGATGGAGCATGGATAATTTGAGTAACTTCCTTTCAGAGCCAAGATACACCAATTAACTATATACTATATATTACATTATAAATACAATAGATCATAATTTTACAGTTAAAATTGATTCTACCTATTTTAAATGTAACACCATCTGTTCCTGTTTCCCATTGACAGTCCCAAGTAAAGGCTGTCCCTGGGAAAGCCCCCTTCAAAGTTGCCATCATATTAAATTGCTTGTTCCACCACTGGCTATAAAACAAAAATTCTGTACCTTGCAGCTATTTTAATTAGTGATACTTACTTAAAGGGATTGTTCACCTTTAAATACTTTACAAAAGACTTTTTTTTCAAATTTCTTGCTAATTTGATTTTTGTAACCATTATAATATTATTATATATTATCTAATATTATTGATTTATAATAGATTTCAATGCATTTTTTGCCCATCTTGTCAGATTCCCCATAACTAGTGAACTTAATTGTTACCATTATTTTTGAATTAATATAAAAAAAATAAGGGAATACTGTAACTTACACCTTGGCCAAGTATAAGTTGCAACCACAGTATGATGCTTTAAACGTTTAAAATAATTATGTATCATGTGATGCAGATAGAAACTCAACAATTCTAAAACTGGAACTCTTACTAAAATATAGTATACTAGACTGAACAAAGTAGCTAGAACCTTCATTAATGATGGAGTGGGTTATTTGCCAGCAAGGCCATCACTATAACAAAGGCTATCCAAACTTTTTTGCACTGTACAATTTAACAGACATTTTTTACACAAATGTTTTCATGTGGTCTGTTTTAACATAATGTGAGAGACTTACCCAGGGGACGGCAGGGACGCCTGCTGCCCCCTCGACGGGGACGCCCGTCTCTCTTCGCCGCCGCTGATGCGGCTAGGCCTCAGGCGCTGGCTCCTATGGAGCGCGCAGTGCGCATGCGCCAGAATTAAAGGGACAGGTGCGCTGACGTCTTTGCGCAGGCGCTGGCGCTGATTCGCCAGCGTCCAATGGCACCAAATTCAAATGTTTAAAGGGCCATCAGTTCTTTTGTGCCTTGCCCAACGTAGGTTCTGTATATTGTTCCTGGGTGCGATTATTGCTCTGTTTCTTGTTGTGACCTTTGGCTATTCCTGATTCCTGTTTGACTTCCGCCTGCCCTGACCCTTTGGCTTGTTCCTGACTACTCTTTGGATTCCGTTTTGTACTTGGACCCTGTTAGTTGCTGACCTGGCCTGTGACCTCGACTACTCTGCTGTTTACCGATTTTGTACCGCATTCCCGATTGGTTTTGACTCGGCCCGTTCCTGGACTTTGATAACCTTTACGTTTTGTTCCCTTGCTCGCCCAGAGTTCTTCCCTCAGTCTCCTCACTATTAAGTCCTGGCAGCATCCGAGTAGTGGAGGGCCCCACCCGACGTGAAAGGCAGCGGTTATAGGCCGAAGCGTGAGCTGAGCCCGGGACATTGGGGTTTACTCTGGGTTGTGGGATACTGAACGTTACACATAAAAAGAAAACCCCTCGCAACAGACTTCATTAATCGGCCCCTTGCTTTCCACATCTTCTTCTTCATTTCACTCTTAGGAGACTGTTTGCAATGCAAAATGGCCCAAGTTTGTACATCACTTGTTATATCTTCTTCAACACACTCCTTAGGCAGTTCTGCACTCCAGAATCATGTTAGTTTTCTCAAAAATACAGCTATATTCTTATAACATAAATCCAACAGCCTATCCTTCAGAAAGGATCTGGGGTGGGGTTGTATGTATGGGTGTGTGTGTTTATATCTTCTTCAACACACTCCTTAGGCAGTTCTGCACTCCAGAATCATGTTAGTTTTCTCAAAAATAAAGCTATATTCTTAGAACATAAATCCAACAGCCTATGCTTCAGAAAGGATCTGGGGTGGGGTTGTATGTACAGTATGGGTGTGTGTGTATTTGTTTTTAATTAATTAGAAGCCCTTGAAAAATTATACATTTTGATGACCTGGAAGAACATATTTTCAGTATTAATTAAGATATATATATCTATATATATTACTAACAGATATGGCAGCACACTCATGGGATTTCTTTTTTTAAAAAAATTATATTTTTATTTCATTGTGGTACAGGAATCTACATTTTGGCTCACATCCAAAGCCTTTATCAAGATTACATAACCTTTCATAAATCATGTTTAAATACATGCAACCCCCTGGGCATGTTGAGTGTCACACGCCAATCATCAATTCCCAGTTGATATCACCTCTCAAAATATATATAAAATCTCTTAAAGAAAAATCATCTCTTGGGGACCCATAATCCATAGATCATGGAATTAATAAATATCCAATCAATACAATAAATAATCAATAAATACTTAATAACTGTTAAATGCAATACATACTCAGTTCACCATATCCAACATGTTAATAAACAGTGCTACAAATGTAACTTTTCATGTCAATTTTAGGAAACAAATGAAATAACATTGTTCATTTAATCCTCATGGGGTCATAGTGCCTAATCTTTTAATCCAGTATGGTTCTCATTGTAATAATATGTTGGATTTATCCCCACCTCTCTTCGGTTCTGGTATGTGGTCAATGGCTATACAGTATATATAAAAGTTGGCAATCTATGTCCCTGCTCGAGAAAATTTTTGGCAACCGGTTTTACCGTGCTGATGACTGACATGTGTCCATCCATCCATAGCCGCAATGTTAAATTAGTTCTACCTATATAAGAGAGTAGGCACGGGCATGCTACAATGTAGATCACATGTGTGGTTGTACAAGTAATACGATACTTAATTTTTATTTTCTGCCCTGTATGAGGATGGTTAAATACCTCACCTGGGAACATGTATCTGCAAGAAGTGCAATTTATGCACTTATACTGTAGCATACCAGTTTTCCAGACTTAAGCCAGGTCGATTGTGGCTTCTAGTAACATCCCACCAGATCAGTTGCCACTAACATTTCTTGAAGATTTTGTCCCCTGGTGTATGTCATAATTGGCGGTTTGGGGCACAACTTCCCCAAATCTTTATCTGCCCTAACAATCAACCAATTTTGTTTTACTAGTTGATCAATAAAATTAGAATATGTATTGTATCTTGTTACATAGGTCGTTTGCTCACTCTTTTCCTTGGCACCATTGCCTGGATCTCTAGCCCTTCGCCTAGCTAGATCTAGTGCTTTATATAATGCTCTAACTCTCTAACAGACCCCCACTCTCTAAATTTATCCCACATTTTTTTAAACTGAATTTCACATTTATCACTGTTGAAATTATTATGTAAAACCGACAGAATTGAGATATTGGTAAAGAATTTTTAAGCCTACCGGGATTACAACTTGATCTGTGCAACAGAGTGTTTCTGTCTGTTGGCTTACGGTATAGGGAATAGTGTAATCAATCTTGTTCTCTCCATATTTCCACATACAAAAACTGCACCGTGTGTGGGTCACAGCATGCTGTAAATCGAATCGGTGATGATAAACAGGGATGTAGCGAACGTCGGAAAAAAAGTTCGCGAACATATTCGCGAACTTGCGCAAAAATGCGAGCGGTTCGCGAATGGTTCGCGAACCCCATAGACTTCAATGGGAAGGCGAACTTTAACATCTAAAAAAGACATTTCTGGCCAGAAAAATGATTTTAAAGTTGTTTAAAGGGTGCAACGACCTGGACAGTGGCATGCCAGAGGGGGATCAAGGGCAAAAATGTATCTGAAAAATCTGCCTGTGTGTGCTTGGAAGAGATAGTGTAGGGGGAGAGCTGTTAGTGATTTCAGGGACAGATGATAGTAAGTTTGCTGGCTAGTAATCTGCTTGATACTGCTCTGTATTGGAGGGACAGAAGTCTGCAGGGATTTGAGGGACATTTTAGCTTAGGTAGCTTTGCTGGCTAGTAATCTACTGTTCTCTTTAAACAACTGCCATACGTTGACCTTGTAGGCATTGTTTGCCCAGTTTTTTTGGACGCAGCCACTGAAGCACAGTTGGCAGAAAAAATATGCCATATAAATGCTGAAAATAGTCATTTTTCGCCATACGTTGACCTTGTAGACATTGTTTGCCCAGTTTTTTTGGACGCAGCCACTGAAGCACAGTTGCCAGAAAAAATATGCCATATAAATGCTGAAAATAGTCATTTTTTGCCATACGTTGACCTTGTAGGCATTGTTTGCCCAGTTTTTTTGGTCGCAGCCACTGAAGCACAGTTGCCAGAAAAAATATGCCATATAAATGCTGAAAATAGTCATTTTTTGCCATATACGTTGAGTCAACGTATGGCAAAAAATGACTATTTTCAGCATTTATGTGGCATATTTTTTCTGGCCTCTGTGCTTCAGTGGCTGCGGCCAAAAAAACTGGGCAAACAATGCCTACAAGGTCAACGTCGTTGTTGGCTCGCCATTGTTGGCGCTTTTTTTTGCCCTCTCACCCCAGACCAGCAGGTACATGGCAGCCAATCAGGAAGCTCTCCCCTGGACCACTCCCCTTCCCTATAAAAACCGAAGCCCTGCAGCGTTTTTTTCACTCTGCCTGTGTGTGCTGAAGAGATAGTGTAGGGAGAGAGCTGCTGCCTGTTAGTGATTTCAGGGACAGTTGAAAGTTTGCTGGCTAGTAATCGTTTTGATACTGCTCTGTTATTGGAGGGACAGAAGTCTGCAGGGGTTTGAGGGACATTTAAGCTTAGGTAGCTTTGCTGGCTAGTAATCTACCTTCTACTGCAGTGCTCTGTATGTAGCTGCAGTGGGCAGCTGTCCTGCTTCTGATCTCATCTGCTGACTGCTGCAATAACAGTAGTCCTTGTAAGGACTGCTTTTATTTATTTTTTTGTTGTTTTACTACTACTACTACTACTACTACTACTACTATAAGAGCCCAGTGCTATTAGTCTAGCAGTGTTGGGGAGTGGGACTGGTGTGCTAATCTGCTGCTCCTAGTAGTTCAGCAGCACCAACTGTAATTTTTTTTTTTTAATATTCATTTTTTTTTTATTTTACTTTTTTTTATTTTACTACCGCTGTAGTAGTGTATAAGTTGACCTTTTAGGCATTATTTGCCCTGTAGGCATTTTTTGCCCAGTGTGTTATTCAACCAACAGCCATCTAGCTGTGTGACCTTGTTCACATTCTGTCTAAATATCCATAATATTACCGTCTCCAGAAAAAACACCGGAGTGACTTTTTTCAAGCAGCCATAATAAATTTTACGTAATCCGTATCCATCGCTGTAGTAGTGTATAAGTTGACCTTTTAGGCATTATTTGCCCTGTAGGCATTTTTTGCCCAGTGTGTTATTCAACCAACAGCCATCTAGCTGTGTGACCTTGTTCACATTCTGTCTAAATATCCATAATATTACCGTCTCCAGAAAAAACACCGGAGTGACTTTTTTCAAGCAGCCATAATAAATTTTACGTAATCCGTATCCATCGCTGTAGTAGTGTATAAGTTGACCTTTTAGGCATTATTTGCCCTGTAGGCATTTTTTGCCCAGTGTGTTATTCAACCAACAGCCATCTAGCTGTGTGACCTTGTTCACATTCTGTCTAAATATCCATAATATTACCGTCTCCAGAAAAAACACCGGAGTGACTTTTTTCAAGCAGCCATAATATATTTTACGTAATCCGTATCCACCGCTGTAGTAGTGTATACGTTGATCTTGTGGGCATTATTTGCACAGTGTTTTCTTCAAACCGCCATCTAGCTGTGTGAGCTTGTTCACATTTTGTCTAAATATTGATAATATTATCGTCTCTAGAAAAACCACTTGAGTTACTTTTTTTCAAGCAGCATTCTTATATTTTACGTAATCCGTATCCACCACTGTGTATACGTTGACCTTGTAGGCATTATTTGCACAGTGTTTTCTTCAAACCGCCATCTAGCTGTGTGAGCTTGTTCACATTTTGTCTAAATATTGATAATATTATCGTCTCTAGAAAAACCACTTGAGTTACTTTTTTTCAAGCAGCATTCTTATATTTTACGTAATCCGTATCCACCACTGTGTATACGTTGACCTTGTAGGCATTATTTGCACAGTGTTTTCTTCAAACCGCCATCTAGCTGTGTGAGCTTGTTCACATTTTGTCTAAATATTGATAATATTATCGTCTCTAGAAAAACCACTTGAGTTACTTTTTTTCAAGCAGCATTCTTATATTTTACGTAATCCGTATCCACTGCTGTGTATACGTTGACCTTGTAGGCATTATTTGCACAGTGTTTTCTTCAAACCGCCATCTAGCTGTGTGTATTATCGTTTCCAGAAAAACCAACTGAGTTTTTGTTGTTGTTGTTTTTTTAAAAATAATGCCAGGCAAAGGCAGGCCGCCACGCAGAGGCCGTGCTAGGGGCCGTGCTGCTATGCAATCCTGTGGCCCTAGCAAATTGCCCAGTTTTAAAAAGCCAATGACCCTGAACTCCCAAAATGCTGAAGAGGTAGTTGACTGGCTTACACAGCACACCCCATCCTCTACCGTTTCTAACTTTACCACAACATCCTCCTCATCCTCCACTGCTATGGCCACCCCACGTAACACTTCCTCCACCACCGGTGCCCCTTCTTCACTGGAGTCAGAGGAGTTATTTTCCCATGAGTTTCTTGAACTGAGTAATGCGCAACCATTATTGGCAGAAGAAGATGAAGGAGATGAGGACGTTACACCAGATTTAATTCTGGCAGAGAACACGACAGAGATGGACATAATGATGAGTGATGAGGAGGAGGTCCCCGCTGCTGCTTCCTTCTGTGATGTGTCAGAAGAAATTGATGCATCTGAGGAGAATGATGATGAGGAGATTGATGTTTTGTGGGTGCCTAGTAGAAGAGAGCAAGAGGAGGGTAGTTCAGATGGAGAGACGGAGAGTCAGAGAGGCAGTAGGAGAATAAGACTTAGAAGAAGCAGGGAGGACAGCCCGCAGGGATCAGTAGGGCAACAACATGTATCGGCACCTGTGTTCAGCCGGCCAACGCACCCGCCATTGCCGCCAATGCCGCCAACTTCTACTGTTACCGCCAGATCGCACACTTCCAAAAAGTCAGCAGTGTGGGATTTTTTTAATGTGTGTGCCTCTGACAAAAGCATTGTAATTTGCAATGAGTGCAGTCAGAAACTGAGCCTTGGTAAGCCCAACAGCCACATAGGTACAACTTCTATGCGAAGGCACATGAGCGGCAAGCACAAAGCACTTTGGGAGCAACACCTCAAAGGCAACAGGCAAACTAAAAGCCACACTCCTTCTGGTCCAGCATCTTACTGCTCTACCTCTGCTCTCCTTGACCCATCTGAACCACCCTCCACTCCGCCTTCCACCTTGACCACCTGTTCCCATTCCCAGTCATCTGCCACCAGCCAAGTTTCTGTGAAGGCCATGTTTGAGCGTAAGAAGCCAATGTCTGACTGTCACCCCCTTGCCCGGCGTCTGACAGCTGGCTTGTCTGCACTCTTAGCCCGCCAGCTTTTACCATACCAGCTGGTGGACTCTGAGGCCTTCCGCAAATTTGTAGCAATTGGGACACCGCAGTGGAAGGTACCCAGCCGCAATTTTTTTTCTAAAAAGGGAATACCACACCTGTACCAACATGTGCAGAGCCAAGTTACCGCATCTCTGTCACTTAGTGTTGGGCCAAAGGTCCATATGACTACTGACGCATGGTCCTCCAAGCATGGTCAGGGCAGGTATGTCACCTACACTGCCCACTGGGTGAACTTGGTAATGGCTGGGAAGCAGGGAATGGGTAGCTCAACAACAACAACAACAGTGGAGTTGGTGTCACCGCCACGGATTGCACGCGGTTCTGCCACCACCTCTACTCCTCCATCGCTCTCTACCTCGTCTACTTCCTCTTCTTCTTCTTACTCTGCTGCTGGGTCCTCCTTCTCCTCCTCCACACCTGTGCACCCCCAGCTCCCCCTAGGCTATTCGACGTGCCAGGTACGCCGTTGTCACGCTGTCTTGGGGATGACGTGCCTGGAAAGCAAAAACCATACCGGATCTGTACTCCTGTCATCTCTGCAGTCACAGGCCGATCGGTGGCTGACCCCACACCAACTGCAGATCGGAAAAGTGGTGTGTGACAATGGAAGCAATCTGTTGGCAGCGTTGAGACTGGGCAATTTAACACATGTGCCCTGCATGGCACATGTGTTAAATTTAATAGTCCAACGTTTTGTCTCCAAGTACCCAGGATTCCAGGACGTTCTCACCCAGTCCAGAAAGGTGTCGGCCCATTTCAGACGTTCCTACACAGCCATGGCACGCCTTGCTGACATTCAGCAGCGCTACAACATGCCAGTCAGGCGTTTGATTTCTGACAGCCAGACTCGCTGGAATTCAACGCTCCTTATGTTGGAACGTCTGCTGCAACAACAAAGGGCCGTCAACGAGTACCTTTTTGAACTGGGTGGTAGGACTGGATCTGCAGAGCTGGGGATTTTTTTCCCCCGTTACTGGGTGCTTATGCGCGATGCCTGCAGGCTCATGCGACCTTTTGAAGAGGTGACAAATATGGTCAGTCGCACCGAAGGCACCATCAGCGACCTAATACCCTTCGCTTTCTTCCTGGAGCGTGCCGTGCGACGAGTGACAGATGAGGCTGTAGACCAGCGTGACGAGGAGCTGGAAGCGCACGATTTATGGTCGGAATCACCAGAACGAACCCAGGCACCTGCTGCAACGCAGGGAGAGGTGCCAGAAGTGGAGTCAGAGGAGGAAGGTGGCTTTGTGGAGGAGGAGGAGGAGGACCAACAGGAGCAGGCTTCCCAGGGGGCTAGTGGTGACCTTTTGGGGACCCCTGGTCTTGTACGTGGCTGGGGGGAGGAGACCGTGGATGATGCAGTCCTTGATAATGAGGAAGCGGAGATGGATAGCTCTGCATCCAACCTTGTGAGAATGGGGTCTTTCATGCTGTCATGCCTGTTGAAGGACCCCCGTATCAAGAGGCTTAAGGAGAAGGACCTGTACTGGGTCGCAACGCTACTAGACCCTCGGTACAAGCATAAAGTGGCAGAAATGTTACCAACATACCACAAGTCCGAAAAGATGTGGCATTTACAAACCAGCCTGCAAAACATGTTGTACAATGCTTTTAAGGGTGATGTTACTTCAGGAACTCATCAACATTCCAGGGGCAGAGGTGCCAGTAATCCTGCCACGAGCACACCTGCAAGGACAAAGCCCTTTGGCCGGTCTGTAACATCAGACATGCAAATGTTTTTCTGTCCAAGGCAGCGCCACAACCCTTCTGGATCCACCCTCAAAGAACGCCTCGACCGGCAGGTAGCGGACTACCTGGCATTAACTGCAGATATCGACACTCTGAGGAGCGATGAACCCCTGGACTACTGGGTGCGCAGGCTTGATCTGTGGCCAGAGCTGTCACAATTTGCCATGAACCTCTTGTCTTGCCCAGCCTCAAGTGTGCTCTCAGAAAGGACCTTCAGTGCAGCAGGAGGGATTGTAACTGAGAAGAGAACTCGCCTAGGTCACAAAAGTGTCGATTACCTGACCTTTATTAAAATGAATGAGGGGTGGATCTCGGAGGGTTACTGCACGCCGGAAGACTTGTTCTGACTTCTATGCAGCTGTCCTTCTCTTCAAGCCTCATGACTCCACACACAGCTGTCCTTTAGCGTCCTCCTCCCTCCGCCACCGTTACAAACTAGGGTGCGGTGGATACGGATCTCGTAAAATTTATTATGGCTGCTTGAAAAAAGTCACTCCGGTGTTTTTTCTGGAGACGGTAATATTATGGATATTTAGACAGAATGTGAACAAGGTCACACAGCTAGATGGCAGTTGGTTGAATAACACACTGGGCAAAAAATGCCTACAGGGCAAATAATGCCTAAAATGTCAACTTATACACTACTACAGCGATGGATACGGATTACGTAAAATTTATTATGGCTGCTTGAAAAAAGTCACTCCGGTGTTTTTTCTGGAGACGGTAATATTATGGATATTTAGACAGAATGTGAACAAGGTCACACAGCTAGATGGCAGTTGGTTGAATAACACACTGGGCAAAAAATGCCTACAGGGCAAATAATGCCTAAAAGGTCAACTTATACACTACTACAGCGATGGATACGGATTACGTAAAATTTATTATGGCTGCTTGAAAAAAGTCACTCCGGTGTTTTTTCTGGAGACGGTAATATTATGGATATTTAGACAGAATGTGAACAAGGTCACACAGCTAGATGGCAGTTGGTTGAATAACACACTGGGCAAAAAATGCCTACAGGTCAAATAATGCCTAAAAGGTCAACTTATACACTACTACAGCGGTAGTAAAATAAAAAAAAGTAAAATAAAAAAAAAATGAATATTAAAAAAAAAAAAATTAAAGTTGGTGCTGCTGAACTACTAGGAGCAGCAGATTAGCACACCAGTCCCACTCCCCAACACTGCTAGACTAATAGCACTGGGCTCTTATAGTAGTAGTAGTAGTAGTAGTAGTAGTAGTAAAACAACAAAAAAATAAATAAAAGCAGTCCTTACAAGGACTACTGTTATTGCAGCAGTCAGCAGATGAGATCAGAAGCAGGACAGCTGCCCACTGCAGCTACATACAGAGCACTGCAGTAGAAGGTAGATTACTAGCCAGCAAAGCTAACTAAGCTTAAATGTCCCTCAAACCCCTGCAGACTTCTGTCCCTCCAATAACAGAGCAGTATCAAAACGATTACTAGCCAGCAAACTTTCAACTGTCCCTGAAATCACTAACAGGCAGCAGCTCTCTCCCTACACTATCTCTTCAGCGCACACAGGCAGAGTGAAAAAACGCTGCAGGGCTTCGGTTTTTATAGGGAAGGGGAGTGGTCCAGGGGAGAGCTTCCTGATTGGCTGCCATGTACCTGCTGGTCTGGGGTGAGAGGGCAAAAAAAAGTGCCAACAATGGCGAACCCAAAATGGCGAACGTCGCGCGACGTTCGCGAACTTCCGGCGAGCGCGAACACCCGATGTTCGCGCGAACAAGTTCGCCGGCGAACAGTTCGCGCCATCCCTAATGATAAAGCATTCAGATGATTTATAATTTCCTGAAATGAAGGCCTGATCACCCTCCTACACTATGAACACATCATCAATAAATCATTTAAAACAAATTAATAGTTTCTCAAATTTATGTAAAATGTTTTGATGCATATAGAGGTTTGCAAATGCTAGGGCACCCATTGACCGTACCTGTCTTTTGTAAATAAAAGTGTTTTCCAAAATGAAAAGAATTAATTTTCAAACACAACTCTAGAAGTGATTAACTGTACAGGGGGACCGCTATCTTCTCTATTCTGCTCAAGGAACTGTTGTACTGCCTCTGCCCCTTCTTTGTGAGGAATACTATTGTAGAGGCTTGATATATCTGCAGTTGCTAAACATATGTACCCACCTATAGGTAACCTTAGCTGTCTAATGAAGTCAAGAAAATGAGGGGTGTCCCTGAAATAAGACATAGTACCCTGAACCACCAGTTGTAATAATCTATCTAGATATATTGGATAGATAATGGGCACTTTTTGTGCCACTATGCGTTGGATGTCTTTGCCTATTCCTCTGCCTGGGGGAGGCAGGCTGGCTAGCTGGATATCCTCTAAAAAATTACTATATGATTGTTGCTCATTTAAATCGCCATCATCGGTCCGAACACCTTCAAACTCTACCGACTGCCCATCATTATTGCCCAATGTCTAATTATCGTCCCCCTCTGAGTCCCCTGAGCTATTATCCACTGTAATCCTAGATTTTAGTAACCGGTTCTTAGGGGCCCTTCTGTATCTGGGGAATTTGTCGCTAGCACCACTTAGCCACATGGTAATTATAGCTATACATATACATTTAATTATATATATATTTTACACAAAACTAAAATGTATGTATTTTTTTCCTGTCCAAGAAGACATCCAAGCACCTCTTCTACAGGTACCTCACATTAAATAACCATTTATGATGAAAATGCTCTTCAAGTCTAGAAGAGTGGCCTTTCTTTGGGAAAAAATATCCCAGCTTGCATATTTCTTTACTCCAGTGGAAGAACACCTAACCTTGATAGTCAATGTTTTTAATTTAATTGTTCCATTTCTTTTACCAGCTCAGTTGCCAGTCTCTGCACTCCTTCCAGCCTAGAAACATTAAATTTTCATCCCACAATCATATAGCATTTTTAAATTATAAGAGACTACTTTATTAACTTATTAAGCACTGATTCACACTGAATAGAGTTACAAAGTTTATATATCAACAATAACCCCCAAATCCTTTTCTGCCAAGATCTCAACATACTACCTGTTAATGTATAAAAAGCATTCATGTTATATTTGCCCAGTTACATATCTTTGCATTTATTAATGCTAAAGCTTATTTTGTTGCCCGGCTGTCAAATTTAGTAAAATATCTCACATTACATTAGATCATCTTCAGCAAAGCAGAAACAGTAATTACAATGTCAACAATAGGTTGTAATATGTAACTATGTAATAAGGTAATTTATGGACATATTTAAAGAAAAGAGAACCAAGGACAGACCCGTAAGGGACAACACTGGTCGATCATTATAAAAATATGTATTTTATCTCAAATCTTTATTTTCAGTCTTTTAGACAGTTTTCTGTTTAAGTACAAATACTATACACCAGACTAATTATACTTCATTTTATCAGTAACCTTCTGTGTGGTACTGTATCCTACGTAAAATCCAAGCAGATCAAAAATGGGAAAAAGTACGGATTTTGGGTGAACACTGGCACAGTTTAAGCAATGATAGTGTATTGGGAGAAAAAGTAGGAAATAATATGAAGGTTTTGATCACTAGAAGGTCGAATTACGAATTCATGTGAATATTTTTTATTCTAAGAAAATTTGAATAACTCAAATGGAAGGTTATTTAAGGAAAAATGTGAACATCTAATATCCGATCGAATAGGAACGAGCCGAAAATTTGATTCGTATTTAGATTTGAATTCAATTACAGTTTTCCCTTCAAAAAAACTTGAATGTCAGGAAGGCTATTAACATCTTCAAATGGCTCAATGGATGTCTGCCATTGACTTGTACATGAACTCGGCAGGTTTTAGGTGGTGAAAATTCTAATTTAATTTTTCCATGGTCGAGAGTGATACATCTCACATTCTAATTTACATTTGAATAGGGTAAATAGGGTATTTAAAATTAGAATGTATGAATTGTGACACCAAAAAAAAAAAAATCAAAAATTCAAATTCAAATTTACAAATCGACCATTAATAAATCTGCCCCTAGAAGTCACTTTGTAACACAAAAGACAAGTATGTGAAAGTAGCTTGATAAAAAAAAAAAAAAAAAACCTGAGAGGCTATAGGAAATTTAGACACTGTAACCTTTGCAATTCTCTAAGTGAAAGAAATGAGGTGGTTAACCCTGGAGATAAAAGGTATTTAATAGAAGGGTTTATAAATTGCAACCCAATGCAGGTGATTTAAGTATGATTATGGGAAAAGATATGTGGGAAAACATTTAGAAAAATGTCAGACAGTGATTAAAGTGAAAGAAAGGTACATGGTGTGTGTGGGTGTGTGTGTGTGTGTGTGTGTGTGTGTGTGTGTGTGTTGGGGGGGTAAACAATAGCATATGCCAATAGCATATACAGTATTATAAACAACATTTTCTTTTCATTAAAACAAATTCAAGTGTGGGTACTTAAGTACCTTAAGTTGGGAATCAATATACAATTGGTTGGTGTGACCAGGAGGTGGCTCTGAACAGAAAGGAGTCAGCCAGGAATGCACAGAGACACAAGTGAAGATATATACAGTTATATGAAGAGAAAAGAAGGGCTTTGAAAGATATGAGGAGACAATTATTCTTTGCTTAATGGGTATCTATAATAATAATTTCAGCAATGGAGTGACCTGTTCATTTCAGCAGTGGAGGAGCCTGTTTTCTCTTAGCCGAGGGCAGTGGGATTCCAGAAGCAGAATTTAAGAGTGACAAGGAAAGTGAAGAGATAGGAGTTAGGGAGGCTAGTTAGTAACAAGTTGCAGGTGGGATAGGATGAAGGCATGGAGGAGTGTAAAATACGTATCACAGCTTTGCAATTTTACTTATGCCTATACATCCTTTGGAGCAGATTTTCTAAGCCATGTTTAAAGGGCAAGTCAACCCCAAAATAAAAATTTGGCTAATGAAAGAAAACCTAATTCTAAGCAACTTTCCGATACACATTTATTAAATATTTTCAGTGGTTTTTAAAAGTTATTTGGAAACATTGTTTGCTATTAAAAGCAGCATTTGCTTAACTCCTGCTCATTACTTTTTAAACAATGTTGTAAAAGTATTGGTTCCCCAGCAAAGTCCGGTCTGTTAAATCAGCTGCCTTGTCTTACGTTGTATCAACAGTAACAAGGGGGAGGATAGAAATAGACAGACAAACACTGCTTTCAATAGTAATACATATACAAATACATTAAAAACCATAGATAATTTGTAATAAATGTATATTGCAAAGTTGCTTAGAATAATATTTTATTTTATTCGGAAAATTTTTTATTGTGGGGTTGACTTGCCCTTTAAAAATGTCATATGTCTAACATTAACAAAATTTTATATGTAAAGCTATTGCATATTCTCACTTGGAGTGATGTTTAATATATGTAGTAATGTATCATGGTGACTTGATCTATGGCATGGGCACTGCAGTAAGATCAATATTTTACCCATGCATTATTGTAATCATAGCATGCTTTATCTAAAATAATAAAAATGGTTTTAAATTATTTTTTCAACTAAAAATAAACATGAAATAAAATGTTTTGGCTTTATGGGCAAGTCAAAAAAAATGAGGGCTCATTTCAAGTTTGAAGAATTAAAATGAATGCAACATTCTATCCGAATAAAACCTATTATCAATTACACTTTATTTGAGCTAACAGTAATTCCAGGGTTCTTTTGCGCTTGCTGTGACATCACTAGTGATGGGCGAAACTGAACGGTTTTGCTTTGCCAAAAATGTGTGAACTGGCAGAAAAATTTGCCAAATGTATTTTAGTCTATGAATGACAATTTTGTTGGAGTCTATGGACATCTTTTTTGCAGCGAATCCTGGTGAAAAATTTTGTTCATCACTAGACATCACACACACAACTGATTGGCATCCAGTGATACTAATGCTGTCATGTATACCATGCACCAGATTTGATGCTATTTACACACAAATGCAGTAAAAGAAAATTAAGCCATAACAAACACCCTCAATGATTGATTCTGAGGAAAAATCTGCATTGTGGCTAAAA
Organism: Xenopus petersii; assembly: GCA_038501925.1. Taxonomy (NCBI): domain Eukaryota; kingdom Metazoa; phylum Chordata; class Amphibia; order Anura; family Pipidae; genus Xenopus; species Xenopus petersii. The sequence goes on along the minus strand of CM076683.1, from coordinate 72,506,580 downwards.
AAAAAAAAACTGTGCTTTGCGTCCAAATTTTGCACTGTTGCATTCACTTTATAAATCAGCTTCTTTTCTTCATTCTATATATCTAATGCAATACATTATAAATTACTTAAACTGTAAAAAAAACTGTCATGTACAATTGGCATTCCTTTACAATTTAACCATATTAAATTTGAGAAACTAGATTATCTTTTTCCTTTAATTAATCACAAATGAAATGGATGATAAACTATTCCCTCATTTGCAATTCTGAATAGTATCACCAATGCCAATGATAATTATGAAGTTTTGTAATAAACCATTAATACATATTGCATTTTTATGGAGCCACATAGAAGCTTTTAGATGTCGTATAGACCCATAAAGAATATTTATGACTTTCAAGTAAGGCTAATGGATACAGTTAAGAAAATTCTGGGAAATGCAGCCATACAGCATCACTACTATAGTAGCTTTTTTTCTAATTGTAGTAGAATTTCAAGCATAATACATTTACTGTCATGTCCTTACTTCAGTTTAGCACATTAAAGATGAGGACTAAAATTAAATGAATTGATATTAGTTTAGGTGCTTTTTTGATTATACAAACAAGCACTTTATTAGAAAATATATACTGTTTTTTTTTTACATTTGCTTGTTACATTTGCTTCTTGTAGCTCACATAAAATTACATATTAGGATAAAAATATAGCATAATGCAAAACTACCTATTACCTGTCAAATACTAATACAACTAAAACTTACATATTTTATTTGACAATTTACAAATGTATGTTTATTTAAAATGTGTCCATAACATGCATCTTATTCTATAATTCTTAGAAATGAATAATATGTGTGACCAAATTCGAATTAATTGTGTGACACTGATATGTCATAAAGCACTACATACAGTATCGGTAATTTAAACGTGTTAACACACAGGCCTGGTGTCACGGTTGGCACCCTAAACCAGAACTAATGCCAAGCTCCCTGGTCTCGGCTTGGCTTCACCAGTAGTGTGACCGCCTTTGGCTTCGGGAGGAGCCCTCAGCGTACTCAGATGCCACCTGGACTTTTCAAGAGGAGCAAAGCGAGGAGTTCTGGCAAGCAAAGGGGCACGACTGTTGTAAAAGTCAGTTAGGCCAATGGTCTCGGTACAAATGGAACAGGCAAGAGAATCGTCAGACAGGCAGGGTCGAGGCAGGCAGATATCGAGAATCGTCAGGCAGGCAAGGGTCAAACCGGGTTGTCAATCAAAGGATTTAGCAGGAAGAGTTGTCGAAGGCAGGCAGGGGTCAGGTTCCAGAGATCAGAATAGTCAAACAGGCAGGCAGGGGTCAAAACAGATAATCAGGATCAGACTTCAAACGGAATAGCAAAGCTAACAGCACCAGGAACAAATCCTATCATGGGCACTGAAAAAAACTAGAAATCCATTTAAATAGCATTTGAATTTCGCGCCACTGCGCGCTGACGTCATCACGTCAGCGCGCATGCGCATAAACCAGGAAGAGGCACGCGCACGCGCCCAAACAGACCGGCGCTTGCTGAAACAACTTAATGCGGCGAGCGTCCTCGCAGAGGGGGCAGCAGGCGTCCCTGCCGTCCCCCCACTAGACCACCAGGGTAAGATTTTCTCACATTACCCCCCTCTCCAGGGGGGGGTGCACTGGACCCCCAGGCCTCTCAGGAAACTTAGCATGGAATTGCCTTCTGAGGCGGTCAGCCTTGATGTCATCCACTGAGACCCAAGAGTTCTCCTCAGGACCGAAGCCCTTCCACCTGGTAAGATATTGTAACTTACCCCTTTACGAGGCGGGAGTCGAGGAACTCTTGGATCTCATACTCAGGCTGACCTTCAACCAACACTGGGGGAGGAACAGACAGAAGACGAGAATTATTGGCAGGTTTCAAAAGAGAGACATGGAAGGAATTAGAAATTTTGAAATTAGGAGGTAACTGAAGACGGACAGAAGATGGATTAATTACTGCAATGATGGGGTATGGACCAATGAACCTAGGACCCAGTTTAGGAGAAGGAACCTTCAATTTGATATTCTTTGACAACGATACTAAATCTCCCGCCTTGTACTGGGGTGCTTCCCTAGGGGATCTGTCAGCAGCTCTTTTCTGAGCTAGGGAAGCTACGGATAATGAATTATGAACTTGAGACCAAATTTCTGAAAATTTCAAGACAGAAGAATTGGCAGAGGGTACAGGGGAATTAGAGCCAGAAAAAGAAAACGCTTTGGGGTGCAAACCATAGACAACAAAGAAAGGAGACTCCCCTGAGGAGGAATGGGTAGCATTATTGTATGCAAATTCTGCCCAGGGTAGCGGTTCGGACCATATGGACTGGTTATCGGACACATAGCATCTGAGATACTGCTCAAGGGACTGGTTCACCCTTTCGGTTTGACCGTTAGTTTGGGGGTGATAGGCAGAGGAAAAAGACAATTCAGTACCCACCAAAGAACAGAAAGCATGCCAAAATCTTGAAACAAACTGAACCCCCCTGTCAGAAACAATATTTACAGGAAAACCATGAAACTTAAAAATATGAGTAATGAATAAGTCAGCCAGGGTTTTAGCAGAAGGGAGATGTGGAAGAGGAATAAAATGAGCCATTTTACTGAACCTATCGACCACCACCCAAATCACTGTCTTACCCTGAGAAGGGGGCAACTCCACAATAAAATCCATGGAAATGTGAGACCACGGTTTCTCTGGGACGGGTAAGAGGTTTAATAGACCCTGGGACAGATGCTGAGATGATTTAGACCTTTGGCAGACTGGACAGGAATTGCCAAATGTTTTAGTATCCAGTTTGAAGGAAGACCACCAGACATGACGGGATAAAAGAGAAATGGTTTTTGCAATACCTGGATGACCTGCCACTTTGGAATCATGAACCTCTCGTAACACTTGTTCCCTAAGCTCCACAGGAACAAACCATTTACCAGATGGGGTTTCAGCAGGAGCAGATGACTGTAAAGGGGACAACAAGGAAGAGAGGTCAGACTCCAAGGTCGCAGCAATTATTTCCCTGGCAATGATGGGAGTGAACTCACTAGAGTCAGAGGAAATGGATTCAAAACTCCTAGAGAGTGCATCCGCCTTGGTATTTTTGGAACCAGGCCGAAAAGTTAACGAAAAATTGAATCTAGAGAAGAATATAGCCCACCGGGCTTGCCTTGGATTTAGTCGTTTAGCTGATTCAATATACAGTAAATTTTTATGGTCGGTATAGACCGTCACCAAATGTTTAGCACCTTCTAGAAGATGGCGCCATTCCTCAAAGGTCAGTTTGACAGCCAACAACTCCCTGTTCCCGTAATTTACCTCTGCAGGTAAAAACTTCTTGGAAAAAAAAGCACAAGGATGTATTTTGTTGGTTATCGGGTGCCTTTGAGAAAGGACTGCCCCAGCTCCTACCTCAGAGGCATCTACCTCTACAATGAAAGGAAGTGCAGAATCGGGGTGTTGGAGGATAGGGGCAGAACTGAACTCTTTTTTGAGGGTTTCAAAAGCTTGTAATGCTTCAGGAAACCACATGCTGGGATCAGCACCCTTCTTGGTTAAATTTGTGATGGGGGCAACAATAAGAGAAAAATTCTTGATGAATTGACGATAATAATTAGCGAAACCAAGGAACCTTTGAACTGCTCGCAACGAAAGGGGTTGGGCCCAATCCAGGACAGCTCTCACCTTGCCCGGATCCATTTCTAGACCCTTGCTGGAATTAATAAACCCCAAAAACTGGACAGAAGAGACCTCAAAGGTAGATTTCTCTAGTTTCGCATACAGATTATTTTCCCTTAGCCTTTTTTAAGACTTCACAAACATGATTACGATGTTCACTTAGATTAAAATAGAAAATAAGAATATCGTCAAGGTAGACCACTACGAATACCCCCAGCAGGTCTCGAAATATGTCATTGACAAATTCTTGAAAGACTGCGGGGGCGTTACAGAGCCCAAAGGGCATTACTAAATATTCATAGTGGCGATCCCTGGTGTTAAAAGCAGTTTTCCACTCATCCACCTCTCTGATATGAATGAGATTGTAGGCACCTCTAAGATTAAGCTTGGTATAGACCTTGGCACCTTTGACCTGGTCAAATAACTCAGAAATTAAAGGAAGGGGGTAGCGGTTCTTGATCGTGATCTTATTTAAACCCCTGTAGTCTATACAGGGACGAAGACCACCATCTTTCTTACCGACAAAGAAAAACCCTGCGCCGGCAGGAGAGTTAGAGGGACAGATAAAACCTCTTTTGAGGTTTTCTTGGATATATTCCCTCATAGACTGGGCTTCGGGTAAAGAAAGAGGGTAAGTACGACCACGAGGAGGAGAGGAACCTGGGACAAGATCAATAGGACAGTCATACTGTCTGTGTGGGGGTAAAGTTTCTGCAGCCTTTTTGGAAAAGACGTCGGCGTATGCCGAATAGGCTGCAGGCAAACCCTCTAGAGAGGCAGTTGCTATTAATGGAGTAATACAGAAGCCCCCACACCTTGTACCCCACTGAGAAACCTCCCCAGTAACTCAATTAATCTGGGGGTTATGAGCCTGGAGCCAGGGCAACCCCAAAATGAGTGGAGAGGAGGCACCTTCAATTAGGAATAAGGCTATCTCCTCACTATGAAAATTGTTAACACACAAAGATAAGAAGACAGTCTTCTTATTCACCACACCTGACCCTAGGGGTCTTTTGTCCACCGCTAAAATTCTCATGGGGACACCCAGAGGGACCACAGGAATGCTATGATTGGCTGCAAATGTAGCATCTAAAAAATTACCCTCTGCCCTAGAGTCCATGAAAGCGGACAAATTAACAGAGCCCGTAGGCCAGGTCAGTTTAACTGGTAGCAGAACCTTGGAGGCAAATTGGGGAGAGGAAACGCCTGCACCCAAACGGAGCTCCCCTTCTCCGTTTAGGCTTGGGCGTTTCCCGGCCTCTTGGTGCATTGTTTCAGAAAATGACCCTTATCCCCACAATAAATACATAGCCCAAGGGTACGCCTGCATGTCTTTTCCTCAGGAGAGAGATGGAATAGGCCTAATTGCATAGGCTCCTCCTGAGGTGGAGACACAGAGGAAACAAAAGACTTAACATTGGTTACTAAGTCAGGTTTTACACAAGTAACCCCTAAAAAATTAGAATTACCCCTTCTCTCCCTTTGTCTCCTATCGATCTGAATGGCGAGAGACATGAGATCATCCAGATTGAGGGATAAGGGATAATTCACTAGGCTAGCTTTAATAGTATCAGCTAGCCCAATACAGAACTGACTGCGCAGGGCAGTGTCGTTCCACCCAGTTTCTACTGCCCACCGGCGGAACTCGGTGCAATATGCCTCCGCATCTCGTCTCCCTTGGCGTAACTTACGAATCGCCGAATTGGCAGATGATGCGCGATCCGGGTCATCATAAAGGATTACCATGGTGTGAAAGAATAGATCTAGGGAGAAACGGGCAGGATCAGAGGGGGGCAGTCTGAGAGCCCAAACTTGGGGATCACCCTGAAGCAGGGTCATAACAAATTTTACATTTTCCTCACCAGTTTGGAAGGGGTGTGGGAAAAAGCATAGGTATAACTGACATGCCTCTTTAAAGACAAAAAACTTGGTTTTGTCTCCACAGAATTTCTCCGGAAAGGCAATTTTGGGTTCTTGTTTCCAGTGTTACCCCACATGGCAGAGGAACCCACAGGAAGAGATGGAACAGAAACAGATGGCTGCTGTGGAGTCTGCGGATTCTCCAGTTGGCGGGTTAGGTTATGAAAACCCTGCAGGAGATAGTTCTGCTTTCGCTCCTGATCCTCCAAGCGCAGTAGTAGAGCAGATAGAAGTGCTTCCATAGTAGTTGGAGTGGGAGGAGCAGCAGCAGCAGATTCGTCTTGACCGTTGTCCTCCATGGCCCGTGATAATGTCATGGTCGGCACCCTAAACCAGAACTTATGCCAAGCTCCCTGGTCTCGGCTCGGCTTCACCAGTAGTGTGACCGCCTTTGGCTTTGGGAGGAACCCTCAGCGTATTCAGATGCCACCTGGACTTTTCGAGAGGAGCAAAGCAAGGAGTTCTGGCAAGCAAAGGGGCACGACTGTTGTAAAAGTCAGTTAGGCCAATGGTCTCGGTACAAATGGAACAGGCAAGAGAATCGTCAGACAGGCAGGGTCGAGGCAGGCAGATATCGAGAATCGTCAGGCAGGCAAGGGTCAAACTGGGTTGTCAATCAAGGGATTTAAACCAGGAAGAGGCACGCGCGCGCCCTAACAGACCGGCGCTTGCTGAAACAACTTAATGCGGTGAGCGTCCTCGCCGAGGGGGCAGCAGGCGTCCCTGCCGTCCCCCCACTAGACCACCAGGGTAAGATTTTCTCACACCTGGTGGCTTTCTGTTACCATTCAAGTCTCCTAAATGATTGTTTTAATTGTGGTTCTATGACACAAACCGGCTACATATAAGCAAAAGTTTTATTACATACATATTGCATACAATAGATGAAGATATACATTACTGAATGAGTGTAAGAGCAAAGTACAATCATTCTGCAACCAAGGCTGCGAGATTCCTAATACCCCGCAGATCGAATCTCTCAAACGGAGCACAGAAGGTCCTGTGGCTGCACGTGTTAACCCCACAAGCGAGATCTCAACTGACCGGATGGAGACCCCCACTTTATATATGCTCAAATACAGTAAGCTCATTTAGTTATTTAGTCAATAAAGAAGAAGAACAGATCTTGCTTCCCATGCGCTCATCAGGATCTGGCGAGACTCCCAACAAGCACATCCGAAGCAGAGATCTTATCTCAGCTAACTGGTAGCTGAGTAGCATATTGTGCCCCTAGCTATAGTAAAAAAGAGTCTGATAAGGGCTTCAGAAATCATAAGCATATTAGATAATACATATGAAAGAACAAGTATTCAGTCATTGAGTTGATTAGTTTCCATGATTTCTCTTGCACAAAGATTCATTATACAGAATTATATTTTATAATGCCGCCTTGTATACTATGATACAAAGCTTTGTTATACACAATTATACATCATAAAGCTGTCTTTATACACTATATTGGGTTCAACATATGACATTGGGTTCAACAGTAGAACAGTTCTTTGTATTATAGTTTTATTAACTTCTGTAGCAAAGTATTGCAGTGATCTATTGGGTTTAATCAGAGTATTACCATGAGCCATTATTGAAAAAAACTCCTATTATTACAATGATACTGTTTCAGATTGAGAGGCACAACTATCAATGTTTCTACTGCAACTCAAATGTTTGTTTCTTTTTAATTGCTTAAACTCAGAAACTTCGATTACATGTAACAAAACTAAAAAATTTTTGCAAAAAACTTGAATTCAAACATTCAGCATATAAAAGCTGCCACGTTCATGTAGAAGGCAAAGTTCAATTCAAGTTGTTTTAACTTTGCCTTCATTGAAAATGAAGGCAACTACTGAGAGATACTACTGAGTTTGTCAAAGTTAAAAGTATATCATTTGCAAACAGTGAGATAAATTCCTGTTCTCCAATTTTAGTCCCAGTTATGCCCTTGTGGTTGTGTATGGCAGAGGCAAGAGATTCAATACTCAGGGCATAGAGCAGAGGGGATAGGGGGCATCCCTGTCTCACGTTCAAGTTTTGTGAGTATTCCAAAAAAAATTTTTTTTTTACAAAAAAACTCTCAAATCTGAATTTTGAGATATAGTGGCAAATTCACTATCGGCCGAAAATGCGCTAGCGACGGCTTCGCCACACTTAGCCAGGCTTAGTTTCACAAGGGCTGCTCAAATTCACTAAACTCCGAAGTTGCACCCAGGGAGGCGAAAGGTAGTGAAGTTGCCCTAGCATTAATTTGTCAAGCAAAGCGAAGTTATGCTAGAGATAACTAATTTGCATATGGCGCCAAGTTAAAGTACAATGGACGTATATGTAGCAGCACAAACATTACTCTACACAAGCCTGGGAAAGCTTCATAAAATAAAATAGAGTTGTTACAGTATTTTGCCCTATACATGTGCCCACTGTATAGTTTAGGTGCCATATGTTAGGAAATGTAGGGGGAAGGAGGGTACCTCCAAAAAAAAATATGATCTTTTTCAGGCTATCACCCTTAAAAAAGTAAAAGACGCCAGCAGTTTTTGGGACTTAGAAAAACTTTTTTTTAAGCAAGTCCTATCTACTCTATTGCACTTTGCCTAGTCTTAGGTGGTGAAGTAATGTCTGGCGCAAGAGGTAACATTCACGAAAATCCACAACTCAAGTGAATTAGCATAGTTATGTCCCTTCACAGAGTGCAACTTCGCCCTGATGTAAGGGTGCGAAGTAGAGCTAGAATAGGTTCACTTCGCTAGCGAATTTAATTTTTCCTAGAGTTAGCCACTTCACCCTTTAGTAAATTTGCCCCATAGGCCTCCTAATTTTATAACCATTTGAAAAAGTTTAGAAACAAGATTCTTATCAAAATCATTTCTTACATATACTTATTGCTCAATATTTGCTATAAATAAAACACCTAAAGCAAACTCCTTGACTGGCCTTTTGGTAGATTTAAAAAAGAGATTGTTTATACAAATATTTGTATATTACAATTTTTGGAAAAATATGTATGATACATTGAAAACAAATAAGTAAAATTATATCTTATAAAAGTCTAGATAACTTGATCCCTTGAAAACCTTATTCAAAACATTTACAAATTGCATTTGTATCAGATGCAAACAGTGTAAGCTCTTTGAATTGGGAAAACATTTTTTTTTTCGAAACAAATCCCTTAATAGTGCTGCTCCAGCAGAATTCTGCACTGAAATTCATTTCTCAAAAGAGCAAACAGATTTTTTTATATTCAGTTTTGAAATCTGACATGGGGCTAGACATATTGTCAATTTCCCAGCTGCCCCAAGTCATGTGACTTGTGCTCTGATAAACTTCAAACACTCTTTACTGCTGTACTGCAAGTTGGAGTGATATCACCCCCTCCCCCCCCAGCAGCCAAACAAAAGAACAATGGGAAGGTAACCAGATAGCAGCTCCCTAACACAAGATAACAGCTGCCTGGTAGATCTAAGAACAGCACTCAGTAGTAAAAACCCTTGTCTCACTGAGACACATTCAGTTACATTGAGAAGGAAAAACAGCAGCCTGCCAGAAAGCATTTCTCTCCTGAAGTGCAGGCACAAGTCACATGACTTGGGGCAGCTGGGAAACTGACAATATGTCTGGAGCAGCACTATTAACTGATTCACTTTGAAAAAAAAAATTTTCCCCATGGCAGTATCCCTTTAAGTTAGTCTGGCAAGATCTATTACGCATAAAACCATGCTGGCATAAACTCATAGTATTATGATTTGCTGAAAAGTCAAGTATCTTATTCTTTATTAACCGTTTGAAAGGCTTTCCTACCACTGATGTCAGACTAACTGGCCTGTAGTTTTGAGGCTGTGAATGGGATCCCTTTTTGAATGGTGGCACCACATTAGCAATTCACCAGTCTCTCTCTCTAAATCCTGAAAAATTAAGTAAAGAGGTTTGGCAATAACAGAGCTTAGCTTGCTAGGTACCCTGGGATGAATAACATCCCGCCCGGACCTTTGTTTTTCTTAACATGTTCTAGTCTCTTTTGTATATCCTCATGTGTGAACCATGCATCATTAGTTGTATTACTAGAATTAGGCCTATTAAGAAGGACATTTTCATTAACTGGTTCCTCATTTGTGTTTTTATAAATTCCTTTGATTGATCATTCCATAATGATTATTAATAAATCTGCCACTTAGAGGAATATTTACTAATGGTCACTAAAACTCATAAACCCAAGTTAAATTTTGCAATTTACAGCTTTAATGTTGTTGCTTTATAAACCAAAATTGTTTCATGAGATTATAGTTTTAATGGATTATATGGATACAGGATTTATTGGGCATATGGCATCTGAGGTTTTCTGCATAAGAGATCTTTCTGTATTTTGGATCTTAAATAAACCCAAAACAAACAAAATTGTTCTTTTGCTTCCTTTAAGGATTAATTGTTGCTTATCTTAGCTGGGATCAAGTGCAAGGTACTGATTTTTTTATTACAATAGAAATTTGGAATTATTTACCTTCCCGTTATTTGGGGCTTTCTGAATAATAGTTTTAGGAATAGGGGATCCTATACCTGTACTGATTTTATATTCCTTTTGTTTTATGTTTTTACAGTGGGGTAATCAAAAGTTGCACTCTATGGCGCAAATTCACTAAGCGCCGAAGCGCAAAATGCTAGCGTTAATTCGCTAGTGTTTGGCATTTATCGTTACTGCGCAAATTCACTAACGAACGCTGGCGTAATTTCGCTAGTGTTACTACACACCCTTACACCAGGCGAATTTTCGCTAGCGACGTAACTACACAAATTCACTAACTTGCGCAGTGTACTGAACACTACCTTTTACGATAGACTTCCTTCGCCACCTCAGACCTGGCGAAGCGCAATAGAGTAGATAGGGATTGTTTCAAAAAAAGTCAACATTTTTTCTAAGTCCCAAAAAACGCTGGCGTGTTTTCTACATGATGGGTGATAGGCTGAAAAAGATCGAAAATATTTTTGGGGCTCCCCTCCTTCCTGACTCATGGCAACTTACCTAGACAGTGAGCACATGTGTAGGGCAAAATAAAACTTTTATTTGCTGATTGGAAGGTTTTCTAGGCATTTGAAGTGGTGATACGTGTTCCTCCATTGAAATTGGAATTTCGCACCGTATGCAAATAAACCATCGCTAGCGAAACTTCGCTTCGCTTGGCGAATTAACGCAAGCGCAACTTTGAAAACTTACGCTACCCCTGTGCGCAACTTCGGATTTTAGTGAATTTGCAGAGCGCTGGCGAAAATACGCCTGGCGAAGTGTGGCGAAGTGCGGCGAAGTTGCGCCTGGCACAACTTCGCATCTTAATGAATTTGCCCCTATGTGCCTGGTAATGATAAATGCTCGGTACAGTTAATAAATGCTCGGTACAGTTATTTCAAAGGTTACCTAAAAACAAGTGTATGTTGGCAATTCAATATTAAATAATGTTCCAGCTAAATAAGAACCTGAGATCTTGGTTAATGCTTTAGAAGGTTATTGTAAATAGAGCATTCTGCTTTTCTCATACTGCACTGATGTTTATCATTTCTTCTGTACAAACTCATATCTTAATTTATTATATCTATCCACTTTTTATAGTATTAATTTCTAAGCAGTTGCAGTAATTTTAGAGTATAGTAAAATGCAACTGATATATTTATAACTTTAATGCCTGCCTTTTTAATATGCATTGGTTGAAAATAATGCAATAAAATTTCATGTAGCATTAACCAGAACAGTGGTACAGAGTCGTCTGAACAGTTTTTATGTGTACAATAAAGAGAATAAAAAATAGCTTCATTTTTATTACATGATCAAATGTTTCCTAAGAAAAATAGCTGATGCAATCAAATTCTTATGGTATAGAAAAATGGCAGCTTGTTTGCATATATTCTAGGTTACTACATAATTTAAATATGTAGATGAAATACAGATTGTTGCAAGCTATTCATGTAAAGTCTATGAGATTGTTTAGCTAGGCATCATGTGGTCATGTTACAAGGGTATATTATCTAGTGCTTTGCTTGCAGTTCTAAAACTGAATCAGAATCTGAAGCATTTTAGGAATAATGTTGACATGTTACACTGTACACAATTAGACAGGAGGTACGCAAATCAAAGCCATCTGCTGTTGTTGGTACATATCTCTAGTCATCAATATCCAGCCATTGTTTGATGGAAGATGCAGTTCTGTAACAGATGACAACTATAATCCATACACCAGGGTGCTATTTCTGTTTATCTGACAAATACTACTAATGTTTTATTATGTATTTCTACAGAATAACATTGTAAAGAGATGATGTTATTATGGTAGTGGTTTATATTTACACAAAATGTCTGTATAAATTTTATTTACTGTAAGTTCACTAGCAAATATGTTATGTGACAAACCCCTTGGCTAGCAACATATAAGTCTTTGGTGATAATGTCCATGACAAGATCCTTTGCTTTTAAATTTTTTAATTGAGTTTGGCATGTATGTACTGTCTGTAAGTACTGTGTTTTTGCTGCTGTGCAAAACTCTGCATTTTGATGCATGACACTGCTTGACTAACATATTTGACTAATTTAGAAAACCCACAGTTCCATTGCAACATGGTTTTCAGCCAGATGACTGATGAACATATAAAGTGATGGGCGAATCTGACCTGTTTCGCCTATTGAAAATTTGTGAAATGTCAGAAAATTTGCCCAATGCATTGAAGTCTATGGACAAAACGTTTTTTTTTTATTGCACAATAATTTTTTGATGCGCAACAATTTTTTTCACCCTTTGTAGTTTATGGGTGTCTTTTTCTTGGCGAAACATGGCAAAAATCTTGCTCATCACTACATACAGTATGATTTAATGGAAAACAAAGTGCATATCAATCAAAAGTGCACAGTATCTTGCAGATTCTGTACAGTTCAATAGGTGACTTGTTATGTATTGGAGGTTCAGCCAAAAAATTCAAGGATTTGCGTACCCTCGCAGATGTCTGCTGATTTACACCTAGTGGGATTAGAAGACAGTGATTTCTATTTGACTCAATGGGGCAGTGTTTAATGAATCTCTACGCAGCTGACAGCTTTTTTAAAAAGCATGATGTAAAAACGACTTAAAATGCATGTGTGGCCATAGCCTAAAACAAATAGCAACTTTCACCCAGCGGCTGTTTTCCCTCTGACACCCCAGTGACATTTACATCTGCAAAGTGCACATGTTCACTGTAAAGTTCAAGCAGACCAGAAATCAAATGTACACGAGCAGAACTGACTTTGACAAAAAGCTCTGCTTGGATTGAACTCTGCAATTGTTAAACTGAGCTCAGAAGAGGATGTTAGGAGAAAAAAACAGAAGCAGGAAGCTTCAGCAGAGTTTCTATGGGAACCAGCAATGCTAGCTCTTTATTGGATGCTAGAATGGAGGGAGTGTTTAGTAATCTGAGATTAGTAGAATTGAGCATGTACAATAGTCAACAGCTAAAGTAAATTCTGATGGGTTAGAGATGAAGAAGGAATCTTAAGTGATTAAGTGGATGCAGCAGTCTTACTATTTACCTTTCAACAACCAGTGTGGCAGGAATTTAAAGATTTCAGATACTGTTCTCTAATATTTTTTTGGAGGGGGGTCTACACATACTTTAATGCTAATTATACACATAGAGGCATATTTATTGATGAAAAAATACTATTGTGTATAAAAAAAATGTGCACAATTTTCTTATGTTTTTTTTCTTGAGCATTACCAATTTTAATTAAAAAAAAATCCACAACAGAATACGTTTTTCTTCATGAAAAAAACTTGAACTCTAGTGAATTTTATATTATTCCATTCATTTTCAAAGAGTCTAAAAGTATTGAATTTTTTAATAAACTAGGGAAATCCCAATCTACTTCAGTATACATGGGGAACTTATATATTTACTCAGTGATAGTGACACTTTCCCACTTTTATCAGAAATGTGTCACTATGCTTATAATAAACCCTCTCAGCGTAGGCATCTGACTTTTCCCCAATGTACCAAAGTCAATACTTCATTTTGAGGGCAGGCCAACTTCCCAATAGATTGGGTGATGGTAGATCTAATTAAATGTTGGATAACGTCTTAAACAAGCATAATATTCAAGGCTACAGTGATCTCTAGAGTTAGTTTAGTCTAGATATGTGTATATACATATGTATGAGTGTATTATAAACAGTAACACCAAAAAATGAAAGTGCCCTAAAGTAATGAAAATATAATATGCTGTTGTGCTGCACTAGTAAAACTGGCGTATTTGCTTCAGAAACTTTAATGTAGTTTATATAAACAAACTGCTGTGTAGCCAAGAGGCAGCCATTCAAAGTTGAAAAAGGAGCAAAGGCACAGGATACACCGCAGATAACAGATAAGCACTGTAGCATGCAATTTGATTCTTCAGAACTTATATGTTATCTACTGTGTAACTTGTGCTTAAATGGCTGCCCATTTGGCTACATAGCAGCTTGTTTACATAAACTATAGTTGTTTTTCTGAAGCAAACATACCCGTTTTGCCAGTGCATGGCACCGGTACATTATATTGTCTTTCCATTAAAACACACACATTTTTCTGTGTTACTGTTCCTTTAATAGGTCTGTATAGGTAACTGTATATATTTTTGCTCTGGGGGGTCATTTGAAAGGTATGAACGTGATACACTATTGTCTTTTTTTAAGCAAAATTTACGATTCTGCAAAAAAAGTGTACATCATACTAAAGTGAATTTAAAGGTGAACTACTCATTTTATTAACTTGCTAATGGTAGCTATTGCAAAAGGTGGAGCTTAGTCATGTTGGGGTAGAAAAACTATCACTTTTTAAAGGTTCACTTTGAGGTGGCATTGATTCATCCACAATCTGACTAAAAGTCAGATAGTGAAGAGGAGTCTAATTATATCTGGATATTTATCTCTTATTTGCTTCACTTCTATCAGTTACTTTTTACTCTTCCCCACCCAAGCTGTTTGAATAGTATTTTCCCAGGGTAGATTTTTTTTTAATTTGATACTGCAGAGCTTTGCTTTTATAAAAGAGCAGTGCTAACATTGATCAATTTTGTACAGGACAGTTATACACCAAAACAATCAGCAAGTAGCATTAAATATGTCTACAAAATGCCTAAAAGGCCACTGAGCTTCACTGAGGGAAATGTTAATTGGCAAAGTTCTACTACATGTATTATTTAAAGCTAAGGAAACCCACCAAGAATGCCCCAAGCTGTTGTTTATCTATAACATCTCTACAACAACCAAGAACTATAAGAGATGTGTTAGCAGAAGGACTGTAGTTAGGTCAGTACTAACTTACTTTGTATGCGCTACAGTTAAGCATTAATGTAAATTGTACAGTCAATTTTTTGGGGGAATATAAAAAAAGTTAGGCAAAAAAATTCACCAATCCCTAATGACCCATCAAAAATAAAAAACCTGGTACTAGAGCAGACTTCACTTCAAAGGAATATACTAAAATCCCATTTGTCTTGGGTAAATACACAATAGGTATTTAAAATTACTCGGGGGTGAATGCTGAACAAGATGGCAGCTTAATTTGGGAGCTCTGCTCTCCTCCAGCCCGAAATGCAATCTGCACAGCATACCTGAGCGACAAACTGACAAACACAGAAGGAGAAACACCTAACAGATTCAGAGAGACTCAGACAGAAAGCGGGGACAAACTACACCAACACACCAACACTGGCCTAGAGAGAGTCAGTGAAAGGAGACATGGTCAACGCTGATCCATACCGCAGATCCTGGCTCTTGCCATTGCGTGAATGAGGGCCTGAACAACATCAACAGCCAAGAGAGAAGCAGGGTCTAAAAGCACTGCGGAAGCTAACAACGGGTCCTGAAGCTCTCTAGTGCATGAGGGAAGCCCCCAACATTGCCACAAGTTCAAAGAGAGACAGCAACAGATGGCAAGGCAGAAGCAGACTCTGCCTGTGGGCTCCGGAGCATGCCAACATGTGAGTGAGACGCGGGCCTAGTAGGAGAGAAAGGCACACAGAGAATGGGGGAGGTGGAGGCCACTCTGCACCGAAATTGCAAAGGTGAGCGGTGAGTCAACATACGGTTCACTGCCCTCCGGACAAACACCAGCAAGCTATGAGTAATAATAAAACACAGCATATCACACATGACCAGCTGCTATGAAACAGGCCGGAGATAGGTCGAGCCCTTTGTACAGTAGGGTTAACATGCCATGTGTCCCTGCCTGATCAATCACAAGGGGCCCTCTTCTATTATATAAAACCCTACAAGCCAAGTGTAACAAAGCTGAACTATAAAGCACAGCACACCACTTATGGGCTACAAATATGAAACTGGCCTAGGAAAGGGCATACCCTCTATAAGTCACAGCAAGGAGAATACGCTAAATATCTTTACCCCTGCTGACTCACAGAAGACCCCCCCCTACATAAAACCTTACAAGTAAGGTGTCATAGTGCAGAACTGTAAACTGGGATAGGTCAGATTCACCACAAGCCACAGTAAAGAGAATATGACAATTACCCTGAGGACTATCCAACATTGACCTCCACGCAAGTGAGCTAGAGGCAGCAGTTACCCGTACACCCACCACTAATAAAGCATCAGAGTGCTGGACCCCAAGAACTTTACATTGCATACTAAAGACCCAGCAACTACTGAAAATGACTGGCAAAACTAAAACTGGTGCAGTCGAACAAAGCTCAGATTTTTTCAAGAGTAGAACTTCTAATAAAAGGCAACCCCAGGATCCCAAAGCAAAGACTCCTTAGATCAAGAATCAGGTAGTGTGCCCTGTACAAAGAGAGACCTCTAAAAGCTAAAACAATATCTCTGTGGATTTAAAGCTTTTTTTAAATGGAACTCAGGAACTCACTAGCAGAGTTCGATTCTGAACTTTCCTCCATAGATCACATATTACAGGTAAGATACTCAAGAGAGACTAGCCAATTCAGAAGCACAAATTCAAGACTTGCAAAAACACATTAAAGACCTTCAAGAGATGCATGAAGATCTAGAGAACTGTTCCAGAAGGAATAATGTACGCATTAGAAATGTCCCGGAATCTGTTCAAATGGACTCCTTCTTACAGACAGAGCCCATAGGGCATTAAGAGTGAAACCGAAGAACAATGCCCCCCCCAGGGACATTATAGTGTGCTTCTATTATTTCTGCACGAAGGAAGCCATCCTGAGAGTGGCCAGAGACAACACACTGGAAATAGATGCCATTAAACCCCAGATATATACAGATCTACATTACAAAAAAGGAGGAAGCTAACACTATTTACCAAAGCATTACGCCACAAAGACATACCCTACAAATGGGGCTTCCCCTTCAAAAGTATCTATACTCACAAGGGCACCACAAATACTATGAGAGACCCAACAGATATAGATGAGGCACTTAAATACCTAGAGGAGCTACAGGAAGCAACAGAAGAAGCAGCCACCTGATTCCATATCCACAGGCATAATGAAATCACCAATAAACGGCCAACATAGTGACTCCAAACTCACTTAAAATCACTGGATATTTAAAAGCATTGTAAGTGCAATTAATGGCAATTTGACTCCAGGACAACTTTTTTTTTTATTGCATATAAAATTGTTATCATTGTAGGCCGCATCGTCCCCCCCTTGTTAGACTGCTACATTAGACTCACTCTGACTTATTTAGGACAAGAGGCGGGATACTCACGATCCAGATGACAACTCTCCAGAACAATCAGTTTAGATGTGTATGATTAGTTTAAACTGTTTATCTACAAATTTTATGATCATATGTTGTTTACAAATGTTTACAAATGGGTGCTACCCAAAAGATAGCATAACTAGCCTTACCCCTATACCTGGTAATCCCCGGAGACACAAATCCTTTGTACCTCCTTAAAGGGTTCCAAGATAGCCAGAAAAATTGTATATTCTCAGGTCCCTACCTCCCCAAGTTACTAAAAGTTTTAACTCCCCAGGTTAACTCCACTATCCCACCCAAGATGATGGAGGATCCTATCGACAATTCCACCCAGAGTCCTAAGCAAATTCCTTTTCACTTCAAGGTGATATCTCACAATGTTAGAGGGCTAAATTGCCCAAAATAAAGGAAAATGGCTCTCACTAACTATGTGAAAATGAGTACAGATGTGGTCCTACTACAGGAGACCCATTTCTCCCACACATCGTACCTGAGCAAGGATGTGGCTCGAAACATTACTGTATCTTTGGTCGTAGCCATGCAACAATAAAGGCTTTTTATTTATACAAAACGGTGTTGTCCATCATCGAGATTTTGCTATAATGGGCAGCTACAACAGCAAACAGTAGAAGAACTATAGGATTTATAGCAGCAGCATAAATGATTCAAAAGTGTATAACATTGACTGTGTATATGGAACTGAACCACCATTATGTATTTGCTACATTATAACTGTTAAAAAGTTTAAACATATTGGATTGTAACTGGCATGTAAAAACCAATAATAATAAAAAAATAATGTTCACTTGTCCCTGAGAATAAATACTCTGCATAAATGAACTGCATATAACTAAAATTTAGCTGAGTTTTTTTTCCGCTTTTCCCAGTCTAAAGCTCAGTCTCACAATCTCTCAAGTGATTGGTGATGTTGTGTAAGGGGAAGAAAATGCATTTGTAAAGAGTGCATTTTGCTCATTACATCACCCAGTACAGAATGGATTGGAAAGGAACCTATTTCAGCCAACATAAAAAGCTCACATACAGTAAAGATGGTACACTAACATAAAAGTAACATTTTTATATTGCTAGATGTATCCTTATTGACATTTTAAATAGTTAATACGGTATATGTCCAGCTATTGTCCTCAACTACTGCTGTTTTGCAGTTGGCAGGATACTGCGAGAACATTTGGCACATTTGTCAACCCATGCAGGGAACACAATTTCTAAAAATCCATTAATTGAAAATTTGATGTTCATAATTATTACTATTTATCTTCAAGATTCAAAGCAATAGTCTCATGATCTTTCTTGTAAATAACCCAGTGATTACAGTCTTCATTACCAGCAACATAAGTTGAAAAGTCTTAAGTTAATGCACATTTTTAACTGGTAAGTAGAGAACTCAATGGGGGAATTCACAAAAGTGGAAATAGCCCATTTTTGGAGTAAAAGTTGTGGTAAACTGGTGTAAAATACTTTCTCTACATTCACATACAGAAATCTGTCTAAATTCAGACTCAACCACCACTTTTAATTTTTTTGTGAAAAAAAGAAAGTTCACAGACACCCTATAGGTGTAAAAGCCTAATTAACAAAACAAGTAAAACACTGATTAAACAAATAAGTGTATTTTATACAATTCAATATGTAAAAAGTTTTTAACTCGCACTTGTATTATTTTACTAGTTTTATCTTAATAAATAAGGCAATATTAGCAATTTGAGTGAATATATTATCTAAAGGAAAAGTAAAGCCTTCCAGAATTTGTTTAGCTTTAGCAGCACTTAGATTAGGGATCCCCAACCTTTTGAACCCGTGAGCAAAATTCAGAAGTAAAAGGAGTTCTTGGGCTGCCAAATAAGGGCTGTGATTGGCCATTTGGTAGCCCCATTTGGATTGTCAACCTACATTGAGGTTCTGTTTGGCAGTACACCTGTTTTTTTATTAAACTAAAACTTGCCTCCCAGCCTGGAATTAAAAAATAAGCACCTGCTTTGAGGCCACTTTTGCTCACAAGCTACTTGTTGGGGATCACTTACTTAGACACTTGACCTAAGAGATAAAACATCTTTTCGGATACAAATCCCTATATTATGCAAAATAGCATTTTTGTATTTAGAACCTTATATCTTGTTACAGAAGTGAAATTACACAAACATGTTGGCATAATCTAAAAAAAAAAGATGTTTAATTTTCCTAAGTAAAACGAACCCCCTCCCACAAGAATTTAGACAGGTTTAGTAAGAGACAAATTCAGAAAAAATGTCATTAAAATGTTGTGCGAAAGACAAAAATTTATCAAAGAGTGAAGTTCCGCCACTAGAGTGAAATTCCGCAGCTCTCAATTCATTTCTATGGGATTTTGAAAGGCGTATTTATTAATGGGTGAAAGTGAAAGTTCACCCTTTGATAAATACACCTATAAAAATCCCATAGAAATGAATGGAGAGTGGCGGAATTTCACTCTAGTGGCGGAACTTCACTATTAACTTCACTCTTTGATAAATATACCCCAAAATCTGAAAATTGTCTGTTTAAAAGACAGATTCACAAAAGTGGAAATAGAGGTTTGTGAATTTGGTAGGAAATCTGACATTTTTATCTCTAATTTTATTTTGTCTCAATATTACCACTTTTGTGAATTTCCCTAATGTGTTTTTTTCCTGGTGCAAAAAAACCCCAACAAATTATAGTAATTGCCATGCAAAATACAGCATTATTCTTCAGGCAAAAAAAATGCATGTCAAAACTGTAATATTGCCATTGACATGAATTCCTGTGCAAAACAGAAATTTTGCTCATCCCTAACAAACAAGATAATGAAGGTTATCAGAAAGAGACTGAATAGTGTAAATTAACCTAAGGGTAATTACACCCCCTTAAAACTTTCCTCTACTTCTCCTATTAATCTACAGTAATTAATAACTATCGGAAACTGTTCTTACACTGTGTTCCCCTTGTGTAGGTAAGCTACTATCGGAAAATTCTGATTTGTACAATTCATTCTAAAATAAAAAAGCCTTAATAGCTCCCAGTGTGACAGATTTTTTGTTTTATTGGTTAATAGACCATTAGGTCTATTTACATTTGCATTCTAAAAAAATATATATATTTTGCTTTCTTTTAGATTTTTGTGAAAAGTATGTTAATAAGTGATTAGATTTGCCTTTTTACAATTTTGTTAACAGAACAAAATATATTGAATTATTGATTTATTTATATGAAGTTCACAGAAAGCACTTCCGAAACAATGTAATTTTCTTTTACATTTAATCCCAGTGAGAATAGTACACATAACTTATATAAAGTCTTAATTATATTTCTGAAATAATAATGGCAAACTGCTAGTCTATAAAAACAGAGTATGCAAATCTATTTGCTGAATTGTTCAAAATAACAGTAAGAAAAATTGGGTTAGCTATGTAGCTATGTGTTATCTTAGAAGCCCCAACATTTTTAAATGTCACTAGCAATAAAAAAAATAAATGCCCTGCTTTTATGTACATATTATTTAAGGCCACTAACACCATTTGTTTGTTTGCAAGAAAAAATCAGTAACTACTGCACATTTTAATCAGATTTGGGTGACATAAAAACAAAATGAATATTTATTAATGAATATGTAATTTTATTATAGAGTCAAACTTTATTTTACTGTTCAAGTAGAATAGTTCATAACCTTTACATTAGCAACTTATGTGGTTTTTAGACAGTTGAAAACAGACATTTTTCTAGATATCAAGATATATCTTGAGATTTACAAATTATCTCCAGTTATTGCTATTTCTTGCTCCTTGATCACCATGCCTCCACTTTAAACCAACATTCCTACAAAAAAAATGCCAGACATGAGATGCTATTCGAGTAATATACTCTTATTTATCTTTCTATTATAAATATTATATTTACTGCTACGTTTACGATTATTCACCTCTTGTCTAAATTATCCAAATATTTGCAGGTAACTGCTCAGAATATTTCTGTTTTTCCCACTGCAGGATATATTATGCAAATACTGTGTGTCATAGGGTATTGTTTACATTTACAGTGTCCGGTGGTAATGTGAAAGTCAGCAGAATACTGTGCACATCAGTTAGAATTTGTGTAATAAACTGCTTACATGCAGCTGTTTTTGAACCTTCCATTTTCCTTTTCCCATTGTTATGTTTACCCTATAAAATTATGTAAATATACCAGTCCAGTGCCCTGCCATGATGAGTTCATGCTCATCATGAAATACATTCTTAAAGTAACACTGTACAATAAAAGTTATTTAGAGCCAGCAGGCCAGTTGATGCAAAAGGTCCTCCACTGACTTTAACACTGAGGGGGTTATATAGTAAAATCCAGTTTCTCACTATTTTATTAACACCACTTCGACCAAATGCCTGTACACAGTTTTACTATATTTATCAATATATTTACTAAAAAAAATAGGTTGCGTGAAAAGACTCAATGAAAAAGATCTCAATAGTATGATTTTTTTCAGATTTGTTTTGGATTATTGCCAAAACCATGAATTATTCAAAAATTTCATATGAAATCCAGTGCAGATAATGATATTTTACAATTGCAAATTGGACATCTGCCATTGATGTCTACATGACCTCAGCAGGTTTGAGATGGAGATCTTTTTTATTCTGACTTTTAACAGCATCAGAGTTTAATAAATCTTGAAAAATTCTTGAAAAAATTGTGATTTCCCCTTTAAGACTTTATTAGTAAACCATTATTGTCTCATATTTATCAGGGTTTAATAAATGAATAATTCTAGTTTTGTTTCCTCTGAAAAAATTGTGTTTTCCCCTTTCAAACACCAACCAGAAAAAAATCAGACTTTAATCAATAACCCCCTTAATTAAAGTATAATTGTACATGAAAATGTTTTTTTTTTATAGTTTGAATTATTTGCATTCTTCTTCCTGTGACTATTGCCAGCTTCAAATGGAGGTCCTTGATGTCATCTAAAAAATCAAATGCTCTGTAAAGTTTCAGATTTATTGTTATTGCTACATATTTCCATTCAGGCCCTCTCCTATTCATATTCCAGTCTATAGCTCAAATCAAAGAATGGTTGATAGGGTAATTTAGACCCTAGCAACCAGATTGCTGAAATTGCAAACTAGAGAGGTGCTGAATAAAACACTAAATAAAGCATAAAACAGAAATAATAAAAAATGGAAACCAATTACTAATTGTATAGCATAGTACTCTCTACATAATTCTAAAAGTTAACTCAGAGGTAACACCTTTAAATATAATATTGTTGCATAGAAGAAGTGCTATTCGATTTAAATAATGCTGTCTGGTGAGAACAAACATGATTTCCACCTCATCAAGTATATGCTGCAGTAAGGCAGCAAATAGAATAGATCCATGCTCAATGTTTTTTTTTTTAATGTACATACATATAATAAAGGTGAACTTACATACAAAAGATATATTTTCCCTTTTTACTACTGCAGGGTACTGGTAAATTAGTCTCTCAGTATTATTTAGCAGGCAATTGCCTAGTGTTATAGATGCCTAATTGGTATAGAAGGGGAACCTGTTCCTATTCCTGCTTAAAGCTATGCGCCTTGGTGTTCACACAGTGACCAGTAGATGGCACTGTGCTAAAGTATAAAGTCCTGGGCAGCCATGTGCTCAGTGTTCATTTTGTGCTAGCTCTGGCCTGAGCAGGCAGGCAGAGCTCAAGTGGAACCTAGACAGGTCAGGTCTAGTAAGGGTAGGCTACTAACCTTAAAGGAGAAGGAAAGCTCCAAGACAGTTTATTGCCAATAGAATAGCCACAATAGTGCAAGCTAGAACGCTATATTTATTCTGCAGAATGCTTTACCATACCTGAGTAAATAGCTCTAGACACTGTCTCTGTTTGTTTAGGATAGAAGCTGCCATATATGCTTGGTGTGACATCACTTCCTGCCTGAGTCTCTCCCTGCTTACTAACAGCTCTGAGCTCAGATTACAGTAGGGATGGGAGGAGGGAGGGGGAGAGGAGCAAACTGAGCATGCTCAAGGCCGTGCCCTGGAGGTTTAAGCTGAAAACAGGAAGTCTGATACAGAAGCCCATGTGTACACAATAAAAACAAAGAAATGTGGTGTTTCTTTTGACAGAGGACTCAGAGCAGCATTACTTTGAGGGTTTACTGGTGTATTTATATAGACCTTTCTGATAAAGCTTACTTAATTTTAGCCTTTCCTTCTCCTTTAAGAGGTCACTCTAGGAGAGACAGATAGTCAGGCTATTTAACTGAGCAACTTGATGCTCCTCCGAGGATTTTGAGTGGGATTAGTACTTAGTGTACCGACCTAGGGATGTAGAGATTCCCCTCTGGTTCCACTTAGGGTAAAGGCTGAAAGCTGGGTGTACCATGTGCAGCTGCAGTGCACATGTACTTATCCCTGTGGGAACTGATACTGACCAAAGGTGCTGTGATTACATGCTTATCCACTGTTGATGTATGATCCTGCTTGCTCTTAATGTACACTCATTGGTTAAGTTATAAAAACCACTGGTGCCCAATTATTATACCCTGCACCCAATTAGAGTTATACTACACCCTGCCTCCACACTGTTTGCGAAGGGCTTACTCCCTAAGAATTAAGGTCTCACAGTATTGGGAGTGGAGCATATAGCAGAGGATAGTGCACTCAATTTACTATAGCGCTACACTACAATATACAAATGTCCATTTTTTAGACTAAGCAGTTGTACTGCTATTATAATGACTGTATTTATTAATAGTTAAATATTTCTTTATTGTTTGGTTTCTAATCTTAAATTTGAAGACTTATGGTTTTTGCAGCAAAAGGTCAAAATTTAATTTGCTAAAGGTTTAGCAATTTAATGGCTACCGGTTTAAAAGGAAACATCTTATTGGTTGCTATTCATTAATAGGCAACCACTAAGCAAACTTTTGCCTTTTATTACATATAGGGTAAAATCACCCTGAGAGAGAACTTGTTAGAAGTAGACAGGGAAAATAATGCTCTGAAGAGATCTGCTATATTTACTTTTTATCATCTGATTATCATATGATAGTTATAAATTACACTTTTTTTTTTCTTTTTTAAAATTTAGGGCTTCAGTCTCTTGAACTTGTATCACAATGTTTCAGCCATTTGGGAAATCATGTGCTTGTGCATTGCTCTCTTTTTGAAGACTTTCAAAGAAAATGTTAATGGAATACTTCAGTAATTGGATGCTTTTCTAAGGTGCACATAGCATAAGTATCTAATTGTTAGTTAAATTGTCTAATTCTCAGAGGGTTTAAAAAGATTCAACTAGAACTACACCTCTATATATTTTGTTCCATTTTTTTCTTCCTAATTGTGTAAACAAAGAATATTCCTATTGTTCCTCTGCAAAAAAACAATTGTATGTGTTGTCTGTAGATTTTGGCTTAATGTATTGCAAAGGCAATGAATTGTAATGGTTTGTATTTTTAATGCTTAAGAAGGGCCATTTTACTGACAGTCAAATCGTAGCTGGAATAATATAGATACATATATTTATTGTTTATATTTGTACAATATTGGATATTTAATATGGGTGAGCAGCTGGAAATTACTTTTTGGCATAGCAAAATGTTATAAACATTGGTCTAACGCCTCTCATTATCTTTATCATTAATTGTGCAGCTAAACATTCCTTAATGAACTACCGAATCAGCAATAACGATCAAATGCAGCTGCTGTATTGACCAGAGTCAATAAATCCCCATTAAATCCAATTACACAATAAAGCCAGTTAAGTTAACGAACAGGCAGTTACTAAAATATGCAAACATGGTATGTAAGCAATAAGTGCTTGAGAACCAGCAAAGATGTGTCACTACCATGTATTATTGTGCATTATTGTGCATATCAATAGTATATTTCTGTTTTAAATGATGATTTTTTGAAAATATATGTTCTGCATTGTCCATAATTCATGTATATATCTTACAATTTCCCTTCATAAGAATACAAATTGTGTTTCATATGTAAGTGTGAAATTATTTATTACAATATTAATAGGGCTGACGTTACTGAAAGTCTGTCAAGTGTGCATGCTTTGCATCTCCAATGAGACAAGTGGGTGAAATCTAATTTTAATAAGAAGAGCATACTTAATGACTACAAATAGCATAATCATTTTGTCTGTAACATTTTGACAATGCTGTTTGTAAGTTATATGAGTTATATGAAAATGCAATTGGACTGGCACTTATACCACAATAATAAAGCTATATCAGTACATCAGCCTGATTCCCTCTAAATACAAGAATAAAAATGAATCTTTCAGAGGTCTATAGTTACATATTTATATGTATATAAGCTATACCATAAACTCACAACAGAATCTCTTTTTTCCAAACTTTATATTAATATTATGTAGAGCTTTCATTCTATATTCATTATATTTAACAGAAGAGTATAAATACCTCTAAATCTTCTTCCTATCATAATCTTTAGAAGATTCTCTTAAAACATAGGCAAAATATAAGATACCTGCTTTCCAAAAGGTTGTACTTACTGAAATGCAATGCTTTATAAAGGCCAAGTTTGTATTATAATAAAAATGTTCCCAGAAAAATGTTAGTTAAAAACACTTTTCTTCGTTATGTTTCCCCGGTTTTGTGATACTTAACAGAATGAATATTGTTGAAAAAGCACCAGCTCTAAACTCTACTATAGTGATGAGAGAAATATTTCGCCATAGACTCTAGTGGGAATCTAGTACAAATTGTCGCCCATAGACTTCAATGCATTTCGGGAGTTTTCGGCCAAGTGGAACATGTCAGATTCGCACATCACTACTCCACTATAAATTATATGGGTTTAGTGATATAGGAAAGCATTTACCTGACATCTGTTTAAAAGCAAAAATCGTATTGGTTCCTATGAATTAGTGCATCTGGGCAAACTTAGTGCCTAATGTGGAGGATAGTGTAGAATTTATACATGGAATCAAATTAAGTTAGCAAAGAATAAACCATTATTAATTATAGAGATGTCATAAACTACAAGGACTTCAAGTAAAATAACATTGATATCACTGTAGTGTACAATAGGGCATCATTTTGTATCTAACATTAGATCTAATCGAATCTTAATCCAACTTTAGTACAGGTATGTGACCTGTTGTCCAGAATGCTCAAGACCTGGGGCTTTGGGGATAATGGATCTTTCCATAATTTAGATCTTCATACCTTATAGCTACTAAAAAATCATGTAAACATTAAATAAACCCAATAGACTGGTTTTGTTTCCAATACAGATTAATTATATTTAATTCGTTTGAATCAAATACAAGGTACTGTTTTATTCTTACAGAGAAAAAATAAATCATTTTAAAAATCTGGATAAAATGAAGTCTATGGGAGATGGCCTTTCCCTAATTTGGATCTATTTGGATAGCAGGTTTCCAGATAATGGATTCCATACCTGTATACCAATTTTTTGTATGCCAGTTAAATTCCTAGACCAACTCTCTAGGAAGCTGGTCTGTTGTTCCCCCAGAATAAAAGAGGGGCAGAAATCTAACCTTCGGTAGTCTTTATTGAATAAGATGTAAATATTAAGTGGACTGTAGTGGGTAAAATGAGCATTTTGTCAACCTCAGGATATTGCAGAAATTAACCAAGATTACTGAAAAATTACAGTATATACATGTATACACATTTATTATCAGCCAAACAGAGACACTATTCCCTAGGGACCAGGCACTAGGAATGGAACAGCTGAAATTTGAAAATAGAGGTACATATTTTAGATCCATTATCCAGAAGCCCATTATCTAGAAAGCTCCAAAGTATGATAAGGCCATCTCCCATAGATTTAATTTTATACAAATAATCCAAATTTTTAAAAACAACTTTCTTTTTCTCTGTAATAATAAAACAGTAGTTTGTAATTGATTAAAGATATAATTCTTATTGTAAGCAAAACCTGCATATTTGGGTTTATTTAAATGATTTATAATAGACATACAGCATGAAGATCCAAATAACTTAAAAAGCCATTATCTGGAAAACCCTGGATCCCGAGCATTCTGCATAACAGTATGTTTGTGAAGATCCTCATTCATCCAGGTCATGGTATGTATATAAAAATAAGTCAAATCAAATGGACTTGCTGTGTTTTTCTTGAAGATGTTTCACCAGTCATCCAACTGGCTTTCTTAATTCAGAAGAACTGAATACGTTATTCTGAATTGAGAAAGCCAGTTGGATGACTGATGAAACGTCTTCAAGAAAAACACAGCAAGTCCAGTTGATTTGACTTATTTCTATAGATATTCTGCAGAACAGTTCCTGTATCCCTTTAAGGCCCCTGAGCACTTATACAGTATCCCTGTTCTTTACACCAATTAGATATGGAACATTACCATCCATTCGCTTTTAATACACTTGAAATATTTAAAACCTGCCTACCTCAAAAACAAACAGTAAATGCCTAGGAAAGTAAAATCCTTTGACCTTGATGTTTTTTACACTTAAGTTCAAGGGCATTTTTTCCAGACTAATAAATAGCAATTTCTTTCAGTTTACTATTTCCTTTATCTCAGTTTTTATACTGCATATTTTTTCTATCGGTGGACAATTGGATAAATTAATTGTGTCAATTCTACTCCTAGTTTGTAAAAGTTTTAAACAAGAACAGATTTCATCACCTTTGAAACACAAATTGTTATAATATATTTTATGAAAATTATTTAAATTGCCAGTGGTAACAAAGCCCAATTATAAACGTTTTAGAAGCCCCAGGGACAGTTATTAAATATAAAAGGTTAGAAAGGTTACAACTGTATGCATAAAACCTCATAAAATTTCTTCAAATTAGAAATGTTAATCAAAAATATAAATCTAATGTGAAAATCATTAATATAATAAAACTGGTTTCCCTGATGATAACTGTGAAAGACAAGACTATTTAACCATTAAATTCTCAAATAATTTACCAATTATTTGCTGTTATGTTCATATATTATACAAGTGAATATACATACCAAATAATGTTATTGTAATAAATAAGACTCACCCTGGTGGTCCAGTGGTGCGGCGGGGACGGCCGCCGCGCCATGTCTGGCGCCATCTTGGTCTCAGGACGCGCGCGCCTGCGCACCTCTTAAAGGCGCAGGCATGCTGGCGCGCAATGGCACGAAAATGATTAAGTATTTAAAGCCTGTTGGTTTGTCAGTGATTTGCCCGTGATAGGATTGATATCCTGGTGCTTCCTGAGCCTTGTGCTTTCTGAACCTGTATCCTGTTTGATTATCCATGTTTGACCCTGCCTGTATCCTGACTATTCTGAACTCTGATTCTAGACCCAGCCTGAACTTTGACCACTCTCTTGCCTGATCCCATCTGTCTGATTGATACCCGGTTTTGACCCTTGCCTGCCTGACGATTTTGATATCCGCCTGCCTCGACCCAGCCTGTCTGACCATTCGCTTGCCTAGTCCTTTTGTACCATGACCTTCGGCCTAAAAGACTTTGCTAACAGACGTGCCCCTTTGCCAGCCAGAACATCTCACTTTGTACCCCTCGTTAAGTCCAGGTGGCACCCAAGTAAGCTGAGGGCTCCTCCCGAAGCCCAACGGTGGTCACACTACTGGTGA
This sequence comes from Xenopus petersii, assembly GCA_038501925.1. NCBI lineage: Eukaryota > Metazoa > Chordata > Amphibia > Anura > Pipidae > Xenopus > Xenopus petersii. The sequence continues at coordinate 72,477,687 of CM076683.1, read as the reverse complement.
AGCCAAGCCGAGACCAGGGTGCTTGGCACTTATTCTGGTATTGGGTGCCAGCCATGATACTTATCTATTTAGTAACTATTACACACCAATTCAGAATACTTTGGTCCTTAGCATGACCATTTAGGGTGAATGGTCAGAAACACTGGAGGAATAACCAGAGTGCTGTTGTGTGAACAATTGGATTGGTGCATGACCTGCCAAGTGCTGTAGCAGAACAGCATGATATCACGGTTACATAATCTGAGTACTGTCATACAGACATAGGTTGGGACCATGCATTGGCATTATTGAGGGTGTAACTAGAGGAAAAGGAACCATATAGTATACAGAGTAGACTTTGTAACAACACTAAATGGAAATGTTTAGTTGAGAAGGATTTGGGGAGGTTTAAGTTATGTATAACAGACTTGGCAACTAAGTCAGATTCGATTAATCTTTATTATATAATAAAAGGACACTGAAAACAATAGCTCTCTGGTAAGGCCACTCCTTGAATATAAAATGTAGGTTTGGGCTACAGTCTTTAAAAAAGTTATTAATGAGTTGGAATAGAGCAGAGATGTTAAACTAAAGATGTTGAACAATTAAACTATGAAGAATGACTATATAACTTGTGGTTCTTTTTTTTCTTGAAAAAGACACACTTGAGAACGGGAATGATAACTCTTCAAAAATACATTACAGGCCATTTTCATTATTGGGCATTTTCAAATAGATGCTGCTTTTTATGCCAGAATTTTACACATAAAATTTTCAAGATGAACATTTTTACACAGCTCGATGTTGCTGTTTTTTTTTTTTTACAAGTTTTTACTCCGCAGCTCATGGCAAATAAAAGCCTGGACTCCTTGAAACAAGATATTTCACAATTGCTTCTTATTATGTAAGGGTACAATGGAGGAGTTAGAGAAATTTATAGAAGGTATTTATAGAAGCTACTACAATCTGACATTCACTCATGAGCCAAGTAAAAGTGATATAAATTTCCTAGATTTGAATATTTATGTGGATGAGGGGAGATTGAAGACTAGGTTATATAGAAAGGAAACAGATTGTAATAGCTACATACCATAGAACAGTGACCACCATAAGCGATGGCTACATTCCAGGGGGCAATTGAGTTGAGTAAAAAGGAACTGTACCAAAAATAAGGATTATGAAGTGAACTGTGAGAGGTTGGAAACATGCTTTATGGAGAAGGGGTATGATGAAAGAATTGTTACAGAAGCAAGAAAAAAGGTAGATGCGATAGAGAGGAAAATTTTACTAAAGAATAGTGAGAAAAGAAGGGAAAGTGGAGAAGTTATACCATTTGTTACTACATTGAGGGGCACATTTACTAAGCTCGAGTGAAGGATTCAAAGTAAAAAAACGTCGAATTTCGAAGTATTTTTTTGGGTACTTCGACCATCGAATAGGCTACTACGCCCTTCGACTAGGAGTTCGATTTGAACTAAAAATCGCTTGACTATTCGACCATTCGAGCAAAGTACTGTCTCTTTAGAAAAAACTTTGACTACATACTTCGGCAGTTTAAACCTACCGAGGTACAATGTTAGCCTATGGGGACCTTCCCCATCAGTTTTCTAAGGTTTTTTTTATCGAAGAAAAATCCTTCGATCTAACGATTTTTCCTTTGATCGTTCAATCGTAGGATTTATGGTAAATCCTTCGAATTCGATATTCAAATTCATAGGATTTTACTTCGAGGGTTTATTAACCCTCGATATTCGACCCTTAGTAAATGTGCCCCTTAGTAAAGGGGGCTATAAAGTATCCAATATTTTTAGAAAATTGTACAAAAACAAAGTACATTGAGGCAAAAAAATGGCCCCTAGCTATTTGGAGAAACAAGGAGGGAACGAACCATTGTCGATTATGGAACAAAAATGCTTTGTGAGATGCAATAACTGTACAGCCTGTAGAAGCCCTGTTATGTCAAAGAGGAAGTGTGGTAAATGTAAGTCCAATCAAACACGTAAAGAATATAGGATTAATCATTTTATTACGAGCAATACACAGAATATGGTTTATCTATTAGAGTGTGGAATGCAATATGTGGTAAGAATGGTTAGGAAGTCAAAGATATGGCTATGAGAACATATCAAGAATATAACTCATAGCATATCTGAGCACTTTGATACATTTCATAATATGGATCCAAGTAACTTAAAATTCATAAGAATATCCCACAGAATAGCCCATTGGAGGGCAACAATGTTAATACTATAGAGAGAAGATTGCATAGTTTTGATTTATCTGTTAATTGTTTTAGGATACAAAAAGGGGTGTGTGGGAGCACTCAAAAGGCTAAGTTAAAGTGTATTTTAGTATAATGGAAGTGCTACTGATTTCACGGAACACTTTAGGCTGAATTTAAGAGTAAGGGGCCAATTCACCAAGCTCGAGTGAAGGATTCGAAGTAAAAAAACGTTGAATTTCGAAGTGTTTTTTGGGCTACTTCGACCATTGAATGGGCTACTTCGACCTTCGACTACGACTTCGAACTAAAAATCGTTTGACTATTCGACTATTCGATAGTCAAAGTACTGTCTCTTTAAGAAAAAACTTTGACCCCCTAGTTCGCCATCTAAAACCTACCAAACTCAATGTTAGCCTATGGGGACCTTCAGGCTTTTCTAAATTTTTTGGTCGAAGGATAATCCTTCGATCGTTGGATTAAAATCCTTTGAATCGTTTAATTCGAAGGATTCAATCGTTCAATCGAACCATTATTCCTTTGATCATTCAATCGAACTATTTGCGCTAAAATCCTTCGACTTCGATATTCGAAGTCGAAGGATTTTAATTCCCAGTCTAATATTGAGGGTTAATTAACCCATGATGAATTTGCCTCTAAGTATTTTTATTTGATTAATGTTGTTTAATAAAAGCTTCTGAAATATTCCTATACTTGTGCTGCCTGTTTATATTCTGCGGTGGAAGGTCTTGGAAGGAATCTATACTGATTACCTCTGAAGTAGTGTGTCCCAAGGGAGGATCCGTAGAGACAGAGATGGAGCAGAGAGTGACCAACCAGGAGAGGAGGGAGCAGTGGCTGGTTGAAGGGGACAAATGCAAGGTAATGGAAAATCATAAGAGCACAATGTGTGTTTGCAAGTAGAAACCAGAAGTGCACGAGTTTGTATTACCAGTGGTAATGCGCTATTTGGAGCAGATTCAATAAAGGGCGGAGTGAATAACTCTAGCAAATATTTGTGACGTCATTTCGGAACTTCATTGATTTCTTAATGGGTGCTGGCGTCACTTCGCTAGCGGATGAGATAGACGCTAGCAGTGCTTCGCACTCTAACACCAGGCAAATTTCCGCTCTGGCGAACAGACGCAACTCTGCAAATTCACTAAGATTTTACTGAACGTTACCTCATTTGCCAGACTTGCTTTCACCAGCTCAGACCAGGCGAAGTGCAATGGAATGCATAGGACTTCCTCAATGTTTAGTGCAAAGTTTTTCTAAGTCCCCAAAAACACTGGTGTCTTTTCCTTTTTCTTAATGATAGCCTGCAAAGGTCTGTAAAAAAAATTTGGGTAACAGGGTTTCCCCCTCCATTTCCAACATATGGAACATAAACTATACAGTGGGCTCATGTGTAGGGCATTATAACAACTCTATTTTATTTATTAAGGTTCCCTGGACTTGTGTAATGTAATGTATTTGCTGTAACTTCCGTCCATATCATTTCCCGCCATATGCAAATTAGGCAACGTTAGGTATTCTTTTGGGAGTGTGCTTTCTGTATTTAATGATTGTTTTTTGCCAATGCATGGTGAGCATATGGTGATGCATGGTGCATTTGGTTGCTGTTTTCTTGCATATCATGATAAACAGGCACCTACTGTACATTTGAATGAAGGGGCAACCTAAAACTACAGTACCATTTTCATTCTCCATGTAGTATGCAGAATAAAAGAAAACAACCGCCAAGTTTCAGTGATTTTAAAGTATATTTTCATAAATCTTTGAAGCATGGAAATATTTTTATTGATCTACATCAGCCCAGATTGAAATTAACCTTGACCCTATGAGCACAAATTAATCTATTTAAAATTTCAGCAAGATGATCAATTATTCAGTATCCAGCAAAATGAGATATGAAATATTACTCAACAAGAGTTGGAATACAGTATTTTTCAGATTGTTGAATAACTTTTATACCTCTTTAATGAGAGTATGTGCTTTATTAATGTAGATTTTGTTCTACCAAGTAGAAACTGGTGCACTTTTTTATTGATTCAATAAAGGAAAAATTATTGAGGAAAGCTCCCAGTGTATACTGTCTTCTGTTTACCAGTATTGACATATCCTGGTAGCATCCAGGCATATATTTACATAGGAAGTGTGTGCAGTCTTGAGGCTTATATACTGTATGTATATATCTTCTAACAATGCCACACTGTGTTTTGTATTAAAAAAGTTATACATCTCTCATGTTATTCTCTTAATTATATTTGTTGTAATGTCTTACAAATATTAACAACTGAACACTGAGCTACAGGAAAATATTCTGCAATTGTGTATCCATTTCTCTTTATAGGGCGGCTTTCATTTATTAATGGAATTTAGACGCACACACAAACACCATAAACAGGGAAGTATACAGCAGCAATTTATGGAGTAACATTTTACTGTAACTATCTGTAACTATCAAGATCACTATCTTTTGATTATGAATGAAATTACTTTAACAAACCAGACAACTAAAACTGTGAGTAGTCTTACTTTTACTGCTGTTTCTTAAACTCTAAAACCATAATCTAATTACACAGCAAATGCCCTCATATTTGTGTTTCTTTTTGACCCAGGTTTTTCAACTTTTCAAATATAACAAATCTGTACTCTGAAAATGATCTGATGAATTGTTCTCATTACATTTATCAAGATTGTCTTTATTACTTGCAATTCCACTAAAACAAAATGTATGATTTTGTCTTTAGGGCATTAAAGAATACAACTTAGGGCACTATTTTATTATTTATTTCTATATTCCATTTTTGTAAAATTAAATTTTTAAATGTCTTTTAGATAATATTAAAATCAAATCAAAATTAAATACAAATGTTTCCCTTCTCTTTATCAATGTATTCATAGTTGAAAAAGTAAATAAAAATGCATTCTATGAGTATATTAATGTGTATCTTTTATTAAAGGAGATGTCCTAACAGCAGACATGTTGGGGCAGATTTACATAGGGTCGAATATCGAGGGTTAATTAACCCTCGATATTCGACTGCCGAAGGTAAATCCTTCAACTTCGAATATTGAAGTTGAAGAATTTACCGCAATTAGTTTGATCGAACAATTGAACGAAAAATCATTCGAATCGAACGAGTCGAAAGATTTTAATCCATTGATCGAGCGATTTTTCTACGACCACAAAAAAGCTTAGAAAGCCTGTGGGGACCTACCCCATGGGCTAACATTGAGGTTTGGTATGTTTTAGGTGGTGAAGTAGGGGGTCAAAGTATTTTTTTAAAGAGACAGTACTTAGACTATTGAATGGCCGAATAGTCGAACGATTTTTAGTTTGAATCATTCAATTCAAAGTCTAAAGTCATAGTCGAAGGTCGAAGTAACCAATTCGATGGTCGAAGTAGCCAAACATTCAAAATTTCGAAGTTTTTTTAATTCTATTCCTTCATCATAAGTAAATGTGCCCCGTTGTGTCTGCAACAATTAGGTCACAGGGCCGACGTGGCTCCCCCATTGGCTTGATGCCTGGGGGTTGTGGGCACATCCAACTCTCTAAACTGGTGGCAAAATACACCAGTGCCTATAGGTAATCATTACAGAAAAGCATGTTGGTACTATTTGCTTGGCCGTTAAAGTCCTTTCCTGCAGGCACATAGTACCTACATGATTGACAGGTATAACTCAAATAGAGTATTTGCATAAAGATTTGCAGTTTGAGATTAAACAAAAATATCAAAAGCTCTAAAGGACAATCTCAAAGTGAATAAACATTTGCAATTATGTTTTCACATTAAATATACCAATCTTGCCCAGCTTTATAAATAAACATGTACAGGGCAGATACTCTGTGTTCACTGTGCAGTGCAACATTTATAAATGATCCCCAATGTCTGCAGTTTGCTGTTATATTTTCTTATTCTAAACATGTGCTAAACAAGCACATTGGAACGTGGCCCTTTTGAAAATTTGATGGTTCTTTAACAAAATGCACTGTGATTGCTTTCTGGGTGTTGAAAGTACTGTAAGTAAAAAGCAAAATAATGTCAGCCTATCTCTCCAAGTAGAAACCTTAGAAACTCAACTGGGCAAACAAGAGTATTTGTCCCAATGGGTATAGCCAAACCTCTCATTTAACATTATTTTAAAACATGAAATCTCATACGACCTCTAAAAATTAACTATAGAACATTGTTTATGAATAATTATATTATTTTTTTTTCTAAAAGTGTGAAGACAAATCATTGATATGTGTATATCAATATATATATAAATATGAATGCCACATGTACAATGATACCAGGCATGTACAGGCTTTCATGAGTAAAGGACTTACTAAGTAAAAAAGAATATATATTTAAATTTTTTTATGTTCTACATTTAAATATCTTTATATATATATATATCTTTTATAAATATCTTTAACTTAATAATTTTATTGGTGTGTCATGCCCCCCAATGGGCTCCAAATGAATCAGGCTTGACTGAAGCACTTTGATTCATGCTAAAAAAAAAACATCCTGAAGTTCCACATACAGTAGATGTTATTACCTAAACATTTGAAATAATAAATGCAACTTAAATATGCAGTTTTTACTTTACGTCCAAATAATACACTGATTATACAGTATTTACACTTATGTACAATTTCGATTTATTCAGATTGAGATCTTTCATCTATAGATTTAGAAAAACAAAACCATTTTGATGCCTGCATTTTCTGGGAATCCAGACTAAAAAACCTAAGCATATTTTACATGTCAATAGCCTATATTATAAAAATAAATATTATAAAAATATTTAAAGTGATATTAAAATATATATTTTATATGTATTAACTATTTGTTCAAATAAGAATAAAAATTCACATTTTGCTATTTAATATTTTTACTTTTAAATTCGCATTGCACACTTTTTTAAAAAGTACTTGAAGGTGTCCTATTCATAACTTTTTCATTCAGAAGTTTTATCACATACAATGCTCAATAGCAAAAGCCATACAATTTGCAATCTTTCTTCCACTGTCAGAAATGGTTGCTAAACTGTTTTGCACAAGCTATATTAAGGGGCATATTTATCAAAGGTCAAATTTCAAATTGAAAAAACTTCAAAATTCAAATTTAAAAAGACCAACTAAAATTAAGTTGAAGGGTTTTTTTGGTCAAATAGGTCTGTTTTCGATCGAATAGGTCTGTATTTGGGGGAATTCGAATCGTACAAATCGAAGGAATATCGCATTCGATTAGAAGCTTTTCCCAAAAAAAGAAGTCCACCAATTGACTCCAAAATGGTTCTTGGAGGCCCCCCATAAGTTAAACAGCAAAATGGTCCTATTCAGTATTAGTGATGGGCGAATTTGTCCCGTTTTGATTTCCGGAAAAATTATCGAATTTACAGTCAATCCATGGTTGTTAAGGTAATTTGAACCCTAGCAACCAGATTGCTGAAACGCTAAGCTGGAGAGCTAATGAATAAAAAGCTAAATAACTAAAAAAACACAAATAATAAAAATTGAAAACCAATTGCAAATTGTCTAATAATACCACTCTCTACATCTCACTAAATAACATAATAATAGCAGATCAGGGTGAAAAGTTTGAAAATAGGCACAAGCCCCATGTTTTTCATAATTAGCAACTTGTCCCACTGCCAGCATTTGTAGACACAGGGACATAAAGCACAAATGTTTGCATATTGGTCAGTAATTTATTTTTAGTGAGTTTTCGTCAACCTCTTAATCTTATATTACATCTTCTAAATCTGCTGTTTTCAGTACTAGTTCTTTATGAGCCTTTTCATGTGCCTGCAACAACTCAAGCACTCATTTCAAGATGGTTGATGAGGCTCTATAGATATCTGACCTCTGAGTTCTCAGTGCAGTATATGGGAACTAACCATTACCTGACTATAAAAAAATAAGATCATACTAAAAGTTAATAAGTATTCTTAGCAGATGCAGATGCAGACCTTTATGTTTCCAGAAAGCCCCAAATTACAGGAAGATTATCGCTCATATAGACAATCGAAGCAAAAATGTCCTTTTTCTCTGTAATAAAAAAAACGCAGTACCTTGTACGTAAGCCATATTGATGGAAATATGGGGTTTGTTTAATGTTTAAATTAGGTTTTAGTAGATAAAGTATGATGATTCCAAAAACAGAAAGATCCCTTATCCGGAAAGGATCCCTTATCCATGTTCCGAGCATTCTTGATCACAAGTCCTACATTAAAGAGAGCATCAGGTAATTGCTTTCATTTGGCAGAGAATTTTGGTTGTACAGGTATATGTACAATAACTGGTTACCTTATCAATCCCAGTCAGACCAGCAGACATCTCTCCACTGTAATGAATAGTGTGCAGATCTTGGTTTTAATATGTCATCTGAACTCTTTGTTTTTAGATCTTATTCAGGGGGCAGATTCACTAACTTCGAGTGAAGGATTCGAAGTTAAAAAGACCTTTGACTACGAATCGAAGGATTCAAACTAAAAATCATTCGACTATTTAAACATTCGATAGTTGAAGTACTGTCTCATTTAAAAAAACTTCGACCCCCTAGTTCGCCATCTAAAAGCTACCGAAGTCAATGTTAGCCTATGGGGAAGGTCCCCATAGGCTTGGCTAACTTTTTTTGATCAAAGGATATTCTTTTGATCGTTAGATTTAAATCCTTTGAATCGTTCGGTTCAAAGGATTTAATTGTTCGATCAAAGGAATTATCCTTCGATCAAACTATCTGCGCTAAAACCTTCGATATTTTAATTCCTAGTCGAATATCGAGGGTTAATTAACCCTCGCTATTCGACCCTTAGTGAATCGGCCCCTAAATGTTAAGCTCAACCTTTATATACCTATTAAAAATATTTACTTTTTTTGTGCAAAATATTTTTTTGTCCTAAATGAAACATATTGTAACTTTTTTTTGCAGTGCACAGTTCTGCTCTGTGTAAAGAGAACTTCCATCAGTAACAAGATTCACTTCAAAGGGTTTTCTTGTGTTGCCTTTGAAATGTAACTGGTGAACGAACAACTGTCATCTCTTTCTAATTATTCATCTCTTCAGAAATCTTAGCACACATGAAATGCTCTCCCACTTGAATCTGAATCAGAACATACTCTATGTGTTGCATCTTATTAGGTATAGCAGAACATCTCAGTTTTCAATCCTTGAGATTTCAAATGTTACTACAGTTCAGTTCAGTACTAAAAATTTAAACAAGATATATAAATATATTTTTCACTTGTAAAATGTTGTCTTCTTGCACGACACATTTGAATGTAAAAAGCGTGGTGACAACTTCATGCCTTAGTACTTGCGAAACAATATTCCTAGATAAGAATTTTTACTTGATAATTTCCTATTTTCATGTAAAACTTATACTCATTTAGTTTTAGATGCAAGGCTAAATTTGCCATATCACCTTTTTCATGCTGGCCAAATGCTAAACCACACAATTCAGTGTGGTCTGCGGAAATCACTTAAATTACTGTTCTGTATATATATATATATATATATATATATATATATATATATATATATGTGTGTGTGTGTTTGCATTGATTGGAACATGCCAAGAAATCCAAGGAACTGATGTCAAATAGCAAAGGATGCAAATGTGAATTTAATTGTAGATGGGTAGGGGTATGTGTGAAATTTTTACAGGGGTTTTACAGGGGTTTACTATTGTTGTCAGAATGTTGTTTTAAGTTAATTTATTGCAGCATTTTTAGAAGATTTTCAGAAATGTCATAAAAACCTTTAAATGTAGGGAGAATTTGCAGTTGTGTGTAGAATTGTACAATTTGTCAAAATGTGTACTTTCCAAAATATGTGTCATGAAAATGACTAAACAGAAGTATGCAAGAGCTCTGAAGAGTAGCCCAGTTGAATGTTTTCAATTTATTTTTAGTCCAGTGGTAACACAGCTGTAACAAACCCTTTTACGGATAAGAAAACGGCAGTTGCAAAGTCCAACAAAGTCTATTCACAGTCCCAAGAAAAGTCCAAGTAGATGATGGCCAAGAGTAGGGAAGCAGTAGAACCAATGTATAGAAGACATTTTCTCTATCTCTGAAGACTGAATCCAAGTCTCTCCTGTTTACTCTTTTTGCCCCCACTGGCCCAGCCTCCCAGTAAATACCCATTGTTCTCATTCAGATGTGTGGAGACTTATTGGAGCCTGGGTGACTGGATTATGTCCCACTGCTGGTGCTGCCTATTGTCAGGTGCAGACTTCTTGGAACTTTCAATATTTCCTAAATCCTTTCAGAATTTATAAAGAAATGAAATCAATATCTCCAGTGCTTGTCAGAGGTCCATTACAATATGATTTTCTATTGTCACTATACTTTTTTGCAGCTTTTACCACATTAAACTACCAATGTGTTTTTGAAGTTGTGTAAATGTAAGCTTGAAATTAGTAAGCACAAGGTAAATTTTGGGGACTGTAAATGCCACATACTTTAGTAAAGTATTGTGACTAGGTAGTGTGGAATAGAAATACATATTTACTTATGTCTTATTTGCCAGAATTTGTTCTTTCCAAAAATGTATAGTTTTTTAGGGTAAAGTCGTAGTTAGTGGAGTTCTTGGCCTTAAAAGCAGAAATATTCAAGTTTACAGAGCAGCACTGAAATGTAGTTGTATCCTGCTGGCTGTGTTTTTTTTACCTATATTAATCAGAAATCTCCATAAAACTATACATATTTTATATTGGTGTGTTCTGGAGACACAGGCCTTTTCTAATCAGTTGTAATTTGGTGCATAAAATAAATTTTGCTTGTACTATATTTGTTTAAATGATTTTTTTTTAAAAGATAGAAGCTTATAACAAAATGTTAGCATATTTTGAAAGTTTAGGTTGTTCTGAACAATGATATATTGTTTTCTTCTGTACATTTTAAGTCCCCTTCAGGAAAAGTCCCTAAAATAAAAAAACTGTATGGCAATAAAATTTTGCAAGTGACCAAATCGGCCAACATAGTATCATAGTATCTTTTGAATTGTTCTTTATTATTTTTTTGAATTTAATAATTGTTTGTCTTTTTCTTCTGTCTAGATTTTAAACGCTCTGTAAGGTTATAGATTTATTTTTTATTGCTACTTTTTATTATTCATCTTTCCATTGAGGACCTCTCCTATTAATATTCCATCCTCTTATTTAAATCATACTCCATGGTTGCTAGGGATCAGTTGCAAACTGTGTAAGAATATCGCTCTCTACATCATACTAAAAATAAACTATAAAGTTGAATACAACCTTTAACATGCAAACATGAATCTACCTACTTTTGAGTGCAGAGACCTGAGGAAATTATCCTATGTACAGGTGAAACAATGGTGGATAGAGCATTTTTTTAAACAACATGCTCTACACTTATTAAATGACCCCCTATAGCAGTGATCCCCAACCAGTAGCCCATGAGCAACACGTTGCTCTCCAACCCCTTGGATGTTGCTCCCAGTGGCCACAAAGCTGCTGCTTATTTTTGAATTGTAGGCTTGGAGACAAGTTTTGGTTGTATAAAAACCAGGTGCACTGCCAAGCAGAGCCTCAATGTAGGTTGACAATCTACATAGGGCTACCACATGGCCAATCACATCACTTATTTGGCACCCCAAGAACCTTTTTCATGCTAGTGTTGCTCCCCAACTCCTTTTACTTCAGAATTTTGCTCACAGGTTCAAAAGGTTGGGGATCCCTGCCCTATAGTCTACAAATCCTGCTAATCATTTTAGTCCTCATTTTTGCAAATGGACCAATAGAAGCATTACACTTGTGTAAAATACTATGTTTGAACTTCATCACTTCATCCTTCTTTTTTCCTTAAATATTTAGATCTTAAATATTCATGTAAGTATTTCTAGTAAATGGACGCTAAAAGTATTAAAAATCTATTGTATTTACTTTTTTCAGTTGTTTGCATATTAATGTTATATTACTGGAGATTACAGAACTTTGTACCTTTGTCAAGTATCCTTTATTCTGTTCAAATAAACCAAATTATTTTGCTTTTCCTTATTCTTAGTGAGTGGGTTATGACTGATCCACAGAGACAGAAATGTTTTCTTTGATGCTTCTACAGTTACCTTTAGGATACTTCCTTTCATGTGATTAGTGTTTTTTCATGGATTCTGATTTTTCATTTCCAGAATCTGCAACATGGGAATTAGTCTGATTTGAAATCTGATCCTAAAGTGCATATACACATTGCGATTTTCTAAAATATTGTTTTTTCACGTTTTGCTATAAAATGTTAAATATAATAGGTCTGATGATTCTGCATATCATTACAAACATTTAACATATATTAAGCATGTAAAAACTGAGATGTAGCCTGGTATTGGCAAGGTATGAACTCTTCAGAAAAACATTAAAATAGTTTTTGCAAAGATTTTTTGGACAACACAAATTGATATTAACCTTAGAACACAATAAAACACTGATATATGGCATTTTTTCTCAAAATATATAAATGATACTGTTAGGAATTAACCTGGCGGTCTAGTGGTGGGGTCGCCTGCCACGTCCATCTTCATGCGTGCCGATGCACGCTCTGTAAGACTGGGTGCATTTTGAGTGTTACTTATCTGTTCCTGACCCTGCCTGTCCTGAACTTCGCTCATGTATTGACTATTCTCTTGGATCCTGCTTTGTACTACGAAACCATCACATCAGCAGAACAATCGGAATTTAAACAGATAACAGCTCCCTGGTAGATATAGGAACAGCACTCTGGTTTTTGCTGTGGATGCTGTATGTTAGAGAAATATTATTAAATTTTTTTTTTAATTATTTTAAATGTATTCATATATAATTGTGTTTTAACTTTTTTTAACTGTTACAATTTAAATCAAACTAATTATGTAATTTACTGTGTCTTCTCCCTTTAAAGGGGATATTTATATGTGTATATAAATGACTTAAATGATCAATTAGCTATCACATAGTAAAAGAATAAACAAAACTGCAAATAACCAAGCACTGGGGACATGGCTAAAGTAGATAGCTGTACAATGATGTTTTCCTTTTTTGTCCTGTCTTTTATACTGGCCAGCATTATCAGAAATTGTAGCAACAAACCTACCTTTCTGGGAAACTCTTTTAGCCCAGAACTGCCCAGTAGCTGGAAACCTTGATAATAAAGTATTTTAGACTACTCAATTTCTGTAAGCTGCAATTAAAAAGTGTTTTAAGATATCATTTTATCACCAGCGGATGTTTGATTTCCAATAGGCAACAAAACACATCAATATTCTTTGATAGTTTTAATGTTGTTATAAATTCCATCAGTAAAGGTGTGACCGCTTAAGACTCCCACCATGTCCCTCCAATCAGCTCCACAAGCTCTGTTTGACCAACCACCAGCATTCCAGCAGTGATATAAGTCCCAATAAGCAAATCAGGTGGCACTCTGGATAGGTTTGAGGGGGTTTATGGCAACATTAGGGTAACAGCATTGACTTACACGTATCGGGAAACATTTGTCAGGGGGCCTATCGGCACCCCGTGGGAGTAGTTTCGACCAAGGAGGAAGCTTAGGGGTCAAAGTAACAGGCAAGTTCAAGAATAAGCATGGTCAAAATCCAGGCAGTAGTTAAATAGGCAGGCAGATAATCAGCAAAATAAAAGTTCAGGCAGGGTCAAAGTCCAGGAATATATATAACATACATTTAGGAACACCCAGGAATGCTTAGAACAAAACCTATAATCTGGCATTGAACCCTTGACCTCAGCATCCATTTATTTAGAATTTTGGCACCAGACGAGACGTGATGATGTCACTTATCTGCGCAAATGCATCACTGCACTGGCGCCGTTGTCCATGTGGCGGCTATGGGTTCTGCCATATTGGTTGTGGCACCGAAGAGGAACGGAGCGCCATTGGGCGCTCCTGATATTACTGGACCACTATGTCCCAGTTTCTGTGGAAATCGTTTGTAAAATTCCTGAACCAAACAAGGAGCATGGACATCAGTATGCTTCTCCCAGGAGCATTCTTCAGGACCAAAGCCCTTCCACTTAATGACCCCCTGGAGAGCCTGGAATCCAAAATCTTTTCTACCCCATACTCCTGTTGACTGTCCACAGAGATAGCTGAAGGGTAAGATTGATCTGAAGAGAAGCAATTTGAAATTGCTGGTTTTGCCAGGAACACATGAAACACATTGGCAAATCACATCTCAGGTGGAAGTAGTAGTAGGACAGCTACAGGATTAATTATATCAGAAATGGAGAAAGGACCGACAAATTTTGGACCCAACTTGTGAGACGAAACCTTTAAACGAATGTTCTTAGGTGGATAACCACACCGTGTCACCAACTTTGTATAGAGGAGAGGATCTCCGTCTGCGGTCAGCGAAAGTCTTATGCACCAGAGCGCTCTTTTCCAAATTTGCTTTGGTCGCAGCCCAAATAGCGGACAAATGAACTGTGTGATCATCAGCGACGGGGACATATGATAAGTATAAGTCTTGTGGAAATGCCTGAGGATGTTGTCCATATACTGTCATAAAATGAGACCTCCCAGTGGAAGTGTGGCATGCATTGTTATGAGCGAATTCTGCCCATGAGAGGAGGTCGGACCAATCGTCCGACCTCCTCCCGATAGAGAGAAATATGGTTCCTCAGGAATTGTTCTAATGCTTGATTTACCCACTCTGCTGCCCCGTTAGTTTGGGGATGGTAAGTAAAAGAGAACCGAAGAGTGATACCCAGAGTTTTACATAAAGAGCATCAAAACCTAAATATGAACTGAGATCCCCTGCCAGAGACTATTTCCGCCGGGAGGTCATGCAGCCGGAAAATTAATTGGATAAACAACAGACAGTTCTACCGCTCAGGGGAGTTTCTGCAGGGGAATGACATGTGCCATCTTACTGAAACAATGTATAACCACCCTAATGGCGGTGTTCCCTTTTGAGGGTGGTAACTCTACAATAAAGTCCATAGCAAAGTGAGTCCATGGATGAGAAGGAATGGGTAGAGGTTGTAATAGACCAGTGGGATGAATGGCTTGCTTTGAAGGTAGCACAAACAATACAAGCAACAACAAAGTCTTTGACATCTTTTTGGATAGTCGGCCACCAGACTAAATGTTGCAAAAGCTCTAGAGTCTTTTCAAGACCAGGATGTCTGGCCTGCCTAGAACAATGGGTTTGTTGCAGAATGGAGAGGCAAAGCTCAGGGGTAGAAACGCTTTCCCTATAGGAGTATCCGGAGGAGCGGAAGACTGACCAGACAGGATTTGCTCAGCAAACTGAGGAAACAGGGAAGCAATAATTCTGGCTGGAGGAATGACTGGATCTTGCTCTTCAGAATGACGATCCACTGGAGTGAAGCTTCAGGATAGTGCATTCAATTTCCAATTCTTGGAGCCTGGACGATAGGAAGAGAGCCCACCTCACTTGTCAGTGATTCAGTCAAGCTTGTATAAATGCTAGGTTTTTATGGTTGGTATAGATGGTGACTGTGTTAGAAGCTCCTTCTAAAGGGTGGCGGTACTTCTTAAGAGCAAGCTTCAGTGCCAGAAGTTCACGGTTCCCAACACTCCGCCGGAGAGAATTTCTTGGAAAAGTATGCAAACGGATGTAATTTCATATCAGCAGAATGTCTTTGGGAAATAATAGCACCTGCTCCGACTTCAGAAGCATTATAAATCTCTGTATGGCCTTGGTACTTAAGGGAAGAGGCTACTTCTGTATAGCTGAAATCTTGGAGGGGTCCATCTTGAATCCTTTGGGGGAAATGACATAACCAAGGAACGGGATTTTGGACACCTCAAAGATGCACTTCTCCAGTTTGGCAAAGAGAGAGTTTCCCTTAAACAAAAGAGTACAGTAGCAATATGATATGTGAGAACTGGCCACTAGAGGTCTCACTGTTTTGACTTGTGCAAGAGTTAGCAGGATATATTTGTTGGTACCAATTACAGACCACGTGTGCAGCAGCTAATGGTTTCTGTTGGCATCAGCTAATAAAGTCTGTGCTACAAGATCCTGAGCATTTACCTCCTTGATGTAAGTCTCCCTTCATAACATGGTGGCAGCAGGGATCTGAACCTTGGAGTGAAAAGCTGACTGGACTCACTAGGAGTAAAAGTGAAAGTAAAGCAGCATCCACAAGCTGTGGCAGGAGGTACAGCTATAACTGTGAGTAACAATCTCTGCTAATATTCCTACTTATATGGATAGTGGACTGAAACCCCCTGAGAGACTTAATGTAAATGCTTCCAACCTGTCACAAGCTTGGTAAAAATAGAAAGAGGAGTTTGGCCTGTATGTGGATCTCACAGTAGCACCCAGTGATGAGAACCGCAAAATGAAGCTCTTTCATTATTTGATTGGGGAAAAGGGCAGATAAATCTCAGACTTTAGGCTTAACAAATGGCAGAGATGATAGTCTCACTCTGAAAGACATAATCCAGGCATTTGATAAATACTGTGATGAAACTGTGGAAAGATACACATTCTTTTCAAGGAACCAGGAGCCTGGGGAAAATATTGACATATATGCCACAGAACTGAAACTACTAGCATCCACATGTGAATTTTGGGATGTAAGAGACAGAATAGTATGTGTAATCAGAGACTCACATCTGAGAGAGAGACTGCTTAGGGAAGAGGATTTGGGCCTGGAAAAATGTCTCCAGATCTGCAGAGCCTCTGCGCTAACAAAAGATAATCTGAAAATGATCAAGGGCCCATCTGAGAGTATGGTACATGCAGTAACTGGGAAAGGAAAAATAAAATATAAAATCCAGGAAACATCAATAGTGTGTAAATAATGTCGTAAAATACATGAAAGAGACAAAGAGAATGTCCTGCTTATAGTCAGCTTACAGTCAGCAGCAGAAAGTGTAAATGTGGTAAATCCACCTATACCTAAAGATTCAAATCAACTTTTTGCCACATTTCTTCTAGATAATAAGCCCATTAAGTTTCAACTGGACTGTGGGGCAAGCTGCAATGTTATTCCCTTCCATTTGCTTAACAAAGAAGTTAAACTAGAGCACACTGACCAAGTACTTATGATGTATAACAAAAGTATTCTGAAACATATGGGAAACTGCAGATTTAAAATTCACAACTCATGTAATAAAAATAGTTACAGACTGGAGTTCACAGTTGTAAAAAATGTCATCATATTCCACTACTGGGTGTAAAAGCTATTCAGGCAATGGACTTAATAAAAGAGCAGCTTCACAACATGGCTCTAAAGGGTTCTACAAGTCTCCAAATGTCTCCAGAAAGGCTAGACTATGATTTGGATTTACAGCTAATACAAGCACAATATGCAGACCTGTTTAAAGGGGTTGGGTGCTTGGAAGGCAAATCTAAACTGGAGGTTAATTCTGCCATAGAACCATCCAGGCTACCCACAAGGAGAGTGCTTGTAGCTATGATGCAACCACTAAAAGAAGAACTTCTGGATTTACACAGCAGACACATTATAGAAGATATTCTGCCAGATTTATCAAAAGCCAGGATATTTTCAGTATGTAATGTTAAACATGGATTCTGGCATGTGGAACTAGATGAGAAATCAAGTTACTTGACAACTTTTGCCACCCCATTTGGGAGATATAGATGGCTCAGAATGCCCATGGGAATAAGTCCAACTCCAGAAGTATTTCAGCAAAGGCTAAATCAAGCTCTAGAGGGACTTTCAGGATTTAAGACAATAGCTGATGACATACTAAATGTTGGTGAAGGTGACAACCTAGAATCTGCTACCAGGGATCACAATCTGAAAATAATTCAGTTCCTGGAAAGATGTAGACAAAAGGGCATTAAACTCAATCTGGAAAAATTCAAGTTTAAAATGATTGAAGTACCATATATAGGGCATCTTTTGACATCAGATGGACTAAAAGTAGATCCAGAAAAAGTCAGGGCAATTTAGGAAATGCTTGCCTCAACAGACATAAAGGAAGTTCAACAGTTCCTAGGTATGGTTAATTATCTCTCCAAATTATGTGGCCATTTGTCAGAGATGTGTGAACCACTGAGACACTTAACACATAAAGATTCACTCTGGGAGTGGACAGAAACACAGCAAACAGCTTTTGATGCAGTGAAACAGGCTATTGCAGATGCTGCCACTCTCAAATACTAAAACCCTTCTCAAGCAGTTATAATACAATGTGATGCCTCAGAAAATGGCATGGGAGCCACACCAATGCAGGAAGAATAACCTGTAGCAGAGGTGTATGGTATGGAAAAGTTCCATCAGTACACTTATGGAAGACATATAACAGTGCATTCAAATCATAAGCCTCTAGAGACCATTACAAGAAAGGCTTTAACAAATGCTCCAAAGAGACTGCAGCGAATGCTTCTCAGATTGCAAAAGTATGACTGTGACATTAGCAATTGTCCAGGCAAAGATCTACTTATTGCAGAGGCTCTTAACAGGGCCTACCTTCCTATTTCAGTTCAGTTCAGTGATTAATGAGCAGACGTACAAAGACTCTCTTATCAATAACTAAACAACTTCTGAATCCAAAACTTGTGGTTAACATCAATACCAAACTAAAACAATCAAAATCGCCAAGCAAAGTACTACAACAAATCTGCAAGTGATCTACCAACTCTTCAGAAAAATGATAATGTCTGGGTTCAACCGCTGGATAAATATAGTAAGCACTGGCAAAAGGCAAAAGTCAGAGAACCTAGGACATCAGTCTTACCTAGAAAGAACAGAGTGTCAGGGAGCTGGGAAGCCCCCTCCAGGGAGGTAGTCAGGATCAAGGAGGAAGCCCTCTTGAGGGAACAAGGTCGCGGTGTCCAAAGGGTTAAACAAAGAATAGTCAGGATCCAGGCAAGAGTTCACAGGCAGGCAGAATACAACAAAGTCCAAAGTCCAGGCAAAGGGGTCAGGATACAAAGTAGGAACAGGATTAGGCAATAAGGCACACAGGAAACCCAGGATACACTTTAGGGAAGTAATCCTATACTTGGGCGCCATTCTGGTGTCAAGTTGGCATTTTTATTTTGAATTTGGCGCCATTCTGACGTCATTGACGCCCTTGCGCCGATGTCGGCGCGCTGACGTCATCGCGCCGGCGCCGCTACCCACGTGGCGGCCATGGGCGCCGCCATTTTGGGAGCGACGCCGGCAAGGAGAGAGGCGCCGCCCGGAGCTCCTGGGCCTGCTCCGGGCGGCGATCGTGACACAGAGGAAGGAAAGGTGTTGAGAAGAAATCGTAGGCATATAAAGAAGACTGGAGAACCTGACAACAGGAAGCCACAAAGATGATTTGATGAAGATCTAACTTGGCCTTCAACAAAAACTCCAACAGCAGTTTCTCAAGGACAGATGCCACAGGAAGCAGATGAAGTAAGTGGGGAGCAAGAAAATGGAGAGCCCACAAAAGACAGTGATAGCAGCTAATGGTTTCTGTTGGGATCAACTAATAAAGTCTGTGCTACAAGATCCTGAGCGTGTACCTCCTTGATGTAAGTCTCCCTTCATAACAAGTACCTCCTTCACTTGAGAACAATGGCTTTCCAAGTGTTTGGAGAAGATTAGGATGTCGTACACGTACCACCGATAATATCGTTCACAAACTCCTGGAAGACGGCGGGCATTGAAGAGGCCGAAGGGCATTATGAGGTATTTATAATGACCATCCTGGGTTTTAAATGCTGTCTTCCATTTGTCTCCTTCATGTATGCGGATGAGGTTATATGTCCCGCATAGATCCAACTTGGTGAAGATTTGAGTTCCTTTCAGTTGGTCGAAAAGTTCAGAGATAAGAGGCATTGGTTTTTAACCATAATTTAGACCACCATCCTTCTTTTCCACGAAGAAGAAGCTAGCCCCGCTGGAAAGGTAGAGGTACTAACTGGCTGGATGTTCTCCTGTACAGATGCAGCCACTTTGGTTTGTCTGTTTGACACAGAATAACTAAACACAGATATCCCATTTATCTCATTTAACACAGAAAACTGTGTCACAACATCCCATCTAATTAAAGCATTCATCATTGTGAACAATGGTGCTTTGGTATGCTAATGAAAAGGTTAAATGCATTAAATGAGTTAAGATAACTTTAGATAACACAGTTTCTTCAATTAACCACGAGTCATGACGCATTTAACTCACAAATCCAAGTGGCTTCATCTGTATATAGTCCTTCATAGAGATGGTTTTCGCAGGAGACAAGGATAAGTGCGACCTCTGGGGGGGTATCGTTCCAGGGAGAAGATAGATAAGACAGTCGCAGGGTCGATGAGGGGGGAGGAATTCCGCTGATTATTTTGCAGAATACATCAGCGAAATCCCCATAGACTGCCTTCAAGGGGCAGGGGTTGCAGATCAGTAGATGAAACGGACACCTGCTGAATGGGAGTAACCGGTAAGCAGTATAAACTACAACGGGAGATCTGGTTGAAAGACCAATCAATGGAGGGGTTGTGCAAATGGAGCCAGGGTAACCCCAACACCACTGGAACGGATGGACAGGTAATAATCATGAATGATAATCTCTGTTTATGCAAAGTCCCAACCTGCAGAAGTAATTTCCCTGCCATCATGGAAATAATCGCAGAGGCAAGCGGTCTGTCATCAATGGCTGTAATCCACAAGGGAGTAGACAAGGGGTACAGGGGAACACCCATGTATTTGGCAAAGGTAGCGTCCATGAAAGAAACTGGCAGAAGAAATCGGTGGGAATCCTCTTGGAGAACAGGTGCAACGCTCCCCATATGAGAAATCCCAGTTTTACCTTGGCGAGAGGAACCCCTCAGGTTTCAATGGGCAAAGGTTGGCAAATTGAGACTGGCCACAACAGTACAGGCAAAGGACAGCCAAGCGTCTCTGAAGTTTCTCCTGTTCAGAGAGACATGCTCTTCTGATCTGCATAGGTTCCTACGGAGGAGTGACAGGAGGTTGCTGGGATGGAGCCGACTGAAATGGAGTAGGCTGGGACGGAGCATGCAAAAGCATTAGAAGTGTACCGCTAATATTGGCTGGAACCTCTTGCTGCGCTCCTTTACGGCTTGGTGCTCCCTAAGCTTCTCCCAGAGAGCGGTCTCCCATTCTAGTGGTTTACCCTCCAATCTATTCATCACATACACCACCTTAGCCCGCTCACCAGCCGACAAAGCTGCAAAAGGAGGAGGAGTCCCTGCAGCGGGATGATTTTCGACAACTAGAGAGGGAGATAGCATTCGAGAAAAGATAGTGTTCAGTATTTGCCCAATGCAGACCTTCATAAGCTTCCATGCGGGACTCCAAACCCTAGATAGCTCTTCCAACATCAGGCGTAGCTTCCTCAGTGGGGTCCATGGCCCAATTATAATGTCAGGGGGCCTATCGGCAACCAGCAGGAGTAGTTTGGACCAAGGAGGAAGCTTAGGGGTTAAAGCCCATGTTTGCGGTAACAGGCAAGGGTTCAAGAATAAGCGTAGTCAAAATCCAGGCAGTAGTTCAATAGGCAGGCATATAATCAGCAAAGTCAAAGTTCAGGCAGGGTCAAAGACCAGGAATATATGTATAACAAGAATTTAGGAACACCCAGGAATGCTTAGAACAAAACCTTGGGCGTCCTTTTATTTTGAATTTTGGCGCTACATGATGACATCACGCGTCTGCATGCCGGCGTCACTGCACTGGCACCGTTGTGCACATGGTGGCTATAGGTGCCGCCATCTTGGACGCAGCGGCAAAGAAGAGCCGAGCGCCATGGGGCGCTCCTGACATCATTCCCCTCATCTTTATGCCTATATATCATGCCTATGATTAAGGGAATGTTTGCCGAAAACACGTAAGGCGATGCTGTTACCCTAATATTGCAATAAACCCCCTCAAACCAATTTGGAGTGCCCCCTGATTTGCTTATTGTTATAAACTAACATTTCTCCAATTAATAGGATTTGTAAGGTCTCATTGTCCATGGATATATTATTCACGTTCACATCCATGCACAGCAGGTTACAAATATCAAATGTAGTATTTCAGAGAACTGTAGTTTATTCAATGGTTATGGCTGAGGGTGGAAAAGGAAGGAGTAGGCTATGATTACTAAGTCATACAACCTAACAGTTTATTGCTTCACCAAATTCAAACATATAATTAGGTCCTCACTTTACAATCTTCCCTCAGAACTAAGAACATTTTAGAACAGCAATGCTTATGGAGAAAACACCTTCATTTTGATGAAAAAGTGCCACTTATATAGTACATGAGAAAATAATCATTCCAACGGTCTTAATAATATCCACTGGGTTTCTCTTGAGATATAGGGATCTAATCCATCTCTCAATACTGAATCATTGGGGTCGGGTTCAAAACTTTCAAATAACTCTCCCTTTACACAATCTAAATAAATAAAAAACAAATTTCTGAAAAGGTTCACCACAAGTGAAACCTCAAATTAATCTCAGGGGGACACAGGCACTGCAGAGTTAACATTACCTTCAGGGAGGATAGGACACTAAAAGAAACTAGAGCTTTGACAGCGATGAAAGGGGGCCAGCCCACCAATCCCAGCAGGCTACACCCCCTCCAAGAGGCTGTCGCTCCAAAGTTCTTTTAGTGTCCTCGTGGGAGGTGGACAATGCTCCTTATTATTGATTTTTTTTTTCTTATCTCTCAGCATTTGATTTTTATTGTCCTATCCTCCTTCAATGGGGAAAGAAAAGGATTTCACAGGTAAGACAAAAATCCCACTTTTGCAAACTAAACCTGGCTAAAAAAGTTCAGTTAACCTTATTAGCAAGTCAAAGGGGGTCGGTCTATTTACTAACATTTTTTTTCTTTTACAAATCACGAAAATGTGGTGTTTTTTCTGGATTTCTTTAAAACTCAAAAAAATGCAAAATTTATCAAAGGGGTGATTTATCAAGGTTCGAATTTGCATTTTTGCCATGGTTCAAATTTTTTTGCACAAAAACTCACAAATTTGAATTATATTTAAAAAAAAAGGCTGATATTTATTAAGCAAAAAAGAAAAAAAAAATCGGCATCTAAAAGCTGGCGAGTTCATGTAGAAGTCCTTGTGAGTTGCCCTAGGCAAAATTCAAGCCATTTTTTTACTTCAAGTTTTTAAGTTTTAATTTGAGTTTTCAAGTTTGTAAACTATAAATGTGAGTTCTATAAGCCTATAAACTTGAAAAATATGTTTTTTTACTATTGTATTCAATCTAGTTTTTTTCATAAATAGGCCAACATTCGAGTGTATGAGTTTATTTGAAGTAGAAAAAAAAACCTCACAAACTTCACAACTTAGATTTTTGAAAAATAGGCCCATAAATGTACAAACCACAAAAAAATTTGCAAAGGTAAAAGCTGTTGAGGGCCTATAGAAGTCAATTGTAGCTGCACTAACCATTATTAATCAACTTGGATGTATAGAAGTTGTCTTTTTTTGTTAGAAATTGTCTGAAAATATAAAATTTTTAGGTTTTCAAGGTTTTGTATTTTTTAGAGCATCGGCAAGTCTTTTTAGAATAGAATCTTTGAATAACTTTCATAGAATTTGTGATTTTAAATACTTTTAATTTAATTTAATCACGGTTTCAAAAACCTAAAGTTTGACCTTTGATAAATGAGCCTCCTTGTGTTCTAAGAAACTAAATTTGCAATACACAAAGGTAGTAATAGGTTATTATCAAGACTTCTATATCAACAAAATGTACATGTGATCAATACATGTGATCAATTATCTCACATAGTAACACAGAGTAAAGACAACTGAAAATAACACTTGCCACACTAGAGAATTGTGTGATAATGTTTTCCATGTTTTGTTCTGTTTTTAGGACACATGGACAGTGTTTGCAGAACTGCAAAGCATCTGTTAAAATAGGACACATGACAAGTGGTAGCACTGGATCTTATCACAGTATGACCAATTACTTTCTTTGTGACTGCAAGTGATAGTAGCTTACTGCTTACTCCTTTGTCTGATAATAATTGATTCCAAGGTATTTCTTTTTATATTAAACACTTTACTATTGCTTCTAATAATGCAACCAATTTAAACCACTTTTCAGGAACTTTATACCAGTTCTCCGAATTTGGTGAGCTTAACAAATCAAAGAAATCACTGCTTCTATTATTATGGATAAAGACATATGCAGATGTTTAAGGTTTCATGTACTTTTAATACTGTATATAGACCATTTTATGAAAAAGTGCTTATTTTAATGCTATCTATGCTTCTCTGGTATATATGTTATCCTTGCCCTTTACTGTGGTTTTTCTATTTTAGTAAAAGTAGACATTCCATGAAAATAATTATCAGCACTGTTTGCAGTTTATGCATCTCAAAACCCTTCAAGGTTAAGCAAACCACTCAAAAGCATAGCTGCATTAACACTTACATGTTTTCTTATGGCAATCATTGTTGCAACATTTGCCCTCTCAAAATAAAAACCTTGAATAAAGGACCATAAGGCTTGGTGCCACATGGGGGCCAAAATCAGATAGCTGAAATACACTGGCTGTTTCAGCTGTACCGTGGGCAGTAGCCTTCTCTCTTTTCCAAATAATTACACAGGATATGCAATACAACTATATAACCTGCACATTATTTAAGCAAATTGGGCAAAAAAGATGGTATATATAGGTAAAAGATAAAGTAAAACTATGAGAAAGAAAAAGGACAATTCTGAAAAAATAATTGAGAGGTTTAGTAAGAATTTGCACTTAATGGATGAGTCCCTTTGTAAACAATTTTGTTATATGTAATATAGAGCTCAGATCAGTCCAATTTATTTATCACCAACTGAAGAGTGCATTTTTATATTTACATTCATTGTGTGTCAAAATAAAAAGAACCTCATGCATAAAATAAACTTTTGCAATAAAAAAGTCTGAGCAACAACCTAAAAGTTTGTCCATTAATATAAGTAGTGATGGGCGAATTTATTTGCCAGGCGCGAATTTGAGCGATTCGTCATTGGCGAATAAATTCACGAAACAGCCGTGAAAATTCTTCGGCGTCAAAAAAGCAACATGAAACGTAAGTTATCAAAGTTTTATTTTGAAATGTGTTTCAAGGGTTCATTCATTCCAGTTGTCAGTACAGTACAGACAATTTTTTTATTTGTGAAAATAAAAGGTAGCTTAAAAAAAATCCAAATCTCAACTAAAAGTTCTAATTTGCTTCATGGTAAAACATTTGTTCACTTTGTGAGCCTGACTGCTGTGCTTTTTGCAAAGCCATTGAAGGTTTTCCCTTCAAAATGATGTACTACAAGTTTTTAAAAAATAAATTGATATTATTGAGGATTTAAATATGTTTCTCTCACCATATTTGACAATAAGTCCAAATGGCAAAAACGCAAATTTTTTTTTACTATAAGATTAAAATTTTTAGTGGAAATATTTTTCTCAAGATTTATTATATCCCCAGGATGGAAAAAGTCCAAATCCAAAAATCCGGCATCTCAGACCTGCCAAAGTTGTATATAAATCAGTGGAAGAGTTCTCTATTCTAAGATCTGGAATTAGCCTGAATATCCAACTATTTCTGGTGTTTCTGCCAAAAATCAGAAAAATTCGGGCTTTTTGTACGATTTGGGAAAAAACTCTGGGTTTTCACTCAATTTTATTGAGTTTGTCCCTGATTCAATTGTGCTTTTTAAATAATAAATAGTCACACTATGGATTCTAGTTTGGTCGGCCTTATTTATTTAAAATATCAGGAAAAAAAATGGATTTGGATAAATAACCCCCTAAATATGTAAACATTTTTGGAGAATATTCTAAAAGGTTTTTTATTTGCTCAGTGTTGCACATAAACAAGTTGTACAATTTTCCACATTACTGGCTTTATGGTCTTTTTATGGGTGCTCCAATGCACCCATAAAAAGGCATGCATGGTTCAAACAAAGTCACCCTATAACTTGCATATAAATGAATAATTAAGTGCCAAAACAACCTAAATTATGTTGATTTGATACTGCATAATATAAAGCACATATTTAAACTAAGTTGTATCCATACTATTCCGTCAGCTTGAAGGGACCATTGCAATGTAATGTACAGTACTACAAATTTTCCTCAAAATTATAAACTAATAATTGCTGGAATTCAGAGCTTGTTATTGATCCTGTAGAAGGTTGTAACATCAACATTACTGTTTTTAAAACACATATATTTAAATGAATAATTACATACCTCTGTCAAACCTTCATTTCAAATATTATAAATGCTTTGATAAGAAAATTGAGGGAAAATTAATCTGAATGTGAAATCCAAGGTTATAACATTTATATGTAAGGGTATAATAGTTTAACATGTTTTTTGGTAAACAAAGGCAGATAGCCTTGAAAATTACATGTATAAAAAAAGTATGTATTGATTACTCCTCTACCCCCTCTACAGAAAAAGGAGGTTTATTATTCAGTATGTTGTGTACTAGAGCACAAATTGAACATAAAGACAGTAAAACCCAGTTTTCTATTGTGTATTACCACAATGCCCTTCATCTATTGTCAATCTGCCAGTGTCTTTCATATTTTTGTTATTCTGCCTTGTTTCTTTTTCCTTGAAAAGTGTTGCATACAAACAGAATTCTTTATCAAGATTTCTATATTTTATTACAAATTCATTGCCTATTTAAATAGGCCTTAAGGCTATCTACATCTCAAAATATTAATATGTGGTCATAACCATCTATATTATTCTGTTAAGTCTTTACACTAAAGGGCCTATTTATCACAGAGTGTACCATTTTTTACACCAAAAATAAAAAATGGTGTTATAATGTGGTGCAACAATAAAACAGAATCCAGTGCCAAAAATGACAATATTCAAGGTGTGTTTTTAATTTACTACAGAAATGCACACCATTATTTTATACTACCTCAGAGCTGCTATAACTGATTAAAGGAAAAGGGGCCTATGAAAAAAATTAAGTATAAATGTTTAACGCTATGTCATTTTTACTTACCTATTTACACCAAAAATGATAGGAATATAGGCTCATGAAATTGTCTTCTTCTCAAAGAACTTATTGCCTCAGATCCATAAAAGGAGAGATGAAGATGGGTTTACCACATACCAAGATTTGTATTATGATGTTGAAAATGTTGCCAAAAGGTTCCTAAACATGGCACCTGGAGCAGTGGAGTAACTAGATGTTACTGGGCCCAGAGCAAATTAAATGTAGGACCACAAATCCAATTCTACCAAAATATATTGAAAGTGCTCATTAATTAGGACTTTACTTGATGCGGTATGGGGGACCTGGGTGATGGCCCAGGATAAGTGATTAGCCCCGTGGGATGTTTCAGGTGTTAAACGAATGTTGAATATGTCCTGTAAAGTACAGGTTGGCCCTTGAGACTACTCTCTCTCTCTTTCTTTCCTTCTCTTCTTCTCTCTTTCTTTCTTCCCTTCTCTATCATTGTATTTCTTTTTTGTTGTAAAACTGGAAAAATAAAAACTTTTAAAAAAAAAAAAAAATTAGAACTTTACTGCCCCGTCTACACTCCTGGGCCTCCCTGCAGCCATATGTCTACCTCCACTTTACTGTTTCTGGCAAAAATCCCTAGACACCACCATCTAATACAGTAATACAGGACTAAAATTGTAATAGGAACTAAACAATTAACAAGATATAATTGAGGGAGCTGTAACAAAATAAGTGGGGGTCCCAGTGACCGATGACCTAAAAACAGCTATCACAGAATATCCAATGATATTCTGAGCTTACAAATTGATTCAGCCTTAGTATTGAAACACATTCACAAATCACTCTGAGTGGCCCTAAATCTGAAGGAACCCAAAACATACTGTATCTGTGTTTTTAAAGATACATTTAAGGAGTCAATTCTATCACAGGCAAAACAGATGTGATACCTCCAATTTCAAGGGCACATCATCTTGATTTTCATCTCTTGCACTAAGAAAGCGGGACAATGTTAAAAGGGATTTTAGGCTCCTAAACTAGAAACAGAGCCAATATTTTAACTTCTTTGAATTTGCAACAATTCCTTCATAACTGGAATCTAACAGACCAAAGCTCAGCGCTTGGGCTTTAGCTATGCATGTGTAGTAGAGTAAAACCTTTATGCTGCTGTATATATACAAAGAATCTATGCTAAGGACACCACGGTCATGAGGAAAAGGGTAAACTGTCAGTGCAGAGATTAGATTTGTTTTCCCATTGGCTGGTACAATTACTTCTGGAAACCAAAAGCTTAGTAGCAAAACACTGAAGAGGCATGTCTATGACATGACATTTCTATTGCTGGCCTGTCCACACAAAATAATATACCAACAGTAGAGGATTTAACTTCTTACATACACAACAGAATGAAGGAAGGTCTCCATGGTAAATCTACAGTATGTATGTTGTCACAAAATTAAACAAACAAAATAACCATCACACACTATATACAGGGTTCTTTGAACATTCAAGGATGATCAAGGTAAGCATAGCATTAGACCCATTATAGCAGTTGAACAAAAAACTGCTATACATTACTTTTCAGTGCAGCACTGGCCCCACCAAAACTATCCTTCACTGTTTATTTGATTGTACTCACTCAGCTGAATGCAAAGTCCCTATTTGATAACTAGAAGTATTTTATTGAACAATATATATTCTCTGGTTATTAGTATGTCGACTGCAGTAAAGATTTGGAATAAAAGTTTTGATTAAAGGGAATAGACCATTCCTAATTGGTTTGCAGGAAGGTGAAAATGGAATCCCAAAATGTATTCACCCGGGGCATTCCCACCACATGTAAAGTAGGGTGCATGCAACTTCACAGCCTTTCCATTTGTTGTTATAAGTAGGGTCAATACTGTATTTTTTGTCCAGTGTCAAGTGCCATCGGAATAACAGTTTTTTGTCGATTTTGTGCATCTAGTGACTCCCTTGGGTGCTGTAAATACAGCATCCCATTAATGTGGTGTCAGTTGGAAATTTAGATCTTGTTCGTTGTTCACATCTTAACTGGTATAGCAGTTTTTGCTCATGGTCTTTCTGCATACATAGCAATGTGAGTGTATGCTTTTTCTGTATCTGCTTTCCCTACAGAGAAATTCCATTAAAGTAGTGCTGGTAGGGCTTTTGGTGGGCATGATTTTTGGGGAATTCATAGACTAACAGCTATTGTATGGCCTGTCAAATGTGAGTATCTACTGTATATCTAACCATTTTGTATGCCACAGAGCATGGGGCATTCTTATCACATTCAACATTTTGAGGGCTAATCTAGGTATCTTACCCTTTCAGATAAAAGTTTGTGGTATTCTTTAAAGTTCTTTGAGGGAGGTTGGGGGTATGCTCATCTGTAATGTTCTTAATAAATAAATGATCTGTGGTAGAATTGTCATTTTAGTGGTTGCTAGACTGCCTAGCCAAGATAGTTCCAGTTTTTGCCATTTATTGCAATCTCCCCTGGTGGTATGTAGTAATAGAAGATAATTCAGTTTGTATATAAGGTTAAGGGTTTTGGGAATCTTGACTACAAGGTAAGTTATAAAAGTATCTCTGCAGTCAAATTGATAAGTTTGTTTTAGTTGGTTGACTATATTATGGTTAAGGCCTGTTCAGAGGCTTATGTTTTGTCATGGTTTATCTTATAGTGTGATATTTTTCGGAAGGATTGGGTTTGTTATGGTCATCATTAGCGAACAATCCAATCTTGTAGTGTTCGTCCGCCAATCTGGTTCTCTCTATACCTGGATGATAGCATATTCTCTCTGTGAGGGGTCCTACCATCAGTGCACCCCTGCCTGGTCCCATTATGTTGCGCTTTTGCAGAAGACGTAGTGTATAGAAGCATTATTGCTTTGAGGATGATACCTGCAATTCCTACTTTTTGGTTTAAGCAGCTTGAACGGCTTTTAATTTGTTTGCCAGCATTTTCTTTGCTTTATTGAATTTGGTATAGTGTTTTAATTTCAGTAATTTGAGTCTGTATTCTGTTCTGGCTAGACTTGCCTAGTTAAGTTGCCCTCTGATTTCATCTGCTAGTTTTTTTTATAGTTTTCCCCTTGTCAGTGGTGGGTGTAGATAGATGGGAGGCCTCTTATTGTTTTAGCTGTTTCTCTAAGTTCTCGTTGGGTTTCTCTGTTATCTTTTATT
Source organism: Xenopus petersii (assembly GCA_038501925.1). Lineage (NCBI taxonomy): Eukaryota > Metazoa > Chordata > Amphibia > Anura > Pipidae > Xenopus > Xenopus petersii. Next base: position 72,447,418 of record CM076683.1, on the reverse strand, counting down.
TGTTTGCTGAGATTGATTAGTTCTCCCCCGATTACCACTTTGTACGTTAGTTTCAGCTTTTATATTAGTTTGGAAGTATTCTTGCAGGTTTTGTTCAATCGTTTGCTTGAATTCTGGTTTGATAAGTAGGGAATCAATCATTCATTCACCATATGTGGGCCCCCGTTTGAACTTGTGATGTTTTGATATCTGCTATGACTGGGGCATGGTCTGAGCAGGATCTTGTTGTTATAAATGTGTGAGTTTGCAGGTCAGCCAGAATCAGGTCAATCAGGTAACATTTGTGTCTTGGAGATTAATATGTGTACTAATGTGCCCACCACAAATCTATCAAGACATTTGTGTGGATGCATTCTGATATTTTTTGTGCTACTCTTATTGAGTTTGGGGATGGGCTCTTTCCTTGTGGTCTGTAGGTGTCTACTGATCTAATGCAATGTTTAAGTCTCCTTCAACCATTAGGCGCCCCTTCTTAATATCAGGTATCATATTAAAGGGGCGGTTCACCTTTGAGGTAACTTTTAATATGTTATAAAATGTCCAATTCTTAGCAATTTTGCAATTATTCTTCATTATTTATATGTTTTACTTTTTAGTTATTTAATTTTTCTTCTGACTCTTTCCAGCTTTCAAATGGAGGTCACTGACCCCATCCAAAAAAACAAATGCTCTGTAAGGCTACAAATTAAATGTTATTTCTAATTGGTATTACTCATCTTTTTATTCAGGCCTCTCCATTTCATATTCCTGTCTCTTATTCCAATCATTGCATGGTTTCTAGGGTAATGTGGACCCTAGCCCGGTCTTTTATTCAAAGTTTCCCCAAAAGGGTGTGAATATGGTAGGTAGTGGGTAGGTGACCCATTTAAAGTGGCTAGGTAGTTAGATAAGGAATGTTGTGTTCATTTCTATGGTATTTTTAAAAGCATACAGTATTTATCAAACTGAGCTCCATTGATAAATACGGTTCTATAAAATCTCATTGGAATGAACAGAGCATGTGTGAGTTTCTGTGGTGAGCTCTAATATCACATTTTGATAAATCTGCTCCTAAATGTTTTAGCATTGAAAAGAAAAAAAGTAAGATCATTAGTCCTTTTAACATAAAACATATATTTCTTTGTTATTTTTAACAGGTGTGCTTAAACTGAATAGCAAAGCGAGAATTGTTATTTTCTTATTAATGGATGAATTGCATTCATCTTTCCTCAATTTGGAAAGCAGCAAATTAATTGGAAGCATAGCAAAATTTTCCGTGACAATGGGTTTTAAAGGCTTACAGTTTATAGAGAGAAAATGAGAGCTCAATGACTCCGTTTTTTTTTTATTGTATTGGGAATTCAAGGGCAGTTCTGTAGTATTGACATTCTTCACAGTGGCATTGGTCACCCACTTTGCATCTTGCAGTTTATTAAAACAGTAGAGGGTCTCTCTGAGCAACTGGAATTCCTAGCCTCACCTCCTGAACTCAACTGGGGCAGGAACCTCTCTACTATCCTAAATGCCTGGAGTGGATGAAGGGAATCCTTTATATCCTTAGGTAGCCTTCTGTTCTAGATTCTCTTTGCTTTACAAATGTCCTCTATGGCTCCCAGTAGTCATAGAAGATGAAAGCAAGGAAAGGGAAAAAATGAAAGTGATAACAAAGAGAAAATACAGAAAAAAAAAAAAATTGTGATCATGTGTTACTGTTTATTGGTTAACTGATATATGTAAGAATGCAAGTTTTTAAAAACATCTCATCATTTTCATGATGGTACAATTTGTTAAGCAATATATATATAAAAAAAAAAAAAATATATATATATATATATATATATATATATATATATATATATATATTTATATGACAGTGAGTAAAGCACCACACAATATTTATAGTACACTTTTAATGCTTAAAAAGCGATTAATTGATCTCAAATTGCATGTGATATATCTTTCCAATTATTATCGCAAAAAAAAAAAAATATATACCTAGGGATTTTAGGACAACCCACTATTGGATGTTATAACCCTGACTTTTGCATAAAATGGTGTGGAATTCTGAAGAAATTCTCATTTGATCTGATCCTTTTTTTGTAATAGAACAGGTGGACAAGGAACTAGCATCAGTACAACAACAGGTTAATGATATAAATTACACTGCTATTTTATGTAGTGATAAGACAGAGGACTGGTTAAGTAAATTAGAGACCAACATTTCTAAGTACACAGACAAACGTACTGCTTTCAAGCAAAATAAACTATAAAAAGTCAATGACTATAGGGACAGATGGGTGTATAGGTGGCTTCTAGATTTAACTGAGACCCAAACTCGCCCTCGACCCATATTTAGAAAATGACGAGGTATCCATTTTTAGACTGTTGATAGTTCAGGTCCATCATCTGACAACTCTGAAAACCCTTCCAGCACACCAAGTACTTCTGCTACTTTTTTTAGGGGTCAAGACCAGGGTGCAAAAAGTAAAAGACCCCACATCAGATGGGGGGGAGGGAAAACCTCAGAGACCAAACAAGAAAACATAGTATTTAATCTCAGTCAGCACCTCCTTACAGACGCAGAAATGACCCTTCTACAGAAAGGCCTTAGTTTTGTACCACATTGTATTCACCAATTTCATAGGCAGTTAAAACTCAGAGAATATTTTGCAAAGAATCCCTCTCTCACAAAAACAATTTTTTCATTCAAAACAAAAAGTACTTTCACTCCCACTTCTAATAGCCATTCCATAAAGACATACGTACGGTTTTTAAACCAACAGGTCACTTGCCCCTCAAAAACGAACACAAGACACTTGCAATTTAAGCAATAAAGAAAGGGAGGCTATTGGAACTTTACAAAATGACCCTAACCTCATTATCCAGGAAACTGATAAAGGTGGGGCTGTTGTGCTACTTGACAGAACATACTATCATTCTGAACTTTTGTCACAACTTAAAGACTCAAAGACTCAAAAACATACACATAGTTACAAAACAAATCCTACCACTGAATATCAGAAATTGCTAGAGCAAACTCTCATGACTGCTTTATCTGTGGAATGGATAGATGCAATAACATACCCCTTTCTTTATACTACACGTCTTAAAATAACTTAAATGTATCTATACTTTACCTAAAATTCATAAATCTTTATCTGCACCTCCTGGTGCCCCATTATATCTGCCATTGTCCACCAGAGCCCCCCCCCCCCAGCAGAGTTTATTTTTGAACTTTTGAGACTGATATTCTATCACAATTATTTTCTATTTGAGAACAACTTTTTCTTACAAATTGCAGGAACAGCAATAGGGTCAAATGTAGCTCCTTCATATGCTAATCTCTTCATGAACCAATATGAAGAGACACATATCTTTTCACATTATAAGGAGCAACTTCTAGTATACAAACCTATACAGATGACCTATTTATAATATAGTTGGGCTCTGAGACACAATTGACTGACTTTGTGACTCACTCACATTCTTTACCACTTCCAGTAAGATTTACGATGACTTTCAGTGACACCTATGTTGACTTTTTAGATGTGCACATTTTCAAAACAGCGAGTAAACTGCACACTACACTCTTTAGAAAGGATACAGATATAAATACTATCTAATATAGCTAATTCAACAACTGGACTTGCCGAGTAATTATTGAAGACATTTCACTACTCATCCAAGCAACTTCTTCAGTTCAACTGACTGGTGTGGGAAGTTCTCAGCATATGGACTCTTCCATCTAATCACAATGGTACTTTGTAACTCTTCAGACAGGTAACATCTGAAATTCACAGAGGTGTTGATTCTGTGTAGTTACTATGATATGATTACCAATGTGGCATTCAACTCCTAGAAACAGGTGTTACTTGTGAGAGTTGTATGAATGGATGTGCGAAGTGTTCTGAAACCGTTGGGGTACAGATGTTTTTTGAATTACTTATATTAGATATACCATGACCTGGATGAATGAAAATCTCCATAGTCAGATAGAAATACTATTCTGCATGCTTCAAGTATACATCCCATACACACTGTGCCTTACTCACAGTTTCTCAGGGTTATCAGAAACAACACTGATGATAAATGTGCCTATTATCAAATCCAGGAGATGAAGACATGCTTAATATTCAGAGATTATACACAACAACTATTTAACAAACAGGCCGAGAGAGCCCTTCAATTCACACAGAGAGATCTACTCTCCACTAAGAAAAAGAAAGACACTAGAGCAAAAAACCCCAAGAGAGAGATTTTTATTACCACATTTAGGGGCCGATTCATCAAGGGTCGAATATCGAGGGTTAATTAACCCTCGATATTCGACTGGGAATTAAAATCCTTCGACTATCGAAGTCAAAGGATTTTAGCGCAAATAGTTTGATCGAACGATCAAAGGAATAATCCTTCGATCGAACGATTAAATCCTTTGAATCGAACAATTCGAAGGATTTTAATCCAGCGATCAAAGGATTATCCTTCGACCAAAAAAACTTAGGAAAGACTATGGGGACCTTCCCCATAGGCTAACATTGACTTCGGTAGCTTTTAGATGGCGAACTAGGGGGTCAAAGTTTTTTCTTAAAGAGACAGTACTTCGACTATTGAATAGTCGAATAGTCAAATGATTTGTAGTTCGAATCCTTCGATTCAATGTCGAAGGTCGAAGTAGCCCATTCGATGGTCGAAGAAGCCCAAAAAACAATTAGAAATTCGAAGTTTTTCTACTTCGAATCCTTCACTCGAAGTTAGTGAATCGGCCCTACAATAAACAGAATAAACAACTTGGGGACATTGCTAAAGAGAATTGGCATATATTAAATCTGATAACACTCTTCCTTTTGGTTCCTATGAATCAACAATGACTGCATTCAGGGGGGAAAGGAGCCTTGAAGATCTACTAATCCAGAGTGACCTTATTCCAAACAGTAATTACAGTTTGTGATCCTGGTTATCTACACAACTTAAGACTGGCTGCTACCCTTGTAGTGGATGTAGCACTTGCAATGACTTAATAAAAGGGACACACTTCAGTCACCCCCACACGGGTAAGAAATACAAGATTAACTTTCGCCTAACATGTACAAGGGACTATGTTATATATATATATGGCTTGGTGCTCATGTGGGTTGGCCCACATCAGAAAAACTATTACACCTCTACGTGACTGGATACAGAATCACAAATCTACTCAAAAGGCCTTAGAAACCAGCAAATCAGAATTATCCATCCCAAGGCATTTCATCTCTTTTCCATGATTTCGCTACATGATGATTGACCATGTACTTATTCCTAGGAGAGGAGATGACGTGACCTTAAACCCTTAAGACTTGAAACCAAATGGATGTACAAATTGGACACTGTCGCATCTAAAGGACTAAATGAGAAATTGCCCCTATTTTTCTATAAAGATTGATTATATCATCAGTGTATATATATCAGCCATAACCTTATGGTTGCTAGGATAGTTCTCTATTTCTTTAGTTCTCTATCGGGCAAATTTACTAAAGGACGAAGTGGCTAACGCTAGGGAAAATTCGCCAGCATAATGTCATTTTGGCACTTCGCTGATTTACTAATGGTCGCTGGTGTAATTTCGCTAGCAAACAGATAGACTCTGGCACAACTTCGCACCTGGCGAATTTTCGCTTTGGCGAAAGAGCATTACTATGCAAATTCACTACTTTTTTGACTGTTACCTCTATCGCCAGACTTACCTTCGCCACCTCAGACCAGGCGAAGTGCAATGGAGTAGATAGGACTTACTTGAAATTTTGTTGAAAATTTTTCGAAGTCCCCAAAAAACGCTGGCATCTTTTCCTTTTTACAGGGTGATAGGCTGGAAAAGATTGAAACATTTTTTTGGGGTACCCTCCTTCCCCCCTACATTTGATAACATATGGCACCTAAACTATACTCTGTGCACATGTGTAGGGCATTATAGCAACTCTATATAATTTTATTAAGGTTCCCTGGCCTTGTGTAGTGTAATGTATTTGCTGCAGCATATAAGGCCATTGTACTTTAACTGCACACCGTATGCAAATAGCCAACCCTAGCGTAACTTAGAACTGCTGATCATATTTTCGCTAGCGCAACTTCGCAAGCGTTCGGTACCCTGTGTGAAACTTTGGATCTTCTTGAATTAGCATTGTCCAGACGGATTTACACCTGGTGTAAGTGTTGCTATGTGCACAAAGCCAGTACTGGCGAATTTTTGTAGGTAAGTAAATTTGCCCCTATATATTTTGATGAAATATTGTAATTCTATATTCTATATTGATCAAGTTCATGTGTCTAGATATTTAAATCATTTGCCTTAATGCTTACCTGAACTCAAAATGCTCCTTTTACTTTTGCTTCTGTTCGTTCCTCCTCTGTTTCCTTTACCCAAAGGATTTTCCTCTAATCCTGTTAGGGGGTATCTTACCTTTTTACTGACTTCTATACATCAGATACATCTCAATTAACTATTTCTTCCATACATCATATCCCGATATCTGATTTGACATTCAGTCACTTTGGCCATTGGAACAACATTATGATCTTTCCTACCACCCAGTATTGAGGCACATATTTGTTTATATTTAGAATTTATCTAGCCTTGTTTAGTTGCCACAGGTATTGTGCTCTTGACCCACTTTGTAGTATTACTTTATATATGTTTTGCTTTTCACTATAAATTAACAACTATGAGTTGTACAATATGCTTGGTTCGGCTTATAACCTAGTTTGAGACTTTATAACTTATATTTTGACTCTAAAATCTAAAGTGTTGGCACATAAGACTAAGCTACCATTAAGCATTTTTGTATAACCTCTGTCACCTCCCCGTTCTTAGGGCATTTAAGAGTGATGGGACAGCAAGCGTGCCCCTGATCATTTATGTTGATATCGGTAAGTTGCCATTTACCCTGGTGGGAAAGCTAGCTGGATAATACTACCCTGCTACAATTAGGGGTACCCTGCTGTTGGTACCAATCTATCCTGCAAGTGTACTTGGTGAAATGCACATGTTGAACCACCTGTAGGTCCCCTGCAAACAAGTGGCAGTTGATAGGGACCAATAGGGCATTAATTGGGGGTGACTCTGGCATGCAATAGTAGTCAGCAGTGCAACCCACAAGTGCTTCCAACTTTCAAAAGCCATGGCAAGCCAGGTGAGCAATGGGGGCCAGAAGACTTAGAAAAAATTTCAACTTTTTTTTAAGTAAGTCCTATCTACTCAATTGCACTTCGCCTGGTCTGAGGTGGCGAATTAAAGTCTGGTGCAAGAGGTAACGTTCACGAAAATCCGCAACATAGTGAATTAGCGTAGTTACGTCCCTTAACCAGAGTGCAACCTTGACTGGTGTAAGGGTGCGAAGTATCGCTAGAGTAGGTCCACTTCGCTAGAAAATTTATGCCAGCACTCTTTAGTAAATCGGCGAAGTGGCAAAATGACGTCACACTGGCGAATTTCCGCTAGCGTTAGCCACTTCGCTCTATAGTAAATTTGCCTCTATGCGCTTTCAAGGGTGCTGGGTTTTGTTGTGTGGTCCATTAAAAATTGTATTATTTTAAAGATAAAAAATGATGATGATCAAATATCAAGGATAATGCTAAGTCTAATGCCTTATCTTTTAAACCAGGACTATGTAGTGGAAGTGATAATTAACAATATCATCTAATCTATCTCATATAAATAACATCTTAAAATCACAAAGTCCCTATGTTTTTAGCCCTTCGCTTAAAAGCATGATGCAAAAACTAAAATCTGCTGCCATTTCCTTTGCAGATTTGTGTAAGATTTGCAGTTGATACTGAGCAACTTTTCTCTGGTTTCAACAATGTTGATAGATTAAAAGCATCTTTCTTAGCTAGAAGGGTACTGAAAGATAAATGAGATATCTATGACTATATAAGCTGAACATTGTCAATCATGATTTCTCATCCACAAGATGCAAGGAAGGTCAGAGATCGCAACATACAATTTATAACCACCCGATGAAGGATTTCAAGTAGCTGGATGCAACATTCCAAATGCTTTACTCTGTTACCAGTGAGAAAAGTCCACAAAGTGGTATAGTAAATAATTTATTTTCTTCTAGGGAATACACATTAAATGAATAGTTTTACATTAGTGTCTGTGAAAGTTTCATTCTTATTGAGCCAGGACTAGTGGTACAATCTCATTTTAACTTTTTTTATTTTTACATTTGTATTAATTTAAGACATGTTTGTATTAAAGAAACCTTCCTTATATATCTGGGTCTGCAATCATGTCACTCCCTTCAAATAAAGTAAAGTCAGATATAGCATAGTATATAAAGTATATATACTTTTTTATTTTTACATTTGTATTGATTTAAGACATGTTTGTATTAAAGAAACCTTCCTTATATATCTGGGTCTGCAATCATGTCACTCCCTTCAAATAAAGTAAAGTCAGATATAGCATAGTATATAAAGTATATATACACACAAATTTTGCCTATTTTTTTTATTAAAAATTACATACTTCCAGTCAGAGAAACTGAAAGCAGTTTTTGTAGTTCATCCAAGTCACTGTGAGAGATGGGGAAAGTAGGTAAACCAGTCCACAGATAACCCATGTGTATAATTAAGCTATGTGTATCTCGAAGTATTTTAAAGGCAGAGCTTACAGGTCTTTCTACCCTAGGCCTGTAAGTTTTTTTATCTCTGTAAAAAATCCTATTTTATCACATTAGTCAAGCAAAATGAACTTTAATTACAGTATATCAATTATTTGAATCTTAATTCCTTTAGTCTGGTTTTTCAAAATTATAGCAAGCAGGCAGCAGACATTTTGTGGACACTGTTATTAAGACAAGCCTTGCATCATCTCAGAATCTTGTTTGTGCACCAGAATGGGGGACCCGATGTCCATCCCCATGCCCTGGCTACACAATTAAATGATGAAGAGAAAGGGGGAATGTGAAGAGAGCAGTGACATCTTAAGAAGTGCTGAATGGAAAGTGAAAGTAATTGCCTGCCCTGCCTCTATACCCAGGGCATAGAGGAGTGGCAGACAATATTTGATTGACAGCTGAGATTTTTAAATGAGCTTACAACAGCTATGAATGCTTTAATAAAACATAGAAATTGGATTTCATGTTTAATTTGAGAATTACTTTTATTATACAGAATTTTGTGTCTGGGTGACAGGTCCACTTTAAGATGTCTTGCCAGTATGGCAGTACGTATTGGACTGCCTTGCCAGCTATCCATCTTGTACTGTAACTCTCACAGGATTAGAAATGAGCACTAAAGGGTGCTATGCTTCTTACGTCTGGGACATTGGTAAATTGCCCCGTATGTCTTTTTAAATTTAAGAGGTACGTGTAAAATAGATTTACTTATTGAATAGCTTAATTCTGTATACATAGTCAAAAATCATGTACATTACCTATTTTTTTCATTATGATGTGTCCTCAAAAGGCAAAACAATCTTACTGATAAAAAAAGGCCCATCTATGGTAAAATGTGTACAGATCTATTTTCTAATGTGGGTGCACTAACTGTCATTCTGTTACACAGTTACTAAATATATCATAACCAGTCAATAGCATTACAGGTAGTAGTTGTTATTTACACTCTGCAGTGAAATTCAAATTCTTGGTATGCTAAATATGAGATGAGCTCTGGGATTACTTATATACATTATCAAAAAGCCGATGTGTCAAATACAATTGTCCTTTTCATAAGAGATTATTTTTTTCATGTTTCTAAATGGGAATGTGATGAATTATGTCTGGGATATTGAGGCATTTCAGAAAGTGAGTAAATAATTTATAGTGTTTGATTTCAGACATTTAAAGCAACCGTCGATCCACTTACTTGGAACAAATAAAAATCAGGCAAAGTATAGCAATAGTAGTATTTAATATTGGATTTCTATTGGCTTAAAATATACCACATAATACATTAATGAAAAGTAATTAATGAAAACAGAAAATACAATGCAAATAATAGGAAATGGCATATGAATGACAATGAATGTAAGATGGTGTGGAATAAAAATCATGTATCAAAAAGAATATAACCTAAGCATATAATTTAAGGCACCTGCTGTTAATGAACAGCGTGTAGGTGGATAGCTTGAAAGAATTATGAAAAACCAGTTAGGTTATGCCTTTTTTTCTAGGGAGTGAAAAAAATCTGTATACATGAAAATATGGAATCTTTTAAAAAGGGAAGTAGCTAGTACCCCTGACAAATGTGCATCCTTGAGATTCAAAATGGTTATTTTATAAGTAGATGGGCATTTTGTACCCTTGCTTTAAAATGGAACCCAACAAATATTTCAATACAACCTATCAATAAAATTGCTTATTGCAGACTCTCAGAATACCAACCTCCTATGAAAGCAATTAAAATCCTTTTGCAAACCCATTAAATATTTTCTGTAACTATTGGAAATTAAATTGTTATTCTGAAGGGAGAAATAGTAACTAGAATATATTACACATTCGACACAGGTAGCTGCAAATGTTACAGCACACTCAACATAAACATTGTGGAATGTGCAGTTTTTGCAGTTTGTTGACAGTAATTAAGCAGGCTATTTAGACACACTCATTTAAGTAGAGCAAACGAAGAAACAGAAATATTAAAACTGTAAATTAATAAGTATGCACTGACATTGAATACCAAATATTAGGAAACATATAAGGGTTATCATCCTTGTCGTTTTTCTTCAGGCAGCTGTCCAAGTCTTCTCTGTTGAATCTGCTGATGATTTATTGGATGTCCTCTTTATTTAATTTTATTTTTTTTTAGAGGTCACCATCTGCTAGGTCTCCCTTTGGGAACATCTATTTGGATGCTATGGGAATCTTTGTATTGAAGTTGTTATACACAAAATCTACGTTTTTATTTTTTTTTATTTGTTTAGATGTTTTTTGCTTATTGATTATTTGCTTGCCTTTGTTCACCATGTTCTTAGAAGGGATAAATACAATTCCTCAACCATGAATATCTTTGTTTTACTGCTTGCAGGATATGTTGATACCAGTGATGGATTAGTATTGATATACTATGTGTATATACACACATTATAAATATAAGTGGGAATTTGGGAAATTTGCTCAAAACTGGTATTGTACAGTTAAGGCAGACACGACTTAGGGATGCCAAACTGCAGTATCAACAAGATTTTCTCTGCTCTATATTATCAGCAAAGCATGTTACAAAGAAAATTGCGTATTAAACAAAAGTCCAATTTATAAAATCATCAATCTAACAGAAAAAGGACCCTCATTCTGTGATTCTAAATAGGTATTCCTCCTTTCCAAACACTGAAAGACACAGTACCTTAGAACCTTAGCTCTACAGCAGCTCTTCAGAGAGACACATTCTCTCTAGTCAGCCTATACACAGACTGAAAAAAGAGACACCCCCCTTAAAATGAGTATAAGTAGAGAACTCATAAATGAGGACAGGCCAGCAAAACAGCTGTTTTGTAATCAAAACAATCCCTCTCCTTTGCTTCCTATATGTGCCTGTATGATATCCACCTACTTAGACTATAGTAAATGCAGGTAAAGTTGCTGTACCGTGTTAGCCAGTAAAAATGTTACAGGGCAACCCTTTTGAAATAAAAAAATAATAAAAGTGGTATAAAGGTGATACCTTTATTGGTTAACTAATATAATCATAGCAAGCTTTCAGAACATCTTAGTTCCTTATTCAAGCTGATTCCGATGAAGCTGTGGTGTTCTCTGGTATATATTCAATATTCAGCTCATAGGTCAAATGACCAACAAAAAGGAATATTAATCTATGTGTAAGGTGTCAAAGTCCTTTTGGAGGGAATCTGCAAGAGACAAGCAGACAAGGTACAAGATAATGTGGGTCAAAGAGGCCGAGTGTAAATTAGGGCTGACTTTTTGGAGTGTAGAATCAAAGGAACTTCAAATGATCTCTTAGTCCATATCCAGACATGTTGGCATTTTTGACCTGGTGCAGTCCTTTCTTAGTCCACATAATTAGCCATAAATCCAAGGCTTTCTAAAACCTTTCTACCACTTTTGTTATTTTTTTTTTTTTATTTCAAAAGGGTTGCCCTGTAACAGACTGTAGTAAAGGGAGTTCTTTCCTATTGTGCCTCTTACCACATAGCAAGTCATTTCTCTATAGTTAGATATAGTACATAGATATAGATATAGATATAGATATAGATATAGATATAGATATATTAAAATGCTTGTCATGCTAGTTTGTGCTTTTCTATATTATGAAATTGTACAGTGATCCATATCCTCAAAGCACTAGATAAAATGTTATACAAGCTTACATATACAGTATACACATGTCCAGTTGCAATTACATAACTTTGAGTAATATCTAGTTTGTTATCCATGTTTTTAATGTTGAACCATAGTTTTTACAACACAAGAATTCCCTTCGTCACTCAAACATAAATCATGCACTTGGATTCACCAAAAAAAGTGCATATTTTGACCTGGGCAATAACCAATGACAACTGTTCAAAGTTCTGCTTTCACCTGCTGCTGGCTGACTAGTTGTTATTTGGTTGCGATTGTTTATTGTTATTAACCACATGCAGAGTTGACCAGTGTTTGTAAATTAGCCTGAAAAACATTAAACATTAAGCCCAGGTGCATCAGTCTCCCACTCTCCTAGTTGAATTAGCAATTATCCAAAGCTTCCACAGTGGCCTCATTTCTACAGTATAACACCAAAATTCATTTCTCATTTCTATGACACCAATGCTTTTGTATTGATATACATGTATATCTCCAAAATGAATATAAACTTTACATTGAAAATCTATTCATGTGGAAACCCTGCCTAAAAAACTACTGGAATTATGTAAATATAAGATGCAATGTTTGCAACATTATAGGAAGCAATTAGCTAGTAGCATTTACATTTAATCTGGTGCTATGGTTGTGTGCTCCTAAGCAAACAATGTGCCTTTTACTACATGTGGGAGCAGGTATAAGACTTTAAGCACACAAAGTGTGGCATGTGATGCCAGTACTGTAGGGTGCAGGTGAAATTTGTAAATGTCTACATTTACATTCATGTCATAATTATAAACAGTATATCTGATCCATGTACACTAAATTATGCAGTGGTAATACATGTCCAGTTATCTTTATATTGCTGGTTTAATTAACATACTTGTCTCTTTGTGGTCCAGGTATATTTATTGTGGAGCTATGTGCCCTTTTTAGAAACACAATAAATCATGCCTAATGCTTTGTCTTATTAACCTTTAGATAGACATTTGCAAGTTATTTGCATAGAACAGTACTCCAGTTTATGTGCGCTGAAAGCAATTTGTCTGAAGGGGTGAATTAAATTAATTGTATGAATTAGTCCATTATAATTTATAATTTACTTAACAACACTCTCCAACATCATGGTTTGGAATCTATGTAATTTACATATTGCTGTAATTTTTTTTCTTTACTTCAGGACTAGAAATGCATTTAAACAAATAGTACTTATGTAAGTAGAAACAAGTATGTCTGTAGAATAGAAAATACACTGTAAGCAATACAAGCATCATTTGAATATGTTGCTTGCAGACTTCAAGTAATCAGATTACTTAGCATTGTTTTCCCTTCGCTAAATTAGGTCTAATTCAGTGTAATGGTGAACTCGCTGCAGAGATATAACCACTGAAAGGTTCAGAATTGGCAACAGAGCATTAAATAAGAAGTCACTCAAACAGAGTAGGATTTGCCCACAGAGTGCAATTTGTCAGTTGGATTTGCTCGTGTTTATCCCTACTTTTAAATAGGTAACTGTAAAGTCTGCAGTTGGGGGTATTCAAGTTAATGTACCTTAACTATTTTTCTATGGCTATATGCAGTATTTTCATACTGTAAATACTTAAGGATAATAAAGTCCTTGCCAGCGCAATTCATTACAAACTGTTCATGCTATAAAATTAACAGGAATGGAGAAAGAACCCCATCCTTTTCTATGTTTTTATCCCTATCATCTTAAATTCACTGTATTTTAACTATACAGATAAATTTAGTATTTATATTAGATACAAATGACAAGTGCAACTTTTAACTTTTGTTGAGGTGTTTATTACTAGTCATTCCTTGACTAGTAATAAGGATTTCTTTCCAGGATTTCTTTTCCTAATATAACTTGTGTATTTCACTGTTGTCTTTAACTGACATCTAGTTTGACCAACAACATATTTGCAACATGCACATTCTGTCACGTAATTGTTAGCTGTCATAGAAGTGAAATACCATCTCAGTGCAATTTTGGTTCTTGTCTTTAGATGGATGACCTTTATCTTATTGTAGAAAAAACTTGATAATTTAAAATGATGGCTTCACCTCTGGTTACAAACGTAATAGGAATTTGAAAGAATTACTTACACAAACAGATCCGGTCAACAAGTATACCAGTGATTCTAGAACCCTGATGATTAAACCAGGAGTATTTAAATGTGGTAATTGTACTATGTGCAGTACACCCATAGCCGGAAGCCAATTTTTTCACCCATATATGGGCAAAGAGTACAAAGTAAAATGCAGATTAACATGCACTAAAAACGTAGTATACATTATAAAATGCCCGTGTGGGCTATTATACTTGCAGACAATTGAAGGAACGCATTAGTATGCATCGATCATCAATCAGGGCAGCTCTGGAATCAAAGCCTAAAAAGGATACTAAAAAACAGGACATATCCAAGCAACCGGTGGCACAACATTGGCTGCAAGCCAAACACCCCATTGCATCCTTCAAATGCATGCCTATTGACTATATACCTACACCGCCAAAAAGGGGGGATGTGGACCGTCTTTTGCTTCAGAGGGAGGCCTTTTGGACTCACGAACTGGACAGTGTGAATCCCAAAGGGTTAAATACTTAGCCGCAATATAGTAGCTTTTTACCATTAAGATGAGACAACAGTAACCATTTGTGAGGTCTCACAGGCAACACAATTGCTAACTTACATTTTAGATTGTAGGCCCCATAGAGATATACTTATTGTTATATATGGGCCACAATGTTATTATAAATTCTATTACTAGCTTGCATGATGGGCACTTTTTTCTCATGTTTTTAGATTTTTTATGCAATAATGATATATGCACTTATACACTTTTTAATAGAAAAATTGTTTTAGAAAAATTATTTATATGCACTTTAAATATTGCATATATTATGCACTTTTCACTTAAGATATGCAAAACAAGAATTGTGTCACTTCCTGTATGAATTAATGAGAGGTGGGGCATATATTTGGTGAATTGTTTGGCACATGTTTTACTTTGAGAAAGGTGTGTGTGTGTGTATATATAACAAACAAGGGAAAATTGTGCTCACCACTATTTTTTAAAACCATTAGGCCGGGGTGCAATGAGGCTGTGACCACAAACATCCTGGCCCCTCTGCCGCCTGAGGCAGAAGCAGTTGCTGCTGCCCCCCCCTCCCAGAAATTTGCTCTTATAGTACCAGGAGCAGCATTTTTGCTGCCCCTGGTACCTAGTGGGGCGTTGCCGCCTGAGGCGACAGCCTCAACTCGCCTCATTGGTGAAGCACCCCTGACCACAAAATACATAAAGTCACATACAAGAGTCCTCCGCACTTAACCCATTATTAATATATTTAAGACAGAGACATTTTGTGCATACTGCTACTGAAAAATGCCTTACCCTTTAAACAAAACAGGGATTGTTTGTTCATATATTGCAATATATTTAAGCTGGCCAACTACGTCAAAGTCATCCCATATCTGGCCAGTCCTATGCTCAGTTTTATCTGATTCATTAAGAATTCTATCGCTTCATTATACATTTTACAAAGGGACTAGGTTTTACCTGCAACTTACTAGCTGCTTTCAAAGTAAAACTCCCAAACTTGGCTGCCCTTTTATTAGACACCAGTGGGATCACCTGACTATAGCTGGGAAGGGTGGGAGCTACAACATGGAGCTGGTCACTGCTCCTGTATAAACTATAACAAACAAGGGAAAGTTGTGCTCACCACTATTTTTTAAAACCATTAGGCGGGGGTGCAATGAGGGTGTGACCACAAAATATATATAGTCAAATACAAAAGTGTTAAATCCATTTAGAAGGATTTCAGAACTTTAGCCAAAGGGAGGAGTGTTTTTTCTGCATGCAGGGTGTTTTATTGTCTATGAGTGGAATCATTGTCATGTATAAATTTCTTTTTACTTGCACGATCGGATCTGTGTGTCTGTGGCCACCTTTACCTACGCATGTGGCCTCTAGGGCCTCCAAAATCAAGATACCCCATATTATCAATCATCCTCTGTTCTAGCTTCTGCAAAAGCAACACATTTATTGCATTTCATGTAGGGTAAAAATACAAAAAGGTATGCTAACGACAAAAAGCCATATACAGATGAAGCCACTTGGATTTGTGAGTTAAATGCGTCATGACTCAGGGGTAATTGAAGAAACTGTGTTATCTTAAGTCATCTTAACTCATTTAATGCATTTAACCTTTTCATTAGCATACCAAAGATCCATTGTTCACAATGGTGAATGCTTTAATTAGATGGGATGTTGTGACGCAGTTTTCTGTGTTTAATGAGATAAATGGGATATCTGTGTTTAGTTATTCTGTGTCAAACAGACAAACCAAAGTGGCTGCATCTGTAGTACACATTCCCCCCAATCCAAATTGGGTAACCATGTCTTTCTACTACATTGTTCCAAACCGCAAAGCTCTCCTAAATTTGGAGCTTTGAATGGAATTTCTAAAAAAAAAAATCACCTCAGATCTTCCACTTTGCTGCATCTTATAACCCACATATGATTCGATACCTAAATAAATCACTCTAAATTTGAAGGCCAGGGGTCCAGTGAACAGTTTGTTACCCAAAGTGTATACTGTAGGTTTACCTAATAATTTTTTTTAAGTCCAACAATTGTAGATATCGCACCTCCTCTCCATTTTTAAAGCACGTTGAATTTTTCATAAAGCTATGAAAAACTGCTAATTTTCTTTAAGTCATTTTTTTTCTAGCTCATCTCCCTATTTTTTACCAATTGCAACAGAGAAGCGAAGCTTTCCAGCATGATTTTAATCTACATATTATTGCAATAACTCATCACAAATGCTTAAACATCAAAGTATTTTATATAAAATTTCAACATATTGTATGCACTGCTGCATCATCAGAAGAAAAGGCAATGCTTACTCTAAACAGAGAACAATAATTAATGTTTCTGTCAGAAAAGGTTTTTGGCTTACATTGCAAAGTGAAGTGAAGGACATGTGCCAAACCCATTTATCAAAATAGAAATAAATAAAAAAAATATTAGTAGCACTGCGCTGAAAGTCTTATGAAAAATGTTGAATTATTATTTGTTACTGGAAGTCATAAAAAATGTTAAAATACTTCATAAAACCATGAAATACATTGCAGTGTCAGCACTCTTAACAAAGCTGCTGCTAAAAAGTGATTTTGAACTGATGATACCCGTTTATATTCTACCAGTAGAAAAAAAGTTCCACACATAAAAAATTAAAGAATCTTTATTATGCATATACTAACATTGATCAAGAACAAAAGAATGGCAGCTGTGTTTTTATTTAATGGTAAGGGAAAAAATTATATATATATATCAACAAAGAAGTATTTGTTGATCAGAAGGAATTCAAAGTAGAGGCCAAGAAATTATATTGGCGGTTTAAAGAAAGAGGCTATAGCCACAACCAGGGCTAATCCTATCAAATGTGGGGCCCAATTGGGACCAGTTGGCGGGGCCCCTAGACAAAGTGTTGCTGGCTACTGACACAGCAAATATTTAGGAAAATAAGGGCATACAGGCACAAAATAGAAAGGAAAGGGGCAGTGCGGGGCCCCCCAGAGGTGCCAGCCCTCCAATTGGTCCAATTGGCCTAAGGCCACAACTCCCTCAAGAAGGCTTATAAAAGATCACTAGCAATTGATACAAATTCTCTCCTCATTGGAAAGGATAAATCACCACAGCAGAAAAAGACAAATTCTAACACTATTAGGCTCATTGGCGACTATAGCAAAGAACATAAGGAGATAGCAAACATAATAGATAAACATTGGCATATACTTCAACCATAATAAATTAAATAAAATTCTAGGTGACAAACCTCTTATAACCTTTAAGTAGGAACCTACGTGATTGACTCACACAAAGCCATTACACAAACCCCACAATAGGCATGTGGCTTACCAACAAAATGAAAGGTTGTTATGAATGTGGCGACTGTGTAGCATGACCATTCATTTTAAAAACTGAAATGATTATTAGGAGGATAGAGTGCAAAACACAGGGAGTTATATATATCATACAATGTAACTGTGGTATGATCTACTGTATGTGAGAAAAACCAAGAGAGAATTTTGGCGCAGAATTATGGAACATGTGGGGGACATGATACATAATAGGAATACATCGGTGGCCAATCACATAAATGAGATGCACAAAGGTAACACCAACATGATGAAATTTATGGGGATTGAGAAAATCAATAACACCAAAAGAGTAGGCGATCAAGACAGAAAACTTTTACAGAAGGAGGCAGAGTGTATCTACACAATGAATAGCAAGGCACTCTGTGTGTTAAATTAAGGGTTTATGTTCACATCGTTCCTTTAAATATCTAAGTCACTAATCATAGCCATTGTGTAAATTTAAGATCTTGGAAAAACATGTTTTTTCCCAAATCAGTTAATCATGCTGCTCTAGCAGGATTCTGCACTGAAATCCATTTCTCAAAAGAGCAAACCGATTTTTTTTATACTCCATTTTGAAATCCGACATGTGGCTAGATATTTTGTCAGTTTCCCAGCAGACCCAGTCATGTGCCTGCACTTTAGGATGGAATTACTTTCTGGCAGGCAGTAATTTCTACAGTTGTGTAACTACCGGGGGAGCAGGGGGTGCGATTGGGCCAGGGCTCGCACCCCCTCAGAGCCCCCCGGCAGCTCACGTGCCACAGGCGAATGGAGGGGGCGGGGTGCCCGGCTGCGTGTCCCGCACCAGGGCCCGTCCCCTCTAGTTACGTAACTGTATTTCTCCTACTTAATTTAACTGAATCAGTCTCAGTGGGACTTGGCTTTTACTATTAAGTGCCGTTCTTAGATCTTCCAGGGAGCTGTTATCTTGTGTTAGGGAGCTGCTATCTCATTACCTTCCCATTGTGTTGTTAGGCTGCTGGGGAGGGGAGAAAGGGAGGGGGTGATATCACTCCAACTTGCAGTACAGCAGTAAAGAGTGACTGAAGTTTATCAGAGCACAAGTCACATGACTGGAGGCAGGTCGGAAATTGACAATATGTCTAGCCCCATGTCAGATTTCAAAATTGAATATAACAAAATCTGTTTGCTCTTTTGAAAAATGGATTTCAGTGCAGAATTCTGCTGGAGCAGCACTATTAACTGATGCATTTTGAAAAAAAACATGTTTCCCATGATAGTATCCCTTTAACCATATGAGATCAATCAAGATTGATATGCTCAAATATATTCACTTTAAAGGGCACATTTACTATTGGTTGAATATCGAGGGTTAATTAACCCTCGATATTCGACCCTCGAAGTTAAATCCTTCGACTTCGAATATCGAAGTCGAAGGATTTAGTGCAATTCCTTTGATCGAACGATCAAAGGAAAAATTGATCGAACGATTAAATCCTTCGGATCGAACGATTCGAATGATTTTAATCCATCGATCAAACGATTTTTCTTCCCAAATTGCCTAGAAAGCCTATGGGGACCTTCCCCAGAGGCTAACATTGGTGCTCGGTAGGTTTTAGGTGGCGAAGTAGGTGGTCAAAGTTTTTTTAAAGAGACAGTACTTCGACTATCGAATGGTTGAACAGTTGAATAGTCGAACAATTTTTAGTTTGAATCGTTTGTTTCGTAGTCGAAGGTCGAAGTAGCCAATTCAATGGTCAAAGTAGCCAAAAAATACTTCAAAATTCAAAGTATTTATCCTTCTAATCCTTCACTCGAGCTAAGTAAATGTGCCCATAAGTATCAAATTACTACTGACAGAGTATTTTTATCATTCTTTGCCCATATTACTTATTCTGAAATAGCCTATCATCAGGCAATAGCGATTCTATGTACATGGTTTAGAATGAGCAAGGCAGGGCTGCGCATGCGCATAGCAGGTAAGGGCCGCAACTATGGGCAAAGGGAAATGACGTGGTCCGGACACGGATCAAATCTATTATGGTGCAACCGGAAGTGATGCACAAGAGATGTGTCTGTGGATCACATGCTGCCGGATGCCTATTTCAGCCTCACGGAGACTCGCAACCAGCACCTATGCCCCTGATGAAGCCGTAGTGATGGCAAAACATGTAGAGCAGCATAGGGGGACAAGGGGGAAGTAGATCCCATCCATTCCCAATGTAGACAGGTAGAATTGTCCAAATCAGAATCGGAGGAAAAGAAGGGAGGGGGCATACCTAGCTCTAACTTTATATGACTTGAACTCAACAGTAGTCGGCTGCTAGACATATACAGTAAGTTACATTGTATTCTCATCTTCCCCCTATTTGTGGTTTTTATTCTATGTGTTTTTAAGGCAAAAGTCCTGCACTGCATGAAATTGTTAATAGCAGGGAGTCTGTGCATATTTGTGGTCTGTTGTGTGGGCGTTGCCCAATTTGCCATCCATGTTAACTGAGTGAATTAAAGGTGAAGTTTTAAATGTCAGTTTTGACTTAGCTACATTTCTGTTGTCCACCTGAACTGATTTGCTTGAGGGTGAGGTAGTGAACCTTGAATTATCAGGAGTCACAACCTATAGTGCCTCATTTGTGTGCTGTATTGTATTTATTAAATTACAAATCTGTGGGTGGATACAACAATTGTGATTTAGTTGGTCAATTCAAAAGTGATAGTTGAAATTTAACAGATAAAACTGCAAAAAGTCGCCAGAAAAAACTTGGCGAGTAAAAGCTGACTAGGTTGTATAGAAAACAATGGAAATATTAACGTACTTCATTTTTAAAATTTATTTTCTCAGTTTATTAAACTATTCAATATTTTCAGCCTCACTGGAAATAAATGGGACAATGAGATTCTTGCTTGCTATTTTTAGTGTTTATTTCTTAAATAAGTTAGTATTCAAGAATTTTCTTGTCTGCATTCTTTTTCTGCATCTGTATTTTTTTTCACAAACTCGTATTTTGATAAATCTGCCCCTTAATGTTAAAATTTTTAGGAGAGTTAAAGTATGCTAATTTAAAAAGAAAAGATCCTTTATCCAGAAAACCCCAAGTCCCAAGCATTCCTGATAATAAATCCATTACCTGTTGCAGTCATGGTTTTTCTATGCTTAGATATTTTCCTTCAAACTCTTCAACCTGCACTGTTCAAAACACTTTTGGGCTATACCCTCAGCATTCTTTAGGATAGTAATTGATAAGTAAAGAGGCATATCAAATTCTACAGGACCTGATAATTAGATTCAAAAATCTGGCAAATGTTTGTTACTTCTTAACTGGTACAAAAGCACCACCATTGTTTTGTATTATGTTTTCGGTTTCATCCCCATTTTGAAAAGTGACAGAAGTCCAGAACTTTTATGCATGAATAGTCTCTTAAGATTAAACAGTAGCTGGCCTTTGATTAAAAATTTTATTGAATCTCTAGAGCAGAATTTCGTTAATCTTAACTCAGAGTATTTTTTTAATAATTCAACCCAATATGAGATTTTAATAATAGTGTTTCAAATGACTTTAGGGCACCTAATTTTCCTTATGCAGAACAGTACATCTGTCCTTGGTCTCCTGTAGCAAGGTTATTGGAGATCATATAAAACCACTGGCCTTCATGAAATCACAAATAAAAATTAAGAGTTTTGGCACACAGATAAGATACTGTGATTTTCAGTATGATCATTTTTAAAAAAATTCTACTTTTTAAATGTATTTTCCAAAATACTTTGTGAGTTATTCATAACATTGAATTATTGCATTGGTGCAGGTCTCTGCACTCTGCTTCAGAACACATAAGCCTGTGCCCATCCTATAAATACACCACTACCTGTATTAGGCAACTCTATATGCAGAAGAGGTTGGTAGGGAAGGTGTGGGTGCATCATTCAAAAAGGCAAGCAATGGAACCCTGTACTTAGTGCCTGCCATATAGCTGGCTATAAGCATAGGGCTGTCCATACCTGCTGACAATGTACTCTGCACCTTGAATCTTCAAATACCCTTGATGAATGGATTAAAAAAATGTAAATGCTCTTCTTCAACCAAATAGCCAGTGGACACAGATATACTTTGCAGGAAAAATAGGCAAAGAACTGAACTCTATAAGAGCAAGCAATGCAAAATGGCATGGATGGGCAATATGCAAGAATTTAGGAACCTTTTAGGACAAAGCTTATCTCCTAAATCAATTACACATTTTTCCATAGAGCCAGATGCAATTCAACATATTTTACTGAAAACTGTATTTAAATCTATAGTAAAAAAACTGACCAAAATAAAATGTTCTCATTGATTAGACTTTGGCCCTATATTTTATATTGGTGATAATGCGATACAATACATTGTAATACATTTAACATTTTTTATTTAAAAAACATTGTGTGATGCATGGAGGTATACCTGGGTGCATGAAGCATCATGGCACTAATTCTAACAATGTATAATATTTACAATAATATACCCATCTATGTTTGAGTGGTCCTTAAAATTTCTACATACAGTATGCTAAGGTGTTTTGATTGAGGCCATAACTAAGCATTGAAGTTCAGCATGCAGCCTGGGTCTACCAATGTTTTAAGTAAATGTACATTTTTAGGAAAATTGTGTTATTTGTTCTGCTTAAATCTATATTTGGATATATTTGGATATTTGGAGGAGCAGGGTCTCTCTTTGGTGAGATTGAGAGAATTGTGGCAGCATCGTTTAACATGGTTAGTCATTACATTTATACTGTGTAATGTTTGTTTCACTTAATGTATAACAGATTTTACTGTGTAATATAAATGGACATTTAAGGAAGGGGCCTTCTTTGTTTTAACCATATATTATGCAGCCATCTACTTAAGTATGCACATTTGATGAAAAATAAATAGTTTTAAATGTTGCCATTTCATCTACTCTATCGTAGATTATTGCATGAAAATCAGTAAACCATTATGCTAATATTCGGTTTATGCATAGCTGATACTTAATTATGAACTGAGAGACCATTTATGATTACAGAACGATGGTGACTTGGTTATGCATCATTTTTATTTCCTTGCTTAGAAGACTCTGATAGAGATAACCCCCTCACTTTACAATGTAGTAATGAAAAAAATACAAAAGGTATATTACATTGTTATCCACAATAAATTGCTGTGATATTTAGAAGGAAAAATGTTGCATGGAAGCTCTTCTTTTAATACCAAGTACAAGTAGAGGGCAAGAGGAAATGAAAATTAATGCAAGTAAAATTGCTTTCTTCAATTTATATGAACTGAGGTTTTTCCTATATGCATTCCAGTGCATTTAGTGTACTATTATTAGTCATAATAATTTATTCTATTTTGTGTTATTTGACATTTAAGCACAATTTACTTCTAATACTGAAAGCAATTAAGCATCCAATTATTATGAAGGTGTTGCTCATTTCCCTAAAGTGTAAAAGAAAATTCTTCATAAAGAATTACATTTATTTGGAATGTAAATCATGGGGGTGTAATAATGAGCTGAATAGATGCTGGTCTCTGCCCTGATCCATGTTAAGGTGGCACTTTGGTGGCAATATGGAGAAACACCACAAAACGTCGACCTTAGCGCTCACACTAATCCTCAAAGCAGCCAAAGCTCAATGTTCATTTTTCTCCACAAATTACACTACTCACAAACAGAGAGTAATGATACTGCCTCCACAGTTTAGATCTAAATGTCATATTAGTTGTCCTCCGAACAAGTGCCAAGGCTAAAGGTATTCAAAAGTCATATAAAGCAGCAAATTTGGTGGAAATCAAGGGGAAGTGCAAAGGTAACTAAAATCCAAACTGGAAACCACTGAAGCAATGCACACCAAAATCATACAACAGGTAGAGGCCACAAAAGATGTATATATAACTTCTCCATATACATATGGAGGATCTAGATAACAGAGGGAGATTTAACACTCTGGGGCCGATTCACTAAATTCGAGTGAATGATTCGAAGTAAAAAAACTTCGAATTTCGAAGTGTTTTTTGGGCTACTTCGACCATCGAATGGGCTACTTCGACCTTCGACTACGACTATCGAAGGATTCGAACTAAAAATCGTTTGAATATTCGACCATTCGATAGTCGAAGTACTGTCTCTTTAAAAAAAAAATTCGACCCCTAGTTCGGCAGATAAAAGCTACCGAAGTCAATGTTAGCCTATGGGGAAGGTCCCCATAGGCTTGCCTAAGTTTTTTTGATCGAAGGATATTCCTTCGATCGTTGGATTAAAATCCTTCGAATCGTTCGAATCGAAGGATTTAATCGTTCGATCGAATGAATAATCCTTCGATCGTTCGATCAAATTTTCTGCGCTAAATCCTTCGACTTCGATATTCGAAGTCGAAGGATTTAAATTCCTAGTCGAATATCGAGGGTTAATTAACCCTCGATATTCGACCCATAGTAAATCTGCCCCTCTCAGTCTGTAGTATTCTAGAATTTGTTCAGCCCATGTACCTGCAAAATACCGTACACTCTTTATTCAGTACTGTGTTAGAGAACTAAGTGAACTCTCTACTAGAACTAGATAGGGCACATCAGTCTCTAGATGCCTCTGGCACCCCTTGTTGTCTGTGCTGTAATATGGAGGTAGTGGGAGATTATGGCATTCACAAAGCATTTATTTCTATATGGATATCTTTAAGTCAAAGAAACCAGTCACAAACAGTGTAGCCAATGCCTTGTCCAAGTCAGCGGCACTAGCCTCACACTGAACCAAGGATCATACCATGACTTCTGAACTCCCTCATCACCCCACCCCTGCTGCACACATGTGTGTCACGGCCGGCACCCAATACCAGAACAGGTGCCAAGTACCCTGGTCTCGGCTCGGCTTCACCAGTAGTATGACCACCGTTGGGCTTCGGGAGGAGCCCTCAGCTTACGTGGGTGCCACCTGGACTTAACGAGGGGTACAAGGTGAGATGTTCTGGCTAGCAGAGGGGCACGGCAGATAGATAGTATTTTAGGCCGAAGGTCATGGTACAAATGGAGCAGGCAAGAGAATCGTCAGACAGGCAGGGTCGAGGCAGGCAGATATCAAGAATCGTCAGGCAGGCAAGGGTCAAACCGGGTAATCAAACAGAAGGGGTCAGGCAGAAAGAGTAGTCGAGATGCAGGCAAAGGTCAGGATTCGGATATCAGAATAGTCAGGAACAGGCAGGGATCAAAACTGGAATAGCAGATACAAAATACACAGGAACAGACAGCACAAGGCTTCAGGAACCACCAGAATCAAGATTCTATCCCGGGCACTGGCTGGGGGTTAGAATGGCTTTATATACATTCGAAATTGGCGCCAAAACTAGCGTCAATACGCGCTGGCGCAATCACGCCAGCGCGCCTGTACCTTTAAGAGGCGCGCAGGCGCGCTGCCCGCGCCCTAGAAGAATCAAGATGGCGCCGGACCAGGAGCGCGGTGGCGTGGCGACCATCCACGCCGCCGCACACCAGGTAATTTTATTACATTGTGCAAACGCACAGACAATTGGGGGAGCAGGTCTGGGCCAACAGGGGCCCATGAGGGCTGGAGCACACAAACCTCAACCCACTTGGATCCCTATTATGGTGTTGTAAAAAATGTTTGGAAACACTATGGGTTTTTAGATCATTTCTAGTATTCTTGATGTGTTCTCTGATTCTGAGTTTTCGTTTTCTTGTGGTCATACCCACATGGGCATTCTGTGCATACAGCATTGACACTATTGCAAGTAATAAACTCAATTTGCATACCATTTGTCTGATCTGTTTTAAAGTTACTAATTGTTTTCAGTTGATTCTTTTCCATTTTACATGTTACACAATTTTTACATTTAACAAACCTTTTAGCGTTTTCTAATCATGGGGGTTTGTTGCTCTCTCTTTGTAAATAACTTGGTGCTAAATTTGTTGTAGGGTGTGTGGGTGAGAAAATATGATTAGAAGGTTTCTATCAAATAATATCTTTTAAATCTTTAATCCATCCCATATGCCAGTCTTTCTATAATATTGGCTATTTTATATCTTCTTGTAATATTTGTAATAAATGGCATTTTGTCCCTCCTTCTTTTCCTTTTTCACCAATATTTCTGACCTTTCAAACCTATTCACCCTCTGTCTCACTCTCTTCACCACCTCCATATCATTTCAAATGATATTTGAGTTTTGAATGTCACTATTACTCTGGTAATCCTCCAAACTGGAGCAGGTTCTCTTAATTCTGGCAAACTGTTTCATAGGTAAATTATTCAGCCATCTCCTATGATGTCCACTATCATGAGGGATAAAGTTGTTACTATTAGTGATGAACAAAATTTTTCATCAGGTTTTCGTTGCGAAAAAGATGCCCATAGACAATGGGTAAAAAAAATTGTCACCCATAGACTTCACTGTTTTGCTGAAGCAAAACAGGTCAGATTCGCCCATCAATAGTTACAATCTGTTTCTTTCTTAAAAAGGTGGGACTTAAGTCATTAAACTTGTCTCCTAGTTGTAGAATGGGTGCAATGAATAGACTGTCCCAATATCTCATATCCCTGTAGAAGTATCCCCTGATAATTATTGATACTCCTTATGGAATGAGTATCGAGGTCATAGGTAGTACAAAAGCAAACCCCAGACTGTACTACCTATAGCTGCGATACTCACTCCATTAGGAGGAGTATCAATAAATATTGGGGGATACTTCTACAGGACCCTGTACTTGCTAAGATCCTTGATAAAAAAAACTCTCCTTTGTGTATAAGAGAGGAAAGAATTTGGCATCCTATATTTCTAGAAGTTTATTCACTACCAAGGGACAGAGTGATAGTAAGCCTTGGTTGAAATTTAAGGGTGTATATAAATGTGGGCGTACAAGGTGCAAATCCTGTTCTTGGATAAAAGTATCCAACCAGTTCCGAAGCTCAGTGGTAGGGACCATATATAACATCAAGCAATATTTTAATTATATGTCGAAAGGAGTGATCTATTTGGCGACATGCAAATGCGGGGCCCAATATGTAGGTAAAACCATTAGAATGGCGAGTACCCGCATCCTAGAACATATGTCAGTTATTGACCGTACAGATACCAAGTCAGCCATAGCAAAACATCTACTTGAAAAACACCAGGGGGTGGAATGTATGTCTTTTCAAATTATAGATAAACCCCCTAGAGATGTGAGGAAGGGGGATTTGGATCAGAAACTACTGAGGCTTGAGGCGTATTGGATATACTTTTTAAAGACCACAGAGAACTATGGGGGACTTAATAGAGAGTGGAAGTTATCTTGCTTTTGCAACTGATGCATTTCTATGTATTTATCTGTGTACCATAGTATATGATATAGATTGTGTATTTTAATGATGTAAGTTATTTGTCTATTTTTGTGATTCAGTACATGGTTAGTCAGATTTACTTCAGATTTTATAACTGTTATATTTGTAATGGAATCTACCTCTGGTCTTCAAGATGGCGTCCAAGATGGTGTCCAAGATGGTGACCGCCTGCTTCACCACATGGCTCCTGCTGGGCACAGGTCTATGACCTCACCTTGTTCCCACTCCAGGATTGGTCGTCGGCGATGGAACGGATGCCGGCGTCAGAATCGGGCGCTGGCGTCGAGACGTCAGCGTGAGGACGCTGGCGTCTGCGTCTGATGCAGCGCGTCAAAATTTGGCGCCAACCCAGAGACTATTTAAACTCCCCCTGCCAGTCCTTGCCCAACTATAGGTTCCTGCTACAGAGTTCCTGGGTGTTATTGTCTATATTGATTCATGTGTACCGATTTCTGCCTGTTCTTCGATTTTGCTTGTCTTCTGCCTGGTCTGACCTATTTGCCTGTATTTTGACGATTCTTTGGATAAACCCTCTTGTACCTCGAACCTGGTCTGGTCTCCTCTTTGGTCTACACTATTACTGTGCCTTCGGGCCCGTTACAGTATAGTTGGGCCATGGACCCTTTGGAGGAGACTCCAGCTCCACCTGATGTCGGTGGCGCTATCCGCGGTTTGGCTTCCCGCATGCAGTCATACGAAGCCCAGCAGTCGCACTTCGGTCAGGCTCTTGAAGCTATTCTGGACAAGTTGTCGGCATTGTCACCTGTGGCCCCGGTCCCTGTGGCCGTTCCTGCAAGCCCACTTCAGCCTTCGGAACCTCGCATTCCTGCGCCTCCCCTCAGCGGCGATCCTGATGCATGCAGAGGTTTCATCAACCAGTGCGAGATCCAGTTCGCCCTGCTGCCAGGTCAGTTTGTATCCGAACGAGCTAAAGTGGGGTACATGATTACTTGCCTGCAGGGGAAGGCTTTGGAGTGGGCATCACCTCTGTGGGAGAAGAGGGACCCTTTGATTGACAACGCCACTGCCTTCATCCGTGAACTTCGGGTTGTCTTTGATGCCCCTGGCCGAGCTACGGCATCCTCTGCTCGCCTGTTCCAGATCCAGCAAGGCACTCGCTCTGTTCCAGAGTACGCTATTGAGTTCCGCACCCTAGTAGCGGAGACCACCTGGAACAATGATGGGTACCATGCCGCCTTCTACAACGGCCTAGCCATGCGGATTAAAAACTACTTGGTCTCCCGGGAAATTCCTTCTCGGTGGGAGGATCTGGTGGCGCTGGCTATAAAGGTTGACACCCGACAGAGGGAATTTCAACTCAAGCTCGACAGAGAGCGTTCGAAGAAGTATCCCCGGTTCCAATCCACCCTGGCTCCTCGCTTCCAGAGACCCCTACTCTTCAATCCGGCTTCTGCTTTCCCCTCTCCTACTCCTGTGGCTTCTGCTTCCTCTGCTCCATCTACTGAGGAACCCATGCAGATCGGACGGGCTCGTCTTTCCGAACAGGATAAGCTACGGAGAAGAGCTGCCGGCCTATGCCTGTATTGTGGGGGCAAATCGCACTTCGCCCATGAGTGTCCTGTGAAGCCGGGAAACGCCAGCACCTAGGTAGGTTTGGGGAGACCTATCTGGGTGGTGTTTGTCATTCTCCCCAACCCTCTACTCAACGCTTCCTTCTTCCAGCACAGATCCAATTCGGTTCCCAGAAGGTCCCAGTGCAAGCTTTCCTGGACTCTGGTGCTGCCGGAAATTTCATGGACAGAGTTTTTGCTGCTCGTTATGCGGTTCCCCTACAACCCTTGGCCTCTCCTCTGCGAGTCTTGGCTATTGATGACCGCCCTCTGTCTTCGGCCATTATTTCTCAAACCACCGCTGAACTTTCTCTTAGAGTGGGCACCATGCATCTGGAGAGATTGGCCTTTCTACTCATTGACTGCCCTTCAACTCCACTCGTTTTGGGGCTCCCCTGGTTGTGCACCCATAATCCAGTCATTGACTGGTCCTCCACTCAAGTCTCCCGCTGGAGCCCCTATTGCCAACGGAACTGTTTGCCTGCTGTACCCCTTATCAAAGCTTCTTCTGTTTCTTCCAAGTTGTCCCTTCCATCCATCTATCAAGATTTTGCTGATGTCTTCAATAAGGGCTCTGCAGAGACCCTTCCTCCTCATCGACCCTATGACTGTCCGGTCGAACTTCTTCCTGGTTCTATGCCTCCCCGGGGTCGCACCTATCCTCTTTCCCCCTCTGAGATGGCTGCCATGAAGACCTACATTCGGGAGAATCTCCAAAGAGGCTTCATCCGCCCTTCTTCCTCCCCTGCTGGTGCTGGATTTTTCTTTGTCGAAAAGAAGGACGGAGGTCTGCGACCATGCATCGACTATAGGGGGTTAAACAAAATCACCATTAAAAACCGCTACCCTCTCCCCCTAATCTCCGAACTCTTCAATCAGTTAAGAGGGGCCAAGATCTTCACCAAGCTGGATCTTCGGGGTGCCTATAACCTCATTAGAGTTCGTGAAGGGGACGAATGGAAGACCGCCTTCAATGCCCATCTGGACTTCATGCCATTTGGACTATGTAATGCCCCCGCGGTCTTCCAAGAGTTCGTGAATGATATATTCAGAGACCTGTTGGGGCAAAGTGTTGTCGTCTATCTGGATGACATTCTCGTCTTTTCCAAAAATCTCCACGAGCATCGCTCCCAAGTGAAGGAAGTTCTTCTTCGTCTAAGAAAGAATAATCTCTTCGCCAAATTGGAAAAGTGTTCGTTTGAAGTGTCCTCCATCCCTTTTCTTGGGTACATCATCTCCCAGCAGGGTTTCAAGATGGATCCAGCCAAGGTTTCAGCAATTCTTGATTGGCCCTTCCCCACAAGTGTCAAGGCTATCCAGAGATTTATTGGCTTTGCCAACTATTACAGACAATTTATTAAAGGTTTCTCTTCCAAGATCTCTCCCATCCTGGCCCTTATCCACAAAGGGGGTAAACCACAGCACTGGCCTCCTCTAGCCTTAGAAGCCTTTGAATCCCTGAAAACTGCCTTTTCTTCTGCACCTATTCTCAGACACCCTGAACTTCTTCTTCCCTTCTTCCTCGAAGTCGACGCCTCAGATGTGGGAGCTGGAGCTGTCTTGTCACAGATCATGCTTGGATGGGAAGTTACATCCCTGTGCTTTCTTCTCTAAGAAATTTTCCTCCTCCGAGCAGAACTACGATGTGGGGAATCGTGAGTTATTGGCAGTGAAACTCGCCCTGGAAGAGTGGAGACATTTACTGGAAGGATCCTCCATTCCCGTGACCATCTTTACAGACCATAAGAACCTCGAATTTATCCAGTCCCTCAAACGTTTGAATCCTCGACAAGCCAGATGGTCACTGTTCTTTTCCCGTTTTAACTTCGTCATCACCTTTCGTCCTGGCTCTAGAAATAGAAAGGCTGATGCTTTGTCTAGAAGTTTTATTCCTGAAGTTCCTTGCTCCGAAGATCCTGAACCCATTGTGCCTTCCTCCAAGATCGTCGCTGCCCTATTTCCCTCCTTGGCTTCGCAAATCCTTTCCGCTCAGGCTTCTGCTCCTGACAATATTCCTCTAGGGGTTGCCTTTGTTCCACCTGATTGTCGCCAGTCTATTCTATCCCAGGCTCACAGTTCTAAACAGGCCGGTCATCCCGGAGTGGAGAAGACTACCGAACTCCTTTCTCGCCTGGTGTGGTGGCCATCCATGAGAAAGGATGTCAAAGACTTTGTTTCTTCTTGTACCATCTGTGCCATTTCCAAGTCTGGACATTCTCCTCCCAAAGGGCTCCTTCTTCCATTACCCATTCCATCTCGTCCTTGGACTCATCTTGCCATGGATTTTATTGTGGATCTGCCTGTCTCCTCCGGTCACACTGTTATCTGGGTTGTCGTTGACAGGTTCAGCAAAATGGCTCATTTCATTCCCCTCCGCAAGCTTCCCTCTGCTCTTGAACTTTCCAAGCTTTTCATCCAACATATTTTTCGTCTCCATGGGTTTCCTGCCGAGATCGTCTCTGACCGTGGCTCACAATTCGTGTCTAGATTCTGGAGATCCTTGTGCAAAGCTCTCAACATTTCTTTACAATTTTCTTCTGCCTATCACCCACAGTCCAATGGAGCCGCTGAGAGAGTGAACCAGGCTTTGGAACAGTTTCTTCGCTGCCATGTTTCCCTGTGCCAAGACGACTGGTCAGATCTCCTTCCCTGGGCCGAGTTCGCCCATAACAACGCTTTGCATTCTTCCTCGCATCAGTCCCCTTTCTTCTGTGTCTACGGTCAAAATCCATTGGCGTTCCCTCGGGATCTTCTCCTCACCAATGTTCCTGCCGCCAATGATCAGGCTGCCCACATGATGGCTATTTGGGCCGCTGTTGCCTCTAATCTGCAGAAGAGCTCCCTGGTCCAGAAGAGGTTTGCCGACAAGAAGAGGATTTCCGCTCCACCCTATGCTCCTGGTGACAAAGTTTGGCTTTCCACCCGTAACATCCGCCTGAAGATTCCTACCCCAAAGCTTGGTCCCAGATTCATCGGTCCCTTTCCTGTCATTGAAATCATCAATCCGGTGGCGGTTCGTCTTCAACTCCCTCCAGAGATGCGGATCCCGAATGCCTTCCATGTCTCTCTCCTTAAGCCTGCTGTGTCTTTTTCTTCTTCTTCTTCTCCCCCAGCTCCAGTCCTGGTTGACGATCACCAGGAATTCGAGGTGAAAAGGATCTTGGACTCTCGTCTTTCCAGGGGCACTCTTCAATATCTCATCGAGTGGAAGGGGTTCGGTCCCGAGGAGTGCTCCTGGGTCAGGAGCTCAGATGTCCATGCGCCCATCTTGGTTCGTAGATTCCATAAACTATTCCCTCTCTCCCCTAGACTCGGTGGTCCTGAGGCCCCCCCTAAGGAGGGGGGTACTGTAATGGAATCTACCTCTGGTCTTCAAGATGGCGTCCAAGATGGCATCCAAGATGGCGACCGCCTGCTTCACCACATGGCTCCTGCTGGGCACAGGTCTATGACCTCACCTTGTTCCCACTCCAGGATTGGTCGTCGGCGACGGAACGGACGCCGGCGTCAGAATCGGGCGTCGAGACGTCAGCGTGAGGACGCTGGCGTCTGCGTCTGACGCAAGCGCGTCAAAATTTGGCGCCAACCCAGAGACTATTTAAACGTACTCCCCCTGCCAGTCCTTGCCCAACTATAGGTTCCTGCTACAGAGTTCCTGGGTGTTATTGTCTATATTGATTCTTGTGTACCGATTTCTGCCTGTTCTTCGATTTTGCTTGTCTTCTGCCTGGTCTGACCTATTTGCCTGTATTTTGACGATTCTTTGGATAAACCCTCTTGTACCTCGAACCTGGTCTGGTCTCCTCTTTGGTCTACACTATTACTGTGCCTTCGGGCCCGTTACAATATTGAACTTATACTTGTAAATGTAACCCCTACATTTTAAGTTATTTAATAATCTGAGATTTAATGTTGAATTTCTTGTGTCCTTACTATTTATATAATGTTTCAAGATTGACAATCTACTTTTTGGTGAGTTTATTGTAACAGTTGTGTTGCTATTATGTATATAGCATAGAGATTATAACATTTTGATATATTGGTTATATTGATATTTGTCTAGTTTAAGACAGGGGCACTCGTGATATATGTCTTTTCTCAGATCAGCTTTTACTTGTCTTTTTAGTGGAGTAACTAAGACACGGTGTTACAGATATATGTGAGAAACTGGTTTTTGATGTCAGTTAAATGTTTAAAATGTTTAAAAGGTTTAAAGGGTTAAATATTTTTACTAGGCGGGGCTAAGGTGGTTTTATTAATGGTGTTGGGGGTGGTTTTCCCTATGCTTCTGAGGAAGTGGCGAGATGCCACGAAACGCGTCAAGTGTGGGGGAGAAGTCATATCCACATAATGTACTGATGTACTGATGATTTTAAGGATTTTTCAATAAAGAAGGCTTTACTTTTCCTAAATCACCGTGTGCGCCATATCACTACTGCTAATTACATATTAAATACGTCTGGATCCAGGGACGTCTCTTATGTTGCAGCACAGGTGTTGTTATGGACCCGTGGGATATAAGTGGGTGAGCACACGCAATTTGAGTTCTTACATTTACAGAAGTTGGACAGCATTGCCTTAAAGTATAAAAAGCAGCTATTCAGTAGTGTCATAATCCATAATTCTTTCACTGCTTTCAACAAATTTTTGGCTGATATACAGGTATACAGTGAAGCAGCATCACAAGTAACTAATATATATAATCCCCACACCATTCATGATTTCCAATCATTTTAATGGTATCTAGTTAAACTTTAATAAAGGATGGTAAGGCTCTTATATATTTTTTTAGGAATACATCTGTATATCTTGACTAATTGCTCGTAAAGGATGATATGCCCAAAATAATAGGCTTACCTGATGGTCTTTCCAATTTATTTTTAAATACACAGTTGTGCTCAGAATAACAGCAGTCCGACATCAACAACATGATCAATTACTGTTTTTTTGTAGAAATAATATTTCTACATGGCAAAAAATGTACTAGTTGGTGTAGCAGAGTAATAGAAAGGCAACAGACCAACAGTCATGACATGAATGCTGCGGATTCTGTTTTAACTGAATCATTAATTGAGACTTGTTCAAAACAATAGCAGTATTCAAAATAGCTTGTTCCAAATAATAGCAGTATGGAGTTCAATTAGCAAGGTCATTCATTCTGTGAAAAAACACATGTCAATTACAGTGCTTATTTAAGGGATAAACAAATGTTGTGCATAATGTTTATAGTGCATTTCCCTCTAAACATCTGAGTAAAATGAGTTGTTCTAGAGTCTAGACATTGTTTAGAAAAAGTTAAAAAGTTGATAAAGAAGTACATGAAATGATAGGCTGCTCAGCTAAAATGATCTCAAATGCTTTGGCAACTAAAACCTGTTACCTATGAATACTGTTACAATTAGAAGATGTCTATGTGAAGTCAAGCTATCGGCAAGAAGCCCCAGCAAAGTTCCATTGTTAAAAAAAAAAAGTTGTGCTGAAGAGGTTACAATTTGCATTGTCTGGCCTAAAGAGACATAGCGCAACATTTTGTGGACGGATGAAAGCAAGATTGTTGTTTTTGGATCTTGGGGTCACAGGCAGTTTGTAAGATGACCCCCTAACACTGAATTCAAGCTACAGTACACTGTGAAGACAGTGAAGCATGGTGGCGCAAACATTATGATATGGGAATGTTTCTAAAATAGTGTTGGGCTTATTTATTCCATTCCAGGGATCATGGATCCATTTCAACACATCGAAATACTTGAAGAGGTTATGTTGCCTTATGCCGAAGACAAAATGCCCTTGAAAGTAGTGTTTCAACAAGACAACAAGCCCAAACACAACAGTAAATGAGCAACATCTTGGTTCCATAGCAACAAGATTTTTTTTTTTTGTTATAAAGTGGTCAATCCCCACACCTTAATCCAATATAAAAATCGAAGGACATCGAAAATGCTGTTTCTGAGGCAAAAATAAGAAATACAGAAGAATTGTGGAATGTAACAGGTGCCAGAAGTTGGTAGACTCCATGCAATACAGATGTGCAGCAGTTCGTAGGGGGTAATTCAATAATACCCTCTAAATGGCATAAGATCAAACTGTTTGGTTAGGAGACTATAAAATGTGAAGTGCCAAATGGGGCTAAGCAAATAAATACCTGTCACAATTATCATACCTATGCTATAGTGAAGTGGTCTGTCTCAGGGATTTAAATTTAATATAGTTTTATGCTCGTAACATAAATATCTTCTATTACAGATTAAAATCATTGCACCCACCAAATAGCTAGGGCTTCTCAAGGAGTCCAAATATTCCCACATTATGATGATCCCTTTCAGTGTTACTCAATATTCTGATAAGGCCATAATAATATATGTTAGTGTTGTCTGGTCTCTATGGAAAGAGAATTCCAATTTCTACCCAACATTCACATTTTCATGATTGTGTTATAAACACAAACAGTTTAGGCTGGTTCAGCCTGTTTTAAATTGGTGACCCACACTCACCTTTCTCATTGCATAGGGGAGTGATCTCTTCCCAACCTGGATATCAAGGGTTCAGACAATTGGGAAGATATATGTCTTTGGGGACCAAGCAGCACCATGAGATATACTGTAAATCATTATTTCTTCCATGTCACCCGAATGGGTTTCTGTAGTTTTATCCCTTTTTATTTTGTAATTGTTTGCTACTCTGTATGTATACTTGTTGTCAGGACTTACCAGTATAATCCAGACGTAGAAGAGGCTGGAGCAGAAGTAAATGAACCCACAAGCGCCTCACACAACCGCTACCCACCTGGAGTGGAACAGGGAGCAGGGTTGTGGAGAGTAGCCGGTGAGACGGTAAACGAAGTACAAAGGATTAGGCAAAGTCGTAGTCAGGAGATCCGAGGTCAAAAGGCAGGCAGCAATATTCGTAATCGATAAACAGGCAAGAAGGTCGAGACAGGCGGCAATAATCAAAGTCCGGGTTCAGGCAAGGGTCAATAATCAGGAATCCAAAGTTCAGAGTCGCTAGGGTTTCAGTCAAAATAACCTAATAACCAGGCAATGCATGTTAATCTGGTTAAGGTTTAAATACAGAAGTTTTGGCGCCAAACTGGCGTTATTGCGCTGACGTCATGGAACTGACGCCAGCACGTCCGTCACAGGCGTTTCCGTCTACGTCCTTGCGCCCCCGACCATCGACGGCGCCTCCGCGACCGTCACCAGCGTCCCGTGTCAGACGCCGACGCGCATTAGCGCGTCCGCGCCTGCGCCGGACAGGACGCGAGCGTGCGTTCTCACACTTGTAATATTATTTGATGCTTTTGTATTGTTTATGCACTGTGCACTTTGGATTATTAAATATAAAATTTAATAAGTTTGTCTTTGGTGCTCTGTACAACCTTTAACCAAAAGGTAAGTGTGTATGATAAATGCGTTTTAACCCATTTTGGTAGTTAAAGGAAAGGTGTGTGTTTAATCCTTTACCTGCTTGTGAGGATTTTTTGCTTTGTCTGTATTGATGGGGAATCTGTCCAGTTTCGCTGAAAATTGAAACGGCATAAAATTTGTGAAACTCATTGAAGTCAATGGACGTCAAAATAATTTTGATGTGCAACAATTTTGACACGAGCGAAAATTTTTATGCTCGCGACTCTTTTGTCCAAATGCATTAAAGTCAATGCTTGTCCGAATAATTTTGATGCTCAAAATTTTTTTTGTTGCAGCAAATTTTCCATGGCAAATTTTTGCCTGTTTTGCGGGTGCCAAAATGCAGAAATTCATCACAAATTCATGCCTGCCGCATAAATTCACCCATTACTAGTTGTCTGTAGGTATGAGTGAAGTTTTTCACAGAGGTTCAGTACAAAAAAAAATTGCCGGTATCGGGCAACAAAAAAAAATTGACGCCCCTAAATTTGGTTTTGGCAAAATGGGTCAGATTTGCTCATCACTAGTTGTCTGTTGATTGACTTGACCTGTCTGCTGGAGTATATGTCATAGTGCTTAGCTAGAGCCTAGTGGGGTTAGCCTCTAGTAAGCATCAGTGTGCAACAGAGTGTTGGGTAATTGTGGCCCTTTAACATGGTGGTTGCAACTGTTACATTTTGGCATGTTGAGGCTGTTCTGTGTGCGAATGCGAGCAAGTTCTGCACAGATTAGCAAGAAACCGCCAGAACCTTTACAGTCGCATGCTTTATCTCGAGTCCATGGTGGCATGTGTAATATTGGGATTATAATTAGATTTATTGGTATGGGTATATTTATTGCATACCTTTCCTTCCTTCTTGTATAAAGGGGTGGCCTCTCGTATGGTGATCCACTTTATGGGTAAAAAGGTCCCCCTGCTATTTGTCTATAATGTCCTCTAATGTACTTGTAAAGTGTAATCATGTCCCCTCGCAAGCACCTTTTTTCCAGGGAATACAAACCAAACCTTGACAGTCTACCCTCATAATTTAAGTCTTCCACACCTCTAACCAATTTAGTTGCACGTCTCTGCACTCTCTCCAGCTCATTTATATCCCTCTTAAGGACTGGAGTCCAAAACTGCACTGCATACTCCAGATTAGGCCTCACCAGGGACCTATAAAGAGGCATAATTATGTTTTCATCCCTTGAGTTAATGCCATTTTTTATGCAAGACAATCCATGTGTCTCACGTGGATTGGCTGGATGCTTCACTTCAAAAAAAAAAAAAACACAAGTTTTTTTTGAGATGTGGGAGAGTTTTTTTGACTCTTTAGACAAAAACAAACAAAAGTCAATTGAGATGTATTCAATTTACTACATTTTGCATACTGCAAGCAGGTTATTGTTAAGTGATCCACCAATATAGACTTAGAAGGGGCTCTTCAATCCTCTTTAACAGCGTATCCTTGCATAAATTATTTCATGACATAAATGTGTCAACCATCCTTAAGTGTACCA
The DNA here is from genome assembly GCA_038501925.1 of Xenopus petersii. Taxonomy (NCBI): domain Eukaryota; kingdom Metazoa; phylum Chordata; class Amphibia; order Anura; family Pipidae; genus Xenopus; species Xenopus petersii. The sequence continues at coordinate 72,409,457 of CM076683.1, read as the reverse complement.
TATCTGTCACATATACACGTATGATTATAATTTGTAATATCTGTTCATTACTTTGTTATCAATTGATTTACCCCACAAGTACCTGCGTTGCCAAATGTTATGTATGTTGTAACGTTTTAAGCATCATTATAAAGATGAAAAAATAAATAGAATAGACTCATCTATAACAGAATAGACCCATCTATAATTTTTTGGGATTCTTTAGTTTGATGGTACTCACTAAAATGTGATAGGGTTTTAAGCAATTATATTGTCTTTTGTTTGGTAATTTTTTTTAATTTTCATTGGACCTAATTCTTCAAGGCATCACTATCTTTAAAAATCATTAATTTTACTTGATATTGATTTATAATATAAGCATTTGTATTAATGAGCTGAATTTCAAATCTTCTGTTTATTTTTAATATAAATTAAGAATGCATTAAGTTAGTCTTTTAATATCGTTTTTTTTCTATAATCCATTCCTACATAGTTACAAATATCTGTGTATTTTTGTATCTGAGTAGACGTGCAGTTGGGCATGCCATGGTGGTTCTGTCTGTTGATTTTTTGAAATCATGTATAAAAGATTAAGTCTGATTTATGAAAATGTCTAAAATCCATGGTTAATAAATACACGCAATAACAGTTCATTAAGTCTTATGATTTTACATTGCATAAATATGTAGCTATAAACATTGATCCTTTAATTACTGTGGTAACCAGAGCTGATTTCAACAGCACATAATTAATTGGCTGACTGAGTATACAAGTGCACACAGTACAATTAATAACTATATTCATGTTATCTTTAGATAAATATTTAATAAAATAACTATACAAATAAAAATACTATTTAATCCTTTTACCTTGCAACCGAGGCAAACTTTAAAAGCGGACTGCTGCCCATACGAAGATAGAGATATATATATATATATATATATATATATATATATATATATATATATATATATATAGAGAGAGAGAGAGAGAGAGAGAGAGAGAGAGAGAGAGAGAGAGAGAGAGAGAGAGAGAGAGAGAGAGAGAGAGAGAGAGAGAGAGAGAGAGAGAGAGAGAGAGAGAGAGAGAGAGAGAGAGAGAGAGAGAGAGAGAGAGAGAGCATATAATTTTGCATACATATATTCTGTGGGGGGACAGTCAATGGGTACATGACTACTTAAATATTACATTTAAAAACATTTATGTTGCATCATTTTATTCATACAGATGAATATTGTAGGTGGAGAATATCATTTTATATATTTTTACAATGTGAAAAATGTTTGGCTAAAAATTAAAGGAATTATGTCCCGATTTTTATGATGTAGTTTTTATTTCTAAATAAACGGTTTACACTGCAAATAATTCACTCTAGCATATAAAATTTCATTCTTAACCCAACAAGTGTATTTTTGTAGTTGTAATATTGGTGGTGTATAAGCAGCCAATGTACAGACATTTCTTCTTTAACATTGATCTTGGTTTGATCTAAGTGTTTTCAAGCAACTGTTAAAACAAATAGTTTAACTAAATGAAACAAGAACATTTCATTATTGAAATTGCTTTGTGCATAAGGATTAGGGATGTAGCGAACTGCAGTTAATGTGTTCGCGAACGCCGTTCGCGAACACCGGCAAAAAAGTGAACAGTTCGCGAACAGTTCGCGAACTTCGAACGCTCGATAAAATCGTTCGATCGAACGATTTTATTCGTACGATCGAAGGATTTTCGTTCGAATCGAACGATCGAAGCTATTCGATCGAATGATTTTAATTCAATCGAATGCTTATAATCGTTCGAACGAATGGAAATCGTTCGATTTTAGCGATCGAATGGTCGAATGGTCGAATGGTCGAACGAAATTTTACTTCGAATCGAACGCGAACACCAATTGGCGAACGTCGCGCGACGTTCGCGAACATTCGGCGGACGCGAACAGTCGAAGTTCGCGCGAACTAGTTCGCCGGCGAACAGTTCGCTACATCCCTAATAAGGATTTAGATACATTGATGTCTCATAGATAATGGGCTTCTGTAGCAGTTATAGTAAAGTTTTTACTGTCACAGTCTGATCAGATGTAAAAAGTTATTTTTGCTTTATTATTTTTTAACATTGCTAAACATCATCAGATGATAGATAGATAGATAGAGAGATAGAGAGATAGAGAGATAGAGAGATAGAGAGATAGATAGATAGATAGGAAACATAGAAATCACCAAGATAATTCTTACTTAGGGGCAGATTATCAAAGGTCAAGGTGAATTTTCAAATAAAAAAACAATAGAATTTCGAGCTATTTTTTGTGTACTTCGATTAGGGAATAGAGAGATAGATAGATAGGAAACATAGAAATCACCAAGATAATTCTTACTTAGGGGCAGATTATCAAAGGTCAAGGTGAATTTTCAAATAAAAAAACAATAGAATTTCGAGCTATTTTTTGTGTACTTCGATTAGGGAATAGTCCAAATTCAATACGAATTTGAAAAAAATTTAAAATTTTGAATATTGAAATTTATCATGTACTGTCTCTTTAAAAATTCGACATAGACCATTCGCCATCTAAAATCTGCCGAATTGCTGTTTAAGCCTATGGGGGACCTCCTAGAACCTATTTGGAGTCAATTGGTGGACTTTTTTGTGAAAAATTTAGAATCAAATTCGATCAAATGCGATATTCCTTTGATTCGTACAATTTGGCCGAATACGGACCTATTAGACTGAAAACGGACCTATTCGACCAAACAAAAACTTTGACTTAATTTCGGTTGGTCTTTTTGAATTCGAATTTCAACTTTTTTCAATTCAAAATTCGACCCTTGATAAATATGCCCCTTAATGTATATGTCCCCAGCAGAGGGGGTGTGTGTGTGTGGGTTACCTGTCCTGGAATTAGTTGGCAACCAGTTAAAGCAGATACCATTTAAATTATTAAAGCATATACTGATTTTTGTATTTTTCAATAAATTTATCTTTAAACACCTGCTGGTCCTGGCATTTTATTAATACTGTAGATTCCAAAATTGGACAAGGTAGCACTGCTTGAGAAATTCAATATGACATCAGCTTTTTACTTTAGGTTGGTCTTCTAATGTCATCATCTGTTCAACTCAATGTTTTTAGGGGCATATCAGTCTCTGTTGGCCAGTGGACTGCTTTATTTCCTACACATATGGGGTCAAACTTTACCTCAGTTACTTTTCAAGTTTTGACAACAATAATTTGTTTGTATTTCAGTGTGCAGCAAGTAAATGGTGATGTTTTACCAGTTGTAGGCCATGGCAGAAAAACTCATCAAGCCAGTGGGGAAGTTTTCCCTTAACCCTCCATGAAGTGTATTCAGTGGAGATGCGTGGTTACTCTCACATGCCTGTTTAAGGTGTTGTGATAGGGGGCTGGTATTGAAGGTAGAACATTTTATGTTGGCTTTTCTAGAGTGTTAATTTCCATGTTTCCATATTTTAAATTTAAATTGTGTACTTTGTGCAAAATATACTTCATTTACTTATAGTATAGTTTAGGCCTTTTACATGCCAACATTGGAATATTTAATTTTGAAATAAACCGGAGGGAATTATACTTGGTAAAAGAGTTTATAGCTGAACACTGTAGGGTGGACTATGCACCAATCACATAAGAGAGCAATTGTTAGTGGTAGTTAAAAAATGTTGAAAGACATAACAAAAAAAAATCATAATTAAGACTAGTCAGCCAGTAGCACAGATAAGAAAACATTTAAATAAATCATATTGGTCCGTTTCCAACCATTAAATTGAAATTACAAATACTACTAGTGGGCAGTAACTCATAATTAATGTATGTTCATTTGTACCTGCAATAACCTATAACAACCAATCAGTGATTAGTAGGGATGTAGCGAACTGCCGCCGATGTGTTCGCGAACGCCGTTCGCGAACACCGGCAAAATTTGCGAACAGTTCGCGAACTGTTCGCGAACTTCGAACATCCGAAAATCGTTCGATTCGAACGATCGAAGGATTGAAATCGTTCGATCGAAGGATTTTCGTTCGAATCGAACGATCGAAGCCATTCGATCGAATGATTTCATTCGATCGAATGCTTCGATCGTTCGATTCGAACGAAAATCCTTCGATTTTAGCGGTCGAATGGTCGAACGATCGAACGATTTTGACGCGAACGCCTATTGGCGAACGTCGCGCGACGTTCGCGAACTTGCGGCGGACGCGAACAGTCGAAGTTCGCGCGAACTAGTTCGCCGGCGAACAGTTCGCTACATCCCTAGTGATTAGCATTTTTAGGCAGCTGCAGATAAAACAATGCAAGAAAAGATTTGCATTGTTTTCATGGAATATTGCCCAGCTGCAACTATGCCCAGTGTTTAAAACTGAGCCCTGACATTAAGTTTTGTAGCTTTTTTGTAGCATAGCATGTACCTAGAGGTGCATTTCAAATTAGATTACTGCAGTAATGCTGAAAAAATGCAGAAATGTATAGTTACTTCTACAGGCTGATCAAAATAATGTGGAAATGAGAATATAGTCTAAATGTCTCTGCACTTAAATGTATTACATTTTAAAAGCCTATTAGTAATGTATGAAACAGTAGAAATGAGAATTAAAAATGTGATTGGATTTTTATGCAACATTGCCTAATGAGAAAAAGCATATGCATTGCATCTCATCTGATGAGACTAGATTGGAAACAATAAAATAGCTTGATCATTTTCTTGCATTGTGCTTAGCTATTTTGCAGTTTATTTTCATGCTGTTCAACCAAAAAATCTAAACTGAAATTAATTGTGGCATTATTGCATACCTAAGAGATGAGTGTTTTGTAATACACTATCAAGAAAAAATTTATTTTTATGACACTAGGGCAAAGAAAGTCACAATAGGTTAAATCACTAAATTAACTAAGTTTGGATAACAAGCACTGATTGGAGAATTTGAATTTGTAAGGCTATTTAAGATTGGCTAAATGTTTTTGTATTATCCTTGAGAAAGGTCCCAACAGGGGCCGAAACGTTGGAATGCAACAGAAATAAAAACAAATATTTTTTATATATTGGAGTGCTGGTTCTTCTGAAAATGTATATATATATATATATATATATATATATATATATATATATATATATATATATATATATATATATATATATATATATATATATATATATATATATATATATATATATATATATATATATATATATATAGAAAAGTCCTTCGTGATCCGCACTCCACTGAACTCCAAAAGGGCACCCATATATATATATATATATATATATATATATATATATATATATATATATATATATATATATATATATATATATATATATATATATATATATATATATATATATATATATCCATCCATAGAGGAGTCGGCACTCTCAATACTTAGTTCAAATGTGCCTGGGTGCAGTGTCCAAAATGTAGAATATCTATCACACAGAGAAGGTCCTCACTCTCAGGACTTAAATAAAAAAATATTATATTGAATGACTAACGTTTCGGCCTCTCCGAGGCCTTTCTCAAAGTGAGAAAAAGCACAATATGAATGCCTTAAAAACACATGATGGCGAGAAACGTTAATTGGCTGACCTATCAACATCGTTATCAGATAGTTGAACTACACGTATAACCATTACAAAACAACAAATTACAAATATTGTGTCAATACTGCTATAAGTAAAAACCCTTTTCATTTGGCTAGCTAAAGAATAAAAAACACGTACAGTATAGTTAAAAACAATACTAAGTAACAATCATTTCCTGTCTTGTATACAATTGCTATTAGCTAGACCGTTTGCGTTACAAAGTAGCAGAGCTTGAGTGCAGGTTTAAGGTCTGCAATTAAGAACCCTCTTTTGTGTTAACACAATTAAAATCAATAAGGTATAGTAAGTGCAGTCCTCAGCCCAGGTCAGGAAACCATTATAAATGTTACCTGGTGAAGTATTATCCCTCTATTTTACCAGATTACATTTTGATTGAATTTTTTACCAAAGGATCACCCAGGTGTAGTGCAACGATACTTTAGCCGGTGTGTCCATGAGCAAGGGGATTGAATAGGATATAATAACATGTGGCTCACACAAATGAGATCTAACCACCAAATACATTAACCATAAACTTAAACCCAGAGTGTGACTACTGTCTTCCACCACATAATTCTCTTGTGAAATGTACACTACATGGAATGTGGATTTATAAAACAGCATAATTGTATATTATCTTTTCACTATTGACTGTTAGAGTTAAGCAAAGTATAGCATCTATATCAAACATTACTAGCTATAATTTCAGTGGTCAGTCAACCATATTAAGGGGCAGATTTATCAAGGGTCGAATTTTGAGGGTTAAAAAACCCTCAAAGTAAAATCCTTCGAATCGAACGATCAAATAAAAATTGTTTGATCGAACGATAAAATCTTTCAGATCAAACTATTCGAACGATTTTAAGCGATCGATCAAATGACTTTTATTCGATCATAAAAATTGCCCAAAACCTATCAACAATGTCCCTAGGCTAACATTCAACTCCATAGCTTTTATTTGGCAAAGTATTAAGTAAAAGGATTTTTTAAAGAGACAGTACTTTGATTATCGGTAGAATGGACGAACGATTTTTACTTTGAATCATTTGATTCGATCAAATTCGATTGAATTTGACCAATTCGATGGTCGAAGTACCCAAAAAATACTTCGAAATTCGAATATTTTTGCATTCGAACTATTCACTTGAGCTAAGTAAATCTGCCCCTAATATAGGTCACCACCCTAAATAATTGAAAAATAATTATATAGATAATAGTATAGAAAATCAAAAAAAAAAAAAACTAGTTGGAAAAACTTTTTGTTTTTTTTTACAAACACAACCAAAGTATGGGTGCTCTAAAATGGACACTAGTGATGAGTGATTCTGACCTGTTAAACTTCCCCAAAAATTAGCTAAATGGCACAAATTCACTGAAGTGCATTGAAGTATATGGGCAATTTTTTTTTTGAAGTACGACAAATTGTGCGCCACATTTTTGATGTGCAACAAATGCTTTCATCCATTAGAATCAATGGACATAATTCTCTCTGTGAAACTGGGCAAAAAATGTCATTCATCACTAAAGGACATGATTTAGAGCTCATAATGACACAATTCATTAAGAAACACACTCCTGCACTTCCATATGGTTGCTAATATACCCTGCTTCATTAGCTGAATGGTGTGCAACTGTGTCTCCTGGGCATAGCAGGGCAGATTAGAGCAGTATACACACCAGACTTGTGCCCAATGAAGCAGATGCTAAAACAGCTTTGAACATGTCCCAGGAAGTGATGCATCCCTCGCTGAAAATGAGGCAAATGCTGAAAAAGGCAAGCATCATTGCATCCATGCTTAATTACTGCAGGTGCAACTCTAATTGTGACAGTGTAATTGTGGGGGACATGCTGCATTATAGGTAAAAAAACATAGCAAATTGCATTACAAATGGTCTTAGCACACTGCACGTATGTACATAAATGTCCCCTTTTAGTTTTTAAAGAGAAGGAAAGGGTGCCAAATGTTAGGCACCCCTATGTGATTGTATTAAGTTACCTGGCCAGTGTTCCTATCAGCATAAACATTCCCCGGTCATGGGGTTCCTCCAGCAAGCACCACAGAGTGATCCAGTTCCACTTCTTTCTTCAGATTTGCATGCACAGTGACAGTGTCAGACTGGGACACCAGGGGCCCACCCAAAAACCTTTGACCAGGGACCCACCAAGTAACCTTAGACCAGGGGCCCACTCTCACTACTATTATTTTTCCTCTCCTCACTCAACTTCTATTCTCCTAGTCTCTTTTCTTTACATACTATAATCTATTATTCCATCTATTAAGCCAATTAGTTCTCATTGAAATAGGCCAAATGTGTAGCAGCATGAGGGCCCACTGACACCTGGGCCCACCGGGACTTTTCCTGTCTCCCTGTGGGCCAGTCCGACACTGCACAGCGAAATAGATTTTTGTTTAAAAAGATGATCTTTCCATGGTGCTCAATGGAAGAAACCAGAGTCAGTGCAGTTTTCTACTGATAGGATCACTGGCCCTCAGTATCAGGTAAGTAAATAAAAGTACCCCAAGTAAAAAAAGACTTGTATTTTCTATTAAAGGGTGGTTCACATTCAAACAACTAGTTGGTTTCAGATAGATCACCAGAAATAATGACTTTTTCCAATGACTTTCTATTTGCTATGTGTGACTGTTTTTCTAATATTGAAGTGTAAAGTGTCATTTTTCACCTTCTGAAGCAGCTCTGAGAGGGGGGGTCGCCGACCCTATAAACTGTTCTAAATGGATACATTTAGTTGATCCATTTCTTATCTTTGTCCCTGCTGAGTAGAATCTCTGGGTTTCATTACAGGCAGCTGTTAGAATTGATACAATAGTTGCTAATACTCCACAGATACTGCTGAGAAATGGATCAACTAAATGTTGCAAAATTGTAACAGTTCAGAACCTGCACCTGAATTATTGAGCTGCCAGACTCAAACACCAGAGACACGAACATTCACCTTTAAACTTAGATTTTGGAAAAACAGTAAAAAATTAATAATGGAAAGTAATTGAAAAAAAGTCTTTATTTATGGGGACCAATCTAAAAACAACTGGATTGAAACAAGTGTTTGGAAGGTGAACAACTCCTTTTAAGTATAAGTATATGGTTTCTGAAGCCTTCACTTTAGATGATATTTTCCACATGTGGAACAGTTATGTGCCTTGCTTATGAAAATGGGGCAAGGAACACTTTGCCCTGCATATTGCATTCTAAGGTGCAACTCTTGGCACTTAGGATGGAATCCCAAGAGTTGTAAGTAGAGCCTGTTTCTGCCATATACAATGGTGGATGGCACATATATATCTCCAGCAGCACTCCTAGTTTACATACCATTAAATATGCACAAGATGCAGAGCTTCAAAGGTTGAAAGATACTGGAGAGCCCTGTCGATCCCTTGCATCTCTGTGAGTAGCACTTTGCAGAGCACAAGATGCAAAGCACAGGCGGATATTAATTGTTTCTAAGTCTACAAAAATATATTATTTTGTTCTTGTAGAGGGACAGTAGAAGCAAGACAGTTCTGCGGTTATTTACTAAAGCTGATATAGATTTTATTACTGTAAAAAGGAAGATGGATGGTCCATGAAAGAGCACAGTAATAAAGAAGTTCTGCATACTGCATATTTCTAGTTCTATATGTTAAAATTCTATAATAAAAGGCTCAAATCTCTTTTTAATTTAAAATTAGCAATTTTAGGCAACCAGATTATTTCAGAGCACCAATGAATTTTTCCACCGCATAGCTGACACTGTATCTGGCATAAGCTTTTACATGAGGATGAATGTAAGTCCAATGCATCAGTCGAGTTAGTTACAGCATTCACCTTATAGGAACTCCTTTTTTTTTACTGTCCATTTACTGAATAACTCACTCAGACTAACTCAGACTGCAGTTGCCTGTTAGGTTATAGATTTTGTTAATGAAAATGTCCAAAAGCAGACTTATATTTTTTAAATGGTTTGACCAAATCACACAACATATGTAGGCTCCTTTGGCTGCAGTTTTGTATTTTAATATCCCATCAGTCTTTACAGGCAGAAAATTTGTGAGGACCAAGCCGCTCCTCCAAAGGTCATCTGAAAAACACATGCATGGCCATGCTCCGCATAACCCATTCTTTCACTCTACAAGCCTATTGTACTGCACTGACCCATGTTTGGCCATCTTTAGTGTTGTTCTGTTTTTCTACATGAACAGTTCTAAGGGAATTTCAACTTAGAAGCTACAAATAAACAAGAACTACACTATATATGTCTTTATAAGTGTAGCTGAAGAATGGCGGCACTCACAGGATTTTCAGGCAGGATAAAGAAAAACTTTTTATTTATAAGTGCATATTATAGATAGATAGCAGGTGATCCTTTTCCCACAGAAAAGCTAAATTCACCAGACTTTAGATCCTTTAGAATAGAGTAACAGAACTTTCCTTTGAAGCAGCATAGCTGGTTCTTCACAGTGAGGGCAGTGAGTTTGTGGAATGCCCTGCCGGGTGATGTTGCTTTGGCACATTCTATAAAACCGACATTGAAATAGTAAAGATGTATTGCCTTCAACTGTGTATAGACCCCTGAGGTGTTTGGAAACTTATCAGGTCTTAGTTAAGTAATGTATTACTCAATTAAAAAGACACAGATTTTTATTCAGACAGGCAGAACTAGGAATAAAACACATTTAAAGTATTAAGTAGTATTAGCAGGATAGTGGAGATGGTAAACATATACATGATACAGACTACAAATTTCAATTTTAGAATTCATGTGAATTATTTTTAATTTGAATATACTCACAATTAGGGATGGGTGAATTTTTTTCGCCTTGTTTCACTAAAAAAATTATGCCCATAGACTTACATGGCGTTGTTCGTCAAAATAAAAAAGACACGGGTCAAAAATTTTTTGCCTATGATTCATATGAATCCAGAAAAAAAAACTGGAATGTCAGGAAGGCTATTAACATCTCCAAATGGCTCAACTGACCTTTGTCATTGACTTGTAAATGAACTTGGCAGGTTTTAGGTGGCGAATATGGAAATTAGGACTGTTTTCATGATCGAGACTCTAGTATTTGTATGTGAAGTAACTTCTATTTTCATTTGACTAAAAGCCAGGTAAGAATGCATAACATTTTAAAATTAAATGACCTATTGGTGGGAAAGAATATCAAACTTTGTAGAAGTGACAGCTTACTGCTTCATGGCTTAAAATCAGCTTTGCGACATTTGACAGGATCCTTATGTAATAAAATGTGAGACAAATGTGCCTGTGTATGATCTTCATTCTTTTGAGAAAAAGCCGAATTATGACCTGGAGTGCACAGTTTAATAACTATTATTTATAGATAAAAACATGCCAAATGCCATACAGCTTATCTCCCAGGTTCAATTAACTGTTGATTACTGCATATGAATGTTCTCTTTATTTAATTCCTTTCTTCTTTATTTAGAAATCAAAATATCACATTATGAGATAAGGAATAAGAATATTTCAAGCTTATTTCATCCTGCTTTTTTAAACTACTGAAAGTATTGTTAAAATAGATGAGGATATATGGGAATATTAGACATGGAAGAGAAATTACTTTCATCCCTTAGTAATAGAGAGGTCGGTTTTTGAACTGTTTTTGCTATACTGTGGGGATAAAACTAAATGTAATAATAATAATAATAATAACAATAACAACAACAACAACAACAACCGTTGCTTATTTTACTAATTTTCTTCATTACAGGCAGTGATTTAAGTAAAGGTCTCTCTACCACCTTGTGCCCCATACCTGAATTACACACAAGCTGGGGGGGGGCTATCAGGAGATACTCTTGTACCACTCACCAAGTGCAAACGCTGTCTGCAATTACTTTATATACAGGGCGCTCTATATAAAGATTGAGAAGCAACTCTGAAAGCATTGTGCCCTTAGGTGCGGTCATTAATACAAAGTTGAAGGTGCAAAAAAACAGGATGCCCTGCTAAACATCATAATATAGTCATGAAGTAAATTTACTTTTTTTAAATCTCTGCATAAAAGATGAGTGCAAGTAGCAAATGTGAGTAAAATATTTTGAATCTATTAGAAGTTTTATTAAAGCAAAATTACACAATATAAGTCTCTGTTTTATATGTGAGAGTACAAGGAGTGACGGAGGAGAAAAGAAGCGTGGATATCATTACGGGCAAACTAAAGACTAGGGTCTTGTAAGTAGGCATGCAGCCAGTTATCGGTAGAAGGATTTGCAAGCATGCTGAGAGGAGTTAAAGGGCACCTGAGAGGGGGATTAAGCACGGTGCATGAACACGTGAAAAACCTGAGTTAAAAGGGAAGTAACACAGCACATTTCCCCATAATAACATGTGGTGTCTAATTACAAAATTACAAAAATTACTACACTATATATTTTCTGTTTTTCTCTTTTTTCTGATGTTTGTTTGTCTCTGATGCCAGAGGCGCTGATCCATTTTCCTATATATTGTGGACATAATGGAAACCAACATTCCACAGTAAGGCAGCAGTTCTAAGCACTATGACACAATGATATCCTGACACGTAATAGTAACCTATAATCAAATTTAACATTGCAACTGTCTTCATACAGTACCCACAGCAATAAAATACTCATCCGGAATAGTAGCCAACTGAAAATAATAACAGAATATCATAGTATGTAACAGTAGGTCATCCTTAAAAGTTGCCTATTATGGAAAACTTTTGTAGATAGATCCAAAGATTGTCAAGATGCTTAACACTGCACTTAATGCATTTAACTGGGTGTAAAACTAAGAAATTAAACTATACAGTTTAATGTAATAACAATAATTAATGGGAAAATAACTGCAATGTGTGATGCTGAAAAATTTTTTGTGACAACTTCTGATAGCAGACAAATCTTCGCAAATTGTATAGTTTGCACCAGTTAACAGTGTATGTAATAGTACTTTGTACAAATTGCCATACAAAAGAAATCCATTCTTCAGAGTAAATCAAACTGCAATTATTGTAGTATATTGCGCCGCCTCAGGACAAATATAGTAACAACAATTATCATAATAATCATAATAAAAAAAGTGTAAAGCAGACTATTCCTAACAATAGTTAGTAATTATCTTGCATAAAATGAGTGCAAGCTTATTGTTTTTCATCCTGTTAAAATGCAGCATTATTTTCAAAAACATAATGAAGTGTACAGAGCTGAGAAAACAAATGGTCATATACGTAGAACTGAAAGGTTAGAAGAAAAATGATTGTTGAAAAAGTGGTTTATTTTAGACAGTAAAACACATGGGAAACAAAGCCCCATACTGTTTTAATAAAGGGGACATATCTGATTATGGAAGCTGTTCTAATGTGGAGAGAAGGCAATATATGAATCCCATGAACGCCACAAATAGGTACATTTCAGCACAGAAAATGCAACATCTTCAATTCCATTAACAAAGGGGATAAGGTGATACATCCTGCCTAGAGTTATTATTCCAAATAAAAATCATTTTTCACTTGCAATTGTGGTACATTTGCTAAGAAGCCCAGGTGGCATGAAATATGCTGGTCAGACCTCAGGGGCAGTGAAATAGAATTTAGGAACATAAAAAGGTTCTATAAGAGACTTTCATCGTTTGAAAGTAACATAGATTGCCCAGTTGGACATGCCTTTCATGAAGATAAACGTAGAGATACCCAACTGAGCTGGCAGGTACTACAAGAGAAAGACTACTTTTATTAGATGTCATAGATAGAAGACCCTGTCTCAGTGTGAGTACAAGTGAATTAATTGATTGGATGCTGCTTATCCTAAAGGGATGAACAAAGAACATTGTTTAATGTCCTTTTTATAATGCAGCACATATTTTTATAATTTACATTTATACTTTTTTTTTCTCTTTCTTCCTTCAAGTTTGTCTAAAATTGCTGCCCATAATTGATTACTCTGTATTCTATTCAATTTCCTGATGTATTAGCTAGGTTATATTCTTATTTTTAAGTGACATGTTAAGCATTTATTACTATTTCTTCAAATAAGAAATTTCGGCTAATTAACACAAACTATGTGAACAAACTGTAGACAAGATCAAGACCTCTAGTGATTTATTGATTTAGGTGGTAACAGACTACTCAATAGCAGTATTATTTCTGCAAGAATATAATGCTAGTTTTTATTACTTTTTAACATTCTCCCTTTAGTTTGGGCAGTTTGAAAAAAAGAATATCATGGCTGTGAATATATTTCAGTCCCCACACATTAAAAATCTGTAAATCTAATACTGTATATAAATTTACATGATCAATTGACACAAAGCCATTTTGTTCAGTCCACCAAAGGCACTTGGCTTAGTAATAAGTTTAAAGGCTGCTATAAATGTGGAGACTGTGTAGCATGTCCTTTTATTTTGAAAAGTACTAAGATTTTTTGCAAAACTGACAACTTACAATACAACCTAGCGCACTTTATCAACTGTAAGACACAATGTGTCATTTATGTGATGCAATGCACATGTGGCATCGAAATACGTTGGGAACACCATCAGAGAATTCCGACGAAGAATAATGAAACATGTAGGAGATGTCAGGCATAAAAAACACTCCAATAGCGAATTACGTTAACGCATGTCACAATGGTAACAACAATGTGATGCATTTCATTGGTGTAGAAAAAGTGTCAAGCACTACCTGTATAGGGAACCTAAACAAAAAACTATTGCAAAAAGAAGCCGAATTGATCTATTCCATGGGAACGAAATCACCATATGGATTAAATGAAGGCTTCACATTTTCCCCATTTCTATAAAGTCCAATAGTCTATACTTTGTCTTCAGACTATATATTCAATCTAGGAGATTATCACCCTGAGTTTTTGTGCAAATTGCGGAATGGAAGCCTATGCTATCAAACTATTTATTAATCTTTAATTTTGATCTCTTACTAGGGTTGTGACCACACATTTGGAATTACATATGCAACATGGCTGCATTGCCCTAACATCTATTTTCGGACTGTGTAGGCATGATTGGTGTCAATGTATGAACTGAGTGTGAAAAATATGTGGTCTGATCACACCAGATAATTCACAAATGACCAGTTTATAAAATTCCCCCACATATGCATAGTAACATTTTAGTCCCCATTTTTATTATTTATCTTTACAGGTACTGACATGTTAAAGTATTTATTAGGGGGTGATTTCTAGCATATGTTGGATGGAGGGAAAGGGGCTGGTATTTGGAGTAGTCAAGGCGTACGTGCGCTTTGGCGTATTTGCGCAAGTAATGGGCATTTGCTGGCGTACATGCGCATTGGCGCATTTGCTGGCGTACATGCGCATTGGCGCATTTGCGCAACTAAGGGTAATTGTCCCGAAATGGCCCAAACACTTTCTGCGGATGCGCATGTTTACGCACTGACGCGGTTAGGCGGAAGTCACCGCCAGTCTTAAGAAGGTAATGAATAGTGTTACATGGCGCCCGGAAATCACGTTTCTTTACTGCGCAGCAACGAGGAATGCCAAGGAAAGTCTATTTAAGACAGTCCTGGCCACACAGACAATACCTATGCCCCTGAAGAAGCTGGCAACTGCGAAACGCGTAGGGCAGCATAGGTGGACGGTGGGGAATGTAGCCCTCATCCACTCCCCACGTAGACAGGTAGAATTGGGAACAGGGGAGTGGGATCTTCCGCCATAAGTGAAAGGGATTCTTACTTGGCTAACCCCCAAATTTTTATGCAAACTTTTTTGCACCCTTTTGGGTGCTTTATGCACATTGAGCGATTTTTGGTTTGGTGATTCCCTAACCTTCCACCTTGTGCATATGGTTTTAATTACATGTTTTTTATGGTTACAGACCAGCACTATCCATAAGTCGTCTATGGAGTAGTGAATGTGTTTAAATTGCCCAGTGCTTTTTGTAATTGTTTTTAATTGTGAGAATTAAAAGTGAAGTTTTAAGTGTCACGTTAGCAACCCATTTGTATCTAATTGTTGCCTGAACTGGTTAGCAGTGGGGAGGGAGGAGAGGGTGTTCATCCACTAATACACCTCCAATTTCCTTTTTCTCTCTCTCCTATTTTCTTTGGTTTTGATGTTTATTGATTCTAACCTGCAGGCTATGTATTTATAAGGTTGTCCATCACTGATTTAGGCTCTATTCTTATATCTTTTCCTGTGTGAAAGATAAAACTCCATTAGGAGACCACCCATTCCTGGGGTTTTCCCCCATGCCAAATTGGAGATGGCTTCCTGTACTTCTATTTTAGAAATGGGATCATCTAATAAGACCATGTCATTATACAGTATTCTAAGAAGAAGTGGAATAGAGCTAAGGTATGCTGGGATTTGTTACCTGGACAGAGTCATAATTGAGGTATACTTGAGGGGAGATTACCCAAAATAGTACGGCGAGTAGTTTTCTGTTTTTGTCCCCAGTTGCAAATACATTAGATTTATTACAGAACAGGGCCTTTTTAACTTGTTTTGTGTCACCGGAAAGGCAGTCTAACTTGCAAGCCAGGTTTACCTGGTTTGAGAGGAGGGATTCTGACAGAATATCGTCTCAAATGTTAATAAATGTTGTTCTAGGGTAGCTATGACAATGAATTTTGGTATTGTCTATTTGCTGTATGTATGCCTGTCATAAGTCTTCATTGAGTCCCAAACAATTTGGGGGATGCTGAATCTGCTTTAATTTTCATGAATATTTCAAGGTCTTTTACTACCAGTTTCGCAAAGGATTCCTGATGCAGCCAAAAACTATTACGTTTTCTTAAGGTGGCCATACATGGGCCGATAAAAGCTGCCGACAGACTATGTCGGCAGCTTATTGGCCCGTGTATGGGGGCCCCCGACGGGCTTCCCCGATCGAGATCTGGCCGAAAGTCGGCCAGATCTCGATCGGATTGGGTTTAAAAATCCAGTCGGATTGCGGCTGCATCTGTTCGTTGATGCGGTCCCACGATCCGAACGCCCGTTTGCCAATGCTAGGATCCGATCATTGGGCCCTATCGGCCCATGTATGGCCACCCTAGGGCCCAACGATCGGATCTGCCCGATATTGCCCACCTCAAGGTGGGCATATTGGAGGGAGATCCGCTCGTTTGGCGACATCGCCAAACGAGCGGATCTATCCATGTATGGCCAACCTTTACCCTGTTTGGTGGGGAGGGTCTAGTTTCTATTTGTAGCAGCAGAGGAGAATGGTCAGATATACCTCCTGGCAGTATCTCAATGGAAGTTTGTGTTTCCCACTTCTGCGGAGCCCAAAGCAAGGTTTATACAAGACCTAGAGTTGTGGGTCACCAAGTAGCAGGTATATCGCCTCAGGGTTTTTCCTCCTCCAGAGGTCGCATATGTTAAAGGTGGAGAACCAATTCAACAGGTTTTATCAGTGCATTAAAGTTGCCCAAGAGGATAAGGTGTGTGGGCTGCAGGGACACATTTTGTTCATAATGAGGGACAGCAGCAGCTCACTAAAGGGGGAGGAATATATACATTCACAATAGTATCTGACTTAGTGTACAGAGTAAATGACATAATAATAAAATGACCATCAGCATCAGTTATCAACTTGATTATCTTAAACAGTTCCTAGTAACAAGTATAGAGACTCCACTAGCATAAGAGGAGTAGGTTTAATGATAATGAACCCCCAACCAGGCTTTCCGCATAGTCACCAGCTTACTTCCATCCAGGTGGGTTTCCTGAAGCAGGATTAGATGTGTTTTAACTCTGTGGATAATCTTGAAGACCAAGCCTCTCTTTATTGGGCTGCCTAGTCCTCTGATATTCCATGAAAATAGTTTAATCTCAGTCATTGATCTGTTGGTGTATGTAGGTCAGGGTCTATGTAGGTCCACTCCCTTGAAGTTTATATTAAAGTAATGTGTACTAGTACCTAATTGTAGCTAGGAGAGTTCAGTGTCTTCATTGACGGTAGTGAGGGAAAAACTGGAAGAGACGACAATGAAATTGCTTTATAGCGGAAATGACTTATGTAGTCTACCCACCCTTTCCCAACTTGAGCAGGTTTTGTTCCAAAAAACAGAAACCATAACTGGACATAACTGGTCTGGTTTTAAATTAGTTCATTGGTTTAAAGGTTTTTAGCTTTTAGTTTCAAGATGTTCTAAAGATCAGCTTAGCCTCCACGGGGGTCTTGCCGTAATCAACCCTGGATAAGTTGCCATGGTTGTAGAATGACCCTCACTTAGCTTTCTATAGAATTCTGTCTTAGCCCCTGCATTTATAATTGTTATAATCTTTTCCCTCGGTGCATTCAGGAAGGCCACTACATGGATGTTGTTACACCTTAGGAGGCTTTCCAAGTCATCTTGGCACCTCTTTGTCGGAGTGCTGGTCAGTACCAGACTGCTCCGACACCAGACAGTGTCTTTGGGGGCTTTAGAAGGTCATGGTATTTGAGAGTTATGGCAGGATGGCAGACCAAAGCTCAGCAGAGTGCTTTCTACTCCATGTGTGTCAAACCACACTCCCACCTTTTTTGCTTTATGTTTACATATCACTCACTGAAGCACCAAAGGAGGTAGAACTCTAGATTTTAACATTAATAAGAGCAACAAAAGAAAAGAGAGCAAAAATGTGCACAAATGAATAATCTTAGCTTATCATATGCAGGGTGCATAAAGATAACTCTCAGCCTAACAATATCTTATCATTTATGTCCTTTGGATCTTCAACAGGTAAGGATAAGGGGGACCTTTTATTACTTGGTTTATCAACTGAAAAATTTGAGTTTTCAAAAGACCTGTGTTGCTGCTGCTTCGCAGCTGGACCTTTTGAAACACCAATTTCCCAAATTACTGTTTTATGAGCAGAAAAAGATCTACACTATGGTTGCTTGACTCAATTTAAAAATAGTTATATATAATTTAACTGAACATCCAAACTGATTGTTCTGTACAATAAAAATGTGTTCTGCATCAAAGGGGAAAAAAGAGGAAATTATTCTAAATATATACTAGGCAACTGTCTAGTATTACAATTAATATTTCTGTAGGTTAAATAAAAGTAGGGATGTAGCGAACGTCGGAAAAAAAGTTCGCGAACATATTCGCGAACTTGCGCAAAAATGCGAGCGGTTCGCGAACCCCATAGACTTCAATGGGAAGGCGAACTTTAACATCTAAAAAAGACATTTCTGGCCAGAAAAATGATTTTAAAGTTGTTTAAAGGGTGCAACGACCTGGACAGTGGCATGCCAGAGGGGGATCAAGGGCAAAAATGTATCTGAAAAATCTGCCTGTGTGTGCTTGGAAGAGATAGTGTAGGGGGAGAGCTGTTAGTGATTTCAGGGACAGATGATAGTAAGTTTGCTGGCTAGTAATCTGCTTGATACTGCTCTGTATTGGAATAAAAAAATAAATAAAAGCAGTCCTTACAAGGACTACTGTTATTGCAGCAGTCAGCAGATGAGATCAGAAGCAGGACAGCTGCCCACTGCAGCTACATACAGAGCACTGCAGTAGAAGGTAGATTACTAGCCAGCAAAGCTACCTAAGCTTAAATGTCCCTCAAACCCCTGCAGACTTCTGTCCCTCCAATAACAGAGCAGTATCAAAACGATTACTAGCCAGCAAACTTTCAACTGTCCCTGAAATCACTAACAGGCAGCAGCTCTCTCCCTACACTATCTCTTCAGCACACACAGGCAGAGTGA
This sequence comes from Xenopus petersii, assembly GCA_038501925.1. NCBI lineage: Eukaryota > Metazoa > Chordata > Amphibia > Anura > Pipidae > Xenopus > Xenopus petersii. The sequence goes on along the minus strand of CM076683.1, from coordinate 72,390,234 downwards.
AAAAAACGCTGCAGGGCTTCGGTTTTTATAGGGAAGGGGAGTGGTCCAGGGGAGAGCTTCCTGATTGGCTGCCATGTACCTGCTGGTCTGGGGTGAGAGGGCAAAAAAAAGCGCCAACAATGGCGAACCCAAAATGGCGAACGTCGCGCGACGTTCGCGAACTTCCGGCGAGCGCGAACACCCGATGTTCGCGCGAACAGTTCGCGCCATCTCTAAATAAAAGCACTGTAGAAAGTGGTTCAGCACTTGATTGTCTCATTTGCTTTCACCCTAACTTTCACACTGGTCTTCTACACCATTCAGACACATGCAACATATTTTCCTCTTGCTAAAAGTGTAAAATGAAAATTAGCAGGAGGGCTTAGTAAATTAACTGACAAAATGCCCATGTTTTGTTTTTTAATGGTGATAAATATTTTGGATTTCACAAGCTTTTTTTGAATCATCAAGCTTACATTCATGTATAAAATTTATGGGCATATTGCATAGCCCAATACTCATTAAGTCTGAGATGGTTACTATACATAAAATTTTATTCGATTTTGATCATAAATATTATTACATGTAAACTATACACTGATGACTTTTATACCATAATGCAGTTGGACAAAAAAGTCACCTTAAGAAAAAACAACCATTGACTTTAATATATTTGGACAAAAAAGTTGCCTTACAGAAAAGAAATTATATTTTACACAAATTAAGTGAAATGGGATACATTTTCTCATAACTATTAGCCAATAACAAGCACAATGACATCTACAGGACATTTGTATAAACCTCACATATTCCCCCTAAAGTAGGAAAGCATTTGGACAACTATAATTAACAGTATGCATTTTAAAACAATATTATACATTCTTCACATCACAAAATCCTTGGTCCATGCAGGTAGTTTTCTGATTCTCTCAGTATGCCTTATAGGTTCACTTTCTTCAGGCCTATTGCAGTTGGAAAATATCCTTCATCAAATGGAGGTTCTCCAAAGTCATATCTAACAGGAGCAAGACAACTTGCATTCCATATGCATCCATCAGACCGTTCATATGTGTATGGTCCTCACTGGCGTCTCACATCAAGTGTGTAGTAAACTTAGATTGTCCTTGTTTCCGTATTCCTGGTTTCTTAATTCTGACTAAAGATCCAGGCTGGCACCACATTTTCTGTCAGTATAAGCCTTGCATTTGGCTTGTTGATGTTTCACAATTTCAGCAGTAGATGATTTCTTAGGCACAGTATTTTGTGGAAGTTTGATGTCTGCAATATGTAACTTAGTGTGCATCTGTCTGTCATGTAATAATTCAGCTGGAGATGAGTGGGTTGTTGCATGGTGCGTTGCTCTGTAGTTATGTAGTAACTCTGTTGTAAATACTTTCCAAGATTTCCCAGTAAGATTTGCTGTCTGTAGTGCTTCTTTAAGACTTCTGTTAAATCACTCAATTTCTCCATTTACTTGTGGGTAATACACTGCAGTTTTCCGATGCACGATATTCCTCTCCGAAATAATTCACACTCAGATGAGACAAATTGTGGTCCATTGTCTGATATTAACTCCTTTGGATTATGTTCTCTGCGCAAGACTATAGACAGAAATGGTATCACTGTAGCTGATATTATATGAGGAAACAAATGCAATTTCAGGTCATTTACTGTAATAGTCTATTAAGGTTATAGCAAATCTGGAGCATCTGCAAAAGGACCAACAATATCAATAGCAAGTTTTTCCCATGCTGAATCAGGAAATGGTACTGGTTTTACATCTGGTTTCAACTTAACTTTATGTACAAAGTTCTTTGCACAGCCCAGTGAAGTGTTGCTTTGTGGTAAAATTTTAGACACTGGCTGTGTGGCAGGCACAGATGCTGTAGTAATAAGACCATCAACTAATTGTAGGTTTAATGCAGCAAAGAGATCCCTTCCAAGTATAGCAGTATCCTTATTCACAATGTAAAAATCACATTTTGCCGTATTTGATTCAAATTGTACAGTCACTGGCAAGCAACCAAGCACAGGGATTGGATCCTTTAAGAAACTGACCAGTTTCAGGGCAGGTGCAACAAGCGGATCTTTTGCAAAGTATTTCACGAAAATATACTTTGGTAGTATAGAAACAACTGCACCTGTATCAAGCATCAGGTTAATGGAGAGTCCCTCGTCAACAGAAGCAGTACTGACACTGAAAGTGCATATAAACTTGTCTGGAGTGAATGTATCAGCTTTATTCACACTTAATACTGTGACATTTGTAGTAGTGACTTCATGAACATGTTTATCAGAACTACGGCAGATCTTAGCAAAATGTCCTACCTTTTTGAATTTTCGGTAGTGTACAGCTTTTACAGGTCATGTAACATAATTTTCAGTTTGTTGTGTTGAACCACATTGAAAGCAGTATTTTTTATTTGTATTTGCTGAACGGTTTTGCAGTGAATCCCTTTCCTTAGCACTGTATTTTGCCTGTGACTATGCATTATTAGGCCACAGTGTTGAATTCACAGTCTGCACATTCCCAGCAGTTCCCTGACTGAGAGTTTTAGCCTCTGCCACTGCTGTTTCAATTTGGCTAGCAACTGTAATAGCCTTTGCAAGGATTAAATCCTGCTCTAGGAGCAGTCTCTCTCTAATGCAAGGTGAGTTTGTTTTTTCCACTATTTGGTCTCTTAGCATTTCATCTGTTAGATTCCCAAACTCACAGGTAACAACCAGCTCTCTCAAAGCTGCTACAAATTGTTCTGTGGATTCACCATTAAGTTGTCCACATCGGCAGGATTTTTATCTTTCAGCAAACTCTTGGCACAAAAAAGTTCTTTATAGCAGTAAGTGCCGTTTCATAAGTCTCATCGGGTAATGGTAATGTATAGAATATACACTGTCCCTCTGCTCCCAGGCAATGAATAAGCAGAAATCTCCCCTTGGTCAGCAGCAATAATGTGATTTTCAAACATATGGATCCAAGCAGTAAAAGGTATGTTAGGCTCACCAGGGTTTGGCAGAAAAGGTGCAGGCTGCAGGAGGTAGAAGAGACATCTTGTCGCCAATTGGTTATGTTTTTGTAGCCGAGGATAAGTAGAGTATAACAGTGCTTTATTAGCAGGCTCATGCAGCCATTACACAACTGTAAGCAACTCTAACACCACAAGCTGTATAGAAAGCATGCACAGTATGTCTTGAGCACAGTGACATCTACAGGCCATTTGTATAAACACCACAGTCTTTAAGGGGGAACTAAGGCAAAAATGAAAATTTAATATAAACTTCATCTCACTAGTTTAATATAGAATAAAACACTTTCTAAATATAATCAATTAAACATTCTATATTGTTTATGAAAAATTCAAGTTGCTTTTCAGAATCTCACTTCCAGCAACCTGTCTCACTCAATGCTGTTTACGCTCTGCGATCTGTGTCAGATTTTCATTGACAGGTAGGAACAGTATGTCTTTTAGTCAGACTCCCTTTCTTAGTTGTTGTAATGGATTCTAACTCACCTTCCAAAGATGGCGTCCAAGATGGCGACCTCCTGCCTCACCGCATGGTTCCTGATGGGCGCAGCTCCATGGTGTCACCGTCTTCCTGCTCCCAGATTGGCCACCGGCGACGGAATGGACGCCGGCGTCAGAATGGGCGCCGGCATCAGGACGTCAGCGTGGGGACGCTGGCGTCTGCGTCTGATGCAAGCACGTCAGTGTCTGACGCCAGTGCGTCAACTTTGGCGCCAAAGTCAGAGACTACTTAAACCTCACTCCCCTTCCAGTCCCTGCCCAACTATAGGTTCCTGTTCGTCAGTTCCTGGGTGTGATATACTGCTTTTGATTCTTGTGTACCGACTCCTGCCTGTTATTACGATTCCTGTTGTCTGCTGCCTGGTCTGATCTATTTGCCTGTACCTTGACAATTCTTTTGATAAATCCTCTTGTACCTCGAACTTGGTTTGGTCTCCTCTTTGGTCTACACTATTACTGCGCCTTTGGGCCCATTACAGTTGTTGTTTAGCACTAACTCAAACAACCAACACCAGTACAAACAAAAGATGACAAAATAACCGATAGCTGCCCTTAATCATAAGCATGCTTATGATTAAGGGCAACTCTGGCCAGGCATCAGGCCAGCCATGCAGCGTGTTCTTTTAACATGGATTAAATAAATATTTCTGTTTTTTAAACAAGCAGTCCAGTGTGTGGGATTCTGCCATTTTCTTCTCTATACTGTGTACTGCATGGGACGCTAAGAGACTCCTGTACTCGGTCGGATGCCTTGGGCTGCCGAACTTCAATTACATATCTGTGGTGGGTTGAAGTGGTTATGGTTTTTTTTTTAGCAGTCAAGAGTTACTTGGTTATTTCAGAAATGGTACAGAATATTTAATTGATTATATTTAGAGAGTTTCTTATTTCAGTGAGTTGAATCTTATCTTATCAAATTTTTATTTTCACAATTATTCCCCTTTAAGGTTTTGGTGAGTTTTTAAATGCGATAAGCATGCAATAATTTTGTTACATGTCAGTAAATATAACAATACGCAGCCATTTTTCCATTTCATTGGTTTTACTGGACTAATGAAAATTGGGGAGGGAAGAGAATCTGGTGTGGTGATACAAAGTGTCTAGATAGCCCCTTTGTAAAATGTATAATGAAGCAAAAGAATTCTTAATGAATCAGATGAAAATTGAGCGTAGGACTGGCCAGATATGGGATGACTTTGACAAAGTTGGCCATCTTAAATATATTGCAATATATTGCAATATATGAACAAACCATCCCTGTTTTGTTTAAAGGGTAAGGCATTTTTCAGTAGCAGTATGCACACAATGTCTCTGTCTTAAATATATTGATAATGGGTTGAGTGCAGAGGACTCTTGTATTTGACTATATGTATTTTGTGGTCACAGCCTCATTGCACCCCCGCCTAATGGTTTTGAAAATTAGTGGTGAGCACAACTTTCCCTTGTTTGTTAGTTATACAGGAGCAGTGACCAGCTCCATGTTGTAGCTCCCACCCTTCCCAGCTATAGTCAGGTGATCCCACTGGTGTCTAATAAAAGGGCAGCCAAGCTTGTGAGTTTTACTTAGAAAGCAGCTAGTAAGTTGCAGGTAAAACTTAGTCCCTTGTAAAATGTATAATGAAGCAATAGAATTCTTAATGAATCAGATAAAAATTGAGTATAGGACTGGCCAGATATGGGATGACTTTGACGTAGTTGGCCAGTTTAAATATATTGCAATATATGGACAAACAATCCCTGTTTGCTTAAAGGGTAAGGCATTTTTCAGAAGCAGTATGCACAAAATGTCTCTGTCTTAAATATATTGATAATGGGTTGAGTGCAGAGGACTATTGTATTTTTCTAAGGGGCAAATTTACTTATGGTCGAATATCAAGGGTTAATTAACCCTCGATATTCGACTGCCAAATTGAAATTATCACAATTCGTTCGATCGATTTTAATCCATCGATCGAAGTCGAAGTCGTAGTCGAAGGTCGAAGTAGCCCATTCGATGGTCAAAGTAGCCAAAAAAAACATTCGAAATTCAAAGTATTTTTTATTCTATTCCTTCACTCAAACTAAGTAAATGGGCCCCTAAGTGTCTAGATCAGGGATACCCAACCTTTTGAACCTGTGAGCAACATTCAGAAGTAAAAGTAGTTGGGGAGCAACACTAGCATGAAAAATTTTCTTGGGGTGCCAAATAAATGCTATGATAGGCCATTTTGCCCCTATGTGGATTTCCAACATACATTGCGGCTCTGTTTGTCAATACACCTGGTTTTTATACAACCAAAACTTCCCTCCAAGCCTGGAATTCAAAAATAATCACCTACTTTGAGGCCACCGAAATCAACATCCAAGAGGTTGGAGAGCAACATGTTGCTCACGAGCTACTGGTTGGGGATCACTGGTCTAGAAGATGATGGTAGGTATAAGTTAGGATTTATAGTAAACTAAATCTGTACTTTAGGAAAAGAATCTGAACATACTACAGTATATTAATAAGGGTGACTGACTCAATGTAATGTTTTGATGGCAGAAAGTTTGTTTCTCTGTGTAAAGATTTGCCATTTTAAGTATTTGATATATAACTCAATCTGTTAAGTATTAAATGCAGCAATCATATGAGAATTATAAAATTATAATTCAGAATAACTGCAAAAACATTGTTTCAAATGGTTTTCACTTTAAGCACTTATTAAATTCTTCAATATACAGTTGATGTATTTTACTATAAAAATGTTATATTAATAGATAAATAACATATAAGAGGAGTTAATTATAAATATAAAAATAAAGTGCAGTCACATAAAATTGTATGAAAAATAATGATCAATAGTAAAATCATGCTTTGTGTATATATATCGTTACTACTATGCTATGATGCAAATTCTAATTAACATGGGTAGACACTGTATAGATGGCCAATTAATGCATCTCCTTGCTTGAATAAACAATTTTTACTCTCCTCGTAAATAATACCAAATATTAAGACTCATACTGTATGGGGTAAGGTCTTTATTTGGATTAGCACAAAATATTCTGGGGGAGGCTTGAAGGGGTTAGGCTTGCAAGGTTGGAAGGATTAAAGTATGAGGCTTTAAGTATGGAGTATAGAGAACTGGAAATCTCTATTTGATAACATCATATACGTACCTAGTACTCCATATCTCTAAAACATTTGTGTGATGTGCCTCAGTCTGCAACTCCATTTAAATCCTGCTCTGTTAGATTTATCTGGTCATTTTTCTATTAATTTCCTTTAATTTACATCTCCTGTTCTTAATTCTGGCCCAAGTCTGTATGCCCCATACTGAACTCTCTGTAATGCCTGTTCTATTGATGTCTGGTCTTAACAAAATCTGCATGATCTACCACTCCCTCCTACCTATCTAGTCTGCCTCTTCTTAAATTTAAACACACTCTGGGGAAGGCTTGCAGGGTTGGTAGTCTGAAAGCTTAAAGTATGAGGCTATTAGTATGGAGTGAGAACTGGAGTTGGAGCCTTGATTGGAACCCCAGCGACTGGAATTTCATCTACTCATCTTGCTCTAAATCTGCTTCCCACTGTAATACTGCTTCTTTATTCTACATCCTCCCCTACAGAAAACCTGTTTGTTTTCAGATCTTGAATTTAATACCTTTTCTGTTGGTTTCTGCTATGAAAAGACTGTTTACATTGGTAATTGTTGCACAATATGTTCAAACTCCATCTGCATTGTGACCCTGTACACTGCATTTTTGCATTTATTATTGGTAAGAAGATCCAAAAGTCTTTTTTAATTCAGTAAACTAAGATCTAATTTGAAGACACACTGGCAGAATGTTTTTAATCCTGTTGATGTCATTCATCTTTGTGCTTCCGAAGGTAGCTTCTTCTTTTACATTTCCAGCTGACTATACCCATTATATTGTAATATCTCCCTCTCTGCTCCATTCCACACACTGCTGCTCCTATATCTTCCATAACTCTGAAAAACTCCTGCAACTACTACTTTACATAGACATAGGAAGTTCAAATCTTTATCTCTCTAATTCTTCTACTGTTGCTTGCTGCAAGCTATAGCTATCCTAATCCAGGTCCCTGCCATATACCTATCTGCCATTGCCCACATTATGGACCCCCACAGACCTGCTGCTCATCTCCCCTTCTCCTGTGCGCTTCTTAATACCCACTCTGTTACTAACAAATCCACTTTAATTCATGATGTTTTCTGCTCCAAGTCTCTTCAGCTCTTTGCCCTAACTGAGACCTGGCTCTCCCAGAATGGCAATGCTATTGAGGCAGTTCTTTCTTATGGCGGCCTCTTTTTCCTCTCATACCCCCTGTCCTACTGGTCATGGGGAAGGAGTAGGCATTCTGCTCTCCCCTCATTGCCATTTTAAACTAATCTCTCTTCCTTCTTGTCTTGGTTTCTGCAGCAACATGAGCAAGTTACACATAATCATACTTACATACCTACAGTACATCATAAAAAGGAAGACAAATGTTGGTGGACTGTGGTAATCATATATGAATTAAAATTGAAAGCAACTTACTAATACTCAGCATTATGAATCCTTGCCTAATGATCCCATTTTGGATTATAAAAATACAGGATATTTATGAACTGTATCAAAAAACACCTCTTTTCTACCTAGGCTCCAAAATGCACAATGATCTAATTAAGTCTCCAGGGAGATCAATTGTATTGGGTGCAGGTTTACTTATAAATAGACCTCTTCATGCAGTTAATAGTCAGCTCCTTCCATACCAGCCAGGCCAGACCAACAGGTTTACTAATAATATTACAGACATTAAATATAAACATGGAAATGTACTTTTATGTTCACTTGATGTGTAAGCCCTATACACCTCAGTTCCACACAAAGGGGATATAGAATATGTCGGATCTTGATTAGCCCATGGCCTACTATGATGCTTTCAGACCTATATAACATTTGAATACTGGTTCATCCATATGCTATTTTCTATCTTTAATTAAGCAAGCACAAACATATATCATGTAACTGTAATCATTTATAAGATGCAGCTTTCAGCAAATGTAACAGTAGACAAGCAGAACCTAATAGCCAATGCTTAGCTAGCTGGTTATTATGGAATTGCATGTTAGAAACGAAAAGTAGTAGGCCTAAGAAGTCAGGTCAAGCTGAAAATATTCTTTCTTCATTTTACTTGTAGCTTGGCTATTTTGATTATGTATGTAGAAAGAATAATGATTACACAGGAACATAAGTCTCATGGCTAGCTGTTAGATAAGGTGGAAGCTGGTTCTATAAACAATATGTTATGTTATGGTACAGTCTTGGGCTTCGAGGTTACTTAGAATTAGAACTAAAATCATTTTGAATAAAAGATAATCACGCCTTTATGCTGAATGTAACCAATCATGTATGACTCATATTTTCTATGCTGACGTAATATTATAAAGATATATGTAACAGTCAGTTTGGTAGCGAATTCTCTCGAGCTACTGAATGCTTTTGTACTCTGTGCTTGAATACATTTCCTTCTCTGATTGAAACTTTGAACGGGCAATGGCTGTATCATTGGAAAAGACACTCACACCGAGGTCTAGACCCAACAGTTGGTGTCATGACTCAGATTCACCTTTCGGGTGACAGGAACTGGAGTCCTACCTCTACCACGTGCAAAAGTTCCCAAAGTTTTACCTTTTTTGCACCAAGTATTGGTTTATCTTCCAACCTGTCCCGGTAAGGCTGAATCCTAGTCAGTTTATCTCAGAGAACTGAAAACTGATTACGAATTCTGTTATTACATTAAAATTATAGATTGGTAATGATGTGATTGTGGTTGTAAAACTTTTTATTTTTATTGTATGGCTTTGGATTGAGGTTACGCCTTATTGTTTGATTTGTATGGTTAAATAAATAGTGTGGTGCTTGCAGAAAGTTTTTGCCAGACCCTTAAAGATTCCCAATGAGAGTGTGATTCTTTAGTGTGGTAATTAATACGTGCTCTATCACCTTATTAGTAGGTGACCGCAACTCCAACTTGTTATATGTGAATTGTCGGATTTTATGCATGAAAAGGGGCATAAATACCCGAGTTACTAAGCTTTCTGGTATTTATGCATGAAAAAGGGCATAGATACTTGAGATATGCTAGGAGCTAGTGGCTTGTAAAGGCGGAGTGTGTGCCTTAGAGTACACAGATGCCTAGAGGCGTATATAGTCTGAAAGAGGGCATACATGATCCTAGTTGCCTTAGATAGTGGAAGAAAGTGAGGAATGCTTCTCTCTGAAATCATAATCGACTTGTGGATTTCCTCAATTATCTAGCTGTGCATATGTTGCATCATTGCGTATTTCAGAGTAACTGTATTTCTTTGTTCACTTCCTCTTTTGCTGGCTTGAGAGAAGAGAGAAAAGAGATAAGAGAGAAATTGTGTTAAAGGTTAGGTATATATATTTAGTTAAATCACACAGAGGCCACGCGTTCGGGAGTTCGAGTCACTTTTTTTTTAGTCATGGATAACCTCAAGTCCAAACCCAGTTGGGAATGTGCATCCCAAATGTCTGTTTTTACTGAGCCATTGCACCCTTTATCTCCCACTGCTTACAAGGAAATTAAGTATGGTAAATGTGTTTCCCAATATACACAATGCTGGAATTTTCTTACTAAAAAATTGACCAGAAATTCAGTTTGGCCAGTAAGTGGTAGCTTTCAATCAAATAAGTTGCAATTTCTTGGAAGTTGCCTCCAGAAACCAAGAAATGACCCCACTGGCAGGCAATGGGCTATATATGTTTTGTGACATGATGCTTTCCCAGAAGATGCCACCGCCCACCCTTATATGGTGATTCTGTTGCTATTGTACAGCCACCTTCAGGATTATACCCAAACATATCTGTGGACAGTAGCAGTGATGAGTCCACAGCAGATCCCAACAACTTGGTGGTGACCACAATCCCCAAAAAATATGGAACGCTTCACGAATTTGCGTGTCATCCTCGCGCAGGGGCCATGCTAATCTTCTCTGTATCGAAAAATATGGAATTGGATGAAACACCACACATTAAAAAAAAACACTGCTTGTTTTTGTGCTATTTGAAACATTAATAATGAACACCACACATGTTAAAAAAAACATCTGATAGAAACCAACTCTTAAACAGCTTTTGCCCTCCCAATTTTAATATTTTAATATTCATAAAAGTGAACTCCTTAGAGTTAAATGTATTCCTTTTTAGAGAAAAGTTTTTAAAAAAGCAGATCAAAAAAAAGGGATACTGCATACAAAATCGGAGGAGATGGTTGAAAAGAGTGACTGTAAATAGACCTTGCAACAGGGCTGGAACTAGGGGTAGTCTGAAGAGGCAAATCCTTCTGCCTCTAAATTCTGCTCTGCACTTCGGGAAGCGGAAGAAAACAGAAGACATGCCTACAGAGGTGTGAGTGGGGGGATTTGGTCATCGAGCAGAGGGTTGGGGTAGCGGACATTAGGGGCTTAGCCTGTTGCCCTGGCTCTGGATTGCAACCAAAACATAGCATAATAACTTTAAAATACAATTTGTTAACATATAGTCAAACAAGGCTAAAGAAGGTATACAGCAATATACAGTATACTGCATAAATACATGTGCGCAAATACAGACAATACATATATGCACACATACACTTTGATGTATACTTGAAAGAAGAATTATAGCATGGACATGTTAAACAAAAGAAAAGTGTGAGATTATGATCCGGTCATATTAATACCTTGACTAAAAAGGCATATATGTTGCAGCTCCCTCCTCCGTTTAGGGATAATTATTCCAGTTCAATGTAACTGGCCACCATTCCATCTCATTCAGACCATGTTATGTTAACTTTTTGTATTTGTTTGTGTCACATATCGGCACCCTAAATCCAGAACCCAAGCTAAGCTCCCTGGTCTCGGCTCTCACTTCCGCCTTTGAGAAAGGAGCAAAATTAACGGTTCTGGACGAGCAAAGGGGCATGATCGTCTCACCAGGATACAGGAATGGAAGAACACCTCAGGAGGGCAGGCCAGACAACACAGCGTGGAACAGGCAGGCCGGGCCAGCACAAGCAGAATAGAATAGTCAGACAGGCCGGAATCAGGATTGGAGAGCATAGAATAGTCAGACAGGCAAGGATCAGCTTAGAGAGGTCAGAATAAAAAGGCAGGCAATGGTCAGATTGGAGAGTTCAGGCAAAGAAAGGGTCAAAACACAAAAGATCAATCAGGATTCAAATAGGATAGCACCCAGGAACAAGGTAAATCGAACCTAACAACGGCAGTGATTTTCATTCAAAGGCCCCTTTAAATAATTTGAATTTTGCGCCGTTGCACGTGACTGTCATCACGCTGGCATTGAACCTGGAAGCCCAAACCATAGGGGAGCTGGCACCAGAAGGGAATGAAAATATGCAGCGGGCGTCCCTGCTGGAAACATGGCGGGTGCCCCCACATGCCCAGAAGGAAGCCACTGGACCACTAGGGTAAGTGGGGCTGTTTATTACAGTTTGTCTGTTGTTTTGGATCAGTATTCACATTGAGAGAAACAAGCTGACTTCACTTTGTCCAAAAATTTACAAAAAGACAATATTTTATTAACATTTAGGGGCAGATTTATCAAAGGTCAAAGGGAATTTTCGAAGTTAAGAACTTCGAATTTCAAGCTATTTTTTGTGTACTTCGACTAGGGAATAGTCCCAATTCGATTTGAATTTGAAAAAAACTTCGAAATTTATCATGTATTGTTGCTTTAAAACTTCGACCATTCGCCATCTAAAACCTGCCGAAGTGCTGTTTTAGCCTATGGGAGACCTCCTAGATCCTATTTGGAGTCAATTGGTGGACAAACTTAAAAAAACTTTGAATCAAATTCAATCAAATGCTTTATTTCTTCGATCGCACAATTCGAGTACGGCCGAAATACGGACCTCTTTGACCCCAAAAAAACCTTCGACTTCACTTCGGCTGGTCTTTTTGAATTCGAATTTCAAAGTATTTTCAATTCGATATTCGACCCTTGCTAAATATGCCCCTTAGTCAAATGCATTTTAGTCAATAGGTGTTTTTCTTGAATTTTTCTTATTTTTTCCAATGCAAAAAAACTCTTTCTAAAAACCAATTCAAAAATTTTTTTTAGACTTGTTTCATTCTCTATTTTCAAGACAGATATTAGCTGTATTGTATGGCCTGACTATAAACTATGGAAGTTAGATTTTTTTTTAGGTATTTGTTTTGAAAGCTGGTCTATGTCTGTCAAAAGCAAAACATTAGTTTTATGGTAGAGTTTATGGTAACAGCATAGTAGTCAGAGTAGAAATTCAACAGAGCCACACATTTTCCTCTCAGTCAGGAAAGTGTTCGAAATGTAATAAAAATCAGTTTACAGGGACTCCATTAGGAGTTCTCAGTTTGACGTTGAATAAATCTGCCCTGAAGTTTCAAGTTACAAGGACTTTTGTATAATTTACTAAAGGAAAGTAAAATTGCAATGTAAAACTAATGGAGGTATAAATATATATGAATAGCTTATATTACTTTACATGACTATGCCACCTGTAGGGATGTAGCGAACCGCCGCCGATGTGTTCGCGAACACCGGCAAAAAATGCGGACAGTTCGCGAACAGTTCGCGAACTTCGAACATCCGAAAATCGTTCGATTCGAACGATCGAAGGATTTTAATCGTTCGATCGAAGGATTTTCGTTCGACTCGAACGATCGAAGCCATTCGATCGAATGATTTCATTCGATCCAATGGCTTCGATCGTTCGATTCGAACGAAAATCCTTCGATTTTAGCGGTCGAAGGAATCGAATGGTCGAATGGTCGAACGATTTTTGTTCGAATCGAACGCGAACTCGTATTGGCGAACGTCGCGCGCCGTTCGCGAACATTCGGCGGACGCGAACAGTCGAAGTTCGCGCGAACTGTTCGCTACATCCCTAGCCACCTGTACTAGTTCCCTGCAATCCATTAAATAACAGACATCTGAAATAAATACATACAGTTGTCCATTAATGTCAAGGGCAGAGTGGAATACTACAGGATAATTTTCTTTCTTTTTGGCTTATACTCCCTCTTTATTAGTCGTTCGTGTTAAATGTTGCTGTTAATGCAACATAATTCTGAAGACACCCAAGATAACTACAAGGCCATTTAATAAAATTCTGAAGACACCCAAGATAACTACAAGGCCATTTAAATAAAAAAAAGCTAATAAATACCTGTGATTATAGGTTTAAGCCCAGGGAAAACTGTCTTGAAAAGGTAAATTTTTATCTCCAGCCTGGCTACATCAGAAATAAAGCTTCCCTTAAAATGAGTTATACCAATATACTAGGGACCAATTATTTAGACCATGGACAAAAGTGCAAGAGCACAAAGTGGCACAAAATCGTGGGATACATGGGACTCACTCATGTCCATTGCAGGACAGGGTACAAAGTGTAAAATATGACAGATTGTACTGTCAGCCTTCTGTCTGTATTTGGAAGAATACATTGATATCATTATCACCATTTCCAGGAAATTCCCTTTCTACCCATTCCGCTTTTCCATTAATTAAGCAATGCCCCATATGTAATATTAACTGGTTGTACTGCAATTGGAAGAGGTTTAAAGCATCAGGATAGAAATGTAAATCAAGCACAGATCCCAGACTGTGAAAACTAGCACAGGTATGGTATCTATTATCTGGAAACCAGTTCTCCAGAAATCTTTAAATTTCAGGAAATCCATCTCTCATAGACTCCATTATAAGAAAATAATTCTAATTTTTAAAAATAATTTACTTTTTTCCTTCTGTACCTTGGCAGTATTTACTTTAGCGCAAACTCCACCACTTGTTTTCCACTTATTTTTAAAAACCCCTCCTTCCTTTCCTCCACTATAAAGGTTACCTGATAGACAGGAAAGCTGATGGGGCATTGAGCAAAGTCTTTAAGCAGCAGTGGCAACAGCATCAGTTGCCAGTTCTTTGAAAGATTATGCAGCAAGAGCAATCTCTTAGAAAGGTGGTGACTTTTTGACCTGCCTGTGTTGTCTTCAGCAGCTGATTTTCTCACAGAAAATGCTTTAGCTTCAATTTATGTTTTGTCAAAATCGATTACTTTTGCTACTACTGCCAGGAGAGAATAATGGTTAAATTCCTGGGCAGCAGATATGGCGTCAAAAATGTTTGCTTAATTTAATTTGCAGTTTGAAGGTGATAAATAATTTCGTTCGGAACTTGAACTTTTGGTTGAAAAAGAAATCAGAATGTAAGTAGCTTGCCACAAGATAAGAGAACTATTTTGGGAAATGTAGTTCCTCATACAAATATTGACAGAAGACTACCAAATCTTCAAGAGAGGAAACCTATAGTCACAATAGAGGAAGGCCTGCTGGAGAAAGAGGATATACAAGCCAAGCTTCCATGTTCTCTCTCCTGAATTGTAGGAAGGTTGTCACAAATAACATTTTGTAAAAGGATTTGGACATTATTTCAGAAATTGTGTTTAAAGACAACAGTCTCCCAAATTAACATCCATTCCTGTGATGTTTGTATTTCTTACAATATGATTTTGTAAAGAAACCATTAAACACCATTAAATAGCAGCACTTGGATGTCTGGGGCTGCTGCCTCCTGAGTAAAAACTTTAGCATCAAAATATCATTAACAAGGCCAAATTTTTTTTATGTAATGAAAATATAATGTACTGTTGCCCAGCACTGGTAAAATTGATCTGGTGGCTTCAGAAACACTACTGTTGTTTATATAAACAAGCTGCCGTGTAGCAATAGTGGAAATGTAAAAAAAAAAAGACTATATGGCACAGGCTAAATACTGGATAACAGATAACGGATACCACTGTGTTCTACAGATACCACTGTGTTCTACAGAGCTTATCTGTTGTGTTACATGAGCCTTTTCTCCTTTGAATGGCTTCCCCATTGCCACACAGCAGCTTATTTATATAAACAATAGTATTGTTTCTGTATCAAAAACAGTTTTACTAGTGCAGGGCTAGACTGCATTATATTTTCATTACTTTAAAACACTTTTTGATATTAATGTTCCTTTAAAGTCAGGAGGTTACAGGGGATTTATTTTGCCACCCCTGGTAACTAGCTGCTTGCTGCCACCTGAGGCAATGTTCTCACCTCAAGATGAATCAAGCAGGCCCTGTTGGAGCATTTAGAAATTTAATTTGTCAAAGCAATACAAAATATTAAACGAAGAAACAAGGCTTTAGCACCTGCATGGGTGTATATTGTTCTGAAATCCCATGTTAACTGTGTTTTTGGTAGCTATGTGTTCTGCAAAAGGGCTTGCAAAAGAATTGCAAGCTCTATCCTGTAAAAGACCCACTTTTCATGACCAAATTAATCTAAGGACAGATCCTTTATTCAGACCTATGGTTCATGTCAATTTTGAAATCTATAATTTTGAAACCTGATTTTTATCCTGATCCTAAAAACTAAACTGATGAAAAACTGCATCTTCTAGATTTTAGAAGATGTATTTTGATGTATGTGGAGAGAATACAACAATTTAGAATCTCTAATACTGTTTTCATTATATATGAGAGGTGTCCAAAACGGTAATATGGCATAAAAAATGTCAACCTCAATGTCAGAGCCGTGCTGGACGCATGCCTTTGTCATCCACAAGCAACTCACATTGGCTGGAGGCTCATCTGAGGTTTTGAACAGGAAGTTCAGCAGTGGCGAGAGGCTGGAAGGCCAAAATATTGAGGTACAGGGAGTAGGCAGAAGAATCATCAAACTGGTCCAGGTCTAGGACAGGCAGCAGAGGTTCACAAACGAAGGTCAAGCACAAGTCACAACAGGTAGCAATAATAAGAAGAACGCCAGGCACAAGGAGTAAACTTTATAACCTAGTACTGTGGAATCGATGTTCAGGCCTTTTAAAGCATCAAAAAGGTGCTAAATGTGGTGACTCAACAACGGCCGATGCAACGTGTGTCAGGATTGACGAGAGCCTCAAAATTGAAGCACGCCTCAAAACTGATGCATGCTGTAACGCGAATGACACTTGCATTCCATACTATGCTGGCATGGGCGCCAGAACTGTGGGGAGTTTGGTGAGTAACTTTACACTCAAGATGGATTAAGTAATTACAATTGTGTATACAGCTCAGCAAATGCAAGTTAGTCCAGTACTGTGTGCACACTTAACTCATGTAGTGTCAGCCTAATGGGCAGAATGTGGGGGAATTTCAATGGATCAGATTTGTAGGACGGCATCCTGGTCACACTGCAAAACCTTCTCCAATCGATGCAGGCTTTTAGGTACCAGGAAGTGATGTTTTCAAAACATGTACTGAATTCTGTATCTAAATAACCCCCCCTTTGTTGTTTCTATTTATTAACTCTTTAAAATAAGTGCTGCCAACTGACATGAGGGAAAATGAATTTACAGTACGTATTAAATAATTTTTTTTCTCTGTAAAAATAAATCAGTACCTTGTACTTGATGGTAACCAAGATATAAAGAATCCTTAATATACATAACATATTCTTATTAGGTTTATTTAATGTTTAAATGATTTTTAGTAGACTTAAGGTACAAAGATGCAAATTACAAAATACGTCTTATCCTTATTACCCCAGGCCCTAAGCATTCTGGATACCAGGTCCCATACCTGTACTGTCTGTTCTTTGAGCAAGAAGGGAAATGCAGATCTATTTATTAGTTTCTGGTCGTGTCATGATCATTCAACAAATTCTTAGAAGAAACAACATACATCACAAAAACAAAGTTTAGCCTGACAATATAGGAGGCAATTCTAACCATTCCACACAAATCAAGGAAATTTCAGGCAATTGATGGAATATACTAGATACCTATAAATCTTAAACTAACATCCTTAATGTAGAAGTATCTGTAATGGATAAAATATTTGTCTTTTTCCATTTAAACGGTATACATCTTGAAACAGTAGAAACCTGATACAGTGCAAGAATGTCATGTAAGAATTGGAAAGAAGAAACATGCATATTTTATAAACATAAAAAAAACCTAACCTACCTCTCTGGTGAATAGTTACATGTTTATCAGATTCATAGGTTAAACATGTAAAATTATTGAGGAACACACTATTACATGGTGTTTATTTGATACACAAGATGTTCAGTACATGCCTTACATTACCTAGCCTTATCTAGTGTTTGCCTTCCAGGATAGAATGAAATTATGAAATTGTGTTTTTTATTCTAATACTAACATTAAGATGTCTGAATTTCAGTGCTGCTATCCACATGTTACTGCCATTATCAAGTCTACTCACACTCTTTTATATAAGCCCTCAGCATCCCTATAAAAAAGTTAGTCTAATGTTTTCAAATAACAACTGTACTTAAGATAACTTAAATTCTCCATTCTGCCCACAAGTAGTGAGCACTCTGTGCCAGATACGCAGTAAAGAAATACATTTTCTGTACTAATATGGCTTAGATTTAATTTATCTGACCATAGTTTGTTAGAATGCATTAAGACCCTTTAATATGCCTATTCAGACGTATTACATATGATGCAGAGTTTGTGAATGCCCTTTAGCAGGCAAGAACTGTCTTTAAAGATGCCTCCATTAGCTCCCCATATTCTTTCTGCTGATTCACTGCACATACTCTGTGCTGCTGTCAGTTAGGATCCGACTAACAGTACTGTATACAGTAGAGAATATAAATGTCACAATATAAGGCTGCTTAGTAATCAAAACAGATAATTACCACATGGCAGCACAGAAACCAGCACAATTAGCATCAGAATGTAATAATTAGTCTTGTAGCATCAGCTTATATTACAGGTCAAACTCATTTTCTTCTTGATAATTTGTGACCACCCGTAAGCTTAGCTTCTCAACAGCTGCTCAGAGTCCACTGACACTTTCCAAGTCCTGGATCATTGCTTCTATTGACAAGTTGAAACTTTAGACTGGTGCAATAGGTTCAGTATATACATTATGGCATTTTTAGCCATATTAACCTTTAGGGTTTAGTTCTCCTTTAACTAATACTAAATTGGTGGTAAGCCCAATACAGATACCTTGTGTCTGGAGCCTCTGAAAGGACAACATGAATGGGTTACCCTAATTTAGCTTAAAAAGGCAAATGCCAACTAGAGGGGTAGAGCAAGGGCTACACTGGATCCTCTTTCAACAGGATGGGCTTTCGCTAAGTGGAAAGAACACATGAGGGTGTTGTTGAACCACACTTCTATACTGCCAAAAGTGTAAAATAATAAAAGAAGGATGCCAGGGGTTCTTTGCAAACAAAAACAAGTAGTTTATTCAACAGAAGGGATGGTAATACTCACAGCAATGAAGTAGCAGCATAAAGGGAAGGTACAATCACAAGTGTAGCATATGCTCGCAGAATGGCACCACTGAAGGAAAAGCATGGGGAGTTGAAAGTGTACCTTCCAGGGTTTCAGTGCCTTATGTGGTCTGGATCCCCTACAGCAGATGTGGAACAGGGATAGAATGATAACCTGTTTCCCAGTACTGTCCCTTCACTACAGACAAAGCAGAGCCTGGGGAAGGGCTACTTGTTCTATCCTCCTCGTTGAAGCACAAAACTGCTCTTGCTAACTAATCTGTCTCTAATACTATGACAGTTTCTATCTGTGTATGCTAACCTTGTTCATGGGGTCCCTGTACCCCGACTTCTCTAAAGGGGTTGTCCCTTTAGGGCCTAAATTTTCTGGGGCCTTGTTGACTCCAGGTAACTGTTATAGGCCAAAGAGGAAGGGGCAATGAACTGGTTATGCAAAAAAAGTAAAAATGGTTGCATGAGTTTTAACCCAGCAACACGCAAATGAGGTACTGGTAGGGAATAAAGCCATAGGGGCCACATTCCTATGGGTCCCTACATAAGTATGCAGTATTTTTTAGGCCAGACTCAGAGTGCTGAACACCATGTATGTTTCATTTTTTCTTTAGTGCTCCCATCTTAAGAAAAGAGCATATGGTAATCTTAACTAAAATGGATAGAAACAGCAAGAAAAAGCCTAAGTATGTTGTGTCAGTTTATTTTATTTGTTCAATGGAAGCATTGTGTATATCACAGACTTTTCTGCAAGTGATCAGAATGGACGTTAGAATTTTATGCAGAAAATACCATAATTAAAATACTTTTGGATCCCTGTAGCAAGGAGCAAATTGGGATAAATAACAATTAGGTTGTATGTAGGGTTCACTTGAGGTCAGAGTAATTCTGCAATTAAAGCTAAGTTGCTTTAGCCCCAGAATAATAATTATAAAGGTGCAAGTGGTTGCAGTATACAAGTAGCTACTGCAGCAAGTATTTAGCAGGAGTTGAGCTAAAAGAGTTAAGCACCCACTAGCAGTGACTGCAGGAAAGTATAGACTTGCTGCCTTAAAGATTCAGACAAATACTCTAAAATGTAAATGCTTAGTCACACAGAACACAATTAGTGCTGATATATCTGCAAAAAGTATCAAAGCAGTGGAGCATTTTAAATAAATAAAATAGGTGCTGTAAAATGTAAATTAAAAAAGAAACACTTACCAGAGCAGTGTAGCAGCAGCAGGGAGATATACAGAGAGATCAAACAATTCTGAATGCAGCACCACAAATGAACTGGGACATAAAAAAAACTCAGAAATAGCAACTTGCCAAAACATTAACTAAGGCAGAGTGAGAAATTTGACCCAGTAACTGGAAATCTCACAATACACTTAAAAAACTTTTCCACTAATCCACCTCTTCACAACCTGTAGCTCAGGCAATGTGATAAGGTGACCAAGGGATATCTATAGCTTCCCCTCAAAGCTGATTGGTTACCACTCTTAAGAGGATTAACTCCTCCATTACTGGAGTAAACAGAAGGTAATAAATTCCCAACACTCATTCTTCAACTTAACATATGATTTCCAGCAATAGTCTGATGGACTTTAATGGACAAAATTAATATCCCACTTACCCTGTGGTTACTTGCTTGATGCATCACAGAAAATGGTAACCCAAATGTACTATGTTTTGTTTAATCACAACATTATTTGCCTCTTGTACAAACTGGTACAAAGGATAATGTTTTCAGTATTTATACTGTGTAGGATGGTGTGTGTAAAAGGTGGTTTTTAGTTGTATGGTCTAATATTTGACTGCACACCCTTTGTTATAAGCCCTTAGCATCCCCATAAATCAAAATGTAGCCTTATTTTTCAAATAGCCGAGCTAATTCATATACCACATTCCCTAATGAGTTGGCTAACCAATGAAGAAACTCATTACTTTACTAAAATTATATTGTGATAATTCATTGCAATAAAAAAATGGAGACTTGTTATATGCATATGAATAATTATGAATAATACCAGGACATATTCCACTATACATTAGCTTGCGCCTTAAGACTGACTGTATAAGATCTGCTCTGTGTACAGTGAATGGAATGATGCTGCCAATGTTTATGTGCTTATAATAAAAATGCTCATACTTCAAAAGAAGATGTGATTTTAGCATCAGCAATACACAAAGTGATTCAATCTTTACAAAGATCTTTACAAGGCAAAAAAGTGAAGTAAATATTAAAAAGATTTAGACCACAATTGGTGGTAAGCCAAATTGAGAAGAAAAAAGTCCAGACAACTTGCTATGTGTATAAAAAAAAGTTTTTTTACCAAGCAAGAATATGCAACGTTTCGAAGCTTCCGCTTCTTTCTCAAGCATGAATGATTACAATGACATCACATCCTATTTAAAGCCATAGATATTAGTCATACCTATAAGTAAATGCAAAACCACAATTGGTGTCAGACCAATCAACAAGTATCTAACATACAATAGAATGAAACAAAATACGGCAATAAAGATAAAGAAAATTACTTTACTAAATTATCTTAGAAACATTGTAACAATTTAGAATATATGTAACTAATCAAATGTGTAACAAGATTTAGTACTGAAAGTACAAAACAGTATGCAGGGTATGTCATCGTTTAATAATCCCAAACTACCCCTATTGGAATATAATAATACAGCTAGATCAATGTGCCCCATTTAGATGAAGGCATACAGATCATATTGTCTATTGAGTCCCTTGGGATGCAGTGTTTGTAAGGTGTGTATCCAGAAAGGTCCCAGAGTGGACCTAAATGTCACGTTGGCTGTAACTGCACTTATTTAATACAATATTATTCACTAAAAATTCAGTAGTTGCTGGTCCTTTGGAACATTATACAAAATGTTACCATGCACCCGGGTGACATCTGTATATAGACCTAGCAATAAACTTAAAAAAGCAAAGAAGAAATTGAAAGTTAGTTTGTCCTTAAGCTGGATGGCTGCGTCTCTGTGCCTATGCCTCAAACGGCCTGCCTCACCGAGAGCATCTGGCGGCTTGGGGCTGTCTCCTCTCCAGCCTCTCTCTCAATTTCAGGCAACAGGAGGGGTGGCAGCAGCTTAGATGGTAGCGTTTCACTGCGGATTAGCTTCTGGGAACATCCGCAGAAAGGCAACCATCATGTTTTTGGTGGAAGCATCAGCACAGTGCCGCGAGGTTCCAGGGGTGTGCACGTCCTTACACAAAGCCAATGAGTCTCCTCAAACTCTTCCTTCCTGTGACCATGTTTTCGGTGGAAGCATCAGCACAGTGCCGTGAGGTTCCAGGGGTGTGCACGTTCTTACGCAATTTTATAAAGAAAGAATTGTTCAAGTCACTAAAGATGGAATTACAGCAACTTTAACAAGCCCAGAGGATATATCGCCATTCTGCCAAGCCAGTGGAATAAAAGAACCAGACTTATCGGAATGGTGCAAACTTACCATGCATCCAAAAATTCCGGATCTGCCTTCCCGCGAAAATTGGATAGAGTTTGAATCACCTAAAACCAAAAAAAGAAGACAAAGATGACACCAGAGAAAAGAAAGGGTGGTGAGGAGTAAATTGACTGACAGTTTTTCTTATCTCTCACATACCTCCACCTTCCTTTTACATAAACTTGGACATATACTTACCCATCGACAACAGACCCCTCAGGGTAACTATAGAAAGCCAAGAATGTTTAAAGGTTTTGAATGTTTTCTTTTGAGATTTGTTATATATACAAGGATCTATCTTGCCCTGCCCTATCTACAATTTAAGATATTGGTATCAGTCCACCAATTAATATGATCCTCAGGACCTGGAAAACCATGGGTCCTCTTCCTACTCAAGTACATACACCGGTACTACTTATGGCCCTAAAGTCCTTAACCCTTCGTACACCTCCCCCCAGGGGTTAGGACAGGTATACTGGCTATACCAGTCCACACATAGCCGAAACAACAGGCTTATTTTTCCCCAATGTTGAAAGCGTCTTATTTTAGACACAAGTTTTTTTTACAATTACAGTTATACCTAAATGTGAAAATGCTACTTTAAATACAAAATCATTAGATAAAGAAATTAGAATACAATCTGTTATGGAAATGAAGACATATAGTTCTCTCAGTGTTTTATGGTCTAAACAAATATACTTACCTAAGAAATATGGCTGATGTTAAGTTATTATCGTTGAATGTTAATGGCCTTAATATTCCTGAAAAGAGAAGTAATCTTTTTAGAGAATTGAAAAGACAGAAAATATCTATAATAATGTTACAGGAGACTCATTTAAAGGGTGAATCGGAACTTCTTACGAAATACCACGAATACCCCCAATGGTTTTATAGCAATAATGTGGATTCCAAAACCAAGGGAGTAGCGATACTAGACTTTCAAGTTCAGGACACGTTTAAAGATAATGAAGGGAGATATGTTTTTGTTAAGGGTGTACTTTGTAATACTCAATGTACCTTGGGATGTGTCTATCTTCCAAATCATCATCAAGTAAACTTCCTGCTTAAAATTTTGAAGGAGGTAGAAAACTTTGTAGAAGGAATAGTAATTTTGGGAGGAGACTTGAATATGACCTTAAATCCCAGGTTGGACACATCCACAGGCACTTCCACAATACCCTATTCTGCAACTAATATGGTTAAAAAAGCTTTGGTTAAGCTCAGGATGCTAGACACATGGAGATGCTTCCATGAAAATGAGAGAGATTATACATTTTTTTTCGCATGCTAAGCAAACCGACTCAAGGTTGGATTACATCTTAATTTCCCAACAACATATCAGTTGGATCAAATCAGCTAATATACAAAACATTCTATGGTCAGACCACGCAGCTGTACAGATTCTAATTAATTTCCCAAAACGCTCCAGAACCCCCTGGCAATGGAAACTAAATGACTCTTTACTGGATGATAGGGAGTGCTTCCTGGATTTACAAGAAACCCTAAACACATACAAATCAGCCATACAACGAGATCCCGCTTCGAACATTGCAAAATGGCAAGCTTTAAAATGTTTGACAAGGGGTATCCTAATAAAACACGGTACTAGACTGAAGAAAATTAGACTAGCTCAAATACAATCACATATCTCTAAAATACAAGAATTAGAATCTGCTCATAAAGTAGACCAAACACAAGAACTACTCAATCAATTAACCAAAAGCAGACTAGAACTCCACCATTACTTAAATGCCCAGAATAAGAACATTTTATCCAGAGTTCGACAGAAATACTTCGAACATGGCAACAAAACAGGGAAACTTCTAGCACGAGCCTTAAAAACTAAACAAAACAGAGCATATATTAGACAAATTAAAGAGGAAAATAATAAAACGCAATGGGCACCAGAACACATAGCAGAAATATTTAAGAGCTACTATGGGAAGTTATATAACTTAAACCCATCTAAAACAGAAAATAAGAATAGACTTAGAGAAAAAATCCAGCAGTATCTGCAAGACAATGAAATTCCATTAGTCCCTGAGAAATACATACAAAGCTTGCAAGCTCCCATCACAGGCTTAGAAATACAAGAGGCAATAAAATCCCTTAAACTAAATAAAGCACCTGGCCCTGACGGATACACAGCTAAATTTTATAAATTGTTGGAACATAAACTTATTCCAATATTGCTTCCTTTTATGGACTCCATCTCAGTTACTTCTCCCTTAAACCCAGAATTTTTAAAGGCCCATATAACCCTGATACCCAAACCGGGGAAAGACCATTCACTATGTGAAAATTATAGACCAATCTCATTATTAAATATAGATTTGAAAATTCTATCCAAAATTCTAGCTCAAAGGCTCAACCCAGTACTACCACACTGTATCCACAGGGATCAGGAGGGATTTGTCAAAGGAAGAGAAGCAAAAGAAAATACTCTTAAGGTAATTAATTGGATCTTATGGGGGAAGAAAGGTCGAAACCCAACAATGCTTTTGTCAACCGACGCTGAGAAAGCATTCGATCGTGTGAGCTGGGACTTCCTAGAATTAGCGTTGCAGAAAATTGGTCTGCCTCCTCAGTTTAGGGAAAAAGTTATGGCTCTATACTCGGTCCCATCGGCTCAAGTAAGAGTAAACGGAGTCTTATCCAATCCATTTATGATAAAAAATGGAACTAGACAGGGGTGCCCACTCTCCCCACTATTATATGTAATGTGCATGGAATTCCTCTTGGTTGCACTTCGCAAAAATACAGACATAAGAGGGCTTTGTATTGATAAACTGGAACATAAGGCTGCAGTGTTTGCTGATGACCTCCTATTGATTATTGCAAACCCTCTTGTCTCTCTACCAAACTTATTGAAAGAATTGACATTATATGGGCATTTGTCCAACTACAAAATAAATATGAGCAAGTCAGAGGCTCTATCAATAAATCTCCCTGCAGAACTAAAACAACTCCTGCAAGCATCCTTCGCCTTTAAATGGCAAGAATATAAACTAAAATATTTAGGAGTTGAAATCTCAGCAGACATAGCAAAACTATTTGAATACAATTACACACCTCTTTTAAAGGAAACCAAACAGCTGTTATTAAATTGGTCAACAAAGCACTTCACTTGGAAAGGGAAAATAAATAGTGTCAAAATGACAATTCTACCAAAGTTTACATATTTGTTTAATGCTCTCCCGATTGCAATCCCAAAGAGGTACTTTGTAGAACTAAATCAAGCTATCTTCCATTATATATGGAAATCAAAAAGAGGTAGAGTCAGAAGAGAAACACTATTTCAACCCAAGGGTAGAGGGGGCCTTGCAATGCCTGACTTTGAGTCATATTACCAAGCGGCAGTACTGTCTGCCTTTCCTGATTATTGTGATCTTAATTCGCCTAAACTTTGGCGCTCCCTGGAGGATAAGTGGACACAAGGTAGCTTACATAGTCTGGCTTGGTTGCGCAAAGAAAATGTTCCCCAAACTGCCAAAGACCATCCTATTATTAATAATGGAATAAATACTTGGAACAAGCTCAACTCAGCAAATAAACTGTCAAAATATCCCTCACCGTTCATGCCTCTTCATAATAACATAGAGTTCCCACCTAGTATAGCAGATAAAGGATTCTCCTCAGCCTTCAATATAGAAAACCCTCAATTGAGACACTTTCTCAAATCCACGCAAGGGCTCCCTCCAGAGGTTGATAACACGAAAGAAAATTGGTCCAATAGAGATAAATGGAGAATTTCCCAAGTTCAAAACTTCATATCCTCACACAAATTATCTGGAACGCCCTCCAGAGAACCGACAAATTTTGAAATGCTATGTTCACCTGGAAATAATTTTAACCACATTCTTTCGCGAATCTATAAAATAATTATTGACATTAAATTTTCAGATCTCCCAGCTTACACTAGAAGGTGGGAAGAGGATCTGAACATATCACTTGGTGAGCGGGAATGGGAAAAAATTTTTAAGTATATCAACAAATGCTCAATTAGCAACCGTCTACAAGAATCCTCCTATAAGATATTATCTAGATGGTACAGAACTCCAGTGATTTTAAAAAAAATGGGCCTATTAGACAACAACCTGTGCTGGAGATGTGAACTAGACACTGGCACTTTATCTCATCTCTGGTTGACATGTCCCATGATACAAATTTATTGGTCAAAAGTGTTCAAAATATGCTCTGAAATAATAGGAGAGCAAGTGAAAACCAACCCACCAGCAATCTTACTATTTCATGATTTTGAACCCGAAAACTACACTAAGAAAAAATTATTACTACAAATGTTAATAGCAGCAAAAGCTCAAATACCCATGTTATGGAGACAAAAAAAAACCCCGACGATAGAGAAATGGTTCGATATAATCAATGAGATTTGCTTAATGGAAGAACTTACAGCTTCCATAAACAATAAATATCTAGATTATGCAGCAACCTGGTTACCTTGGAGAGAATACATATCCATCCATTCTCCACACTAAGTATTTATTATGCTGAGACTCACTAAGACAATATGCTACAAATGAAACTTACCTGATTGTAAGCAATCTTCTCCACTCTCCACGATACACCTGAGAGAAAGCAAAGAAAAGACAGATAATTACAAAAAAAAAAAAAAAAAAAAAAAATTGCTTATCCATATTGATTTTGTATGTTTATTACATGAATAAGATTTCATGTTTTGGAATATTTGGTTTAACTTTCTGTTAAAAATGTTAAAAGTATACTTTAATTATCACTACATGTTCAATCAATGCCTAACACCGAGAAGCTTTCTTATGCTAGCTTTAATATGAATAACAATGAATAATATTTGCAAGAAATATGTTTAATGTAAGTGTTTTTTTTTCCTTTTACTTGCGCTTATTACACGGATGTAAAATGTCATGCCTAACTGCAACTTCAGGCTGAGAGGCAGGCCCAAGTACTGGAATCCTGGCCTGGATAAAGAAAGCAGTAACTAAAGAGATTTCCAGTGCTACAGCCTCTAATTCTAGGGTTCCTCAGGTGGAATTGGACCTAGATCCGGAAGACACATTTGCAGCAAGAATCTCAATGGATCAGTCGTCCTTTTCTTCTGATGAAGAGGAGGAAATTCAATCTTCCTTTGATTTTAGAACTTAGGAAGCAGATTCTGCCTCCAAGGAAACGCTATGTTCCCTACCCTTCCTAGACAAGACAGTTGGAAGGCAGGACATTCGGGTTTCTTTCACCTTCCCAAGGGTAAGGCAGGATAAAATACCTGCAAACAATTATGAAGGTGGTGCGACCAAGGGGCATGCTCTAGGGGTGAAATCTTTTTCAAGCTGCCTGGGAACTATCCATAGATGACAGATAGGTGCTAGGGATCATGAGACAAGGCTTCATTCTGGAATTCAAGTCTAGTCCTCCTTCTCGAGGATTCCTCACATCTCTAACACCAGCAGATGTCTCCAAGTGGGTTGCTTTAAAGGCTTGTCTTACCAAGCCAGAAGAACAGCAAGTGATAGGCCACATTCCACCAGACCAGAGAGGAACAGGGGTTTAATCTCGTTCATAGTCCAAAACTCTTCAAAAGCATGGAGACCAATACTGGACCTAGGCTGGGTCAACAAGGTATTGAGAATCCATGTTTCAAAACACCAAGGGTGTTCTCAAAAATTTTAGTCACCTTGGTGGCTCATCTCATATGGAAGAAGGTACGCCTATTTCACTATTTAGATGACCTAATCTTGTTGGCCTCATCAAGAGAGCAGGCCATCAGCCAGAGGGATCTGTGTCTGGAGATCTTGTCAGCCCATAGGTGGCTGGATAGGAGCATGGAAGAAAAAGGCAGAGATGCTGAATTACACTGCCTAACTCAGCACATTTGAGCACAGAACAGGCAGCCAATCCCCATATTGATTGACTAAGACCACAGATCCAAAGAATCAGGACAGAACTAGTCTTATTTCTCACATCCAGAGTGGAGTGGAGAAATCCCTCAAGTGGACTCAGCAGAGATCCTATACTCAAGCAAACAAACCTACCAAACTATTATCAAACACCTTAAAAATAGATTGGATCATACTCCCATAACCTCTATCAAATTGCCTTCAGGGTAAACATCAATAATAATGACCAAAAATCTTGCTTATAAGCTAATACCAGAAGAAGTCCAATTAACAATGAAAATGCTGAAACTGTCAAAGGCCCCAGGCCCAGATGGACTATCAGCATTGTATTACAGAAAATGTTCCTATCTTTTGGTACCAAATATGGTGGAAATGTTTTACAACCTATTGAACAGGGGCCAGTTGTCTAGACAAACATTATCTGCAAATATCTTCCCAATCCCTAAACCTGATACAGACTGTACAGAATGTAATAATATCAGGCCTATCTCAGTTCTAAATCTTCATATTAAAGTAATATCCAAGGTCTTAGCACAACGTTTGAATATTATTTTACACTCCCTGGTCCATAGAGACCTGGTTGGATTTGTATATGGCAGGCAGGTATCAGATGCTGATTTTACTTACCATGATAGCCAGCAGCCAGCCATGATTTTTAAAATCTATTTTCAGAAGGCATTTGATTCAATACTTTGGCCTTACTTATATACTATATTATGTAAAATGGGATATGGGAACAATTTTATTATATGAATATTGGCTTTGTATGCAGACCCTACAGCAGGTCCCTGTTATTTGGCTGCATTTGAAATATCCACGTCAGGGTTGCTCAATGTTGCCTCTGTTGTTTGACCTGGCGAACCTTTAGCAATAGCTATCAGGGATAACATCAGTATAAAAGGTTTAAAGGTTTGAGAACTTAAGCACAAAATCAGTTTATTTGCAGATGATGTGACCCTATTTATACCAAGGCCCATGAAAAGCCTCCCAAATTTGTATAATGTACTACACAAATGTTCCCAAATCTCGGGATTGATTATAAACAACAACAAGACAGCAGCATTCAGCTTAGGACTTGCCCATGAAATGGTCAAATTACTGGCCCTAAATTTCCAATTTCAATGGAAGGGGAACTCCCTTCCTCTATTGGGAATTAAACTAACGAATCAGGCGAATTATCCCCCTCTATATCGCAAATTTAGCAAACTACTAGAGGACTGGGTAAAGTACCACCTTTCCTGGATTGGCCGTATCTGGGCCATAACAATTAAATTACTTCCAAAACTTTTATACCTTTTTTGGGCACTACCGGTGCCACTCCAGCATCAGGAACTTGGGAAACTTGAGGCAAAAATGCTGCAATTTATTTGGAATAAAAGTATCCCATACTTTCGGTTCTAAATTGCTCCACACTACAAGGGGGTAGGGCTTCCCCAACTGCTGGAATTATTTTAAAGCCACTCAGTTATCACATCTACCGGCATTAAACAATGCTAACATGCCACCACTATGGGTAGACCTGGAAAATTGCTATACTTCCCCATATGTGGCATCCTCCTACCTCTGGATTCCCAAGGGAATGAGGAATAGGAACTGTAGTGATTGTTTAATCAACTCCCTCCAGAATTGGGATACAGTGGCTTCTAATTATTATTTACTCACAGCACATACACCAGCAGCTTCAATGGTGGGAAAATAAAGGGCTTACTTCAGTACATTCCTTGTTGACACCAAGGGGGCCATTTACTAAGGGTCGAAGAGAATTTTCGAATTCAAAAACTTCCAATTTGAAGTAATTTTTGGGTACTTCGACCATCGAATAGGCCAAAATTCGATTTAAATTGAAAAAACTTGGACTTCGAAAATCAAAGTACTGTCTCTTTAAAAAACTTTGGCACTTCGCCACATTAAACCTGCCGAATTGCTGTTTAACCTATGGGGGACCTCCTATAACCTTCCTGAGTGTTTGGCTAAGTTTTGAGTAGTCAAAGTATTTTTTTGTAAAATCGTTCGAATCGTTCCCCCAAGAGTGGCATAGTCACTGGGGCCCTAACAGAGAATTTCTCTTTACCCCTCAATGAAACACTTCGGGCAAACCAAATTTTACAATTCATTTCAGCTTGCTGGGCCTCCTCAAAATCACAAAAGGTACTGTCATTGTTTTATGAAAGGTGGTGTAAGGCTGGGGTTACTCTAAGAGGTGTAATTTCAATATTATGTAGACAACTCAATTCATTTGAAAACATAACGGACTTGAAATATATCCAAACATGGGAAACCGAATTTGGGAAAAAAGCTATCAGAAAGCAACGATTACAAATATGGGCCAATTTCAAGGGTAGCTCTTTGAATACAATACTTTTAGAGGCAGGATACAAGGTGTTATTGAGATTGTACCTTTCCCAAGCCAGAATTGCCAGGAAATATCCGGGGACAAATGAAAACTGCTTCCTTGGGGTGTTTAGCCCATGGGACAATGTCCCACATATGGCGGACCTGTCCTAAAGTGGTCTGTTTTTGGATTTGACTATACAACCTAATATTCTCTATATTACATATCAATCTAGCGTGACCCCTTGGTAGCTCTCCTAGGTGCAACCCCTGAATCAGTACCATAAACCAAAAAATCTGTTAAACAACCTCTTCCTAGTAGCAAGTCAAGTGGTAGTCAAGTGATTTCCAGGTATTTATTCTTTGTAATGAGACGTTAACCAGTATATTATATTAAATTATATTAAATATAATATTAGTATATTAAATAATAAACACCACAACCTTTTATGGATTTCACAACCATGGTTTGAATATCAGTTTCAAGGTGCCACCCTACAATGCCTTGTGTCCTTATGAGAAACAGTCAAGGAATAAACTCAGTAATGCTGACATAAGCGTGAGATGCAGGGGCAAGAAATGTAACTTAGAGAGGCAATTATAGGTTTGTATTTTATTGTATATTATTTTATTTAAGTTTATGTTTTACAATTTGCTTGACAATGATGTTGCTTTTGTTTAAGTCACAGTTATTGTTCACATACTTGTCACATGATCATACCCCCAGGCAAGGTCCCCCTCCAGCTCCCTATGGACAAAGCAGAAGCAAACACCCTTTACCCTCCCCTCGAAATCCATGGGGCACACAGCTAGGTGAAAATGTGGCAAAAATCCACAGCAAAATATCTTGTTGCAACAAAAAAGTCGCCATAAGAAAAAACGCCTATTGACTTTAATGCTTTTGGACAAAAAAATAACAGAGACCAAAAAGTCAAGACAAGATAAACGCTCATTGACTTTAATGCATTTGGAATGAGAAAACAATGTTGTGCATGTAAACATTTGTCACTAGTGATGGGCAAATCTGTGCCGTAGATTTACAGCGAAATTCGCGAAACTGTGAAAAATTAATTAAAATGCATTGAAGTCAAAGGCGTCAAAATAATTTTGACACGTGTCAATTTTGCAGAGAGCGACAATTTTTTACTATTTGGTCCAAATGCATTAAAGTCAATGGGAGTCCGAATAATTTTGACGTGAGACAATTTGAGGCGCCGATGAATTGTTGACGCAGTTACGTGGAAATTCGCCGCAAATTTGTGTCTGGCTAATTTATTCGGCCATCACTATTTGTCACCCATAAAAAAAAATTGATGCCCATTCACTACAAATGCTTGCAAATTTACTGCTGTTTTACCTATTTTTTGGCAGTTTTGTTAATTTTTTGTTGAAATGGGACAGATTCGCTCATTACTAAATACAAGCAATGGTTTTCATGTTTTACATATCGGTGTCATTGTTTTCAAAGTTGAAGTCTATGTCAACTTGATTTGGACTGGAACGAATTTTAGAGAAAAATATTCACAACTAATACTTCCAAAAAACAGAGGTGGCCTTTTCTTACCCTATACATACCTTGATTACGTGGTAATCGCTTTAATTTGGATTTTATAATCGTACATATTATATAAATATAATTATTTGTGTGTGACCATTGATTCTAAGCCATATGGCTCCCCAGAGTAATTGAAACATAATTTTATACACCATATATCTATATATTTTTTTTTCTATTAGTTTTGTCACTAATTGGATACCATACTTTAAGCACTGGTCATCATAGTGATAATTTAAGGAATACCCTTTTCAACAAAAGCAGAAATAAGTGCACTTTTCCAAATAATTTAAACTTACTGCTTTCCCAGAGTTAACAGTATCATTATAAATAAATTATTCTGTCTCTCCATCATTAGATTGCAGATCAAAATATAAATAGTTCTAAGGCTTTGCAAGAAAGCCATTGTACTTTAATTTTTCCTTTGTTGCCTTCACTTATGTTTCCAGAGATCTTGTTTCTTTGATGGATCCATATGCTTCAGAGTACACAGATGGAAACTTGAATTATATCCCCCACTGGGGGATTTCACTGTACAGATGCAGCCACTTTGGTTTGTCTGTTTGACACAGAATAACTAAACACAGATATCCCATTTATCTCATTTAACACAGAAAACTGCGTCACAACATCCCATCTAATTAAAGCATTCACCATTGTGAACAATGGAGCTTTGGTATGCTAATGAAAAGGTTAAATGCATTAAATGAGTTAAGATGACTTAAGATAACACAGTTTCTTCAATTACCCCTGAGTCATGACGCATTTAACTCACAAATCCAAGTGGCTTCATCTGTATATCGACTTTTTATTATTTTGCCAAAGTCTGGGGTTTAGTTTATCAGGACTTTAGTGTATATTTTGTCTCTTTTGTTTGTTTTGTTTCTTGTTTCTCTGTGAATTACCACAGACTGTTACAGTTGTCACTTAGTAGTGTGAGATATGTTCAAAAGACTCATAAAGAGGATAATTCATAACTCAGCTGGACTGATAGAACATGTGAGTTATGTTTTCAAAATGACTCTCTGCAGAGGGATAAATATGATCTGTATCTCGGCTAAAGGCTTTTAAGAAGTTTATATATGGTGACATCTATATTAATGCAATATATTACAGCTATACCTATGAAAGATTCAGAATTTTTTTTAAATGCACTATTCTTTTGTTTACAGAAAAAAGTACTGTATGTTCATACACAGCACTAAAAAGAGCATATAACAGCAATGAGAAATGTGGACTGATTGGGAATTTACACGAGAGTCCATAGAATACGAAATGCCAGTTCTTGTTCCAGAAGTCTAAAATGTATATGACTAACTTTTTGCTATTCAAATATATAATGTGCTTTAGCATTATGTAATTTATGTAATATGGTATTAATCAATCTGGTACAGAGTTGATTGAAAATGATTTTATTGGAATAAAATAGTTCAATATGTGGGGGGCATGCCTGACCAAGCACCAATGTCTTACCTCACAACATTTGAAGAAAGTAAAGAGGGACAAAAAGATCTGCAGTGTGTAGAGTGCCAGCCAATTTTTCAAAATTATGATTATGAAAATTTTCATAATTTATGAAAGTTTGAAAACATTTCTGGAAGTTTTAGGGCCATGTTTCAAGTGTTATTTCAGTTTTGCTAATGAAGGTGAAATTGCTCTTTAAGCTATGACCCACAGTTTTTCCAAGAGACTTGCTTACGTTAAATAGTTTCAATTGATTATTTGCTTATCTTAAATTGTTACTAATGTATGTATGCATGTACTAAGTGTAGGTGCTGAGTATTTTGGGCTCTCTGCCAAAACGCCTCTTATTTAATTAAGTTTCAGAAACTTTGTATCATTTTTCAGTGCAGGAGATCAAATAGAATTTTGGGACTCTGGTACTGTGGGCTGAGCTGTGAAAATTGGGACTGTCCCGCAGAAACCTTTCAAAGTGCTTCCAGGGTCCCTTCCTAGTCCATTGCCATCTTCACCCTGTATCCGGCCAAGCACTAGACATGCTTTTCAAGACAGCCCAGGGAACAATCCGCTGCTGTTTGAGCTGAAAATCAGCTCCAGTGCCTTCTGAATCCTAAAATGAAGTGTGGCTTACTAGTGTGAGCAAACCAGGCGGCCCAAGCCGCTTAGCGACCTGAACCGCAAACTGACTAAGTGCTCAGAAGACCCAGTGGCAAACAGTGAATAAATAACCAACTGAAGCCACCACAATAAGTCAAGCTTCTAGCTGTGAAACTGTGCAGCTTTCCCTGCATCTGATGTGCCCCCATAAGTGCACACAGGCTCTCACTAGGTGGATAACCTTCTCACCCCGACATAGACCTCATTAACCACTTAGGTGCCTGTAAGACTTATACAGTACTCAGGGAAGGTGGGCACATGCACCTGTCACCTTGAACATATTTCTCCTGTAGCATATAGTGCCCCCATGGTTAGTGCCATAACAACTGCCAAAGTCATATCCATGATAATGTAGTGAACAGCTAGAAGTCCCCACAAATATGCACTCAGCACATTACCCTGTCAATATCTGCTGGAATAGACTTTGCTCAAGAAGTCTGTTTGTTCTCTTTCACATCACAGTCCAAGTGACACTGCGTATAAACTGCACCAATGGGCAAATAACACCTGAAAATTAAGTGATGGCACAACTAGGTTTGAGCACTATGTGCACAGTTCTCAAGAAGCACCAGACAAAGACAGTAGCCATGACTTGCCTCTGCCTTTGTCACAATCTGACCAAGCTCCCCCCTGAACTGATGCTAAGTGAACTGCTGGGAATAATAGTGGAGAACTGCACTTCTGCCTGAAGCTCTTAAAGGGGACCCGTCACCCAAAAAAATTATTCAAAATCCTATTTTATTTATAATAGCAGAGAACTGCACTTCTGCCTGAAGCTCTTAAAGGGGACCCGTCACCCAAATAAATTATTCAAAATCCTATTTTATTAAATTAGTCAAGCAAAATTAACTTTAATTACACTATATAAATTATTTGAATCTTGCCTTCTTCAGTTTGGAATTTCAAA
This sequence comes from Xenopus petersii, assembly GCA_038501925.1. NCBI lineage: Eukaryota > Metazoa > Chordata > Amphibia > Anura > Pipidae > Xenopus > Xenopus petersii. The sequence continues at coordinate 72,355,168 of CM076683.1, read as the reverse complement.
ATTATAACTAGAAGGCAGCAGCCATTTTGTGGACACTGTTATTAAGGCAAGCGTTGCATCATCTCAGAATCTTGTTTGTGCACCAGAATGGGGGACCCCATGTCCATCTCCATGCCCTGGCTACACAAATAAATGGTAAAGAGAACAGGGGAATATGTGGAGAGTAGTGACATCTAGGGAGTTCTGAATGGAAAGTGAAAGTAATTGTCTGCCCCGCCTCTATGCCCATGGAAAAAGCTCAAAGGTTTCCCACCAGAGCACCCCAGAGGGACCCCACCAAGGCCCTTTTTATTCAAGGTCCTTAATTATAGAGACAGATTTGCTATCCTAAAAACAGCCAGTAAAAAAGGCTAAATATACTACTATTTCCTTCTAGCCTTCTATACAGACTTTTCAACAGCAGAAGCAAAAGAACTAGCTTTCAAGGAGTAAAGAGGTGCCCAGGGATGCTCAGCTTCAATAAAGTGGACTGCCAACTCGACAGTCAACTGCCAAACTATGAATCCTGGATGGTGGAAGGACACATATCTTTGTAACCCAAGCAGACATAGATACTTGGTTTGATGCAAGGGATGCACACAGACCATCTACCAACAACAGCCAAAGATATGACTGACTCCCTAAAACCACCAGCTGATGTCATATTTGACATCAGCTGATGATTTTAGGGAAAGATGACTGGACATCCATGAAAACTGTTGCTCTTAGGTCTAACTCTTTGTGTAGTTGTGGTTTGTGAGCCCTACCCTAAACTATTAAAATCCATACCTGCTGAGAAAGTTATTACCCAACATGAGGTATTAGGTGGGACACTCTATTAACAACCAATCCCATGGGCACACTAAATCTTGGTAAAGGGTCTGAACTATGGCACAACACTCGCCCCAAAATCATCAAAGTTAGTTTACATTCCTGTTTTGAAGGGGCACACACTTAAAGGGGTGGTTCACCTTCAAACAACTAGTTGTTTTCAGATAGATCACCAGAAATAACAACTTTTTCCAATGACTTTCTATTTTCTATGTGTGATGGTTTTTCTAATATTGAAGTGTAAAGTGTCCTTTTTCACCTTCTGAAGCAGCTCTGGAAGGGGGGGGGGGGGTCGCCGACCTGTAAACTGATCTAAATGGCTACATTTAATCTATACTCAGTAGAATCTCTGAGTTTCATTAGAGACAGCTGTTAGAATTGATACAATAGTTGCTAATACTCTAGAGATGCTGCTGAGAAATGTATCAACTAAATGTTGCAAAATTGTAACAGTTTAGAGCGCGCCTACATTTCTGAGCTGCCAGACTGAAACACCAGCGACAGGAACATTCAACTTTAAACTTTGGAAAAACAGTAAAAAATATATAATGGAAAGTAATTGAAAAAAATCTTTATTTCTGGGGAACAATCTAAAAGCAACTGAATTGAAAAAAGTGTTGTGAACAACCCCATTAAGTGTCTTTTGTTATGGGTACTAGACCCACCCAAGTTTGGGGGTAGGCAGTGAGCTAATGTTGTTGTTTATGTGTTAGGCTAAATTTCTTAATTTTTAAAACTATTGTGTAACTGGCTACGCTTTCCCCCATTATATCAGTATTTAACATTATCTCATGGAATGTCAGGGGCCTCACTTCCAAATTTAAAAACAGGCTTATGCACAACTACATTGCAAAGCAAGTGCCTTCTATCCTCCAACAACAAGAAAAACACATCACAGAGCAAAAAGTCCTGTGCCTCAAACAAGCTTGAGTGGGATGGTCTTACCACTCCACAATCTCCATTCACACAAAGTGTATCTATACTAGTTACAAAAAACACATTTCGCTAATTCATGTTATTACAGACCACTATGAACCCCTGTCATATTCCGATGCATTGTTGAACCAGTTTACCAACAAACTGGTAACCCTGCTATCTTCCCCCATATGCATTCACTCAACAATCCTTGACTGTCCTTCTTAGCTTAGTAAAACTGCTGCTGCAGCATAAATTCCACAGAGAGAGTGCCAAATCCTACCCCAACCTTATTTTGTAAGGTTGAACGACACACCTATGGTAGGCATTACACTCAGAATGCACTCAAATCCCCTGTTGCATAAGTTCTCTGGAGTGATGAGCAAAAGTTTTCACCAAGTTTCACTGAGGAAATGATGCCCATAGACTCATAGGGGTATATTTACCAAAGAGTGAAGTTGGAAATCTTCACGGTCCACTAGCATGAAATACAGCCTCTCCATTCATTTCTATGGGATTTTAAAAGGTGTATTTATCAAAGGGTGAACTTTCACTTTCATTCATTGATAAATACACTTTAAAAATCCCATAGAAATGAATGGAGAGAGGCAGTATTTCATTCTAGCAGACTGTGTGATCTCTTTCTTCACTCATTGATAAATATACCACATAGATTGACTGAAAATAATTGCATTTTGGTGAATTTTCGCTTGTTCACAAATTTTCGGTCAAGTGAAACGGGTTAGATACGCCCATCACTCGGTCTCTGTTAATAAGCACCTATTCTATTGTGATACTAAAAGCTACAATTAACATAAATATTGTTATATATAGTTTATATATGGGAGGGTATAGGTAGAATTGTATAAGTATCTCTGTATATATGTGCACTTTTATTGGAGGGTTTGAACTTGGGGGACTTTGTTCTTTTTTTTTAACCTACCTTAACAGTGGAGTGATTGTATGACTTGTATTATGTCTGGTGTACTAGTAGGTTTGATGTTAGCAATGGCTTACATAAAAATTGGATGGACTTGATACAAGTTACCTAAATATCTTTTTAAATATCAATGGCCATCAATCTTGGGAAAGCTGGGACCAGAATATGTAGAAGCTTATTTATTATACATTATAACCTGTTCATGAAAGTTTTAGTTTTTCCAGCTGTTTTGAATTCTAAATAATAATCTATTTTACGGTATTTAATATGTTCTCTCCATTCCATTCTCAGAAAACACAGATTTTAGAAACAGACACGCAGACAGAGAATTTCTATTATATTTCAGTTTGAAATAAAAATCATCTCTAGGCAAATCTGAACAGATGCAACTGTTCATTTTAAAGTAAACTAGTTAAAATATTTTCTTGAGGATATAAACATCATCTGTGAGATTTTAGTTTTTACTGAGTTCAAAATTAAATCGGATCTAAACTTCTGGTTGTAAGAATGCTCAATCCAATGTACAGAAATATAACAAAAGTATGTATCAATTGTATGGCATAGCAAACATTGGGGAAAAAAAGATAAGCAATTAAATAAAGTTCTGTAACAGACAGGGGCACATTTACTCAGTTCGAGTGAAGGAATAAAAATAAAAACAATTTAGAATTTCGAATGTTTTTTTTTGGCTACTTCAACCATCGAATTGGCTACTTCGACCTTCGACTACGACTTTGAATCGAACGATTCAAACTAAAAAATCGTTCGACTATTCGACCATTTGATAGTGGAAGTACTGTCTCTTTAAAAAAAACTTTGACCCCCTACTTCACCATCTAAAACCTACTGAACCTCAATGTTAGCCTATGGGGAAGGTCCCCATAGGCTTTGCAAGATTTTTTTGGTCGAAGAAAAATCGTTTGATCGATGGATTAAAATCGCTTGATCGAACAAATTGCGGTAAATCCTTCGATATTCAAAGTCAGAGGATTTACCTTCGGCAGTCATTAATTAACCCTCGATATTCGACCATATGTAAATCTGCCCCTAAGGGTCGCAAAGTAAAAATCCCGACACCCCTGTCGATAATTAGTGGTACTATGAGTGACATTTTGTGGCAAATTAAAAAAAACAAAATTGTGGATTGGGAGTACTGACCAAGTATTAAAGGAGATATAAACACAAAAATAAACTGATTTCGGTACAACCCCATGTACAACCCATTTTTCAAAAACGTCAGGAAAAAAATCAAATACAAAGAAAAAAAATCCAATCCAAAGAAAATGGGATGATTTTCAAATCATTTAAGCCCTACATTTAATTTAAAATAGTACAAAGACAACACATCAAATGTTGAAAAATAAATATTGTTTTCAGAAAAATATATGCTCATTTGAATTTGATGCCAGCAAAACCCAAAAATAAAATTATTTATGCACAACCCCATTTTAAAAAATGTATACATTTAAATACAAAGAAAATTGAATAACTATTTCAGTGCTACAGTAAATTGAAAATAGTACAAAGACAGCACATCAATGGGGTATTTATTGAAGTCCATTTTTTCTGGTCAGAGTTTTAAAGGGGAAAAAAACATTTTTTTTCATTAAAAATGATTTATTGAATCCCAAGGCTGCTAAAAGTCCAAATAAAAAAGTATTTCATCTCAAACCTACCAAGGTCATGTATAAGTCAATAGCAGATGCACTGTCTACAATTGGAAGATATGATTATCTGCACTTGGTTTTGAACAATAATACGAATAATTAGTGGTTTTCGGGCGATAATCTGTTTTCAAGCATCAAATCCAAAAAAATCATACGATTCGAATTGTTCACGATTTTATTGGGTCTTTTACCACACCTGTTTTTTATTTTTAAATGTGGACAGGAGTTTGGTCTTAAAGGAATTGTTCAGTGTGAAAATAAAAACTGGGTAAATAGATAGGCTATGCAAAATAAAAAAAAATTCTAATATAGTTAGTTAGGCAAAAGAGTAATCTATAAAGGCTGGAGTGACTTGGTGTCTTAATATAATAGCCAGAACACTACTTCCTGCTTTTCAGCTCTCTTGTTTTACACTGACTGGTTATCAGGCAGTAACCAATCAGAGACTTGAGGGGGGCCACATGGGTCATATCTATTGCTTTTAAATCTGAGCTGAATGCTGAGGATCAGTTGCAAACTCACTGAACAGTAATGTACCATGTGCACGTCCCCCCCTTCAAGTCAATGACTAGCTCAGAGCTAGAGAGCTGAAAAGCAGGAAGTAGTGTTCTGGCTATTACGTTATACATCCAGTCACTCCAGCCTTTATACATTACATTTTTGCCTAACTAACTATATTAGAAACATTTTTTTATTTTGCACAGCCTATCTATTTACACAGTTTTTATTTTCACACTGAAAAAATAATGAGATTTTTTTTGGATTTTATTGATTAACCCCCTTAATGTTGAAACTGAGAAATGTTATTGTTTTCTGAAAATTATATGATTTTAAATTTTATGCTAGCAAAATTTTTCAAAAGAGTTGACGGGCATGTTTTCCACCTCTTCTTTTAACAATATAACAGTTTCAAAGGGAAATGTTGTTCCATTGTCTACTAAAAGGGACCTGTCACCCAAAAAAATATTCTAAATCCTATTTTATCATGTTAGTCATGCTAAATTAACTTTAATTAAACTGTATAAATGTCAGGCCCGAAGGATCAGTTTGAAGTAGCAGACCAAGGAGGAAGCTTTAAGGTTTCCAAACATAGTTTGCAGTACAAAATGGGGTCAAGAGTAAGGGTAGTCAGACGGGCAGAAGATCAGTTCAGGCAGCAAGGATTTGTAAACGGGAACAGGCAGAGGTCGAGATCAAGAGTCCAAAACACAATAGTCGCACCCAGGAACACAGTGAAGTAGTACCTATTCACGGGCAAAGGCAGTAGGTCTCAGACATCCTTTTAAGCTGAATTTTGTCGCCAAAATGTGCGTGGTGACGTCATGCGCCACGCGCTGACGTTGCGCGTGGACGCTGCATGTTTTGACTCCGGTGTCGTGATGTTTGACGCTGGCGATAATTTGCTGCGTCCAAAAGAGGCGCCATTACCGACTTCCCACATGGACTGCCCTGGGCACCGCCATTTTGGATGGAACGCCGGCGGGAAGGGACGCGCTGGACCGTGCTCCTTATAATAAATTATTTGAATCTTATCTAGCATAGGTCAATCTAAAAATAACTGGACTTGCTGAGTATTACTCAGCAAGTCCAGTTGTTTTTAGATTGACCTATACTAGATATACCATGACCTGGATGAATGAAAATCTTCATAGTCACATTTGAATCTTGTTTCCATCAGTCTGGAAATTCATACAGCAAGCAGGCAGAAGCCATTTTGTGGACAGTGTTATTAAGGCAAGCCTTGCATCATCTCAAAATCTTGTTTGTGCACCAGAATGGGGGACCTGATTTCCATCCTCATGCCCTGGCTACAAAACTAAATGGTTAAGAGAACTAGGGGAATGTGGGGAAAGCAGTGAAATCTAGAAAGTTTTGAATGGAAAGTGAAAATAAATGCTTGCCCCGCCTCTATCCCTAAGGCGTAGAGGAGGGGCAGCCAATATTTGATTGACAGCTGAGATTTTTTATTCAACAGCTATAAATGCTTTAATAAAAACAATTTTTTGGATTTTATGTTTAATTTGAAAAGGACTTTTGCTATACAGTTTTTTATGTCTGGGTGACAGGTCCACTTTAACGTATTACCTTTGAGTATGTAGGATGTTTTAGTAAAATTAATTTCTCCATCCAACAAGAAGCCATTTTCTGTGACACGTGATTTATTCATTTATGTCACTACTACATATATTTTATGTAAACTTTGTATTTATTTAAGGTTAAAAAGTTAATTCACTTTTATATTTGAATGTACTAATATGGCACCAACCTCAATTCTATCTAAGGTGTACCAATATGGCAGCCAATGAGCAATGGGTGTAGCTATATATCATTTTTACACCTGTTTAATTTGCACATAGGGATTGGTCCATATGGAGAGTCTAGTGATTGGATCACAGGGCAATTGATGTATTGATTTGATTGGCGCACATATGTTTAAATACCTGTGTATAGCTCTGAACATTTAGCCTATGACTAAGTGTTTTTGCCTTTATTTGAGTTCCTGCTCCATGATATTTTCCAGTTTATCCACTCCCCGTGCTGAGGGCTCAGGGCGATGTACCTGGGCCACTTCCTGTTGTGAATAACAACTTTACCTATTGGAGACCCTTATTCAATTCTTATTATACTGTTGTCCCATTCTTGTCAGATATAGGATTTCAATTGCTCAACAGTTTGGGCCCTCCTTTGTTATATTTTTCTTTCATGATGTTGAAAATATTTTCAATGGGTGACAGGTCTGGACTGCAGGCAAGACCCAGACTCTTTTATTATAGAGCCACACTGTTGTAATAATGTGGGTTGCCATTGTCTTTCTGTAATAAGCAAGGCGTTCCCTGAAAAGCAAAACCTGCATATAACGTTTAGCATTTATCATGCCTTCACAGATGTGTAAGCTACGCGTCATGTACACTGATGCACCCTATACCATCATGGATATGTGCTGATAATAAGACAAATGGTCATTTTCCTCTTTAGCCCAGAGTACATTATTTCCAAAAAGATTTTATTTTTCAAATTTTGCTTGTCAGACAACAGGACAGTTTTTTACTTAAAGCAGACCTGTAACATAAAAAGTTGTATAATGATCCTTTGCAAATCAAACATGGAACCCAAATTCTTTTTTTTATTAAAACATCCATACTTGTTATAACATTGTTTAAATATCCGAGCTGTCAAATATTCAAATATTACTTGCCCCGCCTCTATGCCTGAGGCTTTACAGGGAATTCTTTTGCTTTCCATTCAGCTATTCCTAGATGTCACTGCACTCCTCACATCCCCCCTTCTCTCCTCACACTCTATAATCGTGTAGGGCACTGAGCATGGGCATTAGGTCATCCTGGTGCATACACAAGATTTTGAGGTGATACACAATTTGTCCTTCTAACAAATTGCCACAAAATGGCTCCTGCCTGCTTGCTGTACTTGTGTAACTCCAATACTGAAGGAAACACAATGTAAATAATATAATATATAAATATGTAGTATGAGTAAACTGTTTTGTTTTTTGTTTTTTTGCTCAACTAATATAATAGAAAAGAGTTTGGAATTATTTCTTAAGGTGACAGGTCCCCTTTAAAAATTGACACTGGCAAATTTTTGCAGCAGTTTCACGAATTTATTCGCCGGCAGCAAATCGCGGCAATTCACTGCGAATTTGCGCCTGGCAAATAAATTTGCCCATCACTACAAATCATTATTAATTCTTCTTTATTGGACAGTAGCAGGTATCTTCTGGTACATTCAAGGTACATTCAAGGCAATCAGTAGAACACCTTCACACTTTAGGATATTGCCAGTAAATCCCTCTCAGGGGTGGTACAACCTGTCTTAGTGAGTTTTATCAAGCACTAGGGATCCCACGGGGTTTCTTTACTCTTTACCTCAAGGGTGCTAACCCTTACTACTCTCCTTGTGTGAGCCAGAAAGCTGCTTACTAAAAATAACCTGCAACTATCTTTCACTCCTAGAGCGACTATAACAAAAACTTCTGACACTAAAACTGTCCTTGCTTTTGAGCCTGACAACATTCAGACACACTCCTGTACCCACCTCCCTGCAAAGTGAGCTCTAGGAAAAGAGCACTGAGTACATGTGAGTGTTTTCCCTTTTAAACTTTTACACTCTTTCACCTACTGGGCAAACCTTGAACATAAATAAACCCTGACAGAGAGACAGAGGACCACTTAGGTGTCCAAAAACAAGGGAAACATAAACCTCAGTGTCTCTACATTTACAAAAGTGGTTGACACATATCTACAGTACAGTACACATACAAAACAAGCTACTCTACATAGAAAATATAACAGATATTTACAAAGAAAATAACAAATATAGATATGTTAGATTTAAGTCCACTGCTTCCCTGATAGTCATCCTTTCATTGGGTCTGGCATCTGTGCAAATAGACTAAGTTTTACTTAAGGACTAAGTGATTCCACTGGTGTCTAATAAAAGGGCAGCCAAGTTTGGGAGTTTTACTTTGAAAGTAGCTAGTAAGTTGCAGGTAAAACATAGTCCCTTTGTAAAATGTATAATTAAGCAATTGAATTCTTAATGAATCAGATGAAAATTGAGCGTAGGACTGGCCAGATATGGGATGACTTTGACATAGTTGGACAGCTTAAATATATTGCAATATATGGACAAAAAATTCCTGTTTTGTTTAAAGGGTAAGACATTTTTCAGTAGCAGTATGCACAAAATGTCTCTGTCTTAAATATATTGATAATGGGTTGAGTGCAGAGGACTCTTGTATTTGTCTATATGTATTTTGTGGTCACAGCCTCATTGCACCCCAGCATAATGTTTTTAAAAATTAGCGGTGAGCACAACTTTCCCTTGTTTGTTATAGTCTGGCATCTGTGCTCACTATGGGAACTCAAAGAACCCTCTGACTAATTTAAATAATTCTGTAAAGCTAGAGACTGACCATAGGTAAATGTTCATTATCCTACATAACTCTCCACTGTTTTTCATGTTTGTGTGTGGGGAAAATCTGTAATAAAAGCTAATCATTTTATTGTAAATTATTATTTTTATTGCGTGGTTCACATGTTGCATGTTTACAACCCTCAGTAAAGATATACAGAGGAAAAAGACCCCCATTTTTTTTAATAAGAGGAAAGAATCAATCTAAAAAAACAAACAATAAAAAACCTTACATATTATTTTGAACAGATAAAAGCTACAAACAAAAATGAAAACATTTAAATTAGGTTAGTGAAGCATAAACACAAGAAGGTTTAAAGATATTTAAGTGCTCAAATGCTAAAAGGGAAAACAAAGAGCTGGGCAACTAAGACTTCACTTAAGCAGAATGATTAATGGGGATAAGAGAAAATGTAAGGTTTACATACTTTTTTTCATTAGCATATACAATAGAGCAACACATGTCAGAAAATAATTGTGTCGTATCAGATTATGCACACCATTGAAAACCACCTAACAAAAAATGTAGAAAAAAGATTAATAAGATCAAAATCTTGCTTCCAATGATGCTTAGAGAATTAAGTTCACTAGAACACTGGCATTTATTTTAAACATTTATGGATTCATATTTGTATTACTAATTTGTGAGATAAAATAGTATAGTTAAAGGAGCATGGTATTGTTACTGTATGTTGCAACAGGAGTGGGACGAGGCATTTTACTATCTGACCTTAAAGGGGACATACATTTTCACAATGCATTAAACCATTTCAAATAATGTAAAATAGAAGAAAGTGTTTTATCTTAATACCTTTAGCATCAAAAAAGTCTGTATTCAAAACTGTTCTCAGCCTTCCCCCTTCGCAACTTCCTGTCTCAGACTCTTCAGTATCTGAGTTGCAGCTGTTGCACTTTCTGTATAAGCTATAGAGCAGCAGCCAATGAGGGAGGAGTAGGCGTGTCTGTGATGTCTCAGTCCTTCCCTGCAGACTTCTGTTAACCCTTACTGATGGTTTTCCCTTCTCTGCTCCTTTCTCTCCCTCTCTGTGCTATTTATTTAACCCCCTCTCTGCCCTGTTAGTTTTCCTCCCCCTCTCTTCAGTGCTTGTTCCTTTCTCTTGCCCTGCAATAATTGTGGAAAAGAAAATAAAGTAAACTTCTGTATCAATAATACATAATCTGCTGGTAAATGAATTTTATTCTTTTCTGGGGGCAATGTGTATGAGCAGTTAGTGTAAGTTTCCCCCTGCACATCTCTGCACCTCCCTATAAATTGTTCCATAACCGTTGCATTTCCCCTTGCAACTCCCTGCACCTCCCTATTAATTGTTCCACAACAGCTGCATTTCCCATTGCAACTCCCTTAACCCAATCATAAATTATTACACAACAGCTGCATTTCCCCTTGCAACTCTCTGCACCTGATCATAAATTGTTACACAACAGCTGCATTTCCTTTGCAACTCCCTGCACCTGATCATAAACTGTTCCACAACAGCTGCATTTCCTCTTATAACTCCTTGCACCTAATCATAAACTGTTCCACAACTGCTGCATTTTACCTTGCACCTCCATGCACCTGATCAAATTGTTCTAGAATAGTTGCATTTTACTTTGCAACTCCCTGCACCTGATTATAAATTGTCCCACAACAGCTGCATTTCCCCTTGAAACTCCCTGCACCTGATTATAAATTGTCCCAGAACAGCTGCATTTTACCTTGCAACTCCCTGCACCTGATCAAATTGTTCCAGAAAAGCTGCATTTTACCTTGCAACTCCCTGTACCTGATCATAAACTGTTCCACAACCGCTTTATTTCCCCTTACAACTCCCTGCACCTGATCATAAACTGATCCACAACAGCTGCATTTCTCCTTGCAACTCCCTGCACCTGATTATAAATTGTTCCACAACAGCTGCACTTCCCCTTACAACTCCCTGCACCTGATCATAAATGGATCCACAACAGCTGCATTTCTCCTTGCAGCTCCCTGTACCTCATTATAAATTGTTCCAGAACAGTTGCATTTACCTTGCAACTCCCTGCACCTCATTATAAATTGTTCCAGAACAGTTGCATTTACCTTGCAACTCCCTGCACCTGATTATAAATTGTTCCACAACAGCTGCACTTCCCCTTGCAACTCCCTGCATCTGATCATATATCAATATGAAGAAAAACAAACCTACAACTGCTGTTCTGCAATATCATAGCAGTAAATACTAATGTACACTGTTTGTATAAGTTTTATACTGTAATAGAGGCAGAGAGTTGCACAGTGTATAACAATATATTATGGACTATAGATTATGTCCAGGTACATGTGTGACTGATGTCTATTTGCTGTGAAACACATGACAATACTGTTGTACTTTAAATAAAAGATAATACTATTACAGTTTGTATTAACCTTCACATCTGTTGGGGTAACTGACTACTGATGCCCGGGGTCACCTTCACAGCACATCCGTACGTCCTCTATTGGTTGACCTGTGTCCTTTGTATCAACTGATGAGCAGTCAGAACCTGCAGCCCCATTTTGGGCACCAAAATTGATAAGGACACAAACAGTCCTGAGGATATCTATTCCCGTCCTAATTAGATCAGAAGAACCACACTGACATAAGAGGTGCAGTATAGAAAAAGCTTCTCCCCATCCTGCTATTTTATCTACCTATGGGTCTACATAAAATCCCCCTGTGGGGCTACTTCTATACACATATTGTTTACACATTTCTCCGTATACCTTTAAAACCTTTACTTCCCATGATGGGAAAATTTCACAGAATTACAGTATAAATAGGTTGCAATGAATCAGGAGCTAGATAAAGCTGTCTTGAGATCAGAGGTCCCGACAAAACTTTTATCCATTTCCGAGATAAGTCTTAGTATTGCAACAGATTTATTTAAGAAGTACATATATACTCGAGTATAAGCCAAGTTTTTCAGCATCCAAAATGTGCTGAAAAAGTCTACCTCAGCTTATACTCGAGTCAGTAGGCAGTAGCTGAGATTGCAGTCACTTTTAATCATTCCTATACCAACAGTTCGCTTGGGGAGAGACTGCAATATCCCACAGCACCCTCTGGTGGTTATATGAAAGAACAACAGTGCGCCCTCTGTTGGTTATATGAAAGAATAACAGTGACTGCAATATCACACAGTGCAATCTGTTGGTTATATGAAAGAATAACAGTGACTGCAATATCACACAGCACCCTCTGTTGGTTATATGAAAGAATAATAGTGCGCCCTCTGTTGGTTATATGAAAGAATAACAGTGACTGCAATATCACACAGCGCCATCTATTGGTTATATGAAAGAATAACAGTGCGCCCTCTGTTGGTTATATGAAAGATTAACAGTGACTGCAATATCACACAGCGCCCTCTGTTGGTTATTTAGTGAATAAAGTTCCCCCTCTTGTAAAATATATGGATATGGATATGGATTATAAAACACAAATTTCAGTGAGTCATGTGACAGAAATGACATCAGAACTCACCGTTTAAAACTGATGACATCAGAACTCACCGTTTATAAGGATATAATTTACAAGATATTCATGACTTTTGTGTATTATATGCAAGATTAACAGTGACTGCAATATCACACAGCGACATCTGTTATTTATATGAAAGATTAATAGTGACTGCAATATCACACAGTGCCCTCTGTTGGTTATATGAAAGGCAATATCACACAGCACCCTCTGCACATTGTAGTGGGATGGTGGGACAATGCACACAGTAATCCGTTTGGCAATTCTGTCACCATCAAGTTTGCAAAGTCGGATTATACTCGGGTCGGTTTATACTCAAGTATATACGGTAAATATAGTGCAAGAAAGCTTAGTAAGGGTAGGCTGTTTTAGGATGAGATCCTGACAAAACCTGACACCTTAGTTAAGCGGTAATCCTTAATCTTGCAAAATATTTAGGATGCAATTAATGACAAAAACACAAAAACACTTACTGGTATAACAAGACAATTATGACATGCACAACATGTAAAGAACAGTATGGAAGCACTGCAACCATACAACATTTATTGATTTATGTTGAGCATTTCAGGGATGTTGTTATAAGTGAATGATCAGGCAGCAGCATAAAACAATTATTTGAAGGCTGGGACACACAGGACAGAGGATGGGAGGGGTTTGGCTGCTACAGCTTAGGAGTTCAGCTCGTCAGTCAGTGCTGTGACCACTTCCTGTGAGAGAATGAACAGACACTCCCACTCTTCATTTCAGCCTAGACACCGAGCAGAGAGGTTCTCTCTGCAGCTCTGATATAATGACAGTTCTAGGAGGTAAAATGCTTTCAAAACATTTTTCTTTCTGCATCATTACATGTTTTGAGGAAGGATGTGTAATATATCTGAATATGAAGATTATATGAAATGCCCCCTTTAAATGTCTGACCTTAGAGGTAAAAACTTGTTCTGCTAGTAAACCATTTTAAATATGTTGTTTTTGTTTGTGCTGATGTGTTGCAGTCTATAGAGAAGGCACTAGTCAATGCAAGCAATAACAAACATAATAAAATGGAATTCAATTAATGAAATATGCAAAGCCTCACGCTAACCTAACAAATGCAAATGTTAAATTTGCACACAAATTGCGATTACAAATTAGCAGCTGTTTTGGAAAATTGCACAATTTGTGGCACAAGCATTTCTTGAGTAAATTATGTCACTTCACAGCGTTAACAACAGGATTAGTGGGCCATATACAAAAACATTTTTTTTTTCTTATTTTACCAGAAACAAACTTGACCTAACTCCCATTCACAAATCAGATATAAAAAAAAATTCTAATTTAAGAACAAAAACAGGGCCAAACCCCCTAAAACAAAATCCGTAAAAGGTTAAACCATTTTCAATGGTTAAGAGTATTTTTTCCACACAAAAAATTAACTAAATAAGTGAATGAATGAATTAATGAATGAATAACTAAACTACAATATTGTGAAAGCCTATCAATTATTTCTGCCACTGCAACACCTAGTACTATCTGCTAGCTGATATAATTGTAATAAAATGTATCTTTGCGCGGAGGACTGAAAATAGTGAATTCAGAATAGCAAATATATTCCAAAATTAAATTGTTCAGTATTAAAGATGTCATAAAATTGTACTATTTTTAATTTTATAATTTTAATTATAGCTGTGGTATTATTAAAAGTGTAAGCTCCGCTAAAGAAGTATTGCTGTATCCAAAACCAGATGGTGCCTCTTTTGAAGTCAAAGGTCATTATGTGAGTCAGGCTCATCTGATGTAGAATAAGTATGATCTTTATAAAGTTAGATCTAAAAGAGCTAAAATGGAAGAAGCCTAATAAAAACTGACATTATAGAGACAAAATGCTACCTAGGGCAGAGAAAAATTAATAATTTTATCTCCTTGTCTCTGTCCCTTACTCTTCACTTTTTCCTTGAGTTGCATTCTATCATTTATAACCTTTTTTGCCTTAGATGACCTTCTCTTACACTCCTTCCCTATAAAAAGACTTTCGAAAAGTTGAGATCAAATATTTACATTGAGAACAGAAACCACAAAGCAAGAAAAAAAAAAATTAAAATTATATTAAATAATGAGCCCTATTTCAAGTCATTTTCATCTGCCAAATTATATTTTGGATTAAAAAACTGATTGGGTAAATGCCTTTATTTTCATTGCAATTAAACATGTTTTTTAACGCTGTAGTTTTCTTTAATTTATACAAGTTAAATATTTTCATGAAAAAATTGTAATGCAAAATATCAATTGCAAATTCTGAATAAAAGAACAGATAACCATTAATAATCTATTAAGAATCCACAGTTATCAATTGCCATCCTCAAATATTTGATTTTTCATGTATAATACCATAATTATGCTACTCTTACAAATTAGCAGTAGTAGTAAATATTAGTATAATTATAAAATTTTTGAATAGTGATCTTAAACTATACTCAGCCATAATTACTGTAAGCAGACATAACATTGTATTCCTTGGCCAGATGTGCATAAGATTAATTAGAACTTAATTGCTTAAGGTTTACACTATCAACCTGTTCATTTTTTCTCTGACTGATTCCAAAGGGATAAACATTTCCTGTTCTTTTGTAGGTATTTCTTGTTTATTTTCTCTCACTGTAATTTAATTACCATCTTAACTAGGGAGTAAGGTAAAATCACACACACACAGTATGTCTACATATATCTACAGCGTGTATTTACATTGTATTATCTATAGTTGAAATACTGCCTTAAGCAGATGTGCGAAATATAAATTAATCTATCCTTTAAGTTCACAATGCACAATTAAGATTTTCAATGCAATAATGCCTAAGCCTACTGAAAAATATTACATTGTGACATGCAAATTTATATTCACAAATTTCTTCTCTTTGCAAATTCTATTACATTTCCCCCTAAGAGGCCTACTTAAAAAGTGTAAAAAAAATGGAACAAATACACCACAGATGACTAAACATTGTACTCTGCACTTTGCACTTGATAGAAAAGCTGGCACAAGTTACAAAGCACAGGTCTCCCTTTACGGCTTAATATGAGATACTGTATTCCTTTTACCATTGCCAAATATTATATAACCAAATAACAAAGATGAGCAAACTTATATTATACCTGAGAAATCGGAGGTAATGATTTTTCATGGGTTTTTAATTATACTTAGAAGACAGTACCAGAGAACTAAAGGAACAAAATAGACTATGAATGCTGCAGATTATGTTTTGAGCTTTTATACCAGCCCTGTGCAACCACAGCAGAGCTTTTCTGTGCTACAGTTATCTCAGTTTATGAACTAACTTACAATATATTGTCTAAATATAATATAAAAGTTTTGTCTAATTATTAATTAATTCAGATTATTCTCATTACATGCCAGCTCAGAAACCAGTGAAATTTATGCTTTATGATTTGTGACAAGCCCTAAACTTAGTTTCTCAACAGCTGCCCAGAGCATGTGAGCATCACTAATCCCTAACAAAATCCAGGATGGGGATCTCCTGTGCACAACATTGAAGGCTTGGACAAATGCTGTTATAGAATACTGCACCTTTTGGTTAGTGCAGTAAATTCAATATATAATATATGGCATTTCTATACCTTATATTTTTTAGGGTTTAGTTCTCTTTTAAGTTTACAGTTTACAGTTGAGATGTCTACCTATATATTAATCATAAGTCTAACACTAAAAAAAATCAAAAGAAAAACATAGCAATGATATCAAGTCTTTTCCTGCAAAAGAAATTGTCATGAAAATTGGAGGGGTGTTGCTCTGTGGCGAAGGAGTAGGATGTGTTTGTCCAGAGCTCCATGCTGAGTTGAAACATAATTTACCTCTTATCTCCTCCAAGCACAAAGAATCAACGTCCACCAGCAGTATTAAAGAGTTATTTCTGCGATTGAGAGAGGCTATGAGGAGAGATTTTACACCCTCCAGATGATGGAGAAAGCAGCTGAATAACCAATCCCCTGCTCAACCTAGAAGCACTCCACTCCATAAACAGCAGCCTTAATATATAACCTCTTAATAAGTAACATAACCTCTGGAAAGATCCTCTGAACTGCCAGACATACATGGCTAAGTATTGAGGATACTATTCTCAGATAACATAATTAATGATGGGCGAATACATTCGGCAAGGGAGAATTCACAACGAATTTCTGCATTTCACTGCCTGTCTTGCCACAAACTCCCCTTGGCAGACTTATCACGTGCAGGGATAGAAATAAAACACACACGCACAGTGATCAATATTAGATAAGAATAATATATTGTAAGAAAATTAATACATCACCGATTGAACACGATGCAACATTTAGCCAAGCTTTCCTTGGCAGACTTTTGAGAGGAACATCAGCTGGGGAACCCCAGGCCAAGTACAGCAAACTCTCAAAGCCAAATCAATCGAGCATGGTTCTACACAAAACAGCAGTTCAAGAGTAAAAAAGTAATCAAAACAATGTTTATAATGTTATCTCTTCTTTTTTATTTAAATAAAAAAGTTCTGCTATACCTTTTTCTTTTTTGGATAAAAGAGTTAGACCATCTGACAACACAGGCTATAAGTAATTTCCCCATACTAAATCTTTATCCGCCCTATGGATGATGACATAAATCAACATCACAGAAACACGACAGGACACAGACAGACTCCCGAGCATTCCCCATCCCCAAAGGAGGTGACTCTGAAAAGCATATGCCAAGATAAATAACTACTAGACCGTTAGGCCCACTTTGTGGTTTTCCTTTATTTTACCCTTTTCTTTTTTCCCCTTACACATACACATTTTCCACAGATACACATGCCTATTCCCATGTGTGGGTACTTTCTGTACCTCTCACTCTCCCTAATTACCTTCCCACCTCTAAATCTATTATTCATACATAGAAGAAACTAACTGTTCACATAATCAGGATCATCCTTTAAATCAATGAATCAATGAACCTAAATGTTTGCTCGATCAATGCAAATAGACTCAACTCCCCTTGGAAAAGGAAAGCACTACTGCATGAACTAAGTGTCAGGTATTGCTGGGATTCGAGCCGGGGACCTTTGGGTTTCTGGCTCGATACCTTAACCATTTGGCCAGGTAAGCAGCCTGTAGGGTTGCTCGCTATGTGTAACCTGGCCTCTGCAGTCCCAGCTCAGCTGCCGCCTGATTGGCCTCTCCAGCCCCAGCTCAGCTGCAGCCTGTTTGGAATCTACAGCCCCAACCCAGCTGCTGCCTAGTTTAATCAGCCAATCAGGGCTGACTCTTCCCTATTTAAGGGCAGCACTTAAGGTGGCCATACACTGAGAGATCCGCTCGTTTGGCAATGTCGCCAAACGAGCAGATCTCCCTCCGATATGCCCACCTTGAGGTGGGCAATATCGGGCCGATCCGATCGTGGGCCCTAGGGCCCAACGATCGGATCCTAACGAGGCCTTAACGGGCGGTCGGATCGCGGGACCGCATCAACGAATAGATGCGGCCGCGATCCGACGGGATTTTCTGTCCCATCCGATCGAGATCTGGCCGACTTTCGGCCAGATCTCGATCGGTGAAGCCCGTCGGGGGGCCCCATACACGGGCCAATAAGCTGCCGACACGGTCTGTCGGCAGCTTTTATCGGCCCGTGTATGGCCACCTTTAGACCACTCCTTGCCAGAGCATTGCATGGTTTTTCCTAGTACTGCGGCAGCGTCCCTAACTAGGTAGTTCTAGCTCTTGCCTCTTTTCCCTTATTATTCCTCCTTGCCTTGTCTACCTGTCCTTGTCTTGTCCTGCTTTACCTTATCTTGTACCTTCTCAGCCTTGACCTTGATCCGACCCTGCCTTGCTTGTTCCTGATTTCTGCTTCCTGTTCCACCTTGCCCTGACTTCACCTTGTGCCGACCTAGTCTCACCTGTTCCTGATTTTTGCTTTCTGACCCTACCTTGTACCTTGTCTCTCTCTTGCTCCAGTCCTCTCTTGCTATCTTGCTCCAGTCCTCTCTTGCTATCTTGCTCCAGTCCTCTCTTGCTATCCTGCTCCAGTCCTCTCTTGTTATCCACTCTAGTCTCCTTCTGTTATCCACTCTAATCTCCTTCTGCTCCTGTCTTGCTATCCTGCTCCAGTCTCCCTCTGCACTCTATCCCCAGTTTGATCTAATCTACGCCCACACTGTCCTGTCCCATCCAGTCTGTTCCTGTTCCACTCCTGCCCTGTCCAGTCTGTTCCTGTTGAGTCGTAGCCCTCTTCTTCCTGCCTAGTCCAGTCCAGTCCTGATCTCCACCCTCTCCGTCCTGTTCTGCACCTGATCCAGACTGACTCTTCGCACTCATCAACCTGTTCCTGCTTTCCCTTCAAGTGTTCCCTAGGCACATACAGCTCCTGCCTCCTGCCCCTTGACACTAAGATCCAAAAATGTCTGTACACTATATATATATATAAACTCAATCAGGTACCAAAATGTACCAAAATGGTACAATAAAAAATATAGTATTCTTAATCATAGCACCCCACAAGTAAAGTCAAAAGAACGGCTATCTTCTTAGCCAAGGATCTCATATTTACCATGGAAGCAACTAAGGTAGATCCTCAAGGTAACTACACATTTGTCAAAGGGAAAATGAACTCCACTACATATACCTTTACTTCAATTTACCTACCTAATAATGAAGAAAACAAAACTATGGAAAAGATTTGTAACATTATTACAATTTGCACTGAAGGAACCTTGATAATCGTAGGCAACCTTAATACCCAACATGACCCAAAGATTGACAGCTCCACAGGCACTTCCTCCCAACCATACAAACAAATTTAGAAAATTAAACAACTACTTTCACTTCAAACTATAGATACATGGCGAATCCTTCACTCACTAGAGGGAGATTATACACACTTCTCATAACAAATATAACAGAAGAGACTACATCTTCATGTTGAGCTCCAACCATCGAGAGAGCTAAAGTGGGGTTTGTGATTACACGCCTTCAAGGGAAAGCACTGGAATGAGCTTCTACTTATGGGAGAAAAAATTGCCTCTTACTCATGATGCTAATTTGTTTCTGCAATCATTCCACATGATCATTGATGCCCCTGGCCGGGTTACCACCGCTGCTTCCCGTCTGCTGCAAATTCGTCAAGGGAGTCGCAGTGCCAGCAAGTATGCCTGTCACGTTTGGCACACTAAATCCAAAACCAGTGCTAGGCTCCCTGGTCTTGGCACTTGCCTCTGCCTTTAACAGCCGCCTTTCACCTTGGGAGGAGCCCTCGGCTAATTGGATGCCGTCAGGTCTTATTAAGAGATGA
Source organism: Xenopus petersii (assembly GCA_038501925.1). Lineage (NCBI taxonomy): Eukaryota > Metazoa > Chordata > Amphibia > Anura > Pipidae > Xenopus > Xenopus petersii. The sequence goes on along the minus strand of CM076683.1, from coordinate 72,335,107 downwards.
GCAAAGCTACAGGTTCTGGATGAGCAAAGGGCCACAATCGTCTCACCAAGGATACTGGATGGAAGAACACAACTTGGAAGGCAGGCCAGACAACACAGTGTGGAACAGGCAGGCTGAGCCAGCACAAGCGGAGTTAGAATAGTCAGAAAGGCCGGAATTAGGATTGGAGAGTGTAGAATAGTCAGACAATTCGTGAAGCCAGCACGAACATTTGCCAGCGAAAATTCACTGACGTACATTTTTTTGGATGAGACACCAGCGTCATTTGGCAAATTTTTCACCGTTTCGCAAATTTCGCAGAAAATTTGCAAATTTTTCACGAAGCGAAACACCCCAAATTACCCCATCACTATTGGAGAGCATAGAATAGTCAAACAGGCCGGAATCAGGATTGGAGATCGTAGAGTAATCAGGCAAGGGTCAGTTAGGATAGGTCAGAATAACAGGCAATGGTCAGATTGGAGAGTTCAGAATAAACAGCCAGGGTCAGGATACAGAGTACAGCATAGTCAGGCAAGGCAAGGGTCAGTAATGTTGGGGTAACCGGCTACTGACGCATAGGGGTCCCTAAGACAGCGCGTCCATACCTCCTCAGATCCGGGAGCTTGTACAGAGAGACACTAGCAGGCAGTGAGACTCATAACAAGTTCAGTTTATTGGTAGTATTACAACAGCTTATATTGAGTACAAGGACGAAGAACAGTCCAACGTGCTGACGTACAAGAAGTATTTGGTCTAAGGCATAGAAACGAGACACATCCTGCGAAAAGATTCATGGCTTATCAGTAATAACAACTGCAGAGAACAAAATGTTATGCTGAGAACAGTACGTACACAGATATTATGCGGAGGACAACACATGTAGTGATTGTGTAACGTAAAGGTAACCCTTCAAGTAACAAGAAGATCAACGGGATTCACATAAGAAAAGCACCAGGAACAAACTAAATTGAACCTAATAACGTGCAATGTGTATTATTACAAAGCCCCTGTAAATAATTTGAATTTCGCACTATTGCGCGATGATGTCATTACTCCGGTGCATAAATCCAGAAGTGCGTGGCCACACGCATCATAGAAGAATCAGCGCTAAAAGAGATAGGACACACGCAGTGGCCGTACCCGCCGGAGACGCAGCAGGCGTCCTTGCCAGCCACTAGCCCACCAGGGTAAGTTAATATTGTTACAATGCCATAGACTTCTGTACTTTAGCGGCTAAGACGAACTGGAATAACGAAGCCTACCATGTGGCCTCAAGCATGATGTGGTTTCCCGTGATCTCCCGGAGCAATTGGAAGATCTAATTTACTGGTCATTAACATCAATACCAGAATGCGGGAGCACAAGTCCGACAGGGAGAGAAGCAAGAAGTTTCACCCTTTACTGGCTCCTCGGTTCCAGAGACTGCTCCTCCCTATTCCTCCTACTCCTACTACTTCATCTTCTTCTGAGGAACTCCTTCAAATTGGGGGAGCCCATTTGTCTGAAGAAGAAAAGTTATGCAGATGCACAGCCGGGTTGTGTCTGTATTGTGGAGGCAAGGCTCACTTCCTCTTCAACTGCCCAGTGAAGCAGGGAAACTTCCGCGCCTAGGTCCTCTCTTCGATTTATGCATCCTGAGCAGCTTCAAGTCACCTCCAAGAAAATCACGGCACAAGCCTTTCAGGTGCGGCAGGAAACTTCCTGGACCAGTTGTTTGCCATCCTGCACAACATCCCTTGTCGATCCCTCTCTGGGTCTTGGAGATTGATAATAGACCGTTATCCATGGCTTACATCTCACATGCCACACTGGAACTTTCTGTTATGATTGAGGCATTGCATGTTGAGAGACTTTCTTTTCTTATTATAAATTGCCCCTCCACACCTGTAGTCCTGGGGTTGTCCTGGCTCCAACTCCATAATCCCATCATCGATTGGTCTGGAAGCCAGATTTTCCAGTGGAGCTCCTACTGCCAGGAATATTGTTTACCATCCAATGCAGTTCAGAAGTTGTCTTGTGCTTCAATAAACCTTCAATCTCTTCCCCTGGCATATCAGGACTTTGGTGATGTCTTTAGTAAAAAATCTGTAGAGAATTTCCCCCTCATCATCCTTATGATTGCCCTGTTAATCTACTCCCCGGTACCATGCCTCCTTGTGGTCGTACATATCAAATATCACCAACTAAAGTAATTAAGGACTACATACAAGAAAACCTCCATCGTGGGTTCATTCGTCCTTTCTCTTCTCCACCTGGGGCCAGTTTCTTCTTTGTGGAGAAAAAAGATGGCAGTTTACACCCTAGTATCGACTAACGGGGCCTTAATAAAATCACTACTAAGAACCGTTACCCGCTACCCCTTATATCTGAGCTATTCGACCAACTCAAAGGAGCCTGTATCTTCACCAAGTTGGATCTCAGGGGTTCCTACAATTTAATCCGAATCTAGGAGGGCGATGAGTGGAAGACTGCTTTCAACACTTGGGACGGTCATTACGAATATCTTCCAGGAATTTGTCAATGACATCTTCAGTCATTTATCTGGACAACATACTCATCTTTTCTAAACATCTAGATGAACACAGAGTCCATGTTCGGGCGGTCCTCTCCCGTTTAAGGAAGAATGCACTCTTTGACAAGCTGGAGAAGTGCTCTTTTGAAACCCCCAAGATTCCGTTTCTGGGTTATATAATATCCCCAATGGGCTGTGAGATGGACCCAGCCAAAATCTCCACCATTCAAGAGTGGCCTGTGCCTACTTGTACAAAAGCTATCCAGAGATTCGTCGACTTTGCCAATTACTAAAGGCAGTTCATCAAAGGTTTTTCTTCTAGGATCGCTACCAATTTTGGCTCTCATCTGTAAAGGTGGAAGACCCAACTGCTGGACTCCACAAGCCAAAGGAGCATTCAAATAATTGAAAAAGGCTTTCTCTTCTGCTTCTGTTCTTAAACATCAAGACTCTCTTCTCCCCTTCTTCATTGAAGTTGATGCCTCTGATGTGGGTGCAGGTGCAGTGCTCTCCGAAAGAAAACAGTGATGGGAAACTTCACCCGTGCTCCTTCTTTTCTAAGAAATTCTCTCCGCCAGAACAAGCAGTCAAGTTGGCGTTAGAGGAATGGAGACATCTCCTAGAAGGCTCTACAATCCCAGTAACCATATATACTGATCATAAAAATTCCCCATAATCAAACTCATTAACCCAGTGGCAGTTCATCTTTGTCAGGGAGCCGGGAGCTCCCTCCAGGGAGGTTGTCTGGATCAAGGAGGAAGCTCTCTTGGGGGAACAAGGTCGCGGTGTCCAAAGGGTTAAACGAAGAATAGTCAGGATCAGGCAAGAGTTCATAGGCAGGCAGAATACAACGAAGTCCAAAGTCCAGGCAAAGGGGTCAGGATACAAGGCAGGAACAGGATTAGGTAATAAGGCACACAGGGAACCCAGGATAAGCTTAGGGGAAGTTATCCTATACTTGGGCGCCATTCTGGCGTCTAGATCGTCTTTTTATTTTGAATTTGGCGCCATTGACGTCATTGACGCTCCTGCGCACTGACGTCATCGCGCCGGCGCCGCTTACCCACGTGGCGGCCATGGGCGCCGCCATTTTGGGAGCGACGTCGGCGGAAGAGGACGCGCCGCCCGGAGCTCCTGGGTTTGCTCCGGGCGGCGATCGTTACAGTACCCCCCCCCTCACGGGGGGCCTCCGGACCACCAGGACTTGGCTTCTGGGGAAACTTGGAATGGAATACCCTCACCAGACGAGGAGCGTGAACATCACGGTGTCCTTCCCAGGAGCATTCTTCAGGACCAAAGCCCTTCCACTGAATGAGGTACTGAAGGGACCCTCTGGAGATTCTGGAGTCTAGGATTTTCTCCACCTCGTACTCGAGTTGACCCTCCACAGAGATGGCAGGAGGAGGAGACTGACCGCCAGAGAACCGGTTGGTGATGGCGGGTTTCACCAGAGACACGTGGAACACGTTGGGGATTCTCATCTCTGGTGGAAGCTGGAGTCTGACAGCCACAGGGTTGATTATCTCCAGGATGGGAAATGGACCCACGAATTTTGGACCCAACTTGGGAGATGGTATCTTCAACCGGATATTCCTGGAAGAGAGCCAGACATTATCACCCACCTTGTAGAGAGGAGAGGATCTTCGACGACGATCCGCGAAAGTCTTATGAACCAGAGCGCTCTTCTCTAGGTTCAACTTGGTAGCAGCCCAAATAGCAGACATATGGGCTGCGGAATCGTCAGCAGCCGGGACGTCAGATAGCACAAAGTCTTGGGGAAAAGCTTGAGGATGCTGACCATACACCGACATGAACGGAGATCTCCCTGTAGAGGAATGACAAGCATTATTATGAGCGAATTCCGCCCATGGGAGGAGATCAGACCAGTCATCCTGGCAGAGGGATACGTGGTTCCTCAGGAACTGTTCCAGGGCTTGGTTGACCCGTTCAGCTGCCCCATTCGTCTGCGGGTGGTATGCAGAAGAAAACTGAAGAACAATTCCCAGGTCTTTGCATAAGGAACGCCAGAACTTGGCAGTAAACTGGGTGCCTCTATCGGAGACGATCTCCACCGGGAAACCATGCAGGCGGAAGATGTACTGGATGAATAACTGGGACAACTCCACCGCAGAGGGCAACTTCTTCAGAGGGATGAAATGGGCCATTTTGGAGAAACGATCAATGACAACCCAGATCACGGTGTTCCCACAGGAGGGAGGAAGTTCGACAATGAAGTCCATGGACAGGTGGGTCCAGGGACGGGAAGGAACTGGTAAGGGCTGTAGTAACCCACTGGGGCGGGAGTGACTTGACTTAGATGTGGCACAAACATTACAAGCAGCAACAAAGTCCTTCACATCCTTGCGGATATCAGGCCACCAGACTAGGCGCCTCAAGAGTTCAAGGGTCTTGGCCGGACCAGGATGTCCTGCTTGCCTGGAGCAGTGGGTTTGTTGCAGGATGGCCAGGCGAAGTTCTGGAGGGACGAAGGCCATGCCAATCGGAGTATCTTGAGGAGCCAAGGACTGCCCAGCCAGGATCTGGTCGGCAAATTGGGGATACAGAGAGGCAATGATCTTGACTGGTGGAATGATTGGCTCCTGCCTCTCAGGGTCACGGTCCACCGGAGTGAAGCTACGAGACAAGGCGTCGGCCTTCCGATTCTTGGAACCTGGGCGATAAGTCAAAATAAAGTTAAATCGGGAAAAGAAAAGGGCCCACCTGGCTTGTCTGGGATTTAGCCTCTTGAGGGACTGTATAAACTCCAGATTCTTGTGATCTGTGTAAATCTGGACAGGAATTTCAGAGCCCTCCAGGAGGTGACGCCATTCTTCAAGGGCCAGCTTGACTGCCAAGAGTTCTCGATTTCCGACATCATAGTTCTGCTCTGCGGATGAGAACTTCTTGGAGAAAAACGCACAGGGGTGCAATTTTCCATCAGTGGAGTGTCTCTGAGACAGGATAGCTCCGGCTCCGACTTCAGAAGCATCAACCTCGATGCAGAAGGGTAGTACAGGATTGGGATGTCGGAGAACAGAAGCAGACGTGAAGGCCTCTTTCAAGGACTGAAAGGCTTCTATGGCAGATGGAGGCCACAGGCTGGGTTTACCCCCTTTCCGAATGAGGGCCAGGATAGGTGCAATGCGGGAAGAGAATCCCCGGATGAATTGCCGATAATAATTAGCAAATCCGATGAATCTCTGGATTGCCTTGGTACTCAGAGGGAGAGGCCACTCCTGGATGGCCGACACTTTCACGGGGTCCATCTCAAATCCCTCTGGAGAGATAATGTACCCTAGGAAGGGGATCTTGGATACCTCGAAGACACACTTCTCCAACTTGGCGAAGAGAGAGTTCTTCCTCAGACGAGAGAGTACCTCCTTTACCTGGGAGCGATGACTTTCAAGGTCCTTGGAGAAGATCAGGATGTCGTCCAAGTATACGACTACGAACCTTCCTAGGAGATCTCGGAACACATCATTAACAAACTCCTGGAAGACGGCAGGGGCATTGCATAGGCCGAAGGGCATAACAAGATATTCATAGTGCCCATCCCGAGTGTTGAATGCCGTCTTCCATTCGTCACCCTCCCGGATGCGAATGAGGTTGTAGGCCCCCCGGAGATCTAACTTGGAGAAAATCTTTGCCCCTTTCAGCTGGTCAAAGAGCTCAGCAATCAGGGGCAGGGGATACCTGTTTTTTACGGTGATCTTATTCAGGCCCCGATAGTCTATACAAGGCCGAAGGCCTCCGTCCTTCTTCTCCATGAAGAAGAACCCAGCCCCTGCAGGAGAGGTAGAAGGGCGGATAAACCCCCGCTGGAGATTTTCTTGGATGTACTCCTTCATAGCGGTAGTCTCTGCAGGAGAGAGAGGGTAAGTGCGCCCTCTGGGGGGCATGGCTCCAGGCAGGAGTTCAACCGGACAGTCATAGGAGCGATGTGGGGGAAGGAACTCTGCAGATTTTTTACAAAACACATCAGAAAATCCCTTGTAAGTGGAGGGCAAAATCTTTAGTTCTGCAGTGGAGACATTCACCTTCTCGAGGGGTTTAGGCGGGAGGCAATGTTGCAGGCAAAATGAACTCCAACGAGAGATCTGCCCAGAGGACCAGTCTATGGTGGGGTTATGCAGACGTAACCACGGGAGACCCAATATTACTGGAGTAGAAGGACAGGGGATGATGAAGAATGAAAGTTTTTCTTGATGCAGCGCCCCAACTTGTACAGATAGTTCCGCCGTGAACATAGTGACGAATTCAAACTCCAGGGGTTTGTCATCTATAGCGGTAATTCGCAGAGGTGAAGACAATGGGAGCAGGGGAATCTTCATGCGTTCGGCAAAGAAGGCGTCCATGAAATTGCCATCCGCTCCGGAGTCGAGGAAGGCCTTTTCGAAGATAGTCTTACTTGCCAGGTGAATCTGCAAGGGAAGAAGAAGTCTGCGTGACTTTTCTAGAAACTTCTCCTGAGGCCCTCGAGTGATGCCCCCTACATGAGAAACCTGAGACATACCTCGGGGTACAAAAGGCTTGGCCTTGGCAGGGCAGGCGTTGGCAAAATGGGAATGCCCACCACAGTACAAACAGAGACCTGCCATTCGTCTTCGGAGTTTTTCCTGCTCAGAGAGGCGAGCTTTTCCTACTTGCATAGGTTCCTCCAGGGGAGACGTGGACACATGAGTCACAGGGACAGTGGGAGCTTGCAGAATAGGCCTTTGAAAGCGAGGGGCCAACATGGGAGAAAATCGTCTGCTGTGCTCTCTCTCCACCTGGTGTTCTCTGAGGCGGGTGTCCACCTTAATAGATAGAGCGATCAGTCCTTCCAGGGTGTCAGGAGTCTCTCTGGAGACGAGATCATCTTTGATGCGGATGGATAGGCCTTGGTAGTATACGGCCTTGTAAGCGTCATCACACCAGGAAGTCTCCGCCATCAGTGTTCGGAAGTCTATAGCGTACTCATTGACACTGCGGCTTCCCTGCCGGAGCTGCAAGAGACGGGCTGGGGCGTTCGTGACCCGACCTGGAGCATCAAAGACAATGCGAAAAGCTTGGAGAAAGTCTTTAACAGCATAAGTCACCGGGGAATCCTTCTCCCAAAGAGACGTTGCCCACTCCAGTGGCTTGCCTTCCAATCGAGACATCACATACCCCACCTTGGAACGCTCACTAGGAAACTGCGAGGGTTGGAATTCAAATTGAATTTGGCACTGTGTGGCAAATCCCCTGCAGGCTTGTGGGTCCCCACTGAAGCGAAGGGGAGGTGGAATGCGAGGCTCACCTGTCGTGTAGCTTGCGTTCGTAGAGGCTGCCACCATGGGGGGATTCCCAGTAGGTGGAGCAGCGGAGGGCGCGGAAGGCACACGAGCAAGCAGGATATCGAGAGCTTGCCCAATGCGAACCTGCTGATTTTCGTAGTCCTCCATGCGGGATGCCAGTCCGCGGAGCGCTCGTCCGACATCCGGTGTGGCTTCCTCAGAAGGATCCATGGCCCAAGTATAATGTCAGGGAGCCGGGAGCTCCCTCCAGGGAGGTTGTCTGGATCGAGGAGGAAGCCCTCTTGGGGGAACAAGGTCGCGGTGTCCAAAGGGTTAAACGAAGAATAGTCAGGATCAGGCAAGAGTTCATAGGCAGGCAGAATACAACGAAGTCCAAAGTCCAGGCAAAGGGGTCAGGATACAAGGCAGGAACAGGATTAGGTAATAAGGCACACAGGGAACCCAGGATAAGCTTAGGGGAAGTTATCCTATACTTGGGCGCCATTCTGGCGTCTAGATCGTCTTTTTATTTTGAATTTGGCGCCATTGACGTCATTGACGCTCCTGCGCACTGACGTCATCGCGCCGGCGCCGCTTACCCACGTGGCGGCCATGGGCGCCGCCATTTTGGGAGCGACGCCGGCGGAAGAGGACGCGCCGCCCGGAGCTCCTGGGTTTGCTCCGGGCGGCGATCGTTACAATCTTTAGTTACCTTCTGAGATGAAGATCCCGAATGTATTCTATGTGTCCCTTCTCAAGCCTGCTATGATTGGTCATTCTTCATCTGTTCCTGCTTCTATAATTGTAGACAGTCACCAAGAGTTCAAAGTTAAAAAGATCTTTTATTCCTACATGTCCAGAGGTTCCCTCAAATACTTAGTGGAATGGAGAGGATTCGGACTGGAAGGATGCTCTTGGGTCAAACATTCTGACATCCATGCTCCACTTCTTGTACAGAGGTTCCACAAAAGATTTCCTTTAATACCCAGCCTTGGTGATCCATCCATGTTGGCGTCCTTCCCAAAATGGCGGCACCCAGGGGAACAATGTGGACACCATCGCATCAGTTTGGATGCAGTGTCATGACGCCTATTAAAGGACGCCAGAGGATTTCAGCCATTGCCGATTATAGGTTCAACTCTGTTGTGTTCCTGGATGTTATTATTACTATCTGAACTCTTGTTATTGACTTTTGCGTGAACCCTGACTACGAAACCTTGCTGCCTGGATAGACCTTTGTGCCTGATTGACGGCTCTCCTTTTATACCATGAACTGTGTTCATATCTGCAATGCTTCCTCCTTGGTCTGCAACTGCAAACTGTGCCTTCGGACCTGACAACAGCTACTCGAACAGAACTGAAATCCCTAATAAAACAGAGACGGATAGAGCCACCTTTATACTAAAAATACTTTTTTATGATCATGGTATTAATTGCAGTAGGTTACTAGCTAAATCACTCAAGACTAAAGAATCATATATTCAAATTTAAATCACCAAAAGGAGAAATAACCAACTCACCTGAAGGTATCCAAAAAATCCACAGACAGATTTCTACAGTTACTATGTATCAGATCCCCAATCATACCCAACACTTTACACAGGAATCCCAAACCATTTCTTACAAACAACATGAAGAATATCTGGCATATTCTTCCATGAACAAGGGAGACCTGGAGTGTCTTCAATTGAAAAGGATATAACTATCACAGAAATAGAACAAGCAATAAAAAATACCCCTATGGGTAAATGTCCTGGTCCCCCTGGCTTTTCTATAACCTTTTATAAAATGCTAATACCATTTATTACATCACCACTAATTAAAGTCAAAATTAAAAAAGGCCACTCGTGGTCTCCCTCTTCATTGGAAGCTCACATCAGCCTGATATTCAAAAAAAGGAAAGGGTCTAGCCTCCCCTACTAGCTACAGGCCAATATCCTTAATAAACAATATCAAACTTTTGGCAAAGCCAAACTAACATCAAACCAGGGCTAGAGGATATAATTCTCAGAAGAGAAACTAGAGATAATCTTAATAAGGTAGCTAATATTATAATTTCAGGAGAACACTTACTCCCCTTTTCCTTCTGTCTATAGATGCCAAAAAGGCATTTGACAGAGTTAGATGGGACTTCATGTTCCACTGTCTTAAGTATATCGGTATAGGCCCAAATCTTTTAAAGTGGACCACATCTCTCTACAGTAATTCGACTGCCAGACTTAAAACAAAAGCTAGAGTAAAAGTTCTGGAATGAAATTATAGACATCTGCACAAACTAAAACTAAATATTAAAAAATATCCCACAGAAATTCTCCTCCATCTCAATCCTAATGTGACTTCTAACTACAAAACTTTTTAACTCAATATGCTGTTAATGCAGCTAAGATTATTATACCACGAAAATGGAAAACTACAGCATTCCCCACAATCTCTGAATGGGTAGCAGAGATGGAAGTCCACAAATTTGAAGAAATACATGCAGAATCTTACAAGGCTATGTGCAAACGTCTGGCGACGTGACACCCATGGTCTAACAAAGTGACCTATAATAATATAAAATATCCTGCATAGTTATGGAACACCTCTGCCAAACCAGGTTCACAAACAAGTTGACAAGTCTAAGGAATAGGCAAAGAAATTTAATGTTTGCATAGTTGAAATATTACTTGTCTAACTCTGTAAAATAGCTGACTGATTGATTGGATATTCTCTGCCTGAAATTTCTTTTCCCCTCCTCCTCCCCACCCCCTTTTCTCCATATTTTCTCCTTTCAATCTTCTCTCTTCCTCACTCTCTCCCTCTGTTTTCTCTTACTCTCCACCCCCCTTCCCCCATCCTTTGTTTTTCTTTATCATTAAACATGCTCCAACCATCCAATTAGCAAATTTATTTGACAGAAGGGATACTGTGCAACATACTGACATATATTAGTTATTTTTTTCCCAATGTGGCTCTGTATAATATCCCATTAAAAGGAATCTGTGCATCTTAAGACCTTAATCATATATAGGTTTTGATATACTGAGTTATATTCACAAACGCAGGTGCAATTTAGCAACCATTCAATCACTCATTGCAACCACTTCAGAGTTATCTTCAGCTATCTAGATACAATAACAAAGAGAAAACATTTGATTGGATTTGTTGACTGCAGTAGGATATACCCATGTTTATGAATTTTCAGCTCGGTTTAAAAGTTCATCCTGTGAGAGAAGGGACTGCCACATTAAAGGGATACTGTCATGGGAAAACATGTTTTTTCCAAAACGCATCAGTTAATAGTGCTGCGCCAGCAACATTCTGCACTGAAATCCATTTCTCAAAAGAGCAAACAGATTTTTTTATATTAAATTTTGAAATCTGACATGGGGCTAGACATATTGTAAGTTTCCCAGCTGCCCCAGTCATGTGCCTGCGCTTTAGGACAGAACTACTTTCTGGCAGGCTAACTGAATCAGTCTCAGTGGGACTTGGCTTTTACTATTGCGTGCTGTTCTTAGATCTTCCAGGGAGCTGTTATCTTGTGTTAGGGAACTGCCATCTGGTTACATTCCCATTGTTCTGTTGTTAGGCTTCTGGGGGGGGTGATATCACTCCAACTTGCAGTGCAGCAGAGTGACTGAAGTTTATCAGTGCATAAGCCACATGACTGGGGGCAGCAGGGAAACTGACAATATGTCTAGCCCCATGTCTATTTCAAAATTGAATATAACAAAATCTGTTTGCTCTTTTGAAAATCAGTGCAGAATTCTGCTGGAAAAAAAACATGTTTTCCCATGACAGTATCCCTTTACGAATAATGAAAACTAAAGTAGTGAGCCATTAATTAAAACAAAATAATGTTTTCAAAATATATAAGGATTGTGGAAAAAAATTTGAAATCAGCTATGCATTATTTACTGTGCAATTATATAACCTAGTTGGGTAGTTAAGTTTTTGGCTCAGCTTCTTATTGTAACAGACAAACAATTAGGGAATATTAAGCACATTCCATCTTTCTGTGAAACTCATAATTTTCATCTCTCACTTAACAACCTACACTGTGTTGGAGTTTCTATTAAGTAATTTAGAAGGCCAGTAATTAGACACACTGCATTTTAGAGAGTAATTAACAACAGCTGAAGTAGGTACTTTTTTAATACCCACGGGTAAATGTAGGTCATGTGCCTAATTTACAGTTATTTTCTTGCCAAGCTATAGCATTTACTTAACATAATTTACCTTGCTATAATTTTTATGCACACAATGTATAGCTTCTTTAATCCACAAATATGCATTGTTAATTTTTTTCCCAAACAGTATCCATTTCTATTCTATAATGTTCAAGGTTTTTATTAAATATGTATTGCGCACACACACACTCACACACACAGTGTGAGGTGATTGTCACATAATTTACAGTGTTAACATTGTGTAAAATATAAATACACACATTTCTAACATTATACATACAGTACATTTCTTCGTAATGATCAGTTATGTGATGCATGGTATTACTTAACATTTAATAGTGGAGCTTTCTATATATATATATTTTTTCACTACTTTTTAAACCACTTTTCTCATATTACATACTAACATATTATAGCCCTTTACAAATATATCCTTTGCAGTATTATTTTAATTACAATACAATTGTAAATAAGTAGCCACTTTTGTTAAGGGTTAATCTTTAATCAATTGTAAATCTACTGCATATATCTGAGTAAAATAAATTGCCAATTTATCATTAGTTTGGTTAATTTGAATGATATACAGTAAGGCTTGGAAAGAGCCAATCCAATATATAAGTAGAGGACTGATGTTTTTGGACATTATGATACATGCACTATTTTCTTTAAATAGTAAAGAAATAAAGATTTGTGTAAACTTACACAGGCTTAAGATTGGAAAGAGAAATGTGCATGGTGGTGGTTTACCATATATATTTATTTGTCATGGTCAATGTCAATATTTGTTCATTGGGTATCCAACTTATCCCTAGAAAAATGTGTAGCTATATATAATATTGCCCTATATGGACAAAAAAGAGCTGTGCAACTGTAGAATAGAATAAAATAAATGGATATCACATGGTTATGGGGTGCCGTTTGTCCCAAATACATTCTGTATACAAAACTATCCCTAATACACAAAATGAATGTCTCTCATGGTATATAAGTATTTGTGACCATACACAGAGAAAAAAAAATACAAAAGACTTATTTCTATTAAAGGATGAAAACAAAATCTGGTTAGTGCACAAACTGCCTTAGCCATGTGGAGCAGAACTGGCCACTTCTCATCTTGTTTGTATATGGCAATAAGCTTTGTTCTTATTGGTTCAGGAATGTGACTGACAGTGTTTCTTCACCGAATGGTTATTTTATCTGTTTTGTGAAACAAAACTGTCATTTTGTGGAAAGAATGAATCCTGTGATATAAAATCTTGCTTTCTGTCACAAATATCTATTTTGTCATTCAAATCTAGTTTGACAAGCACTAGTTAGTTACACTATTATATATTATGTCCAACTTTGTTTTTACATAATTCATTCTGTAAGTAACTTTGCACATAAGTGTGTCCGTTACATGGAGGTTATACATGTGTGCGACAGATTGCTTGTTAAACTGTACAGAATGGAGTTTGTGATATAATGACATCCTTTTGTTCACTAACCAGATTTTGTTTTCATCCTTTAATAGAAATAAGTCTTTTGTATATTTTTTTTCTCTGTGTATGGTCACAAATACTTATATACCATGAGAGACATTCATTCTGTGTTTTAGGGATAGTTTTGTATACAGAATGTATTTGGGACAAACGGCACCCCATATATGGTGGATAGAAATACAGAATTAAGACTCAAAGTTACAAGAAAAACAGAAGCCACATCAATATGTATAATAATAATAAATAGAAAAGACCTCTAAGCTGTCCTTCAGCATACATTCCTGCCCAAGTAGGAAAATTATATTTATAGCCCAGCATGTTCCCTAATGTTTTTAGGAAATAAAGCTAGTTACATTTTTGAATTTGATTTAAGTATTAGTTGTCTAATACAAAATTACAATTAACTATAAAAATAAAGGAAATGCTTACACCTTTTGTCTTGTATCCATTTCTGTGAGCTTCTCACTTGATACAACCAGTTTACAGCACATCATACATGGACGACTCCTGTGCGTAAGAATAAAAATAATAAAAATTTCTTAACATTTTTACTGTCATACACAGGCCTAAGCCTAGCTTCACACAGGCTAATTCTTGTGACATTGATTTGTTTGGAATGCTGGTTGTATATTAGACTAGTATACTGAATATTTGAATCTAATACAAGTTATTCAAAAAACAACTGGACTTGCTGAGTCCAAAATCGTCATAGTCATTTGGTGATGCGTATTGATAACTAATAATGCTTATGAAATGTAAACAATGGGAAATGATCTATAACACTCGCCAATCATGGCTTTTGGATTTTATGAGCTATTGTACTGTACTTTGCGCTTTCACACAGATTACAATATAGAAAGCTGAGGCCTTTGCAAATATAGATGGAAATTATGATATTGTGCAACCATTTACACTGTGTGGTCCAAATAAGTATTATAGTATTTTTGGTAATAAACCCATGAACTCATACATCATATTTATCAGAAAGCATTATAACTCAGTATATTTTATATTGCTTACAGATAGGGGCCGATTCACCAAGGGTCGAATATCGAGGGTTAATTAACCCTCGATATTCGACTAGGAATTGAAATCCTTCGACTTCGAATATCTGTAAGTCGAAGGATTTAGCGCAGAAAATTCGATCGAACGATCGAAGGATTATTCATTCGATCGAACGATTAAATCCTTCGAATCGAACGATTAAATCCTTCGAATCGAACGATTAAATCCTTCGAATCGAACGATTAAATCCTTCGAATCGAACGATTCGAAGGATTTTAATCCAACGATTGAAGGAATATCCTTTGATCAAAAAAAGTTAGCCAAGCCTATGGGGACCTTCCCCATAGGCTAACATTGACTTCGGTAGCTTTTATCTGCCGAACTAGGGGGTCGAAGTTTTTTTTAAAGAGACAGTACTTCGACTATCGAATGGTCGAATAGTCAAACGATTTTTAGTTCGAATCCTTCGATAGTCGTAGTCAAAGGTCGAAGTAGCCCATTCGATGGTCGAAGTAGCCCAAAAAAACTTCGAAATTCTAAGTTTTTTAACTTCGAATCCTTCACTCGAAGTTAGTGAATCGGCCCCTAAATGTATCTGTTATTTTGTTAGCTATATGTTACTATCATCATCATCATCATTTATTTATATAGCGCTGTCAAGATATGCAGTGCTTTTACTATGCAATTAAAAAAATAATACTTGCATATTATTTCATTCAAGTTCTTATCTAGTTGTGCTTCTGGCTGTTCTTTAACAAAAAGGCATGAGAGAGAACAGAAAACCAGATTTTGATAATGTAGTCTCAAATAAATAAAAATAGAGCATTAATGCATAGGAAAGCAACTATTTTAGCACATATAAACACAGAGTACAGTACTGACAAAAATGGACTGTAATTCTGAAGCTGAAAAAGCTTTCACTTTTCACTTTTTATAACTGCACTACACCTGATGTTAGTATGGGATTTATATTTTAGAATTTGTATCACCAGGGGGTGTCTAGGTCTAAATGCATGGGTAGGAACATCTTATGGTCCTAACACAAAGTAGATTGTGTGCTCTCTTTTTCTTTAGGGTTATTTCCTTGGGTGACCTTTAGTCCATCTATACAGAAAGTTGTGCAAAACACTTTTTTAAAGTGAAAAATTCTCAATTTTTTTGCACTTTGCACAATGCTGCATGCCTTTGCTGAATGCTGTGCTCTGTTTTGAAGTCATAGGTAGCTCTCTATCCAAGAAGGGCAGGTGGAGTCATATAGATACCCCCTCTTCCACACCCCAACTGTCCTCTAATTTGTACTTCATTCAGACACACAAGTTAGAAAGTATCAGGAGATTTAGGCCACAACAGGACATTTGGGCAAATTCCCTAAAAGGCAAATTGTCACACTTCACCAGTCGTTAATTCAATACCACAATACTAATTCACTAAAATGCGAAGTTGGGAGTTTTGCTACCATTGATTCGTCAGCATGAGCATTTTATAGTGAGCTTTTGCTAATGTTCATTTCTGTCTAGCGAAACTGTGTTAGTGTACTTAGGTCAATTTGAATAGGGTGGGTACATATAGGTAATATATATGTCTTTATTAGATATGTTGGTGCAAATACTTGACGTGGCCACTTATTATTAAAAATGTCCAAAGAAGCAAATTAAAGACAAGGTCTAAGTTGGTGAAGGAAACTCGAAAGAGGTGGCAGAAGAGGTAACGTTCTGTAAAATTTATGCTATAGTGAATTTGCGGAGAAAGGATCATCGCCTGATCGAAAATTTACCTGGCGACAGGGCACAACAACTTCATTAGCGATGAACTCTTTTGTTACCGAATTGTCCTCTACATGTCCTGGTCATGCGAGCAATCGGGTGTTGGCAGGGGTGGTCTTTCAGTGCCGTGGCAAGAAATCAGGAATGGCACGAAATTTGAAAATAAAAGACCTTCCCAGTAATGGGTTCAATGCCTGATGATAGTATTTGCTACCTGTGTTCCTAAATTATTCCTGGACTCTGACACTTGCCTGAACCTGTTACCGTGGATCTTTGCTACCTGCCAATTGAACTACTACCTGAAATCTGACTACAACTACTCCTGATCCCTTTTGGTTACCATGAGCTTGGACTTTTTCCCTGAAGCTTCCTCCTTGGTCCGGACTTCTGCGCTAGGAGCTGATAGGCACCTGACAATTAGATTAAAGGGGTGGTTCACCTTTAAGGTAACTTTTATTAGGTTATAGAACGACCAATTGTAAGCAACTTTTCGATTGGTTTTCATTATTTATGTTTTATAGTTGTATAGTTATTTGCCCTTTTCTTCTGATTCTCTGCAGCTTTCAAATGGGCGTCGCTGTCCCCTTCTAAAAAACAAATACTCTGTAAGGCTACAAATGTATTATTATTGTTTCTTTTTATTACTGATCCTTCTATTCAGACCCTCTCCTATTCATATTCCAGTCTCTGGATGCATGGTTGCTAGGGTAATTTGGGCCCTAGTTACCAGATTGCTTAAAATGCAAATTGAAGAGCTGCTGAATAAAAAGCAAAATCCATCAATAATAAAAAATTAAAACAAATTGCAAATTATCTCAGAATATCATTCTCTACATCATACTAACAGTTATCTCAAAAATGGCTACTTTAATCTACCAAATTGAAAAGTTTTTTTGAATTGAGATTTTTTTCTGGGAAATTCTGCACACTCCGAAAATCACCTCTAAAATGTTCAATTTACAACATCTTATCACCCATGTGTCATTAGCTACCAAAGTATGCAACTGTTCTAGCTATTTTGGAAAAGCTGCCAGTTAGCTGTTTTTGTAACATTTCTGAAAAGAAAAAAACGTATATTCCATTAAGCAACAAAATCATATATCTTCTAAAATTACATATATACCAAATCCAAAATTGGTAAATATTTGTTTCATTGCCAAATTAACTTTTTTTTTTATAAAAGTTCTGGAAATTGCCTAAACGCTTGCATTATACAGAATTTTAAATTCACCATATCCTTAAATGCAAGGATAAAACATCCTAAATAAGAATGGGCAAAGAAAATTGACAGAACAATGCAGAAAATCAATCAAATCCAATAAAAGTAATTAAAAAAAAAAAATTTCATAGTGATATCCGTATTCAAAATCCCAGTTTTGCTTGTTTTGTTCTGAAAGTTTTGTGGGTACAAACAAGCAATGAAAAGCTATGAAGAACTGAAAATGCACTAAAATGTCTAAAAATACAATAAAATCATTTTGCAAAATTATAGACAGAGATGCACTGAATCCACTTTATAGCAAATACTTTGAAAAATCAGAAACCTACAATGAATGTCAAGCAATTTGACTCCTTATATATGTTGTAACAAACAAATCAGTAGCACAAAATGCTTTTTCATATCAGCTCAAAATGAATTTTATATTCAGCAAATCTGAGCTTTTTAACTTCACTTGTGAGTTGCTATTTATAACCTCCAGCAGTTCTAGAACAAAGTGCCTAATTTCAGCTACAGTATTTTTCATTGTTATACACTTAAAAAGATATTAATACCATTTGGTGAGATTATTTCACCAGCTTCATGATGTTGTATAATTACACAGTTAAATGAGGATTTAGAAGAGAAAATGCTTGTTAAAAGTTTGATGACCTGTTATTTGACAGTAAAGCAACATAAATAAACGCATTCCACTAAACTTCTATTATTCCAGAGTTTAGACGATTCTCAGTCAAGTATTATACAGGATAACTGCTAAGCTATCTTGCAAAGAATTTATGAGCAATAACATTAGGTTATAAGCAGGTGTGTGACTGTGAAAAACAGATTCTTTCAAAATTGCAGCCTGCTCAATGCTTTGTTCGGGATGATATGCTGGCAATAATCAAACATGGCTAAGTATCTGTAATTATTGCCCATATATGGATATATTTTTGTCTTGATTCAAGCAGATACATACAATTTTCAAGGCAGCTGTGTTCATTTGAAAACCTAATTTTGTCTAAAACATCTGTTTATTAGAATATCAGTTCTGCTGCAGTCCATAATATTGGAAGCAGGTTATACATTCAGCATTTAATGCTTGCTTTGATTGTTCGTGTTTTATTATATCACAACAAAAGCTGATAACGAAAAAATTTGCCTGAAGGGTGACCAGAAGATTTTGTATTTGAAATAAGTACAATTTATTTCTGCTGACAAGTTAGATATCAAACTATGACATTTATCCATAATGTATTACAAATGTGTCATACATGAAATGTGCATTTGGGACTCATTGCTGAACATTATTAGTTTTATTAGTTATATAGGCATTGACTTACTTTTACATTCTACAGAAATACAGTTTACCAATTTGGAGTATTTTTTTCTAAAATTAAATATTTTTAAAAAATAGAAATACATTATATATATATATATATATATATATATATATATATATATATATATATAATGATGTATATATAAAACCCATTCTTTGGTTATTTGTGAAGGTGCTGCAGGCTACATGGGATTCTATACAAATATATCTGTCAAATCTGCAGCTATGTTATGAAATATTAATCATGGCCATACATCATCGCTGAAGCATGCAGTAAATTGCTATTAACTGTGCTTATGTTATTAACCATACAAGGATTCCACCTTACAAATGGTCAGTGAAATATAAAAACTATGCTTTATACCATACTGAACATTAATTCAAATTCATAATGCATTATGCAGCATGTACTGTATACTCTTAGGGCCATAGCACATGGGGGGATTTGTTTATCATGGAAAAACTGCATTATCAAGGATGACAAGTCACCTGAAAGTACCTCTTCCTTCACTACCATTTGGAACTCCACATGTAAAGCCCTTATATGGAGGTCTGACTCAACTGCAGGAAAATGCTTTCTTTTTCCACCATTGAGGCAGATCACAACATGTAAAATGTTTACAGTGGTGATCCAAATGTTTGGTATTTTTAGGAGATTTCCCATGAGTAACAAATCACATTGTCTGTTATTGCCCTTATGGTATGTAACACTCTGCTATTTGCAGTGATAATATAGCAATAGAATACACAAAAGCCATGATTGCCTGTAAATTATATCTTTATAAATGGCTCTTAGTGATGTCGTCAGTTATAAATGGAGCTTAGTGATATCATTTTTGTTACTTGTGTATTATAATTAATAAAGTACCCCTTGTTGGAAAATATGAGGATGTTAGAAGTAACCTCAGAGTTCCATGACTTGTATAAAATTCCATGACCTGTTTAAAATTTTATATTGTTAATGTCTTTTGAGTCAGCTACAATCTTTCAGCTTTTATGAATGTTGGTGCATGTACTGTCAGTGGTCCATCCTCCACCAGTATTCGATTCAGAGAAATTTCTTTATATAGCACCAAATAGGTTAAAATGGCTTTATAGAAGTTTACATTGCATAACCTGGTCAGAAAGTTTCAGGCCTCTTTCGGCCTTTTATCAGTCTTACTGAACACTGGCCATTTTGGCCTTTTTATAGACACAAACTTTTTTGCCACCTACTGGCTACATACGAGTATTAGATACATTTTATATGTATAATGTTACAATGTCATTTGACACTGGCTATTCATAATATCTGTAAGATATAACATTAAAAACAATATTCACGAAAATTGGCTTGTAAATCATATTCCCTATTTAATGCTTGTGGGGAAAGTGTCTCCAACCTCCTAATTAGGGATGCACCGAATCCAGGATTCGGTTCGGGATTCGGCCAGGATTCGGCCTTTTTCAGCAGGATTCGGATTCGGCCGAATCCTTCTGCCTGGCCGAACCGAATCCTAATTTGCATATGCAAATTAGGACGGGAAGGAAATTGTGTGAATTTTTGTCAGAAAACAAGGAAGTAGAAAATGTGTTTCCCTTCCAACCCCTAATTTGCATATGCAAATTAGGGTTCGGATTCGGTTCGGTATTTGGCCAAATCTTTCGCGAGGGATTCGGGGGTTCGGCCGAATCCAAAAAAGTGGATTCGGTGCATCCCTACTCCTAATCCACATTGTTTCTTTTTCTAGGAACATGTTCCACCACCTTATATTTCAATTGTTGCACCCAGGGCCGCCATTAGAATTAACGGGGCCCCATACAACAACATTTTTGGGGCCCCTTGGGCCCCATCCACCCTGGTGCCCAAGCCCCGCCCCAGACCCCGCCCACTCCACATCACAGTTAAAAGACCACACAGACATCAGTGCTAAAAAAGTAACCCCCCCCCACACACACACAAGTTATAAAAAGCTATTGATGGTCCAGGGCCCCTTTATAAGTTTAAAAAAAAAAACATTGGCGCCAGGGCCACCTATAAAAGTTTTTTTAAAAAGCATTGATGCTTGGGCCCCCTTACAAGTAAAAAAAATATGGGCCCCAAAAAAATATTTTTTAAAAAAAACATTGGTGGCAGGGGCCTATAGAATATTAAAATAATACATTTGTGGCCAGGGGATTAAAAAAACAAAAAAACACAAATTGGTGTTCAGTGGAATTGAACTCATGGCTTCAGGACTTCAACTTCACCTCCTTTCGTGACTTTGGGTCTTTTTGCCGCTTCAGGACTTCAATTCCGGCTGTTTTCGTGACTTCGGGTCTTTTCGCCGCTTTGGGACTTCGGCTATTTTCGTGGCTTCGGGTCTTTTTGCCGCTTCGGGAGTTCGGCTGTTTGGCTTTTCGGCACTTCCGCATTTTAGGCTGTACGGCATGGCCACAAATCTTCGGCTCTGGCAAGGGGGGCCCGGCTCTTTCTAAACTGCAGTACTGCCAGGCCCCCCTTCATGCCCAGGCCCGGGACACTTGTCCCCCCTGCCCCCCCCTGATGGCGGGCCCTGGTTGAACCCGTGGCCAGCTTCCATAAAGTGGGAGGCAACTGCTTGCTCCACTTTGCTTGTGCTAATTGCAGATTGATGTTCTCTAATTTGTTCCCTTACGGGACGTGAGGTCTGTCCCATGTGTAACAAACACAAGGGCATTTCATGATGTATATAACAAAATTTGATATAATAACCCTGCAATTTTATAGGAATTCCTTTATGTGGATGATATACCACATCACTCTTCTGGCAATTGGAGCAGCAGTTACCATTTTTTGCTGTCCGGAGTACATTTTGTTTCACCTTCTGACTTCCCAAGTCGGACTTCACCAATACCGAAGCCACTGCTTTATTCTTTTGGTAAGACATAATAGGTGGTTTTCCAAAACTTGTCATCCCCGGGAGACCTTCTCTTAAAATTTTCCAATTTTTTTTTTACAATATCAGCCACATGGTGACTTAATGTATTGTATTTAGACACAAAGGGAATACGATCGCCCCGACTTCTATTGCGGCCTGATAGTTTACTATCTTTATCCATTTTCTCTACCTCCTTACGTTGTTGTTGCAACAAACTGCTCGGATAACCTAGATCTCTAAATTTATTCTGCAACTGATCAAGTCTTAAGGTCAATAATTGATCATACGTTACAGTATGTTTAACTCTGCTAAACTGTGACTTGGGGAGGGATTTCTTAACTTGCAAGGATGAAAAGAGTTGAAGTGCTTCAGGGTATTCCTGTTAGTGGGCTTAACGTATAAATCCACCGACAGGGACCCTTCACACCTTGACACCTTAGTGTCTAAAAATGAGACACAATCCTGACTGTGTGGTGATTTTTATAAAAGGTAGAGAAGCATTAACCTCTCCCACAAATTTCTCCAGAGACCAATGGGGACCGGTCAAATTGCAAACACGTTATCGACATACTGTAGCAAGACCACTTGTAGCAGTACATAACAAACCATTTATTGCTATAAACGTATTGTTCCTCAAATTTATTCATGAAAATATTTACATAGGACGGGGCCACATTGGATCCCATCGCTGTACCACTTATTTGCATATAGTATTGATCCTGAAAAAGGAAAACACTTTTATACAATATTAATTCAAAGCACTGGAGAACAAACTTCTTTTGGGCATTATCAATAGCCAGATCCAGGTCCAGCTCGATTAGGAGGTTGGAGACAATTTCCCCACAAGGATTAAATAGGGAATATGATTTACAAGCTATTTGTAGCTAAATATTGTTTTTAATTAGTTTTAATTTGTTTTTAATGTTATTTCTTACAGATATTTAGAATAGGTGATCGGGTTTGTAACCTGAAAGAGTTAACAATCATTCCATTATGTCAAATTACATTGTAACATTATGCATATAAAATGTATCCAATATTTGTATGTAGCCAGAAGATAGCGAAAAGTTTTTGTCTATAAAAAGGCCAAAATGGCCAGTGTTCAGTAAGCTTGATAAAAGGCCAAAAGGGGCCTAAAATGTTGCTGACCAGGTTTTACCATGTAAACTTCATTAAAGGCATTTTAACCTATTTTGGTGCTGTATAAAGAAATTTCTCTGAACAAAATTTTATATTATCATGGAATTCCTTAACTTATAATATCCTTATTTTTTACAATAGAGGGTACTTTATTCACTATTTATTGTACAGATTGGCAATATCCCTCTGGACCAAATTGTAAATGATATTTGTATAATATATAAGGGTTTAGTTCTCCTTTAAGAACACATATATTCTGTATGAGTTTCAATTTGTCCGCTCTCCTGTGGCTGCCCTTCCTGCCTTGCTGTTTGACAGTACCACTACAAGGATGCAGAAGTCACTGCTAACTGCACTGCCAACCAGCAACAATTCATGCAAAGGCCCTGCCTACTGTACCTGTCTCCTTCACCACAACCATATTGAAGTCACTGTTCCGCATTCCCATTGCTGCCCCTCACCGTGACCGACCAATCATACATCATTGTTGCCCCTACCATGGCCACCCAGAATTCGCCACCCACTGAATTGTTTGCACACCCTAATAATTCACAAGATACCATCCATGGCATCTTCACCTCCACAAAGCAATCATGCCACCATGAAAAACAAGAAAACATAGGAGACAGGAGGGGTCAGAGAGAAAGATGAGAAGATGCAAATAGAGGCAGGGTAGTGATGAGAAGGTGAAAACCAGACATGCAAGGGGAGCAAATGAGGAGGCATAACTATAAAATTCAGGTCTCCTTCCCACCCAATCCCTCCTACCACATACACCCATAACAACTGCAGACCATGCCAACAGATTGACCATGCGTTCATCCTTCCCCAAGCATGGACAACGTAGATCTGGAGGCAGGTAATTGCAGATCAGGTTTAGAGGTTGAGGACAACCCACTCCCCTAAAAGCTGTAGATTATAATGGATATAATTCATTAATACATTTTATGTAAATGCATAATTGTAATAAATTAATAATTACTCTTTAGATATTAGTGAAAATATACCTGTACCTTGAAGATAAACCGAGTGAATTATAGCATGTTACTTTTGATGTCACTGGTCATTTTTTGACAATAAAACATAAATAATTTATTGTGAGAGAGAGATAAAGGAAAGTTAGAGAAGATGGGAAAAGGTGTGGGGGAGGATGGGACTCCTGCCCAGCCTTTAAATCATGGGTTCTCATTTTTTATATAGGTGGAGTACACATCTATCTAATATTTGGTGTTTGGAGATTCTGTTTCATTCTATCTTTATCCAATAGTGGAGTTAAATGATGTATAAGCAGAGTAAATTTCAGTTGATAAAATCCATGGGGACCAAATTTCTTCATACAGTATTTTTCAAACTTGTGGTGCATTAGTATTGACAGTTTTTTCCATGGTGGATATCCACCAGATTGTATTTTGTACTTCAGGGGGTTGTGGAGGAACCATTTACTATTTTTTTTGCTATAGCACATTTAGTAGCAAGACATACTATATATGTGAGCATAACTGAAATGCTTTTTTGGTAAGAGACTCTGGTTTCCTGTGTAATAATGCAAGCCAAGGATCCTAATGAACCTCCTTATGTAGCAGTTGTCCCAAATTTCCAAAAATATCTTTTTGCAGTCCAGATATTAAGATATGACCACCACATGTGTAGTCAGTTGCCTACTGCTCCAGCAGCCCCTGAAGCTGTCAAAAATGTAGTTTATTTAAGCTGGGGTATGATACCAATCGTATAGGATCTTATAAGCATTTTCTTTTTAAATAGTATTGATGGATGCTTTATTCTCAAGAACACTCTAGAACATGTATATTAGTAGGGTCTCGAGGTATATTACAATCTCGGGAATACCCTGTGGTCGAATGTTGTTCCTGCGAGACCTGTTTTCTTTATCTTCTTGTATGTAATGGATCTGCTCAAGTTGTGAGAAGATTGCCAAAACATCATTGTCTACCTGGTGCATATAGTCGCTAATGTTATTCAAGTGCTTTTACAGGTCTCCAACTCTATGTTCCACCTTTGCCATTTTCTCTGAGGAATAGTACTTGAAGATCTTGTTATGTTGTACTTCTCGCTGTCTGCTAGATCTCTGAATTGGGTGTCATCTTGGTCTTTCTGGCTCTGCTGAAAGAAGTGGCATAGATCAATAGTCACTGTTTTTTTAGGTTTTGGAGGCATTATTGTCTTGTTTGCAAACAATGTTTTCCTGTTCATTTTAAAATATTGCTGTGGTGTAGCATAGTAAAAGAGCAGAACATTTCCCTGTGTCTCTCGGAGCTAACCTAGTTCACCTCCATCTTGTTTCGCAGCTAGCTCTGCCCCCTCAGTGATGGCAATTTTTGTTAATGAAACTAGCTTTAAACCCATGTATATCAAAGTTTTTATGTAAAGTTAAATTTGTGCTCGCCACTAAACATATTAAGGCTCATGGCACAGATTTAGTGATGGGCGAATTTATCCAGGGGGGGTCAAAAAATGTTGACGCCTGCGATGGTTCCATTTTCAATGCCGGCGATGGTTCCATCAATTTTGATGCCACCGACGATTAACAGATGCCCATCAAACGGATGTGTCAAAATGGGAAAAATTCACCCATCACTACACAGATTGTATTTTTGCTACTTGCATAATAATGGCAGTGAATTCCAGCTGAAACTGTACTGTATATACTCGAGTATAAGCCAACCCGAGTATAAGCCGAGGTACCTAATTTTACCTACGAAAACTGGGAAAACGTATTGACTCGGGTATAAGCCTAGACACAACTACAGCCCTGTCTCCCAGCAGCACACATTCCACCAAAGCGACCCCCCCCAGCGATCAACCGGACTTCTTTGCAAAGTTGATGGTGAATTATGAATAGAGAATTGCCAAATGGATTACTGTGTGCATTGTCCCACTGTCCCACTACCATGTGCAGAGGGTGCTGTGTGATATTGCCATCACTGTTAATCTTTCATATCACCAACAGAGGGCGCTGTGTGATATTGCAGTCACTGTTAATCTTTCATATAACCAACAGAGGGCGCACTGTTATTCTTTCATATAACAAACAGATGGCGCTGTGTGATATTGCAGTCACTTTTATTCTTTCATATAATCAAAAGATGGTGCTGTGTGATATTGCAGTCACTGTTATTCTTTCATATAACCAACAGAGGGCGAACTGTTGTTCTTTCATATAACTAACTGAGGGTGCTGTGTGATATTTCAGTCTCTCCCCAAGCGTACTGTTGGTATAGGAATGATTAAAAGTGACTGCAATCTCAGCTACTGGCCACTGACTCGAGTATAAGCCGAGGTAGACTTTTTCAGCACATTTTGGATGCTGAAAAACTCGGCTTATACTCGAGTATATACGGTATATGTGTGTGTGTATCCAGTGATAGCATAGTCAGCCTACTGTTAATACACACAAGGTAGATTTCTAACAGTATGTATTTTTGTGCTAAATACTATTCACAGAGTAGTTTCCACCAGTATCTGCATTTATGTGTCAGTAATTTTGAACAGGTAGAGAAAACAGAGAGGGACTTATTACTAAAGGTCAAAACTTGAAATTTTGCATATTATCAGCAAAAAATTTAATTTGTGACATACATTCATGGTATAAGCAATTTATTAAAAGATCAGGATGACACATTTTGGTGAATTAACTTTGCATTTGGTGAAAATCCTCTTTGCGTCTTCACATCTTTTCACCACACAAAATTTTCCTGTAATTCATTGGAGAAAGTTGTGCTTGCTACACGTTGCAAAGGATTATTTATGCATGTTAGTACTTCAGTACTTCCATTTTGAGTCCATGTGGGCACTATGCACTTCAAGGAGAACTAAATCTCAAAGAATTAGGTTACAAATGCTGTACATGATGTTTTTAGATTCTGTACAGCCCAAGGCAACCACAGCCTTTTAGCAGAGAATACTTTTTTCCTCTAATATGCCCTCAGCTGCTCCCTATGTTCCTTTCTGCTGATTCCCAGCACATATGCTGTGCTGTTTGCAGTTACTTAAGGTTTGGGATATCTAGTGGAAGTAAATCTAGAGCAATTTGTCTTAAGGAGTAATCATTGAAGACGTTTCACTACTCATCCTAGCTCTTCTCAAGGGAACTACACCAAGTCACTGGTTCAGGTAAGTAGATGACACCTGGATAAAAATTAGTAGTGGCAACCTTTGCAGAACACTCATTGGACAATAACATCATGTTCACAAGGGAGGATGTCCAGGAGAACAAACTTGCCTTTTTAGACTGTTTGATATCCATCCAAGAGAGGGGTAACTTAAAGGAACAGTAACATCAAAAAACAAAAGTGTTTTGAAGTAATGAAAATATCATGTACTGTTGCCCTGCACTGGTAAAACTGATCCGTTTGCTTCAGAAACACTACTATAGTTCATATAAACAAGCTGCTGTGGAGCAATGGTGGAAATTGAAAAACGGCTAAATGGCACAGGTTAACTTATGGATAACAGATAACACCATGAGACAAACAGAGCTTATCTGCTATCTGCTGTGTAACTTGAGCTTTTTCTTCTTTGAATGGCTGCCCCCATTGCTACACAGCAGCTTATTACATACAGTATACAGTATATCATAACCTTGTGTGTGTTATAACTGCAAATGTTGGTTCTCTTTATTCCTAACACTAGAATCAAAGGTCACGCGACAGAGTCTAAAAATGCTTACTTGAATGTGTAGAATCAATAACAAACTGTTTGATCGAGCTGTGAGTGTGGATCTGTAAACAGCTTGAATCAATAATTCTGTATGTTGCAGTCATTTCAGCATACAGTACTTGGAAAAATCGAATTGTCAAACATCTGAAAAGCAGCACCAAAACTTTACGTGTTTCATAGTTCTTTTATTACGTGTACAGGTATGTTTCTCTACAGTGATTGTCCTTGTGGTAATTTGGTGCTTCTTGCTGCTAGGGGGCAGTGGGCACCCCTGCTTTGCCCCATTGGTAATATTGAAGGGTTTTGATAGGAATCCCCAATGTGTGACTGTAGCGGAGGGCTTGGTGTATAGTGTTAATATGGCATGCAGAATACTTCAGTGAAAGCCATAGGCTCGTAGAGTGTTTTCCATGTATTGCCAGTGTACCATCCAGTGCTAGTAGTATTGTTGGGGTATTTTGATTTGTTACTTTTTAGGAAAATAATTTTTCTTGTTCTGCCTCTGCCTTGTCTTTCTTTAGTAAAGTCTAAATTGTATTGATGGGTAATGGTAGGTAGTATTTCTTTTTGTCTATTTAATAATATTTTAGTGTACAGCTTAATGCAGCTATTCAATAGCGAGACAGGGCAAAAGTTTGCACATTGTTTTGGAGGTCTGACTGGTTTAGGTATCGTTGATATAGTGGCTATTAGCATCTCTTCTGAGAAGTTGTTTTGTTGGAGGGTTTGTTGAACAGTTTAGTTAGCTGAGGAACAAGGATAGCTTGAAATTGCTTGTAGTAAGACATTGGTAATCCATCTGGCCTTGGTGCTTTCCCTATGGGGGTGTTTTCTGTGTTTCAGTTACTGTGATAGAGTTGTTTAACAAATTAAATTTTTCTGGTATTAGTTGTGGAAGATTTGCTTTTAAAAGGAAGGTTTGTATGTGTTTTTCCATTGGTTGTGGTGTGTTTGGGACACGTTGTAGGTTGTAAGGCAAGAATAATATGTAGCAAATACATCAGCAATTCCTTGGGGTTTGTGATTTTCTTGCCTTTATTGTCCAGAATGTGGTCCAGGATGTGATCTATTTCATGGACCTAGTTTTCCTGATTGATTTGGCTGTTTTATTATTTAGACATGTTTTATTTTGGTTTTCTAGTTTTTGTAGTTTTTCTATTAGCTCTTGCTGTTCTCTTTGCCTTTTAATATATTATGCACATCTGAATGATGTTTGAAAATTTGAGGGTTGATGTATTTACGAATCCACACTGCTACTCCTTTTTTTCCTTGGTGGGGCTGTTTGCATAAATTTGAGTGGGATAATTTGTGGAATTTAATCTAGACAGGTGGTCAGCTGTAAGGTGTGTTTCTTGGAGGCATATTATTTCCTCCTTAGTGTGTCTAGCCCAATGTATGAGCTTGGCTCTTTTATTTAGGCTGTTTACTCCATTAATATGTAATGTTATTATTGAGTGTCATCTTGTACTGAGAGTGTATTGTTGTAGTTTGTACTCACTCATGGTTGGAGCTTTGTGGTCATCTTACAGGATAAGCTTGTTGTTCTGGGGGAGTTCACTGCTTGGTTGGTAGTCCTGTGTTATTGCGTCCAGAGGATAGTGTGGTTGTTGCCAAGTTCATAGCTGGTAAGCTGTATCAGGAAGGGAGGGGAAAAGCAGGTTGAGCAGCAGAGAGACTGACAGCAATCAACAGATGAAGATTGCATTAATAAACAATTAGGGATGTAGCGAACGTCGGAAAAAAAGTTCGCGAACATATTCGCGAACTTGCGTCAAAAATTCAATAGACTTCAATGGGAAGGCGAATTTTAAAAGCGAAAAAAGACATTTCTGGCCAGAAAAATGATTTTAAAGTTGTTTAAAGGGTGCAACGACCTGGACAGTGGCATGCCAGAGGGGGATCAAGGGCAAAAATGTATCTGAAAAATACATTGTTGACACAGCGCTGCGTTTTGTGCTGTAAAGGCCAGAAATCACACTACGTCACAGTCAGGTGATGTTTCTGGACACGGAATGTGAAAAAGCTCACACAGCTAGGTGGCACTTGGTTAAAGACTGGGCAAACAATGCCTGCAAGGGCAACGTATACAGTAGTGGATACCGAATATATTATTGCTGCTTGGAAAACGTCACTCAGGTGGTGGTTCTGGAGACGGTATTATTATTGATATTTAGACAGAATGTGAACAAGCTCACACAGCAAGATGGGAGTTGTTTGAAAATGAAGAACACACTGGGCAAATAATGCCTACAAGGTTAACGTATACATTACTACAGCAGTGGATACGGAATATATTATTGCTGCCTGAAAAACGTCACTCGGGTGGTGTTTCTGGAGACGGTATTATTATTGATATTTAGACAGAATGTGAACAAGCTCACACAGCTAGATGGGAGTTGTTTGAAAATGAAGAACACACTGGGCAAATAATGCCTACAAGGTTAACGTATACACTACTACAGCAGTGGATACGGAATATATTATTGCTGCCTGAAAAACGTCACTCGGGTGGTGTTTCTAGAGACGGTATTATTATTGATATTTAGACAGAATGCGAACAAGCTCACACAGCTAGATGGGAGTTGTTTGAAAATGAAGAACACACTGGGCAAATAATGCCTACAAGGTTAACGTATACACTACTACAGCAGTGGATACGGAATATATTATTGCTGCCTGAAAAACGTCACTCGGGTGGTGTTTCTAGAGACGGTATTATTATTGATATTTAGACAGAATGTGAACAAGCTCACACAGCTAGATGGTTGTTGTTTGAAGAACACACTGGGCAAATAATGCCTGCAAGTGCACTACTATTGGTGCACTACTATGAAGAACAGCAACAGCACTGTACACGTTAAAGAACAGTAAGATAAGTAAAAGAAAAAAAAAATATATGTATATTAAAAAAAAAAAAAATTCTCGGGTTGCTGCTGCTGAACTACTAGGAGCAGCACAGCAGCACACCAGTCCCACTCCCCAACACAGCTAGACTAATAGCACTGGGCTGTTATAGTAGCAAAGTAAAACAACAAAAAAGAAAATAAAAGCAGTCCTTACAAGGACTATTGGGTTATTACAGCAGTCAGCAGATGAGATCAGAAGAGATCAGTGCCCACAGCAGGCAGCTACATACAGAGCACTGCAGTAGAAGGTAGATTACTAGCCAGCAAAGCTACCTAACCTAAAATGTCCCTCAAATCCCTGCAGACTTCTGTCCCTCCAATACAGAGCAGTATCAAGTAGATTACTAGCCAGCAAACTTACTATCAACTGTCCCTCAAAGAAATCAGTGAAATCAGTAACAGCTCTCTCCCTACACTAGCTCTTGCAAGCACACACAGGCAGAATGAAAAAACGCTGCAGGGCTTCAGTTTATATATGGAAGGGGAGTGGTCCAGGGGGTGTGGGGGTGGTCCAGGAGGGAGAGCTTCCTGATTGGCTGCCATGTATCTGCTGGTCTGGGGTGAGAGGTCAAAAAAAAGCGCCAGGTAAGGCGAACCCAAAATGGCGAACGTCACGCGACGTTAGCGAACATTCGGCGAGCGCGAACAGTCGATGTTCGCCGGCGAACAGTCCGCGACATCCCTGCAAACAATTAATGAAATCAAACGTATTTACAGCAATACAAGATTTAGTATTGTTTGGCCACTTGAGCTTTGAGCACTTTGATAGCTCTGGGTTTGTCATTTTTTTCCGGATGCTGTGCCTTGCAGTCAAGGTTGGGGGGTGTTAGTACTTAGATATGTCTGTCACAGGGTGTGACATATAAGATGGTGGTTGTGAGTTATAGTTTGTCGTTGGTGTCTCGTCTGTAGTATAGGCTGTACATCAGGCAGTGTCAAAGATTTTTAGGCTGCTTTGTTCTTGTGTTAGTTTTCCGTGGAGTAGTTTTGGTTGTTTCCCAGCCTTGTTGGAGTTTGGGCATTTTGCGAGGCCTCTTTTTGGGTGAGTTTTGTGGTGGTTAGAGTTGCCAGTTTTAGTAGTTGCATTCCTTGCTGAGGTTTGTTTACCATGTGTGGTGTATCATTGTGGAGCACCATCAGTTTTACAGGAAAGGTATTTTTGTTTCCCTAAGAGCGGAGATTATGGGAGCAAATTCTCTTCTTTTTTGCATAGTTTATGCTGAGAGATCCAGAATGCATTGGAGTGAGGTATATTTGCTTGGAATCGCTTGAGTATTGTGGGATGCAGTTATTATCAGCTCTTTAATGTGAAAGAAATGCAATCTTAAAATAACTTCTCTTGGCGCATTTGGCCAGACATTTTTAGTTGGGTAGTCTGTGCTCCCTTAGTAGCAGTTGTTATTTCATTTGGTATTATGTCCATTTCTTGTAAATATTGAGGTAAGTTCTCTGTTTTTATTTGTTCTGAGATGTCTCTTATTCTAATGTTATTCCTTCTATTGCTGTCCTCTTTGTCTGCCAGCTTGTTTGTTAGTTGTTGTACCTCGTTTTCAAGAGCTGCATTTGCATCTATGAGGTCATTATGCAAGCTTAATAACTCTGCCATTTTGTTTTCCAGTTGGTCTGTTCAACCTCTAAGCTGTAAGATCTCTTGGTGCAGTTCTGCTACAGTGTTTCTAAAATCAGCCTGGATGTCTGAGTGGAGTGTGGTAAGTAGCTCTTTAATTTACAGCGGGTTATAGCGTGCTGCTGTCTAAGTGTAGCGGCACTGGGTTACCTGACTCCTCGCCACTCCGTCCTGGGCTGCTGCTGCACGAGTTTCCACCTTCTTGGGAGGAACCATCCTGGTCCTGCTGGTAGCTGATTTTCGGGTAAAAAGCTTGCATTTTTACTTGGGATGTCTTCCTTTTTGTTTTACACATGTTACCACAGTGTTCCGTTTGCTGACAGTATTTTTACTTCATTCTGTAATCATAACCATGCATTCTGACTCTCATAATGACTAGAGATGGCGCGAACTGTTCGCCGGCGAACTTGTTCGCGCGAACATCGGGTGTTCGCGCTCGCCGGAAGTTCGCGAACGTCGCGCGACGTTCGCCATTTTGGGTTCGCCATTGTTGGCGCTTTTTTTTGCCCTCTCACCCCAGACCAGCAGGTACATGGCAGCCAATCAGGAAGCTCTCCCCTGGACCACTCCCCTTCCCTATAAAAACCGAAGCCCTGCAGCGTTTTTTCACTCTGCCTGTGTGTGCTGAAGAGATAGTGTAGGGAGAGAGCTGCTGCCTGTTAGTGATTTCAGGGACAGTTGAAAGTTTGCTGGCTAGTAATCGTGTTCACATTCTGTCTAAATATCCATAATATTACCGTCTCCAGAAAAAACACCGGAGTGACTTTTTTTCAAGCAGCATTCTTATATTTTACGTAATCCGTATCCACCGCTGTGTATACGTTGACCTTGTAGGCATTATTTGCCCTGTAGGCATTTTTTGCCCAGTGTGTTATTCAACCAACTGCTATCTAGCTGTGTGCCCGTGTTCACATTCTGTCTAAATATCCATAATATTACCGTCTCCAGAAAAAACACCGGAGTGACTTTTTTTCAAGCAGCATTCTTATATTTTACGTAATCCGTATCCACCGCTGTGTATACGTTGACCTTGTAGGCATTATTTGCCCTGTAGGCATTTTTTGCCCAGTGTGTTATTCAACCAACTGCTATCTAGCTGTGTGACCGTGTTCACATTCTGTCTAAATATCCATAATATTACCGTCTCCAGAAAAAACACCGGAGTGACTTTTTTCAAGCAGCCATAATAAATTTTACGTAATCCGTATCCATCGCTGTAGTAGTGTATAAGTTGACCTTTTAGGCATTATTTGCCCTGTAGGCATTTTTTGCCCAGTGTGTTATTCAACCAACTGCTATCTAGCTGTGTGCCCGTGTTCACATTCTGTCTAAATATCCATAATATTACCGTCTCCAGAAAAAACACCGGAGTGACTTTTTTTCAAGCAGCATTCTTATATTTTACGTAATCCGTATCCACCGCTGTGTATACGTTGACCTTGTAGGCATTATTTGCCCTGTAGGCATTTTTTGCCCAGTGTGTTATTCAACCAACTGCTATCTAGCTGTGTGCCCGTGTTCACATTCTGTCTAAATATCCATAATATTACCGTCTCCAGAAAAAACACCGGAGTGACTTTTTTTCAAGCAGCATTCTTATATTTTACGTAATCCGTATCCACCGCTGTGTATACGTTGACCTTGTAGGCATTATTTGCCCTGTAGGCATTTTTTGCCCAGTGTGTTATTCAACCAACTGCTATCTAGCTGTGTGCCCGTGTTCACATTCTGTCTAAATATCCATAATATTACCGTCTCCAGAAAAAACACCGGAGTGACTTTTTTTCAAGCAGCATTCTTATATTTTACGTAATCCGTATCCACCGCTGTGTATACGTTGACCTTGTAGGCATTATTTGCCCTGTAGGCATTTTTTGCCCAGTGTGTTATTCAACCAACTGCTATCTAGCTGTGTGCCCGTGTTCACATTCTGTCTAAATATCCATAATATTACCGTCTCCAGAAAAAACACCGGAGTGACTTTTTTTCAAGCAGCATTCTTATATTTTACGTAATCCGTATCCACCGCTGTGTATACGTTGACCTTGTAGGCATTATTTGCCCTGTAGGCATTTTTTGCCCAGTGTGTTATTCAACCAACTGCTATCTAGCTGTGTGCCCGTGTTCACATTCTGTCTAAATATCCATAATATTACCGTCTCCAGAAAAAACACCGGAGTGACTTTTTTTCAAGCAGCATTCTTATATTTTACGTAATCCGTATCCACCGCTGTGTATACGTTGACCTTGTAGGCATTATTTGCACAGTGTTTTCTTCAAACCGCCATCTAGCTGTGTGAGCTTGTTCACATTTTGTCTAAATATTGATAATATTATCGTCTCTAGAAAAACCACTTGAGTTACTTTTTTTCAAGCAGCATTCATATATTTTACGTAATCCGTATCCACCGCTGTAGTAGTGTATACGTTGATCTTGTAGGCATTATTTGCACACTGTTTTCTTCAAACTGCCATCTAGCTGTGTGTATTATCGTTTCCAGAAAAACCAACTGAGTTTTTGTTGTTGTTGTTTTTTTAAAAATAATGCCAGGCAAAGGCAGGCCGCCACGCAGAGGCCGTGCTAGGGGCCGTGCTGCTATGCAATCCTGTGGCCCTAGCAAATTGCCCAGTTTTAAAAAGCCAATGACCCTGAACTCCCAAAATGCTGAAGAGGTAGTTGACTGGCTTACACAGCACACCCCATCCTCTACCGTTTCTAACTTTACCACAACATCCTCCTCATCCTCCACTGCTATGGCCACCCCACGTAACACTTCCTCCACCACCGGTGCCCCTTCTTCACTGGAGTCAGAGGAGTTATTTTCCCATGAGTTTCTTGAACTGAGTAATGCGCAACCATTATTGGCAGAAGAAGATGAAGGAGATGAGGACGTTACACCAGATTTAATTCTGGCAGAGAACACGACAGAGATGGACATAATGATGAGTGATGAGGAGGAGGAGGAGGTCCCCGCTGCTGCTTCCTTCTGTGATGTGTCAGAAGAAATTGATGCATCTGAGGAGAATGATGATGAGGAGATTGATGTTTTGTGGGTGCCTAGTAGAAGAGAGCAAGAGGAGGGTAGTTCAGATGGAGAGACGGAGAGTCAGAGAGGCAGTAGGAGAATAAGACTTAGAAGAAGCAGGGAGGCCAGCCCGCAGGGATCAGTAGGGCAACAACATGTATCGGCACCTGTGTTCAGCCGGCCAACGCACCCGCCATTGCCGCCAATGCCGCCAACTTCTACTGTTACCGCCAGATCGCAGACTTCCAAAAAGTCAGCAGTGTGGCATTTTTTTAATGTGTGTGCCTCTGACAAAAGCATTGTAATTTGCAATGAGTGCAGTCAGAAACTGAGCCTTGGTAAGCCCAACAGCCACATAGGTACAACTTCTATGCGAAGGCACATGAGCGGCAAGCACAAAGCACTTTGGGAGCAACACCTCAAAGGCAACAGGCAAACTAAAAGCCACACTCCTTCTGGTCCAGCATCTTACTGCTCTACCTCTGCTCTCCTTGACCCATCTGAACCACCCTCCACTCCGCCTTCCACCTTGACCACCTGTTCCCATTCCCAGTCATCTGCCACCAGCCAAGTTTCTGTGAAGGCCATGTTTGAGCGTAAGAAGCCAATGTCTGACTGTCACCCCCTTGCCCGGCGTCTGACAGCTGGCTTGTCTGCACTCTTAGCCCGCCAGCTTTTACCATACCAGCTGGTGGACTCTGAGGCCTTCCGCAAATTTGTAGCAATTGGGACACCGCAGTGGAAGGTACCCAGCCGCAATTTTTTTTCTAAAAAGGGAATACCACACCTGTACCAACATGTGCAGAGCCAAGTTACCGCATCTCTGTCACTTAGTGTTGGGCCAAAGGTCCATATGACTACTGACGCATGGTCCTCCAAGCATGGTCAGGGCAGGTATGTCACCTACACTGCCCACTGGGTGAACTTGGTAATGGCTGGGAATGGGAAGCAGGGAATGGGTAGCTCAACAACAACAACAACAGTGGAGTTGGTGTCACCGCCACGGATTGCACGCGGTTCTGCCACCACCTCTACTCCTCCATCGCTCTCTACCTCGTCTTCTTCCTCTTCTTCTTCTTACTCTGCTGCTGGGTCCTCCTTCTCCTCCTCCACACCTGTACACCCCCAGCTCCCCCTAGGCTATTCGACGTGCCAGGTACGCCGTTGTCACGCTGTCTTGGGGATGACGTGCCTGGAAAGCAAAAACCATACCGGATCTGTACTCCTGTCATCTCTGCAGTCACAGGCCGATCGGTGGCTGACCCCACACCAACTGCAGATCGGAAAAGTGGTGTGTGACAATGGAAGCAATCTGTTGGCAGCGTTGAGACTGGGAAATTTAACACATGTGCCCTGCATGGCACATGTGTTAAATTTAATAGTCCAACGTTTTGTCTCCAAGTACCCAGGATTCCAGGACGTTCTCACCCAGTCCAGAAAGGTGTCGGCCCATTTCAGACGTTCCTACACAGCCATGGCACGCCTTGCTGACATTCAGCAGCGCTACAACATGCCAGTCAGGCGTTTGATTTCTGACAGCCAGACTCGCTGGAATTCAACGCTCCTTATGTTGGAACGTCTGCTGCAACAACAAAGGGCCGTCAACGAGTACCTTTTTGAACTGGGTGGTAGGACTGGATCTGCAGAGCTGGGGATTTTTTTCCCCCGTTACTGGGTGCTTATGCGCGATGCCTGCAGGCTCATGCGACCTTTTGAAGAGGTGACAAATATGGTCAGTCGCACCGAAGGCACCATCAGCGACCTAATACCCTTCGCTTTCTTCCTGGAGCGTGCCGTGCGACGAGTGACAGATGAGGCTGTAGACCAGCGTGACGAGGAGCTGGAAGCGCACGATTTATGGTCGCAATCACCAGAACGAACCCAGGCACCTGCTGCAACGCAGGGAGAGGTGCCAGAAGTGGAGTCAGAGGAGGAAGGTGGCTTTGTGGAGGAGGAGGAGGAGGACCAACAGGAGCAGGCTTCCCAGGGGGCTAGTGGTGACCTTTTGGGGACCCCTGGTCTTGTACGTGGCTGGGGGGAGGAGACCGTGGATGATGCAGTCCTTGATAATGAGGAAGCGGAGATGGATAGCTCTGCATCCAACCTTGTGAGAATGGGGTCTTTCATGCTGGCATGCCTGTTGAAGGACCCCCGTATCAAGAGGCTTAAGGAGAAGGACCTGTACTGGGTCGCAACGCTACTAGACCCTCGGTACAAGCATAAAGTGTCAGAAATGTTACCAACATACCACAAGTCCGAAAAGATGCGGCATTTACAAACCAGCCTGCAAAACATGTTGTACAATGCTTTTAAGGGTGATGTCACTTCAGGAACTCATCAACATTCCAGGGGCAGAGGTGCCAGTAATCCTGCCACGAGCACACCTGCAAGGACAAAGCCCTTTGGCCGGTCTGTAACATCAGACATGCAAATGTTTTTCTGTCCAAGGCAGCGCCACAACCCTTCTGGATCCACCCTCAAAGAACGCCTCGACCGGCAGGTAGCGGACTACCTGGCATTAACTGCAGATATCGACACTCTGAGGAGCGATGAACCCCTGGACTACTGGGTGCGCAGGCTTGATCTGTGGCCAGAGCTGTCACAATTTGCCATGAACCTCTTGTCTTGCCCAGCCTCAAGTGTGCTCTCAGAAAGGACCTTCAGTGCAGCAGGAGGGATTGTAACTGAGAAGAGAACTCGCCTAGGTCACAAAAGTGTCGATTACCTGACCTTTATTAAAATGAATGAGGGGTGGATCTCGGAGGGTTACTGCACGCCGGAAGACTTGTTCTGACTTCTATGCAGCTGTCCTTCTCTTCAAGCCTCATGACTCCACACACAGCTGTCCTTTAGCGTCCTCCTCCCTCCGCCACCGTTACAAACTAGGGTGCAAACCCTACTGGTTTAATTTTTTCTGGCCTCTGTGCTTCAGTGGCTGCGTCCAAAAAAATGGGGCAAACAATGTCTACAAGGTCAACGTATGGCGAAAAATTACTATTTTCAGCATTTATATGGCATATTTTTTCTGGCAACTGTGCTTCAGTGGCTGCGTCCAAAAAAATGCATATTTTCTGCATTTATATGGCATAATTTTTCTGGCCTCTGTGCTTCAGTGGCTGCAACCAAAAAAATGCATATTTTCTCCATTTATATGGCATAATTTTTCTGGCCTCTGTGCTTCAGTGGCTGCAACCAAAAAAATTTATATTTTCAGCATTTATATGGCATAATTTTTCTGTCAACTGTGCTTCAGTGGCTGCGACCAAAAAAATGCATATTTTCTGCATTTATATGGCATAATTTTTCTGGCCTCTGTGCTTCAGTGGCTGCAACCAAAAAAATTTATATTTTCAGCATTTATATGGCATAATTTTTCTGGCAACTGTGCTTCAGTGGCTGCGACCAAAAAAATGACTATTTTCAGCATTTATATGGCATATTTTTTCTGGCCTCTGTGCTTCAGTGGCTGCGGCCAAAAAAACTGGGCAAACAATGCCTACAAGGTCAACGACGTTGACCTTGTAGGCATTGTTTGCCCAGTTTTTTTGGCCGCAGCCACTGAAGCACAGAGGCCAGAAAAAATATGCCACATAAATGCTGAAAATAGTCATTTTTTGCCATACGTTGACTCAACGTATATGGCAAAAAATGACTATTTTCAGCATTTATATGGCATATTTTTTCTGGCAACTGTGCTTCAGTGGCTGCGTCCAAAAAAACTGGGCAAACAATGTCTACAAGGTCAACGTATGGCGAAAAATGACTATTTTCAGCATTTATATGGCATATTTTTTCTGGCAACTGTGCTTCAGTGGCTGCGTCCAAAAAAAACTGGGCAAACAATGTCTACAAGGTCAACGTATGGCGAAAAATGACTATTTTCAGCATTTATATGGCATATTTTTTCTGGCAACTGTGCTTCAGTGGCTGCGTCCAAAAAAACTGGGCAAACAATGCCTACAAGGGCAACGTATGGCAGTTGTTTAAAGAGAACAGTAGATTACTAGCCAGCAAAGCTACCTAAGCTAAAATGTCCCTCAAATCCCTGCAGACTTCTGTCCCTCCAATACAGAGCAGTATCAAGCAGATTACTAGCCAGCAAACTTACTATCATCTGTCCCTGAAATCACTAACAGCTCTCCCCCTACACTATCTCTTCCAAGCACACACAGGCAGATTTTTCAGATAAATTTTTGCCCTTGATCCCCCTCTGGCATGCCACTGTCCAGGTCGTTGCACCCTTTAAACAACTTTAAAAT
This sequence comes from Xenopus petersii, assembly GCA_038501925.1. Classification (NCBI taxonomy): domain Eukaryota; kingdom Metazoa; phylum Chordata; class Amphibia; order Anura; family Pipidae; genus Xenopus; species Xenopus petersii. The sequence continues at coordinate 72,295,886 of CM076683.1, read as the reverse complement.
CATTTTTCTGGCCAGAAATGTCTTTTTTAGATGTTAAAGTTCGCCTTCCCATTGAAGTCTATGGGGTTCGCGAACCGTTCGCGAACCGCTCGCATTTTTGCGCAAGTTCGCGAATATGTTCGCAAACTTTTTTTCCGACGTTCGCTACATCCCTAATAATGACGTGTAAGGTTCTTACAGAATTAATTATGTCAAAAAACAAAATGTGTAATCTTGCAATGAACTGGCATAAGCCAAACTACACAATAAATATATATGTTTTCATATGATAGATTTAAATAACAAATGTGTATTACAGAAAGGATATTATATTTCACAGAATTCATTATGGCAACAACATTAACGCTAACTCACAAAATTAATTTCTATTAAGTCTTTAACGTAGGTTCATTAAATGGTCATTGTTTTCAATGTTTTAATTGAGCCTTACTTTTTGGATAACAAATATAATGCTGTAATATCAGAAGGATTCTGTTGTAATATAACTAATATGATATAATGTTTTATAGCAAGCTAAAATTGAGATGGACAAAAGTATTGAAGTGAGGAGCAAAATGAATCCAAATTGATGTTTAAATGGTAAAAAAAAAACAAACAGGAAGGGTGAACCCTTAATATTAGAGGAGGAGTCAGTTGGTCGATGAGAACAGGGAAAAGGCAGAGATTCTGAACTGCTTTTTTTTTTTGTCTGAAGATTCCCTTTTTACTATTCCCAGTTCTAGTACTGATACATGGGTCACAAAAGAGGCAATTCAAAAGCGACTAGAACATCAAAACTATCAATCAAAACGATCAACATTTTTGGATAAATGGGGCATTAATGAGATACTTGACTTCATTGCAAATTACAACACTATAAGTTTGTGGCAGCATGGTTTTATGTGTAACAGATCTTGCCAGACTAATTTAATTGCCTTTCATGAGGATGAACCTGGTGTGTTCTACTAAAGTATTGTCTTGCATAAAAATGGACATTAGCTCAAGAGATGAAAACATAATGTTGACTCTTAAAAGGGCCCTGGTAAGGTCTCACTTGGAGTATGCAGTGCAGTTTTGGACTCTATTCCTAAAGGATATAAAGGGGCTGTAGAGAGTGCAGAGATGTGCAACTAAACTGGTTAAAGGAATGGAAGATTGAAATTATGAGGGTAGACTGTCAATGTTGGGAATTTTTTCCCTGGAAAAAAGATGCTTGTGAAGGGACATTACTATTCACAAGTACAATAGAGGGCATTATAGACAGATAGTGGGAAATCTTTTTCCCCACATAAAAACAACTCTCTAGAGGGCAATCTTTTAGACTAGAAGAACAGAACTTTCATTTGAAGCAGCGTAGTTAGTTCTTTATGGTGAGGGCAGTGACGTTGAGGAATGCCCCGCCAGGAGAAGTTGTGATGGCAGATTATGTTAATGCCTTTAAGAGTCACTTACTGTGTATGATTTCTTGGGAAAGCATAATATCAAACAGTAGGTTATTGTGTTACTAAAATCCAGCATAGTAACTCCAATTGTTACAAGCTAATAAGTATGCTTTCTCTTGGTTTTGTACTGTGACTGACATAATTGTATGATAGAAATTATTTTGTGAAAGAAAAAATCAAAATTTTGTGGAATGTTAGTATTAATTTTTTTTGACATAATGGATTCCGTAAATGTTATCTTCCATTCTATAAGCAACTATTTTGAAATTTTAATCTAGCAAATTAAAGTTATTTAAATTAATTGTGTAGCTTTTCATAAAGTAGTCGTTTTTTATATAATTTATTCTTTAAGTAGTTTTACGCATCACTGGAACTGTTAAATTGATTTTATATAATGCAAATATATATTTTTGTATATAATACAAAATGCATGGCTACATTTATAGATTATAGTTTGTAAAATTACAAGAGTTTTTGTGCACAAATTCATTCTCATTCTTGACTGTATATATATCTTTTGTTTATATTTTTGTATATATTTTTGTATATTGTGTATACTGCCACAATTACATATGTACCCTGACAAACCTCAAAAACGTCTCAAATTCGATTTGTGTTAAATAAGCCCATACATGTTTACATATAATTAAGTAATGTCATCAGTTATGTCTTTTTTATAAATCATATTCAGATTGCAGCGCAATTTATGCTTGCCAATATCTAACTGTACCAAGGTTTATAAGGTTGAATATAGTGCTCTTTATGTGCTTAAAAAATATGTTAATACCTTCAAGTGTAAATAGAGCAGGCACAATTCTTTTGCATCAGTTGGGCTACTAGTCCTGAGGTAGCTGAAAAAGTTTTAGTAGATGGATCTATGAAAAGGCAACATTGCATAACCAAAGGGCTCTAGCATTATTCCGGCTTTCTGCACAGGGACACTGGTGGTAACCTATATGAAATCAGTTACATGTTAAATCAGGTTGATATAGACCAAAGTCCATCAGGTTCAACCCCTCCAAATGAAACCCAGCATCTATACATACTGTACTCAAAGTGTCATTGACCCTCTATACACTCACCTAAACTCTATATACCCATACCTATAATAACTATAGATTTTAGTATCACAATAGCCTTGCATATAATGTTTGCCCAAAAAAATCAACCAAGCCACTCTTAAAAGCATTAACAGGTACATTAGAGGACATTATAGACAAATAGCAGGGGACCTTTTTACCCATATAGTGGATCACCATACCAGAGGCCACCCTTTTCTACTAGAAGAAAAGAAATTTCATTTGATGCAACATAGGTGGTTCTTCACAGTCAGGACAGTGAGGTTGTTGAATGCACTGCCGGGTGATGTTGTAATCGCTGATTTAGTTAATGCCTTCAAGAATGGCTTGGATGACTTTTTGGACAGACATAATATCAAAGGCTATTGTTATACTAAACTCTATAGTTATTATAGATGTGGGTATATATCATTTATGTGAAAGTATGGAGGGGTGTGGGCATGGATTCTCACTGCCCTCACTGTGAAGAACCACCTAAGCTGCTTCAAATGAAAGTTATTTTCCTCTAGTCTGAAGGGGTAGCTTCTGGTGTGGTGATCCTTTTTATGGGTAAAAAGGTCACCTGCTATTTGTCTATAATGTCCTTTAATGTACTTAAACTGTAATCATGCCCCCCATAGACAACTTGTTATCTACAAAAACCCCTAGATCCTTCTCAGTTAAGGAAACTCCCAATACAATGTTATTAAGGGACATATTTATCAAGGGCTTAATTGAAAAATATAATTTTTAATTCAAATTTCGAGGTTATTTTTACATTCAAATTCAAAACGAATTTGAAAAAAAATTGAAAAGAGTTATATTTTTGAAAATACTTCGATTCAAATTCAATCAAATACGATCTCAATTTGAATCGAACGATCGAATACAGTCTATTCACCCGAAGTTAAAAAAAATGATTTTTTTTTAAATACATTTCAGTTGGTCTTTTTTTATTTGAATAAATTAAATTAGTCTGGCAATTTGCTAGTCTCTCAGCACCATGCCAGACCTCAATGAATCCTGAAAAATTAAGTAAAGAGGTTTGGCAATCACAGAGCTATATTAAGTAACCTGGGATGAATGCCATCTGGTCCCGGACTTTTTTTATCTTCTAGTCTCTTCTAGTCTCTTTTGAATTTCCTTATGCGTGAACCATGCATCATCAGTTGTATTACTAAAATTGGGACTATTAAGAAGGAAACTTTCAGTAACTGGTTCCTCATTTGTGTAGTTCAGAATCTCTGCTTCTCATTATTGCTTCCTTTTATGAACATATTCTTCTGAATGCAATTATTATTTATACTTTTGACAAGCAAGCAAATGTATTACAAATCATGAAAAGACTAAGATATAATTTGAAAAGATATCTTATAATTTGACACCACAGAATATTATAAATTAAAACTGCAGTTGTGCACTCTCGCTACAGTGCAGATGTACAATGCAACCATGCAACATGGTAGCAACTATATAGCAATAAACTATACCAAAAAATGACAACAGAATGGCTGCAATAGGTAAAATATTTCTTAATTTTCAGTGTAATGATAAAATAGAATGTAGGATATTGTTTTTAAGCCAGCTCTTAACACTTTTTTTAAAAAATAAAAATGCATGCTGCACTATTCTCTTTAAGTCTCTCTCTTCTCTGATGGGTGCCTGACATTCTAATACCAATTAGGCAATTATGCCAAATTGGGCATGACATCAGATTCCGTCTTCACTCATGGTGCATCTTCTTTTGTCCCCTTGTCTTTCTTCCTCAGTCTTCCTTGTCTATTTTATCTATGCATTACTTCCAACCCCCTTCAGTCATTAAATCAAGAGATAATAGATCATATTTTCATTAATTTCAATACATTGTTTAGTATTTAATGTGAAAAAACCCATTACATGAACAAGGAATAAACTTGAACATAATGACAATTAACACTAACTTGTATATAAAACAAAGATTTATGGAGATTCTTCTGATAAAATAATGTATTGCTGACATTTATAAAGATCTATATATCATATATAATAGATCTAGAAGTATTTTTTTCATGTCTACATTTTCTTATACTCTCTGTCATTATGCAGTTCCTTTTTCACATCTGTCTACACTTCTTTTAATAGTCTCTTTTGTTCCTTTTTTTTGCATCTCACTTTCTAAATATACATTTTTTTTGTTCATATTTTTCGAGTTATTATTTATCTCATCTAACCGTAAAAAGACAATATTAAAGTTTATGGGAAAATAAAGGCAAGTTAAAATATGGGTTTACTAAATCAGCCAGAAAGGCTTTATTTGGTTGTAAACTACAACCCATAACTGTTTGAGGTAATACTCTCTTAGCAGACCCTTATAGTATTAATTATGTACTATAATGATTTTATAATGACATAAAATTATGACAATAATGCAATACAAGACAATACAAAAAACAAACCTTGGAAAATGGTATATAAATCCACTGGATTCTTTTAATTTGTGCATAAGCAGTAAGGAAGCAATGTAATAAAGCAGGATAATAATTAATAGAAAAAAAAATTGTTTCTTTATGTCAAATCAGCTAGTGAAAAAAAGTTGGAAAAATGTCTAAATATATGTTTAAAAAATTCCAATGGCTGTTGCACTTTGTTACTAACATTATGTGTTCAGGTTTGGACTGGGCCAAATAACATTGGGAAAAACCCTTTGGGGCCTGGGCAACAGGGCCGGAACTAGGGGTAGGCAGAGTAGGCACTCGCTTAGGGCGCAAAGGTGGAGGGGCGCCAGGCACATACTTACTCCTACCCCTAGTCCAGTCCCTTCTCTGCCGACCGCCCACTTGCTCTCTTTGATTTGCGATTGCGATTCGATCCGCGAATGTGCACAATCTCCTATTCAAGCGCCTATTCTCGAGGCTCGAGCTCGTGAGCATGCGTGAACCAAGACGGCGCAGCGACTGCCCATGTTGCCTAGGGCGCCTGGCTGGATTGGCCCGGCACTGCTAGGTAATGCAAACCAATATCCACTTTCCCTCCCTCCCCCGATCACGGGAAAAGTAAATATAAGAATGATGTGTACAGGGAGGGGCAGGATGTGGGTCAACAGGTGGGTGTGTGGCCACTTTTTTTGGCCACACAAATTTATGTTTTGACAAATTTAACCAAAAAAAATCAACTCTTCATTAATTTTAGCTATATGGAATGGCAATGCGTTATATAGTTAGAAGACGAAAACAAATATTAGGAGAAAGATTTACTTTTTAGCATTACTGTAGCTTTTTTACTGTTTATTCTGTTAGACAATAAAGACAAACAGTAAACAATGAAGAAGTCATGATTTGGAAAACAGTGCCTCCAAAAAATTATTCATCTTGCAGAACTGATGGTATTATTTCTATCCAATGTACTTTACACCTACAGGGAAAATGTTAATTACAGTAAGATAATTAACAACACTTTTGTTACTGCCCTTGAGAATTTCAATAAGTACATGATTGTATTTGAAATGGAGAGAAATGGGCTAAATTTGACTGGTATATATTATAGGATTAATATATTTTTCACACAAAATATTAACACATTCACTGTTTCCAGCTATAAATGTTTTGTTCTTATAATACATTTATTATTTTGGCATATTAAAGCCATATACTGTACTGTTGGTAAACTGCAACCATGTTTGATTTACAGTATGTTAATCAGATCAATGCAAAGTTCATATTGCACCCTAGTAATAATAATTTACATATATGTTTGGCCCTTGAAAAAAAACAAAAAAACTTTCAGCTTATTTTAAAACACATATTATCAATGGCTGATTAATAGTCAGTTCAGAATCATGGTGCAATCATTTATAATCTTCTATGCTGCTGAATGAATCAGCCCTATAATTATATAAAGGGGCGACCCTATAATGCCATCTCCTTAAAACTGAAAGTCTATAATACTGAAATTTTACATGGTTAATTTCCAAGAAATTCAGTCGCATAGCAACATATAAGTAAATGCCATCTTCCATACATTTTATTAGTAGACAGTCTTCACTTCTTATTTGATAGATGTAATGGATCATTTATGGAGTCGTACAATGGGTCTATTTATTATGCTGTGTAAAACTAAATTCACAAAAAAACAGTATAAAACTCTGAGTATAATAAATGGTGACTTTATCAAGGTGTGTTTTATTTTATGTCATGCAAACAACAGATTTGCTGCCATTATTTTTCACTGCTTCAGACCTTAATAAGCAAGTTCTGGTGGAATTTGTCAGACGAGCACAAAAAAAAAGTATGCCATATTCACACCACATAATAAATCTGCCCCAAAATGTTGCCATTTATTAAAGCCACATTAAAGCTACTGTCTCTCCTTGTACCTATGCTTTTTGTTCCACCTCCTGTTACAAATTTTGCATCTATTGATTGAAAGGAACCCCATGGGTACCTTCATGAGTGGTAGTTCCATGGTTTCTATAGCATCCTGTGTCAATAGGCAAAACACTTTTGAGCCTTAACTATCAGGCACACATGACATTTTGATGGAACTTAAAGGGATTCTGTCATGATTTTTATGGTTTCCTTTTTATTTTTATATTACACTGTTTATATTGCTGAAAATTCACTGTACCATTTAAAATTTTAGGTACAATTAAATGTTTTGTTTAGCTATAATATTGGTGTCATGGTAGCCATCTCAGTGCTTTATGCCTGATTCTGAGCTTTAAGAAGGATCCAACACTTCAGGATGGAACTTCTTTGAGACAGCTGTGCTATCTCCCCTTCTCATTTTATTTCACCATGACCCAAGTCGTGCTCCATAGTGGTAGTCATGAGAATGTCAAATAAAATCATCCTTTAGCAGAGGTGTTAGGTAGCTGCTATCTGGTTAGCATCCCATTGTTCTATTGATACGATGCTTGGGGGGGGAGAGAGGTAAAATCACTACAACTTGCAGTGTAGCAGTAAAGAGTGACTGAAGTTTATCAGAGCACATCACATGGTTTGGGGGCACCTGGGAAATGAACATCATGTCTAGCTTCATGCTAAATTTCAAAATTAAACATAAAAGAAATCTGTTTGCACTTTTAAAAAATGGATTTCAGTAAAGAATTCTGCTGGAGAAGCACTATTAACTGGTGTGTTTTGCAAAAAAGCATTTTTTTCAGCAACAGTATTCCTTTATGTCTAGTGATGCCATCTAGGAGTATTGTTAGCCCTTTTTAATTGAAGTACAGATTCTAGTACTAGTATATTAATGCAGTGGCCTCAATTGATCAGTTGCACTGCCCCCCTTGTGGATGCAATCATGCTAGAATTATAGGAGAAAAGCTGCACAGTGATAAAAAAAAAAGCTTTATCAGAAGGGTCTATGTAAATACACCAGTAAAATATCAAATTAATGCTTCTCTGAGTCCTCTGTCAAAAGAAAAAACACATGTCTTTCCTTCCATTGTGTACACATGGGAGCAAATTTACTAAAGGCAAAGTGACTAACGCTGTTGAAAATTGTAATTGTGTAATGTATTGTATTTGCTGCAACATATACGTCCTGTGGGGGTTCACTCGCTGGTAGGCTGCAAATGAGGCGACTTCACACACCAGGATCGGTTTAAGGGCTTCCTGCCCGCGTTTATTTTCCAGCGGCTGCAGAAATTTCCCCTCGCATGGGGAAGGTAACCGAAAAACAGCAGTTCAACACAAAAATCCAACCTTCTGGGTAACACAAACAAATGCTTTGCTTTCTATCCTGAAGCGGCGAACACCAGCAGTTTGTCTCACACACATTCAGCACTGCTGCTCAGCATCAGGTGTACTAAATAGGCCTAGGGCCTCTTGAAAACCTGGCCTACGGATTTGGGAATCCACCCCACCCTACTCTTGCAGGTTCCCAGTAAGACCAGTCCCGGATCATGAATTACAAAAAACCTTGCAGAGAGACATACGGGGGAATTTAATAAAAATCGCTAACGGAAAAACTATTCGCAATGCTTTTGCTTTGTGCGAATTTAATATAGCTTTTGCGAGCCCGGAAACTGTTTAGCGACCACTTCCGACAGTGAAAGACCGTTTGCGAATTTTATAGTTTTCGCCAATGCGCAGTCAATGTAATAAAACTTCTTACTGAGAAAGTCGTTATGTTTGCTCCAAAAGATTACGACACCTTCAAGCACTTCTTATGAGTGCGCAATTAAAATTCGCAATGCGCAATTAAAATTCGCAATGCAATAACAGTTTAAGGAACAATATTACATTGCGAGATGTGGATTTTTAGTCTTATTGGTGCGAATTGTTTTGCTCTTTGCGACTTTTATTACATTCCCCTGTAAATAGTGTTTCTCTGCTAACAGCACTACTGGTCTCACCTCAGTAACAATATCGGAGAATCCGTGGCCCAACATACATTCCATCAATCACTTTTCCCCAGGAAACTGGGGACCTTTTTGTCACCATACCTCAGTCCATTCAACTTTAAGTTCCCGCAGTATGCAAATTACCCAACACTAGCGCAACTTCACTCTGCTTGCCTAATTAATGCTAGCGCAACTTCGCCAGCGTTCGGCATCCTGGACGCAACATTGCATGTTAGTGAATTAGCGTTGTCTGAGTGAATTTTTGCCTGGCGAAGTGTTGCGTTGCCTGCGAAGCCGTTGCTGTCGAATTTTTGCTGCTTAGTAAATTTGCCCCATGGGCTTCTGTATCAGACATCCTTCTTTCAGCTTAAACCTCCAGGACACAGGTTTAAGCATGCTCAGTTTCCTCTGCTCTCCCTTCCTTCTCCCTCTTCTAATCCCTATCACATCACTCAACAAAGTTTGGCAGGTGCAATATTTGGCTGTGCAACTGCATGTCTCAGGCTTTTTGCCAGTGGTTAATGGCTACCAAGTGTTTCTGGATCTCAGAAGCAGATACCAAGGGAACAGTTAATTTTTAGTCAGTGGGCTTAACTTGTGGAGAGGGCAGGAAGGACTATACAATGGGGCTAGCAATTAAAATATGACAGAGGGTTTTAAAACCACCTAAATACAGTCAATATGAGACTTTCTCTGGTTGGGTGAAAGGTGTTAATCTTCTTCTGAGATGAAGCTCATAGAAAGGAGTGACTGAGAGGTATGCTGCAATTTTTCCTAACTACTATTTGATTTTGGACTGCAATGACTAGAAGAAGAGATACACTCACCAGTGAGTAGCTTGAATTGCATTTCCTACTGTTACAATGGACACTTAAATGAAGATACATATGTTCTGTTTCCTAGAAAGAGCAAGAGATATATTGTAATGCATACAGTATTTCTGAAAATTTCTATGAAGAAAAATGTTGAAATGTTGGCTGCACAGCACCTTCCTTATGATCCTTATATGAATAACTGACAAAAGAAGCAAACAATTACATATTACTGGACAGTGACAGAGCTTATAAGTACTTGTCGTTGGGATGGATAATTATATGACATTTGAAATTATTTTTTTTTTGGTAACTTAGAATTTTATTGAAATGCAATTTAAATGCACATACATTTAATAGCATTATCATTTTCTTACAATAGTGTTCCAGTATAGGAATCTTAGTTTACAGAGAGAAGATTGCATAATATAAAAAGAGAGAGTTTGAAGTGGGTTGATGGATGGGGAAAGGGAAAGGGTAGGATGAGGGATGGAATGAAGAGCAAAGAAAAGAAAAATAGTAATTGTTAGTAGCAATGTGTCAGCCTGGTATCTCCATGTTTCTATGTTCTAATAATAGTTTTGCCTGTTTGTGTCTGTCTGGATTATCCCACATTACTGTTAGGCTCAGTCTGCGTTTAGGTAGACAGATCCCTGAGTTCCCAGATAGACCAGACCTTCAAATATCAATCTGTTTTGTTTTGTAAGTAAGCTATATGCCGTTCAAAGTCTTTATTACTGTTTACTCTGTTCGTAACTTCCGAAATTGGTGGAGAATAGATTTCCATTTATTGGCTATGGCTAGTCTTGCGGCTGTGAGGACCTAATTAGCCAGCGACTGGGAGTGTCTGGTAAGCTCAGGGAATGGTCCACTCAGTAGAAATGTTAGTGGATCTTTTGGCACAGTATGAGTAGTTAGTGTAGTTAGCAACTTGGCTATTTCGTCCCAGAAATTTTGCAGTTTGGGACAGGTCCAAAAAATATGGAGATGAGTTCCCTCCTCCCCACAATTTCTCCAGCAAGTGTTGGGATGATTAGGAAACATTGCATGTAGTATGTCCGGAGTATGATACCAGAACATAAGCACCTTGTACGCGTTTTCTTTTTGTTTGGTACAGGTCACTATTTTTTCTTTTTTGAAATCCAATCTTTGTCGGTTGGTTGCTATATCAAAGTTCTATTCCATTTGTTCATATACTGGTGTTTAATCAGGGAGTCCGACTGAGGGTCCATCAGCAATTTGTAAATTTTTTAAGCCCTTTTGTGGGAGGCCAGATAGAGCTAAACTTTCAAACGGCAAGGGAGATAGTAATTTTACTTGTTATAGATAAGGTTGGGAGAAGTGCCGTAGTTGAAGGTATTCGTACCATTTCAGTGTAGTGATAGGTGCTTTTTGGGTTAGGTCCATGAAGGGCACAATCATCCGGCTAGAGTCGTTAAGTAATTCCTTAATTGTAAATAATTTGGTCGTCTGCCATCTGTTGATAAAGTCTCGATTACTTCCTGAGGGGAAGTCTGGATTTCCAAGGAAGAAAGTATATAGAGGGTAGGCTGATTTCAAGTTGTGCTGTTCCATACATGTAGTGTGTGCTGTGTGGTATGTAGAAGTTCCTTCAAGCAGACGTTCTGTTTAGTATTAGACCAAATTAAGGAATTCAGGTGGGCAGTGGGGGACATTTCATTTTCAATATAGCCCCAGATAGAGGTGGGTTCCCAGTGAGACCAAGCAAGCAGTTGGCAAAGATGGGTCGCCTCGTAGTATTTTTGTAATGATGGAACTCCTAGACCTCCATGTTGTGTAGAAGTGTTTAGCGTTAATCTGAGTACCCTGTGCTGTTTGTTGCCCCATATGAATTTGTGGAACATTGCTTGAGTTTATTTAACTGCTGCTATAGGGAATGGTATCGGTAAAATCTCAAACAAGTATAAAAATGTTGGGAGAATCGTCATTTTAAGAGCCGAAATCCTTCCAAACCAAGAAAGGGTAGGTGTAGATCACTTCTGTAGGTTCATCCTTGTCTCCTCTAATAGCGGAATGAAGTTAAGGTCATAAAGTCTGCCATAGTGATGTGAAATTTTGGTTCCAAGATAGTTAATACAATCCTTTTTCCACTTGTATATAAATTTGGTCTGCAGAATATGTAGTATATGGTAAATTGATAGATAATGCTTCCGTTTTACTCATATTAATCTTGTATTCTGATAAAAGGCTATAGTTATCTAGTACCTTATGGAGACACCAAAGGATTCGTGATTGTTAGTAACACATCATCTGCAAACAAAGATATTTTAAATTGTTCTGTTGATACCTTAATTCTCGTAACATCAGGAGCATTTCTAGTGATAGCAGCTAGGGGCTAAATGCTGAGGGCATAGAGTAGGGGGGAGAGGGGACAACCTTGCCTGGTTCCATTGGAAATTGTGATAGGTGTATTTGACTGACCTGGAAGTTTCAGATAGGTTGATGGTGTGGAATAAAGATTTTCCAGTGCTGTTAAATAGGGCCCTGATAAGTTTAAGTGCCTAAGGAGGGCGAATAAGTAAAGCCAACTTAGGCGGTCAAATGCTTTCTCTGCGTCTAAGCACAAAAGCACTGTGGGTATGTTTTGTGTTTGGGTTATTTCTAGCAAATCTATGATTTTTCTGGTATTGTCTCCTGAGTGTCTTCCCTGTATAAAACCGACTTGATCCCTATGGATCAGCTTTGGTAGTAATGGGGCTAAACGATTTGCTTATAAAAAATTTGATTATAAAAAAGAGCTTCAAGTCGGAATTAAGCAGGGCTGTAATTAGTACAGAGTGTTGCATCTTTTCATTCCTTAGGAATCAAGGACAGATAAGATGTTAAAAGTGAGGGGGGGGGTCAGTGTCCCAGTAAGGAATTGGTTAAAGAGAGTGACCAGGTATGATGAGAATATATGTAGGTAGGCTTTATAATATTTATATGGAAGCCCATCTGGCCCTGGAGTTTTATTATATAAGTGTAGTGGCTATTTCTTCAGGAGTTATTGGCATGTTAAGTGTTTCTAAGTCTAATTCTGAAAAATTAGGCAGATTAACCTCATTAAAAAATTTGGTAAGGGAGTCTTGATCTGGTCCTGTAGCCGTTGGCGTGGTGGGCTGTAAATTGTAGAGTTTATTATAGAAGTCATAGAAGGATTTTCCAATTTGTTTAGGGTCATAAGATAGTTCGCCTGTTGAGGTTTTAATAGAAGTAATTCCACTGGAGGCTTTCTGATCTCAAAGTTTTCTGGCCAACAATGTATGTTGCTTATCCCCTTTTTCGTAGTACATTTGTTTTGTCCAAATAATAGCCTTTTCTGTTTTTTTCAAACTTAATTCTTTTAGTTGTTGTCTTAGCCCTAGAATTTGAGTCAATAGGACTTCCGATATATGAATATGTGTCAGGGAGCCGGGAGCTCCCTCCAGGGAGGTTGTCAGGATCAAGGAGGAAGCCCTCTTGAGGGAACAAGGTCGCGGTGTCCAAGGGGTTAATCCCAAAAGAGTGGTCAGAATCCAGGCAAGAGTTCAAGGCAGGCGGATAACAACAAGTTCAAAGTCCAGGCAAAGGGGTCCAAAGGGGTCAGGATACAAGGCAGGAACAGGATTTAGGTAATAAGGCACACAGGGAACCCAGGATAAGCTTAGGGGAAGTTATCCTATACTTGGGCGCCATTCTGGCGTCTAAACTGGCTTTTTATTCAAATTTGGCGCCATAGTGACGTCATTGACGCCCTTGCGCCGACGTCGGCGCACTGACGTCATCGCGCCGGCGCCGCTTACCCACGTGGCGGCCATGGGCGCCGCCATTTTGGGAGCGATGCCGGCAGAAGAGGACGCGCCGCCCGGAGCTCCTGGACCTGCTCCGGGCGGCGATCGCGACAATATGGCCTCTAATGGTTGCCTTATGTGCTTCCCAAAGTGTAGCAATTGACTCAACTGAGCAGTCATTCAGTCTGAAATATTCTTTCAAGGCTGTATCTATGCTTTTAACATTCTCTAGGTCATGAAGAATAGTTTAGTTTAACCACCAGTTCGGCTCACGTACAGTAGGCGTTGTTAAATTTAAATTTAAGGCAATAGGGGAATGGTCATGCCATATTATAGTATATATTTCGGTGGAGTTGTCAAGGTTTAGGCAGTGATGTGAAAAAAGAAAATAGTCTAACCTTGTGAGGACTTTATGAGGGTTGGAGAAAAATGTAATTTGTTTGTCATTGGGATGATTAATCCGCCAGGGATCGAATAAAGAAAATTGTCGAGTTATATGCCTGAAATGTGTAGAGGTTTTGTGGGAGGTCTGATCTTGTGATTGGTCAGAACGATCTTTAGTCTGGGAATAAACCATATTAAAATCACCTCCTAGCACTAGATAGGAATGCAGGATGTCTGAAAATTTAGTCAATATCTTACATTACATCTTACATATCTAACATTAAAATGCTGCATGATGTCGATTAGGGGCATATACATTAAGTAGGTTCAGCGGGATCCCCATATAAGTTGTTAACAAGAGGAGGTAGTGTCCTTCTGGGTCACAATGGACTTGGTTTACCACTAGCGGGCAGTCTCTATGGATTAGGATTGCCACTCCTGCTTTTTTTTGCGTTTGGAAGGCATAATAGCCCGTTGAATAGTATCTCGAGCTGAGTTTCTGGGGTCTATTTGCATCAAAATGTGTCTCCTGGATAAAGGCTATGTCAGCCTGTAAGTTTTTCAACTCTTTCACAGCTAATACTGTTTAACCCCTTAACATTTAAGGAAATGAATTTAACCATAATTTATATAAAGTATTGAGTCGCTAACAGAACTAATATGGTGACTCCCCGCTAAGGAAACCAAGTCATTGCTATACATAGATGTATCCACAGGTATACAAACAATATATGGCAGAACATGCAATGCAGACGTTTGAAAACATGCAAAACTATTAAAAGCAACAATATTGTACATTAAGTAGGCAGATATAAAACAGTCATCGATAAAGGTTGACACGATTGAGAGAGATAGAAGTAGAGATAGAAATAACTTAAAAAAATTACCAGTAATATGATATTCTGAAATGTTGCCACTAGGGCAGGGCAAAAATCTGGTTAGTGATGATTCTGACTCAGTCCTCAGGACTTGTGAGCCGAAATGAGCTATTAGCTCCATGTGTGAGGGGTGTAAAACAGTCGGAGGGGTTGCACTTCTCTGAAATGGGTCTTCACGGTCCCTTTTCGCTAGGGATGTAGCGAACTGTTCGCCGGCTGAACTTCGACTGTTCGCGTCCGCCGCAAGTTCGCGAACGTCGCGCGACGTTCGCCAATAGGCATTCGCGTCAAAATCGTTCGACCATTCGACCATTCGACCATTCGGTCGCTAAAATCGAACGATTTTCGTTCGAATCGAACGATCGAAGCCATTGGATTGAATGAAATCATTCGATCCAATGGCTTCGATCGTTCGATTCGAACGGAAATCGTTCGATCGAACGATTAAAATCCTTCGATCGTTCGAATCGAACGATTTTCGGATGTTCGAAGTTCGCGAACTGTTCGTAATTTTTGCCGGTGTTCGCGAACGGCGTTCGCGAACACATTGTCGGCGGTTCGCTACATCCCTACTTTTCGCGACTTAAAATATGTGAAGGGAAGAGGTATCCATAAGTGCGTTTGTGAACCTTCACATATATATATATATATATATATATATATATATATATATATATATATATATATATATATATGGAAAAAATCCAGCAGCACACTGTTAAATTTGCAAAAGTGCTCAAATGCAGAGTTTATTTAGCCCATAGCATACAAAAAGGCAACGTTTCGAGCCAACCAGGCCCTTTATCAAGCCCCGTGTTACACCATCAACAATCCTTTTAAAGTGAGGCGATGGGGCGTGTACATGTGCTCCACCCCCATCCCACAAGTAACCAATCAAATAATTTACATATTAAATTCTGACCATTCAATCCCAATAATTTAAAGTCCAATTGTGATAAAACAGTGTCAAGAAAAAGTTAAAGGGGACCTGTCACCCTAAGAAATAATTTCAAATTATTTTCTATCATATTAGTTGAGCAAAATAAACTTTACTTACACTGTATTTATTATTTACATTTTGTTTCCTTATGTCTTGGAATTATACAATCACAGCAAGCAGGCAGCAGCCATTTTGTGGACACGGTTATTAAGGGAAATTGTGTATCACCCCAAAATCTTGTGTATGCACCAGAATGGGGGACCTAATGTCCATGTGCAGTGCCCTACACAATTATAGAGCCTGAGGAGGGAAGGGGGAATGGGGGGAGAGCAGTGACATGTAGGAAGTGCTGAACGGGCATAGAGGCATGGCAGGTAATATTTTATATTTGACAGTTTAGATATTTACACACCTTTATAGCAGGTATGGATGTTTTAATGAAAACATTTTTTGGGGTTTCATATTTAATTTGCAAAGGACTTTCATTATGCAGCTTTTTATGTGTAGGTGACAGGTCCACTTTAAGATCAAAATTGCTCCAAACACAGAATAAACTGTCCAGCATGGATCCCAAAAAGTGGGTTCTTCAATTGAGTCCGTTGATTTTCAAAAAGTCCATTAGTGATCACAAGACCTCGTAGTTTGAAGCTTAAATCAGTTTAAAACTTACAACAATTATTAAACATTGATAAGGTGATTTTGCATACCTGAGACGCCCATATGACAAACATTACATACCGTACTCAGCACTTTCCTGAGACACTCCAAGATATGCTAGATGTTATGCCGGCACTCAGGGTGTTCTATGCAGGTCACCAAGTAATACGTCTAATACCCTTAGAGAAGGAAAAGAAAAAATCATTAAAATCAAACCTCTGTAACATGATATATGTAACATGTTAAATGTAACATCCATGTATGCTCATAAAAGACTATTAACTACCTAAAAAATGAATGAGCCTGCAGTATACTCTCTATTCAGGCCTCTGGGCCAGATTGTGTCTAATTTATGGATCCACATCATTTCCAATTTCTTTAGCTTTAGTAGCCTATTGCCAACTCTTCTGGGCATCTCCACAGTGTCAATAACCTGAAATTTAAGCTGACTAATGGAGTGTCGTGAAGCGTGAAAGTGAGCAGGGTCCCATATCTTTTGCGTGGTTTCTCCCACATAAAGTAAACCGCAGGGACACTTAAGCAAATATATTACATATGATGAATTGCAGGTGAAATATTTGCTGATAGTATATTTATTTCCCCGATGTGGGTGATAGAAACAATCACCCTTTATCACTGAGTTGCATTGTGTACAATGCAAACATGGAAAAGTCCCAAATTTTGGGTTCTGCAGGAAAAGTTGTTTATTTCTAGTTTTGCCCCCAATATCAGCCTTTACCAGTTGATCTTACAGACTTTTCCCACGTTTGCTAACAAGGGCACCTGTTGGAAAGACGGTATATCCAAATGGCAAGATTGTAATATATGCCAATGTCTGCGTATGATATTGCCTACATGTCTGCTAGCTGTTGTTTATTTGTTCACAAATGCAAGTCTGTCCCCTTTTTGGTTTCCCTCTTAGTAGGGGATAGTAGATTGCTTCTGCTTTTCTCCTGTAATTTAATACAATTTGCATTCAACACTTCTCGGGGGTAACCCCTATCCCTAAACCGTGATGTCATCGCCAAGGCCTGTCTGTCAAAGTCATTCTCATCACTGACTATACGTTTCAGCCTTGTGTATTGAGTCAACGGTAGGGAGTCCCTCAGTGTTTTAGGGTGGAAACTGGTATAATGTAGCAGACTATTTTTATCAGTTGTCTTCCTAAACAAGTCAGTCTTGAGTTTGGTCCCCACCCTCGTCAACTGAACATCAAGGAAACTTATGGTGTTACAATCATATGTATTTGTGAACTTTAACGTCTCCTCCATACCATTGAGGAACGTATGAAATTCAATTAAAGTGTCAAGTGTGCCATTCCATAAAACCAGCAGGTCATAAATGTAGCGTACACACAGTATACAGTGTTCCCGAAATATTGGGTTCTCATATACCAGTGTCTCCTCCAATGCCATATAGAGGGGCCACATTACTGCCCATGGCGGTACCCCTTTGTTGGATATAATAGTGATCCCCAAACAGAAAATAATTCTGATGCAATACTATCTCTAAAAGATCAATAATAAACTTTTTTTGTAGTATAGTGTTTTGGGTAAGGTCCAGATGGTAACGTATGGCTTGGAGACCGGACTCATGTGCGATGGATGTATATAAACTACTCACATCGAAACTTGTCAGTATTATATCATGTTCAGGGAAATGTATTGTTTCAAGTATATTAAGCAAATGTGTAGTATCCTTTACAAAGGATTTAGTATTGACCACCAATGGCTGTAGGAGTTTATCAAGAAATATAGCAAGGGGACTAAGAACCGAATCAGTTCCTGCCACTATGGGTCGTCCCGGTGGTTTCTTAAGATCTTTATGAACCTTTGGCAGTGTGTATAGTACCGGTGTAATGGGATTCTCCTTGATGAGGACATTTTTTAAATCCCCATCAATTATGCCGTCCCTCTGGGCACTAAGCACCTTGTCATTAATGCATTGCTGAATAGATGAGAGTGGGTTTGTGTCGACCCTCCTATAAACCTCAGTATGTGCCAATTGTGAGTATATCTCATCCATGTAAAAACCCTTATCCATAATGACAAGCGCACCACCCTTATCCACTGGTTTGATCACTATATTGTCATTATGTAACAATTCAGACAAACATGACCTCTCCTTATGATTCAAATTTGACTCATGCCCAAACCATGGCTTACGTATGGCCCTTTGTTTTAGTTTTTCAATATCACCCATCAGTAGTTTTACATATGCCTCAACTACATTGTCAGGAGTTGTTGGTATAAAGGTGGTCTTGTTACGTACTGTAAGCCCACATCCCTAAGGGTGATACATGAATTATCAGAGGCAACTACATTGATAATAGTTTGTTTTTGATCTGGTATCTCAGCAAAATGGCTTTTCAACCTTAAATTGTTAAAAAATCTTTGTAATTCGATATCAAGATTAAAAGTATCACACGCATAAGTGGGGCAAAATGATAAACCCTTCTGTAATATTGACATTTGTTGCTCAGTAAGTACAGATTGGGAAATATTGTATACTAACGTCTCTTTTGCTTGTCCTGTTTCGAAGATCTGTATGGAAGCAGTCTGTGTTCCTGTGGGTTGGAGAAGATGTGGAGGAGGGAGAAGCAGTATTGTCTGAGAAACTCTCCTCTGTAAATCTGACTTGTGGTTTCCGGTAATTCCCAGAGCGCGGCCATCTCTCCTATCTCTCTCTCTCTGCTGCGTAGTCTCGTGAGACTTGACGCGAGATTTCCCCTCTGACCCTAGGACAGGATTGGGTCTTCTGGTTCAGCACCTTAGACAACAACAGTGTTTTTCTGGGAGGTGAGCGCTCCATTTTTTGTGACTATATATATATATCTGGTCATCCTGGTCATAGAAAAAACATAAAGTCAGGTATCTTTTGGTGGTGACGGGCTGAAGGCAAGCCTAGGTGGAGTTGGTGTCGAAGGAACTTTGTTCCATTGAGGTTTTAGCGGTGGCCTCTGTGGAGAGGAGTGAGGTGGTGGGGAGGAGTATTTCGGTCTTTTTAGCAGCTTGTTCCCCTTAGCCAGATTAAACAATGTGTGCACAGTGCCCTGATAGTTGACTGTTAATTTGAAAGGGTAACCCCAGCGATATGGAATCTTGCATTCTCTTAACTTTTGAGTGATTGGTTTAAGCTCACGTCGTTTAGCTAGAGTGACGGGTGATAAGTCTGCAAATATTTGCAATTTACAGTTGTGAAATTCAACCTGATTAGTATTGAGTGTCAGGAGGGATAGTGTTTCCTTGCTTTTGTAGTAATGGAACCTCACTATGATATCTCTTGGAGGTTTGGTAGATGGCAGTTTAGGTGCTAATGAGCAATGTGCTGAGGCTTGTCTGGGCATAAGTGGCAGAAAAGATCTTGCAGGTACTTTGGGATATCAGGCCCCCCGATGTCTTCTGGTATGCCCCTGAACCTTAGATTTTGCCTCCTAGATCTATTCTCAAGATCTTCGCAGGTGTTTCTAAGTTGTGCCATTTCGTCTCTTAGGATAGACTTTTCCTCCTCTAGGTTAGCTACCCTTTGGGCGACTTTGTCAGTATAAGTTTCAAGTTTATCAGTGCGTTTTCCCAGATCTCCTAGCTCTCTCTGTATGTCTCTAACCAAAGTAGCTACAGCCTGTGAAACTGCTTGTGAAATGGTAGCAGTAAGTGATTGCTGTAGCTGTGTAAGCTGTTGCCTAAGTATCTGTATAGTTACCGGTTGTGAGGTGTCCGGATAATCATTCATGCAGGGAGACTGAACTGAATGTGAGTGAGTGCATCCGCAGTGAGAGAGAGGCACTGGGAGAAGCACTGGGTGAGCGGTGCTTTCGTTATGCTGCGTAGCGATCTGCGCCATCATGCGACAGGGCCCGAGAACCACGCGGTTGTGACTTCCTCAGGAACGGCGACATATTTGAACTCCGTTTCATTTTTTTCTTGCCCATTTTCGTCTATGACGGTGATGCTGTCTTTGGCAAGCCCGAGCTGTTCAATTAGCGGTGTTTATAGCTTATGTTTAGGCCGCAAGAGTGTCATATGGGACGGAGCTCCTACAGAGTGCGTGCGTCCTCCATCTTGGCTGGCCACGCCCCCCGACATTTGAAATTTCAAATATTTTTAATACTTTTTCATAATATTCCACATGTATACCAAAAGCATTGTATGCTACATACATAAACATAACAATTAGAATAAACATTTACTACAAGAATTAAAAAGGAAGGAGAATTATACAATATAAAGCAGGAAAACTGATGGCTACACATATTAGTGATCTATACAGTGTATAATTATCATTCAATTTGCTCTTAAAGTCTGCTATTTATATTTCAGTGCTTCCATTGTTCTAACACACAGAGCAAGCTGCAGGAAATGTTACCAACAATTCCATTTAAAATTATCCTCAAAGAATGCATATGAAGTTGTCTCCCATGGGGGATAGTTAAGGTTACATTCCTAACAAAAGACAGTCATGTCAGATAAGATTTGAAAGTAATGTTAGCAGTTAGACTAAACTTAAAAAGCACCGTTATTCTTTGTTGTTTCATTTGACCTTTGCTTTCTTTATTGCATTATACCACTCAAAGCTACTTAAGCACCCTGCTGAGTTTACTTTCATCAGATCTCTGTGTCAATAAAATACCTTTTAACATGGACACCTAGTGTTATACAAATATAATACTTGTTCTGCATATGATGAAGATATTTACTCCTAGCCCTTCATCCACTTTTCCAGAAAAAAATAAAAATGATGCCAGAATCAAAATTAATAGTAGAGAAATTCAAAGCATTCCCATGTCACTGAAGAATGCTATAATTTATTGTTATCTTTGACTGTACCCTGGATAATTAATGTCACAAGTGAACCTTGCCATAAGATAAACCTCAGAAATAAGTGTTTCAATGACAGAACAAATCTAAATCCTTAAAGGAGAGGGAAAGGCAAAAAAACATGACCTACAGTATCTACCTCTAATGTACTCCTCAAGATCTCCTAAATCGTTAAAGTTTTTAATAATGTAGGTGCCATGTTTGTAATGTCCTGGAAGCTTCCCTCTGCCTCTTTCCCCTTGTTACGCATGCGCAACAACAAAAAAAACTTGACCCCATGAGCGACTAAAGACTTTGAGCTCATTCTTACTAAGCAGCTTGCACAGCTCCCCTAAGGCAGAGCCGGGCCTACCCAGCCAGGCGCCCTAGGCATGTGCCTACTCTGCCTACCCCTAGTTCCGGCCCTGCCCTAAGGCATGTGCATAGAATAGAAATTCTGCTCTACGCGCCTCAAGGCTGCCTCTGGCAGCAGGGAGGAAGTCGCCTCCAGATTCAGTCACATCACTCAAGTCACACATGCCAGTCTACCCAGAGCACTCGTGCTTCCACATAACAGCAGGCAGACACCTTTCGAAACCCGCAGTAAGTTATCAGTACAACAGTCTTAGTATAGAAAGGCATTTATGTTTTGTCTCGCCTTCTCCTTTAAGATCACTTCAAGTACAGTATACCAAAAATACAGCTTGTCTCTGAAAAGGCAAACAATTGCTTTTTTATTGGCAAGATAAACATATAGTAAGCTTTTCAATAATTCACACTTTTACCCGTCCCTTGGTTTTAACAGTAATTCCCATTATTACTACTGACACTGACCTGACACAAACATATCCATTCAAAAATCAATTGATCAATCCCAAACTTCTTTCCAAATACTGGTTTAAAATGTATGTATCATCAGTGCATGTATCTAAAACCCCTTTCTGTGCAAAGTTAAAAACATTCCCTTTCTCTGGGAGGAAATATGGTGACTGCCAAAGGTCAAAAAGAGTTTTACTTTCTATTGAAAATCCATATGGCATTACTACAAGCGGCCATTGAGACAGATTGAATCTTTAGACTTCATAGGGGGGACCTATGAGACCTATTTATTAACATGGGTATATAAAAGCTCTGAAACCAGTACATATTACAGAATTTAATAATAATAATTAGTGTGTACACATTAGGCTTATGGAACCTTGAACCAAGTGAAGGGTGAAATCGGGTGGACACCCTAGACCCGGTAATCCCCCCCAATGAATTTGCGCCAATGACTGGAGAGGGTAAAAAGGTAATGGGTGTTCTGGCGGTGTAGTGATAAGGACTCCGACTAGAGGTAGGGTCAAAAATTGTACGTACCTAGAATCCTTCCACCTCTAGGCATGTCCCTCTTCTGCCTACACCTAGTTCTGACTCTTTCTGCTTGTTAAGTTTTGATTATGAAATACAGAATCTATAGCTATATTTATTTCACTGTAGTGTTTATCATACACAACAGGTGTAATATTCCTGCTTTCTACAACAAACTCAAGAAAAAAAGATTTTTAAAGGTTCATTAGTTTCTCCAAAATAAATAAAAAATCTTTTTTTTTTTTTATGTGACCCAGTCTGACAGCAGTAGAATTGCAGTCCCTTAGTAAATGAACCTCAGCGTATCTTAAGGCAAATTTAAACTTTTCGTTGTTCAGATATGCCTATGACTTCAAGTTAATGTGTAACTTTGTTGAGAAAAATCATTAAACAATTACAAAGTATGCTCCGTAGGTTAATAGACATATTTGGCAGTTAAAATACAAAAGGCAATAGTAATTTACTAATTTACCATTAATGATTTAGCATGTATACGACTAACACATATTAGAAACAGTGAAATCGAAATGGTTGAGATAATAATTTAGATAGGTAAGTTAGATAGGTTAATTTAAGCATGGTTTTGAATTAAGCTGGGCATTGCAGTATAGTATACGGGGATTTAAAACATCACAAATTGATAGAAGGTGCCCAAAGGTTAAAGCAAAAACAATATACCATATCTGAACATTCAAATGGGAGGTATTTTAGATTTACAGGAATATTACTTTCAAAAGATCAATTCAATTAACCCCTGAATCTATGGCTGTGCACCAAAGCAAAATATGGAACTAAACCAGAACAGTATAGAGCAGGACAAAGGCAATGTAAAAAATTAATTAAAAGCTTTAAAGAAAATTAAGATATAGCATTTCTTGCTCACAAGCAATCAGAATGTAAAGAACATTATAAAAAATGGGTAGTTTTGGAAATTGCTGAAGTGCATTAAAAGAATGCTAACTGCAATTTCAAATAAATTAATTGGAATATTGTTGGCTTTCAAAAACTGTTCTTGTTCTACTGCATGTTCTATTAAGTCAAAACAATAAGTAAATTAATCTAAATATATCGTTGAGACTGTTGGATTAAGAAAAATTCTCTCCTCGCCAGATTTTCCATTATTAGCAGACAGGGACATCCAAACAGAGTTGAATGCCATTATTATAGACAGATCAAAAGAGACAAAGCGCCAAACGCTAGCGTCAATTCGCTAGCGTTTGGCATTTTCGGTACTTCGCAAATTCACTAACGAACGCTGGCGTAAATTCGCTAGTGTTACTTCGCACACTTACGCCAGGCGAATTTTCGCTAGCGATGTAACTATGCAAATTCACTAACTTGCGCAGTGTACTGAACGGTACCTTTTACGCTAGACTTCCTTCGCCACCTCAGACCTGGCGAAGCGCAATAGAGTAGATAGGGATTGTTTCAAAAAAAGTCAAAATTTTTTCTAAGTCCCAAAAAACGCTGGCGTGTTTTCTACATGATGGTTGATAGGCTGAAAAAGATTGAAAATTTTTTTGGAGCTCCCCTCCTTCCCCCCTACATTTCCTGACTCATGGCAACTTACCTAGACAGTGGGCACATGTGTGGGGCAAAATAAAATTTATATTTGCTGATTTGAAGGTTTTCTAGGCATTTGTAGTGCAGATACGTGTTCCTCCATTGAAATTTGAATTTCGCGCCGTATGCAAATGAACCATCACTAGCGAAACTTTGCTTCGCTTGGCGAATTAACGCTAGCAGAACTTCAAAAACTTACGCTACCCCTGTGCGCAACTTCGGATTTTAGTGAATTTGTGGAGCGCTGGTGAAAATACGCCTGGCGAAGTGTGGCGAAGTGTGGCGAAGTGCGGCGAAGTTGCGCCTGGCGCAACTTCGCATCTTAGTGAATTTGCCCCAAAGAGGGATGCCTCCACCGATTATTTCTAAACCAGGGTCTGGCTGCTGCCTTGATGACACATAACTAATATGATAATTAAAATTCCACAGCCAGAACATGTGCATGTTGAGTAAGATAGAATTTATTCAAACAAGGGTTTAAATTACTTTTCAATTTTATTCTGGAAAACTTTACAATAAATAGATTTATATTGGAAGCTACACCATTAAAATAAATGTCACTCTTATCTAAAGGATGTATATAATGCAATGTTATGTGTTGTCTCTAAAGATACAGATATTAAAAATAATTACAAAAGTAAACAAATAAAAATATGTTTAATTAACCATTTGCATGCTGTAGAGTAATCAACAACACTAATAGACCTTTGTTTATAAGAGCACCTTCGACCAGTTGAAGTTATGGGCAGAATGATGTGGATGGTCAAAATATTAGTAGAAGAGTAGGAAAGAAGTAGAAGAAATAGGAAAGTAAAAGTAACCCTTATAAATTGCACCTCCTCATCCACCCCAAGTTTAGCAGAATTGTGTGTTCCAAGCTAAAATATAACCTTTATTGTAGCCTTTAAAATAAAGTACAACATGTGCCTAGCATTAAAAAGTACACAAAAATGACAAGTACACCCAACTCAGGACCTGAGTAGATAGAAATGCTTATGGAAATGTGAAATGCGTGGCTGCTTCAAGGCTAAAGTTTTGTCATTTTGTTCTCACCAGTTGGGAAACAAATATTAACTTGCACAAGGCAAATAACTATCACCTCAACAACATATCTTATCTATAAGAGTCATCAAGGTCTGAGGTTCTGATATTACATATCCAACCACCTTCAAAGGTATAATGTCCATTATGGGGCCGATTCACTTACTTCGAGTGAAGGATTCGAAGTTAAAAAACTTTTTTTTTGGGCTACTTCGACCATCGAATGGGCTACTTCGACCTTCGACTAAGACTATCGAAGGATTCTAAGTAAAAATCGTTCGACTATTCGACCATTCAATAGTCGAAGTACTGTCTCTTTAAAAAAAACTTCAACCCCCTAGTCCGCCATCTAAAAGCTAACGAAGTCAATGTTAGCCTATGGGAAAGGTCCCCATAGGCTTGCCTAACTTTTTTTGATCCTTAACCCTCGATATTCGACCCTTAGTGAATCAGCCCCTATATATCATCTATTGCTGCCAGATCAGCCTTTTCAGACATCTTGCCTAACTAAAAAAAAAAATAGATGTGCTTAAGTAAGGCCTGCTTCCCTTGAACTACTCCTTTCTTTTATATTTTATGTTTCCAGCTTACATTATTATTAGGGATGTAGCGAACGTCGGAAAAAAAGTTCGCGAACATATTCGCGAACTTGCGCAAAAATGCGAGCGGTTCGCGAACGGTTCGCGAACCCCATAGACTTCAATGGGAAGGCGAACTTTAACATCTAAAAAAGACATTTCTGGCCAGAAAAATTATTTTAAAGTTGTTTAAAGGGTGCAACGACCTGGACAGTGGCATGCCAGAGGGGGATCAAGGGCAAAAATGTATCTGAAAAATCTGCCTGTGTGTGCTTGGAAGAGATAGTGTAGGGGGAGAGCTGTTAGTGATTTCAGGGACAGATGATAGTAAGTTTGCTGGCTAGTAATCTGCTTGATACTGCTCTGTATTGGAGGGACAGAAGTCTGCAGGGATTTGAGGGACATTTTAGCTTAGGTAGCTTTGCTGGCTAGTAATCTACTGTTCTCTTTAAACAACTGCCATACGTTGACCTTGTAGGCATTGTTTGCCCAGTTTTTTTGGACGCAGCCACTGAAGCACAGTTGCCAGAAAAAATATGCCATATAAATGCTGAAAATAGTAATTTTTCGCCATACGTTGACCTTGTAGACATTGTTTGCCCAGTTTTTTTTGGACGCAGCCACTGAAGCACAGTTGCCAGAAAAAATATTCCATATAAATGCTGAAAATAGTAATTTTTCGCCATACGTTGACCTTGTAGACATTGTTTGCCCAGTTTTTTTGGACGCAGCCACTGAAGCACAGTTGCCAGAAAAAATATGCCATATAAATGCTGAAAATAGTCATTTTTTGCCATACGTTGACCTTGTAGGCATTGTTTGCCCAGTTTTTTTGGTCGCAGCCACTGAAGCACAGTTGCCAGAAAAAATATGCCATATAAATGCTGAAAATAGTCATTTTTTGCCATATACGTTGAGTCAACGTATGGCAAAAAATGACTATTTTCAGCATTTATATGGCATATTTTTTCTGGCCTCTGTGCTTCAGTGGCTGCGGCCAAAAAAACTGAGCAAACAATGCCTACAAGGTCAACGACGTTGACCTTGTAGGCATTGTTTGCCCAGTTTTTTTGGCCGCAGCCACTGAAGCACAGAGGCCAGAAAAAATATGCCATATAAATGCTGAAAATAGTCATTTTTTTGGTCGCAGCCACTGAAGCACAGTTGCCAGAAAAATTATGCCATATAAATGCTGAAAATATAAATTTTTTTGGTTGCAGCCACTGAAGCACAGAGGCCAGAAAAATTATGCCATATAAATGCAGAAAATATGCATTTTTTTGGTCGCAGCCACTGAAGCACAGTTGACAGAAAAATTATGCCATATAAATGCTGAAAATATAATTTTTTTTGGTTGCAGCCACTGAAGCACAGAGGCCAGAAAAATTATGCCATATAAATGCAGAAAATATGCATTTTTTTGGTCGCAGCCACTGAAGCACAGTTGACAGAAAAATTATGCCATATAAATGCTGAAAATATAAATTTTTTTGGTTGCAGCCACTGAAGCACAGAGGCCAGAAAAATTATGCCATATAAATGCAGAAAATATGCATTTTTTTGGTCGCAGCCACTGAAGCACAGTTGACAGAAAAATTATGCCATATAAATGCTGAAAATATAAATTTTTTTGGTTGCAGCCACTGAAGCACAGAGGCCAGAAAAATTATGCCATATAAATGCAGAAAATATGCATTTTTTTGGACGCAGCCACTGAAGCACAGTTGCCAGAAAAAATATGCCATATAAATGCTGAAAATAGTCATTTTTCGCCATACGTTGACCTTGTAGACATTGTTTGCCCAGTTTTTTTGGTTGCAGCCACTGAAGCACAGAGGCCAGAAAAAATTAAACCAGTAGGGTTTGCACCCTAGTTTGTAACGGTGGCGGAGGGAGGAGGACGCTAAAGGACAGCTGTGTGTGGAGTCATGAGGCTTGAAGAGAAGGACAGCTGCATAGAAGTCAGAACAAGTCTTCCGGCGTGCAGTAACCCTCCGAGATCCACCCCTCATTCATTTTAATAAAGGTCAGGTAATCGACACTTTTGTGACCTAGGCGAGTTCTCTTCTCAGTTACAATCCCTCCTGCTGCACTGAAGGTCCTTTCTGAGAGCACACTTGAGGCTGGGCAAGA
This sequence comes from Xenopus petersii, assembly GCA_038501925.1. NCBI lineage: Eukaryota > Metazoa > Chordata > Amphibia > Anura > Pipidae > Xenopus > Xenopus petersii. The sequence goes on along the minus strand of CM076683.1, from coordinate 72,268,180 downwards.
CAAGAGGTTCATGGCAAATTGTGACAGCTCTGGCCACAGATCAAGCCTGCGCACCCAGTAGTCCAGGGGTTCATCGCTCCTCAGAGTGTCGATATCTGCAGTTAATGCCAGGTAGTCCGCTACCTGCCGGTCGAGGCGTTCTTTGAGGGTGGATCCAGAAGGGTTGTGGCGCTGCCTTGGACAGAAAAACATCTGCATGTCTGACGTTACAGACCGGCCAAAGGGCTTTGTCCTTGCAGGTGTGCTCGTGGCAGGATTACTGGCACCTCTGCCCCTGGAATGTTGATGAGTTCCTGAAGTGACATCACCCTTAAAAGCATTGTACAACATGTTTTGCAGGCTGGTTTGTAAATGCCGCATCTTTTCGGACTTGTGGTATGTTGGTAACATTTCTGACACTTTATGCTTGTACCGAGGGTCTAGTAGCGTTGCGACCCAGTACAGGTCCTTCTCCTTAAGCCTCTTGATACGGGGGTCCTTCAACAGGCATGACAGCATGAAAGACCCCATTCTCACAAGGTTGGATGCAGAGCTATCCATCTCCGCTTCCTCATTATCAAGGACTGCATCATCCACGGTCTCCTCCCCCCAGCCACGTACAAGACCAGGGGTCCCCAAAAGGTCACCACTAGCCCCCTGGGAAGCCTGCTCCTGTTGGTCCTCCTCCTCCACAAAGCCACCTTCCTCCTCTGACTCCACTTCTGGCACCTCTCCCTGCGTTGCAGCAGGTGCCTGGGTTCGTTCTGGTGATTCCGACCATAAATCGTGCGCTTCCAGCTCCTCGTCACGCTGGTCTACAGCCTCATCTGTCACTCGTCGCACGGCACGCTCCAGGAAGAAAGCGAAGGGTATTAGGTCGCTGATGGTGCCTTCGGTGCGACTGACCATATTTGTCACCTCTTCAAAAGGTCGCATGAGCCTGCAGGCATCGCGCATAAGCACCCAGTAACGGGGGAAAAAAATCCCCAGCTCTGCAGATCCAGTCCTACCACCCAGTTCAAAAAGGTACTCGTTGACGGCCCTTTGTTGTTGCAGCAGACGTTCCAACATAAGGAGCGTTGAATTCCAGCGAGTCTGGCTGTCAGAAATCAAACGCCTGACTGGCATGTTGTAGCGCTGCTGAATGTCAGCAAGGCGTGCCATGGCTGTGTAGGAACGTCTGAAATGGGCCGACACCTTTCTGGACTGGGTGAGAACGTCCTGGAATCCTGGGTACTTGGAGACAAAACGTTGGACTATTAAATTTAACACATGTGCCATGCAGGGCACATGTGTTAAATTTCCCAGTCTCAACGCTGCCAACAGATTGCTTCCATTGTCACACACCACTTTTCCGATCTGCAGTTGGTGTGGGGTCAGCCACCGATCGGCCTGTGACTGCAGAGATGACAGGAGTACAGATCCGGTATGGTTTTTGCTTTCCAGGCACGTCATCCCCAAGACAGCGTGACAATGGCGTACCTGGCACGTCGAATAGCCTAGGGGGAGCTGGGGGTGCACAGGTGTGGAGGAGGAGAAGGAGGACCCAGCAGCAGAGTAAGAAGAAGAAGAGGAAGAAGACGAGGTAGAGAGCGATGGAGGAGTAGAGGTGGTGGCAGAACCGCGTGCAATCCGTGGCGGTGACACCAACTCCACTGTTGTTGTTGTTGAGCTACCCATTCCCTGCTTCCCATTCCCAGCCATTACCAAGTTCACCCAGTGGGCAGTGTAGGTGACATACCTGCCCTGACCATGCTTGGAGGACCATGCGTCAGTAGTCATATGGACCTTTGGCCCAACACTAAGTGACAGAGATGTGGTAACTTGGCTCTGCACATGTTGGTACAGGTGTGGTATTCCCTTTTTAGAAAAAAAATTGCGGCTGGGTACCTTCCACTGCGGTGTCCCAATTGCTACAAATTTGCGGAAGGCCTCAGAGTCCACCAGCTGGTATGGTAAAAGCTGGCGGGCTAAGAGTGCAGACAAGCCAGCTGTCAGACGCCGGGCAAGGGGGTGACAGTCAGACATTGGCTTCTTACGCTCAAACATGGCCTTCACAGAAACTTGGCTGGTGGCAGATGACTGGGAATGGGAACAGGTGGTCAAGGTGGAAGGCGGAGTGGAGGGTGGTTCAGATGGGTCAAGGAGAGCAGAGGTAGAGCAGTAAGATGCTGGACCAGAAGGAGTGTGGCTTTTAGTTTGCCTGTTGCCTTTGAGGTGTTGCTCCCAAAGTGCTTTGTGCTTGCCGCTCATGTGCCTTCGCATAGAAGTTGTACCTATGTGGCTGTTGGGCTTACCAAGGCTCAGTTTCTGACTGCACTCATTGCAAATTACAATGCTTTTGTCAGAGGCACACACATTAAAAAAATCCCACACTGCTGACTTTTTGGAAGTGTGCGATCTGGCGGTAACAGTAGAAGTTGGCGGCATTGGCGGCAATGGCGGGTGCGTTGGCCGGCTGAACACAGGTGCCGATACATGTTGTTGCCCTACTGATCCCTGCGGGCTGTCCTCCCTGCTTCTTCTAAGTCTTATTCTCCTACTGCCTCTCTGACTCTCCGTCTCTCCATCTGAACTACCCTCCTCTTGCTCTCTTCTACTAGGCACCCACAAAACATCAATCTCCTCATCATCATTCTCCTCAGATGCATCAATTTCTTCTGACACATCACAGAAGGAAGCAGCAGCGGGGACCTCCTCCTCATCACTCATCATTATGTCCATCTCTGTCGTGTTCTCTGCCAGAATTAAATCTGGTGTAACGTCCTCATCTCCTTCATCTTCTTCTGCCAATAATGGTTGTGCATTACTCAGTTCAAGAAACTCATGGGAAAATAACTCCTCTGACTCCAGTGAAGAAGGGGCACCGGTGGTGGAGGAAGTGTTACGTGGGGTGGCCATAGCAGTGGAGGATGAGGAGGATGTTGTGGTAAAGTTAGAAACGGTAGAGGATGGGGTGTGCTGTGTAAGCCAGTCAACTACCTCTTCAGCATTTTGGGAGTTCAGGGTCATTGGCTTTTTAAAACTGGGCAATTTGCTAGGGCCACAGGATTGCATAGCAGCACGGCCCCTAGCACGGCCTCTGCGTGGCGGCCTGCCTTTGCCTGGCATTATTTTTAAAAAAACAACAACAACAAAAACTCAGTTGGTTTTTCTGGAAACGATAATACACACAGCTAGATGGCAGTTTGAAGAAAACAGTGTGCAAATAATGCCTACAAGATCAACGTATACACTACTACAGCGGTGGATACGGATTACGTAAAATATATGAATGCTGCTTGAAAAAAAGTAACTCAAGTGGTTTTTCTAGAGACGATAATATTATCAATATTTAGACAAAATGTGAACAAGCTCACACAGCTAGATGGCGGTTTGAAGAAAACACTGTGCAAATAATGCCTACAAGGTCAACGTATACACAGCGGTGGATACGGATTACGTAAAATATAAGAATGCTGCTTGAAAAAAAGTCACTCCGGTGTTTTTTCTGGAGACGGTAATATTATGGATATTTAGACAGAATGTGAACAAGGTCACACAGCTAGATGGCAGTTGGTTGAATAACACACTGGGCAAAAAATGCCTACAGGGCAAATAATGCCTAAAAGGTCAACTTATACACTACTACAGCGATGGATACGGATTACGTAAAATTTATTATGGCTGCTTGAAAAAAGTCACTCCGGTGTTTTTTCTGGAGACGGTAATATTATGGATATTTAGACAGAATGTGAACAAGGTCACACAGCTAGATGGCAGTTGGTTGAATAACACACTGGGCAAAAAATGCCTACAGGGCAAATAATGCCTAAAAGGTCAACTTATACACTACTACAGCGATGGATACGGATTACATAAAATATATTATGGCTGCTTGAAAAAAGTCACTCCGGTGTTTTTTCTGGAGACGGTAATATTATGGATATTTAGACAGAATGTGAACAAGGTCACACAGCTAGATGGCAGTTGGTTGAATAACACACTGGGCAAAAAATGCCTACAGGGCAAATAATGCCTAAAAGGTCAACTTATACACTACTACAGCGATGGATACGGATTACGTAAAATTTATTATGGCTGCTTGAAAAAAGTCACTCCGGTGTTTTTTCTGGAGACGGTAATATTATGGATATTTAGACAGAATGTGAACAAGGTCACACAGCTAGATGGCAGTTGGTTGAATAACACACTGGGCAAAAAATGCCTACAGGGCAAATAATGCCTAAAAGGTCAACTTATACACTACTACAGCGATGGATACGGATTACGTAAAATTTATTATGGCTGCTTGAAAAAAGTCACTCCGGTGTTTTTTCTGGAGACGGTAATATTATGGATATTTAGACAGAATGTGAACAAGGTCACACAGCTAGATGGCAGTTGGTTGAATAACACACTGGGCAAAAAATGCCTACAGGGCAAATAATGCCTAAAAGGTCAACTTATACACTACTACAGCGGTAGTAAAATAAAAAAAAGTAAAATAAAAAAAAAATGAATATTAAAAAAAAAAAATTACAGTTGGTGCTGCTGAACTACTAGGAGCAGCAGATTAGCACACCAGTCCCACTCCCCAACACTGCTAGACTAATAGCACTGGGCTCTTATAGTAGTAGTAGTAGTAAAACAACAAAAAAATAAATAAAAGCAGTCCTTACAAGGACTACTGTTATTGCAGCAGTCAGCAGATGAGATCAGAAGCAGGACAGCTGCCCACTGCAGCTACATACAGAGCACTGCAGTAGAAGGTAGATTACTAGCCAGCAAAGCTACCTAAGCTTAAATGTCCCTCAAACCCCTGCAGACTTCTGTCCCTCCAATAACAGAGCAGTATCAAAACGATTACTAGCCAGCAAACTTTCAACTGTCCCTGAAATCACTAACAGGCAGCAGCTCTCTCCCTACACTATCTCTTCAGCACACACAGGCAGAGTGAAAAAACGCTGCAGGGCTTCGGTTTTTATAGGGAAGGGGAGTGGTCCAGGGGAGAGCTTCCTGATTGGCTGCCATGTACCTGCTGGTCTGGGGTGAGAGGGCAAAAAAAAGCGCCAACAATGGCGAACCCAAAATGGCGAACGTCGCGCGACGTTCGCGAACTTCCGGCGAGCGCGAACACCCGATGTTCGCGCGAACAAGTTCGCCGGCGAACAGTTCGCGCCATCTCTAATTATTATGTTAATTTTACATGTTATATTATTATACCATGTTACATATTTCATCTGTAAGTTGCCAGAGTGCTGGTTAATGACCCTGTTTTAAAAAATGCAGTGCTTAAAAGTGTTGAATACATTCTACAATGTAATTCTGAATTGTTTCTATACATGGAACCAGTGTGTTTGGTGATATACTATATAGGCAGCACACAAGATCGCAGGACAAACAACTGATAAACTGAGTGAAAATTGGAAGTGACAATGACACAGCAGGTGGAATAGCAGTTGTAATAAAAACCAAATAACTCTGTTGATATTACTGGTGAACAAAGACCAAATTACATAAGCCTGGGAATCATGATCACAATATTATGAGAACAGTTACAGCAGTTTGACACTGTTAAGGAACAGGACAGATCAAATGGCCTGGTACTTACTATATATTTCTGCAGTTAACAACATAGATAATATAGAAATGTATTTGCGGCGATATATCTTTTATATGATTATCCATTAAAACTTCACTTATGGCTCTTTATGAAACTCTGCCAAATGAAGGAGATAAGAATGGGCCAGAATCCCTGAGAATTACAAGTATGCCCCAGCTCACTACCTACCCTGTCCTTTTTATATCTGCCCACCCTTACTAGCTAAAGATTGAAGGACTAACTTTATTGCACCACATTTTTCCTTATTGCAAAACAAAATGCAATGAAGTGTAATTTGTAAGTTGTTTAATGTCATTTGAAAAAGGGATATTAAGGTAGAAGGAAGCATTTAAGGTCTGGATTGTAAGAAAAGTAAGGAAGAAACTTTTCATTTATCCCTCCAGGTATGTATGTATGTTTACTCAGATGTTTTCCAGCATTTAATCTTCCATTTGTGTAACTTGAAAAATAAACACCTGCTTCAATGTGATTCAAGGTACCATTGTGGCTGAATAACACCTTAGTGAATTTCAAGTAATGCCTGATTGGATTAGGGTGATTGTATTATCCTTCAGTACAGGTACAAGTACAGCCTCCCCAAACCTATATACTTTGTAAATCTGCCTTGTCTGCAAAATTATGCTGAACAGTTTCAAAATTAAAATTAAAAGTGAAGGAGGCAGCAGGTTAAAATCATACATCAGAATGGCACTGGGACTTTTCTGTGGGTTTAGGGGAGTTGAGATGTGAAGGGTACAAAGAGTAAAATAGTTATAACCCAGCTGGAGTGATATCACCCCTCCCTTTCCCCCACTGCAGCAGAACAATGGGAAGGTAACCAGATAACATCTGTCACCTGCATTACTAAAAAATGCTCCCATAGACATGAGAACAGCACTCGATAGTAAAAATTCATGTTCGAGTATTCTAATAACCTAACACACATCTCCTTCAGTTGCAGAGGATGATAAACAATAGCCTGTCTGAAAGGAGTTTCATTGCAAAGTGCTGGCTCTTTCTAAAAGCACATAGCCAGGAAAAATGACCTGAGACTACCCCAATATTACAACTACAAAAATAAAGGTTGTCTGATACCCTGCACTGCTACAAACAAAGTTGTCAATATATGTCTGTGAAAAAAATGATTACAAATTGTTTCTTAGGCTTCATACAGACAAACATTTTAACTGCAATTCTCTGTATTGGATATCTCATGTGGTTCAGTGCAGGTAAACGCATGAAAAAACACAGTCCTATAAGCTTCTATTTCATGTGATGCAGACAAGCACCAAACTAAGGTTTCTCTGTAAGAGGTGTTAGACTAGTTTGTTGACTCATTAAAATTTAAATTCTTAATTTAAAAAAAAAATGAAAAGATGTCACTACCATCTGTACTGACAGGCACAACATAAGCCTGTCAATGTACCATGTGCCCCACCCGGTCTAAAAGTATATATATATATATGTGGATTCATCCAATATCGCCAGCCGTTAGTGGGCATATTCGAATTTGTAGGATTTTACTTCGAGGATCAAATTCGAGGGTTTATTAACCCTCGATATTCGACCCTTAGTAAATGTGCCCCTTACTGTATTTTCACATACTGTTCATTTTCTTCTTTATAGTATGTAGCATTTAAGTAGGTTAGATGTTGTTTAGCAAACATTATTCTCAGTAATGCGCAGATAAATATTAAAATGAATACCTTTCATAAATAAATTAAATGCTATTCCATAGTGTAAATCCTTGTCAGCCTTTATAATAAGTTGATATAGTTGCCTTGAACGGATGTTCTAATTGTTTTACTCACTAATGGTAGAACACTATATTAAAAAGTGCTGAATTGTCTGAACACACTCAGCATTCTGTTAGTGTCAGTGATCTGAGTCTTCTGAGAAAGAAGAAAAAAACATTATTTGTTCCAATGTTTTATGCTAATGACTGCAGGAATATTGAGAAATATGCTAAACAAAGTTACATTGCACATAACTATATTTTTAATATTATCTGCTGTTCTGGATTTCTTGATTTCAGCTTACAATTACTAGCTCAGCACATCCTTTTATTAAATGTAACTGAAATTATTTGGAAAGTTTAAAGTGAATTTTTTTATTTGGTTAAATATTATTACATTTCTTTGCCTGGAGGCTGTTTCTTATTAATGTGGTTTGAGAGAGATAATTAATATATTTTATATATGGAAATGTTAAGTTTTATAGCGGTTAAGCGAAGTCCAGATTTGGTTTCAAACTTTTTGTTTAGTCAGTTTAATTTACGTATAGCAGTTAATTAAAGGTATTTTATTACTTGAGGCATATATATTGCAATATGCATAATTCACCTTTCAACTGCAATATGTTCCCTTTTTAATAAAAGTGTCGAAGGCAAATTGTTAACGCTTTTTATTTGGTGCAAATCACAATGCAGAATCAAATATTGCACCTGGGTATGGAATAGAAAGATAGATGCGGCCATCCTCTGGCCAGCTACGTCAAAGTCATCCCTGTTGTGTCCAGTCCTAAACTTGCATCTGATTCATTACGAATCCAATTGCTTCATTATACATTTTACTCAGGGACTAAGTTTTACCTACAACTTACTTGCTGCTTTCAAGGTTAAAACTCCCAAACATGGTTGTCCTTTTAATGACCACCAGTAGGATCACCTGACCATAGTTAGAAAGGATGGGAGCTACATCATGGAGCTGGTCACGACTCCTGTATAAACTATAAACTGGCCATACCAGGGATGACTTTGATGTAGCTATATGTTTTGTTTAAAGGGTAAGGCATTTTTTTAGTAGCTTTAGGAACAAAATATCTCAAAGTCCTCACAGTCTCATTGCATCCCTTCTTAATGGTTTTAAAAATTAGTCATGAGCACAAATTTCCTTTGTTTGTTATAAATATATGAATATCCTGTAAATTATATCTTTATAAACGCTCTTGGTGAAGTCATCAGTTATAAACGGCGCTAAGTGAGGAAATTTTTGTCACATGTTGGAAAATATAAAGATATTAGAAGTCACCTCGGAGTTCCATGGCCTGTATCAAAGTAGTCGGCCTTCGGCTTCATGCTATTATACGGTCATGGAACTCCTCGGTGGCTTATAATATCCTTATATTTTACAATAGAGGTACTATTCACACTATATATATATATATATATATATATATATATATATATATATATATATATTTATATATATATAATCTAATATATATAATAAACTTCTCTGCAAGGGACCACAATTTGTACAGAAGTAAACAGAAGAAAACAACACTCTGATCAATGAAGTGATTTTATCACAGCAACTTAAATTTAATTACAAATAGCAGCAACATCCATCTAAGGTCCTTAACAGAACCTTGTCAAGACTTGTCAGCATAATAAAATTAACTTGAGCAGAGTCCTCTTCTTCTTTCACTAGCATAATAATTATTTTTAGTTTCCTACTTGCCTTATGATAAACTAGAAATTAATATGTAGGTGCTTTTTTTATGAATGTGTAATGGTATATATTGCTATATTCATACACACATTCATGAAACATGTTTCATTTAAATAATTGAAGGCTATTTCAATTATCTAACAATATATATAATCATGTCATATACAATGTAAAGTTGATAATCATGTACCAGAGGACAGAACTAGCATGCAGATATCACATTTAATAAGATGTTCCCTTCACCAGATTATGTTTTAATTATTTAACACACACACACATATATATATTATAAAGAACACCAGAGCTGGATCCTTTACGGGACTTATATTTCCCTATTATTTGGGCTGTGGGAAGGAGTCTGGGGATTATTTGGCAGCAACCCCAGTTGCTTTGTTTTCTTAGTTTTTCAGGGCCGGACTCTGGAATGGGAGGGAAGGTACAGCGTGGGCCTTCACATTCCACCCAGGTACACACCTGACTTTTACTGCAGAGGTGTACTCTGGATACTCAGGATACTATGCATAAGGAGGAGGCACAGGTGCAATTACAGGAGAGAATGATGGTGCCTGCAGCCGGTTAGCTGCGAGTATTTCTAATCTTTCTACAGGGTGTTAAAAAGGACTAAAACAAAAACCCTTGTATACAAAGGACTGTAAAAGAAAGCTGGCTAATACTGGGCAGTGGGGATTTTTTGTTTTGCCTCAAGTGGACTGACCAGGCCTACTTTGGACCCTGAAAAAATCAAAGGACTTTTACAAGCTGAAGTAAGCTGTGTTCATTTACTTAATGCTTAGGACAAGTTACTGTTAAGTTCAGTTCCTAAATAAATTGATTTTTATATAAGAAACGGTGTACTGAGTGCTGCAATCGGCTCCAATCCGGGAGGCAAAGTTCACCTCCATGGGAAAGAGTTCTTCACGGAACCCTGGAACCAGCACAAAAGGAATCAGTGAGATGTCGACGGCAACTCCTTTGGGATTGAACCCGGCTACCACTATAACTCGAAAGGGAGGTGCTGTACAGTGCTGGTGATGCTTTGCTTGGAGCCACACCAGAGCTCAGTGCCCCCTACAGGAGGAGCCCATGCAGTGCGGGATACTGAGGAGAGTTTTGTTTCATGCCCATGAGATTCCAGGAGAGCTTTGAATGCAACCAGGTGAACCGGGTACCAGCTAAAGCTTTGCTAGACTCAGGGAGCATGGTGACTCTGGTGAAAGCAAAAATGGCTTGAGAGGTAACAACAGTATTGAAACCTCTCAAAGTGGTTTGCATCCATGTTGACACAAAGACATACCCTTTGGTGCCTGTGTCAATTGCCAATGACTGTGGATCAATAACCCACACCATCAGGGTGGTAAGAAATCTTATGTGTCAGTTGATATTGGGGTGGGACTTTCCATTGTTTTGGGAACTGGGAGAAAGTGAAGAGGGCAATGTTTATTACTGTAAAGAGTGATTGTATCCCTAGTCCCTTACCAGTAGAGGCCGATGCACAGCGGCCTGTTGAAAATGTCCCAGAAAAGGTATCCTTGGAAAATGCACCAGAGGGTCAAGAAGTTGCTGACCATTCATGTCTGGAACCTGAGTCGACCCCTGAGAGGGGGATGATTCCCCATTACAGGTCATGCTGGGAGAGGATGACGAAGGAGCCTCCTCCGAGTTCCTTGATCCTGACCTGAATGTTTCAACAGGTACCTTTATTTACTGCCCAAATGCAATATTGCACCTTATTAAATGCCAGAGCACAGGTATCTGTAATTAACAATGTACCCCTGGAACCTGGTGCACAGGAGAGGTTTCCCCATTTTGCCATCAGTAGGGATCTGTTATATAGGGTTGCTAGGACCCATGAGGAAATAGTTGAGTAGTTGTTAGTTCCCCAACCCTTTCGGCAGATGGTGCTAGATTTAGCACACAATGAAGCGTTAGGGGGTCATCTATGAGTAGAGTAGGATAACTGGTCGATTTTACTGGCCAGGGTTAAAGGCCGAGGTGAGAAACTATTGTACTTCCTGTCCCACCTGCCAGTTAACTGCACCAGTTTCACATTTTCACAGCCTTTCGGTACCCTTGCCCATAATCGAGGTTCCTTTTGAGTGCATTGCTACGGATATTGTGGGGCCACTGGTAAAGACTGCCAGGGGGCACAAATACATCCTGTTTATCCTTGGTTAATGCACTCGCTATCCGGAGGCAATACCATTGAGAAAACCCACCTCTAAATCAATAGCTTGAGAATTATTTAACATATTTAAGGTCAAGGCCGATGTGTGTCGGTTATTTCTGATCAAGCAGTTGAGAACCTCCGTCTACCACCCTCAGACAGATGGTCTGGTAGAATGGTTTAATAAAACACTGAAAACAATGTTGAAAAGAGTGGTTCAGAAAGATGGGAAGGATTGGGACTGTTTACTCCCTGCTGTCTTGTTTGCCATCTGAGAGATACCTCCGGCTTCCAATGGGATTTCACAGTTTGAGCTGGTTTACAGGCATTGACCTTGGGGACTGCTTGATCTAATAAAAGAATCATGGGAAAGTGAGTCCAGCCCCCACAAAAGTGTAATTGAGTATGTTTCACAAATGCAAGAGCGTATTGAAAAAATAATGCAACTGGTAAAAGAACACCTCCTGAGGGCCCAAGAACCACAAAACCTGAGTGTACAACCGGGCAGCTAAGATAAGGCAGTTTTAGGTGGGAGACAGAGTGGCAGTACCGATACCGACCATGGAAAGTAAATTCCTGGCCTGATGGCAAGGTCCTTTTGAGGTGCTTGGAAAAGTAGGCGGAAGTGAACTACAAACTTCATCAGCCTGGTAGACCTAAGCCCTATCAAATATATCGTATAACCCCTATGAAGCCCTGGAAAGAAAGAGAACCAGTTCTGGCCATGGGTGGTGTCTGGGTTGATTCTCAAGTCACTATTGATAGTGTCAAAATAGTCCCCACAAGATTGCAGGTCCAAGGTTAATGAGTTCCTCCAGAGAAACAAGGGGATATTTTCAGATTTACCTCGGCTCACTTATTTAATAGAACACCACATCCTTACTGAGCCTCGAGCAAAAATCTTTATGAAACCCTACCGCATTCCAGAGGCTCAGAGAAAAACAGTTTCAGAGAAAGTGAAATGGATGTTGGAGTTGGATGTCATTGAGGAATCGCAGAGTGAGTGGTCAAGCCCAATTGTGCTGGTACCCAAGCCAAAAGGAACTCTGCAATTCTGTAATGACTTCCGGAAGCTGAATGAAATCTCCAAGTTTGATGGGTATACAATGTCACAGGTGGATGACTTAATTGAGAATTTAGACGCCACCTGCTACATCACCATGTTGAATATGACCAAAGGGTATTGGAAAGGAGACACAGGAGAGAACTACATCCTCCACACCGGAAGGTCATTTCCAATATAAGAATGCTATTTGGGTTGCAGACTGCCCCTGCCACTTTCCAATGGGTCATGGACAGGTTACAGCATCTGCTCCAAAGATACGCATCGGTCTATTCTATGATAATTTTTAGTCCTGGGATTCCCACCTTCCAAAAGTACAGACAGTGTTGGATGCCCTACAGAGAGGGGGTTTTACAGTAAACCCAGAGAAATGTACCCTGGGAATGGAGGAAGCACAGTACCTAGGGTACACTGTTGGAAGGAAGTTGGTAAAGCCCCAAATTAACAAAAATGAGGCAATCCAGGACTTGCCCCACCCCCCTCACCAAAAATCAGGTTTGGGAATTCGGGAATTGTGGGGTACTACAAATGTTTTATTCCGAATTTTCAATCCCTTGCAGCCCTTCCCATTCCCTAGATTGGAATGCCGATACAGAAAAAGCATTTGGAGAGCTGAAGGGTGTGTTGTATTGTCACCCTGTCCTGGTTGCCCCAGGTTTCTCACGAGAGTTTGTGGTACTCACAGATGCCTAAGATATTGGGTTGGGGGCAGGTGTGTCCAAAGTGACTGAAGGAGAGGCACATCCCATAGTTTTTCTTAGTAGGAAGTAGACTATGCGGTGGTGGAGAGGAAGTGTCTGGCCATAAAATGGGTGCTAGACTCTCTACGCTATTATTTGTTGGGCAGGACAAGTTCAGGTTGATTTCTGACCATGATCCTCTGACTTGGATGAAAAGAAACAAAAGAACTAGTGATGGGCGAATTTGCGGCAAATTTGCGCAATTCGCCGCCAGCGAATAAATACGCGAAACGCCCGCAAAAATTTGCCGGCATCAAAAAAATTAATTCCGAAAAAACAGACGCCGGCGTCAAAAAAATGGGCGCCGGCATCAAAAACGGGTGCCGTTTTGCAAATGTTTTGCCGTTTTGCGTATTTCGCGCGAAATTCACTAATTTTGGCGAAGCGAAATAGCGCAAATTCGCCCATCACTAAAAAGAACAAATGCCCGAGTGTCCTGATGGTTTCTCTCTCTGCAGGAATTTAACTCTGTGGTGGAGCACAGGCTTGGTAAGATGCAACAGAATGCTGATGCCCTTTCTAGGGTTAATTGTCTGGATATACAGAGTACCTCCACCACCTCAGAGTTGAGGCAGAGGGAGAGGGGAGGGGATATGCAGAGGACACCAGGGCTGGGTCCTTGATGGGAGGGATATTTCCCCATTATTTGAGCTGTTGTCCCTTTAAGCAATGTGTGTGTCAGGGAAGGAGTCTGGAGATTATTTGGCAGCAACACCAGTTGCTGTGTTTTCTTAGTATTTTAGGGCCTGGACTCTGGAATGGGAGGGAAGGTACAGGATGGGGCTTCCCATTCTACCCAGGTACACACTTGGCTTTTACTGCAGCACAGAGATACTCTGTATAAGGAGGAGGCACATGTGCAATTAGAGGAGAGAATGATGGTGCGAGCAGCCAGTTAGTTTTGGGTGTTAAAAAGGACTAAAACAAAAACCCTTGTGTACAAAGGACTGTGAAAGAAAGCTGGCTAATACTGGGTAGTGTGGATTTGTTGTTTTGCCTCAAGTGGACTGACCAGGTCTACTTTGGACTCTGAGAAAAACAAAGGACTTTCACAAGCTGAAGTAAGCTTTGTGTTATATTTTCATTTACTTTCTGTTGAAAAGTTTCTAAATAAATGTATACCTGTATTTATTTAGAAATGGTGTACTGCGTGCTGGCTGTGATTCCCCCTTTCCCCCTCAATATATATATAGTTGAGCTCACCATGAATTTTTAAAACCATTAGGCGTCGGTGCAATGAGGCTGTGACCACAAAATACATATAAATACAAGAGACCTCTGCACTCAACCTATTATCAATATATTTAAGACATTTTTTGAGACATTTTGTGCATACAGCTACTAAAAAAAATGCATTACCCTTTAAGCAAAACTGGGATTGTTTGTCCTTATATTGCAATATATTTAAGCTGGCCAACTACGTCAAAGTCATCCCATATCTGGCCAGTCCTACACTCAAATTACATCTGATTCATTAAGAATTCTATTGCTTCATTATACATTTTACAAGGGACTATGTTTTACCTGAAACTTACTTGCTGCTTTCAATAGTAAAACTCCCAAACTTGGCTGCCCTTTTATTAGCCACCAGTGGAATCACCTGACTATAGCTGGGAAGGGTGGGAGCTACAACATGGAGCTGGCCACTGCTCCTGTATAAACTATAAGAAACAAGGGAAAGTTGTGCTCAGCACTGATTTTTAAAACCATTAGACGGGGGGTGCAATTAGGCTGTGACCACAAAATACATATAGACAAATAAAAGAGTCCTCTAAATCCTCTCCTCTGAGTGTAGGACTGGCCAGACCAAGGATGACTTTGACGTAGTTGGCCATCTTAAATATATTGCAATACATGGACAAACAATCCCTGTTTTGTTTAAAGGGCAAGGCATTTTCTAGTAGCTGTGTGCACAAAATGTCTCAATGTCCTTAATATATTGAGTGCAGAGGACCTCTTGCATTTCTCTATATGAATTTTGTGGCCACAGCCTTATTGCACCCCCACTTACTGGTTTAAAAATAAGTGGCGAGCATAAAAAAAACTCTTTTTCTTCATATTGATATTTTCGTTTAAATGCTTGGAGTACTGTAATTTCTGTATTTTTCTTTGGATTAGTACCCAGGTTGTTATGCTGGCTTAAGGTGTGTGCTCCATTTGTATTTCTTATATATATATATAGTCAAATCCAAAAGGGTGCACTCCGTAGACAAGGGTAATACCTGGGTGCTCGTCGAACCCCCGGTTCGGCATTTATTGACAACCTGAAGGCACACACTATATTGCTCTTTAATACCCGCCGTGTAGGAGTATACACCAAATGGTCTTTATACCCTGCGGTGTTGTACTCCTCGTTTCGGCCTCCATTTAATCCCTTGGTGCGGTTGCTACGTTACTCACATATAGGAAACCATATGCAGCGATCTGGAGCCGGGTTTCCGGCACACCACCACTATACTGTGATCTGATTGGCCCTAAGCGCCACGATTGCCTAGCTGATTGCGGACTTTGAATCGGGCTGCATCCGTGTACTCTGCCTACGCGTTGGTTCGTTTCTTTAATTTCCTTTTTGCTACTTTGTTTGCTCATCTTCTTGCTACCTTGTCTTCACTTTTCTTCCTCCTTACTACACTGGGTTACGTTGTTACCGCTTCACTTCCCTCTCTAAAAAATCCAACTTGGCACTTCACTTTTTTAGCGTTCTGGGTTGCCTAGCAACCTGGTTTGGCGCCGAATGAACGGCCCAAGATTTAAAAGTATGTGGGATTGTGGGTATTCTGTTTGTTCACTAGAAATCTCTTGACAAAGATCCCTGTGGGGGATCGAAACGTCGAGCACAATAAATCTTTCTATTTTTGCACCATGAAGAAAAACCTGTGAGTGTCGCTATTTTTGCTTCTATGATTACTTCACTTAGACGAGCACCCAGGTATTACCCTTGTCTATGGAGTGCACCCTTTTGGATTTGACTACATATGGGGCCCTCGCACCCCTGATGGCAGCACCCGTCAACCAATACTATTTGTTACTGACTTTATTTGCCATTTGATGGTGATTTACCATTTATGAGAACCAGAGGACTTCCAGAACGTTGGAACAACTAACCTATTGAGGAACGCTCAGAGGAAAAACATGGAGGATACCCAATGCACTCTGAATATCGACACGACCAGAGAATTTGGCTTCACGACAGTGGATGCGGATCAGATTTTATTCCCGGATACGACACGAGGAGATAACAAGGAAGTCTGTCACTAACATGTACCATGAACTGTTGGATTTAAAGAAAAAAGAAGTGGATTTGCACCTCCATGGTGTTTTTTTATCCAATTACCATCGACAGAAATTGATCCCTAGGGGTTTTAGGATCCACAACATCCCTACGATTGGTCGCAGTGATCCTGAGTTTTGCAGTAAGTGGTGCGGGATACTCAACCGATGCTCCCTCGATCTAGTATTGCTGGTGGTGGAACAAGTGGGGAAGGACCTGTCGACAACACGAGATGATATTTCAAGGCTAGAGGCTAATTATCTAGAGACTATGAAAGCGGACAACTCATGTGACTGGCTGAAGAAGCTATCCAACCTGATAAACAGACACAGACAGGACCTTACAAATTTTAAACAGATGAAAGTACGCAAGGTGGCCGACGATTACAAACATAAAAGGGTGTATGGCTGGCTAATGGGGATCAAATCAGATCGCTCGATAAACATCAGACGAAGACACAAACCGAGGACACTGCTGACAGTAGACAGCTCAGATCAGTCTACAGACTCAGACTCTGGCCCTTCTACCCAAGGTGAACACAACCTTTTTTTAGGGGTAAGAACACGATCCTGGCAGGACACACCAAAAGAAAGAGAAGCCACACCAGAAGGGGGAGATACAAGCCTAAAAAAAGAAACCCCCTCGGGGGAGGAGAATGTAATTTTCAATCTAAGCCACCACATCCTTACCTCCGGTGAAATATCACTGCTCAACAAAGGACTTACATTTATTCCAAGCTCGACCCCAGAACCAATAGACATTCTAAGTGACATACATAGGTTCCAACGCAAATTGAAATTACGAGAATATTTCAAGAACAGTCCAGTCAATCCAGCCCCCTTATTCAAACCAAAGAGTAAATTTGACCCTCCGAATACACCGGCAGCTATACGCACATTTAGCAACATTATGTCAAAAGAAATGACTGACACAATACGTAACTCAAAACCTCATCATAATCTCTCTCCAGCAGAGAGACAGGCGATTAAGACGCTGACACAGGACCAGAACCTGGTAATCAGACCTGCTGATAAGGGAGGCGGTATTGTCCTTCTGAACTATGATTATTACAAACAAGAACTCCTTAATCAACTATCAGATACTTCCACCTATCGGAGTCTCCCTGGGGATCCAAGCACACGATTCAAAATTAAGCTGGACAACAAGCTACACTCGGCTCTTTTGGCTGGCTGGCTGGATCAAGATACATATCGATTTTTGATTTCCGACTGTCCAAGAATTCCGATTATATACTCTCTCCCCAAAATTCACAAATCACAATCGGCGCCACCAGGAAGACCTATTATCTCAGCGGTGGGCTCACTATTCCAGCCAGTGGCTACTTATATAGATGAATTCTTACAACCATTGGTTACCACAATGCCATCCTACACCAGAGATGCAACACAAGTCATACAAATCTTACGCCAGATTGGGGACTTACCTGAAAACTATCTCCTAGCCACGATGGATGTTAAAAGCCTATACACCGTAATTCCACACGACCAGGGGATCCAGGCATGCAGAAAAGCATTAGAACAACGAGAAGATAAAACGGTACCAACAGAATTCCTAATAGACCTATTGGAGTTAACATTGACCCACAACTATTTCAGATTTGAGAATAGCTTCTTCCTACAGATCTTGGGCACGGCCATGGGCAGTGCCCTGGCACCATCATATGCCAACCTGTTCATGTTACAGTACGAACAAGAGAACATCATTGGGAGGGCAGCGGAGAAACTCCTACTATACCAACGCTACATAGATGATCTGTTGCTAATCTGGGACGGAGATCCTTTGTCTCTAACTACATTTTTTGACACACTCAATAGACTGGATTCTCCGATTAGGTTCACTCTGAACTATAGTGAACTGAGCATTGAATTCCTTGATCTACAGATCTTCAAAACAGAAACAGGGATAGGCACTAGCCTATATAAAAAACCCACTGATCGTAACACGATCCTGCATGCGAAAAGTGACCATCCACCAACTAATATTCATGCAATCCCTTACTCCCAATTTCTAAGGACGATAAGAAACAACAGTGACCCGGACAAAGCACAACTCCAACTCCATGATATGTTTAATAGATTCCTGAATAGGGGCTACAAGGAAGGACTACTTAGAGAGCAACTCCAGCGGGCTCTTACATTTTCCCAAACTGACTTGCTTGCTACCAAAACTAAGGATGCCCACCCTGTGTCCAGAATGATTTTTAAAACCAATTATTCACACATTTCCAGAGACCTAAACAAGAGTATACGCAAGAACTGGCCGATTATTGCTATGGATAACACCCTTTCATTGTATCAGGCTCCGTTACCCATGTTCGGCCATGGCAGAAATCGGAATTTAAAGGACATTTTAATGAAAACTGATTTTTCACATATGCCCACCACAACACAGACCAATTGGCTGACCACGCAACGCAAATTAGTTTGCTATAGATGCCCTGACTGCACGACATGCAGATCCATGCTGACGGGGAAGGATTTCCCACACCCTCACACTGGCAAAAGGTTTAAGATATTACATAGGCTATCATGCACCTCATCGTTTGTGGTATATATTATCACCTGCCCTTGTGGCCTCTACTACGTGGGCAAGGCGACAACACCCCTGAAAGATAGAATCGCGAATCACCGCGCAGCCATCAGTAAGGCCCTCAAAGAGAACTCCGCAAAACAGCCAGTGGCGAGACACTTCTTGCAGAAGGGACATGGTCTGCCTACATTTAGATATATGGCAATCGACTTCCAACCACCGTTGGCACGTGGTGGTAACAGGGACCTTGCGTTACTGAGACGTGAATCGAAATGGATCTACCGGCTGGACACCTTTGCCCCTCGGGGGCTCAATGAGACTTTGCCTCTAGGATGTTTTATATGAAATAGGGATCATAGATTTGACCTATATGCTTCCATCTGATCGTAATGCCAATTTTTGTATGTTAAGCATGTATTTGATTGCCATATAATGTATGTGAATACCATGCTCTGATCCTAACCCTCTGATTTCTTCTCCTCTTTCCTCACTGTTATGTTCCTTTACCTTGAAACGTACTTGTTTCAACTATGTTTCCCAGCGCAGCAGTAGGTTACACTGGCCCCAATTAATGGACTATGACTTGACAGGCATTGTATTACCAGTAATATGTGGGGTTGATCAAAGCATAACACAGTTTCCAGCATTGAACCACCACGGGGTGGATGAGTAAACCTTTTTTGATGCACTTTACGGCTCTCTCTCGCACCCTTATAGGACAGTTGTCTGTCACTGATGAGTGCCCGCCGACTGGGGACATACACCAATAGGTCATAATACCTGGCGGTGTATTGCCCCCGGTTCGGCTTTTATTGACAACCTGAAGGCACACAATATATTGCTCTTTAATACCCGCTGTGTAGGAGTATACACCAAAAGGTCTTTATACCCTGCGGTGTTGTACTCCTCGTTTCGGCCTCCATTTAATCCCTTGGTGCGGTTGCTACGTTACTCACATATAGGAAACCATATGCAGCGATCTGGAGCCGGGTTTCCGGCACACCCACCGCTATACTGTGATCTGATTGGCCCTAAGCGCCACGATTGCCTAGCTGATTGCGGACTTTGAATCGGGCTGCAACTACGTGTTGGTTCGTTTCTTTAATTTCCTTTTTGCTACTTTGTTTGCTCATCTTCTTGCTACATTGTCTTCACTTTTCTTCCTCCTTACTACACTGGGTTACGTTGTTACCGCTTCACTTCCCTCTCTAAAAAATCCAACTTGGCACTTCACTTTTTTAGCGTTCTGGGTTGCTTAGCAACCTGGTTTGGCGCCGAATGAACGGCCCAAGATTTAAAAGTATGTGGGATTGTGGGTATTCTGTTTGTTCACTGGAAATCTCTTGACAAAGATCCCTGTGGGGGATCGAAACGTCGAGCACAATAAATCTTTCTATTTTTGCACCATGAAGAAAAACCTGTGAGTGTCGCTATTTTTGCTTCTATGCTTATATATATATATATATATATTTTTTTTTTTTTTTTTTTTTTCACTATGATTTCTCTGTTGTTAAGGAACACAAATTATATTTGTAAATAACACTGAAGTGCAATTGACTAAATGCTAACCATGAATTTTTGAGGGGGGGAATAATAAAAGTAATAATAAAGAAAATGTTCCATCAAACATTACTAGCAACCCCAGACAATTACAGGCTACTCATCAGTTAGATAGGTCACTGGTGTGAAGTGACCCACTTGGTCAGGCTAGTTGTATAGTCCGCTGGTATCCTAAGTTTTCAATATTAAATCAATAACGTACCATAAAACAAACAATTTAAAAATGTTCAGTAATCTGTAAAGTAAAATGGGGAATCTAGGGGGAGGGGTCACACCTAAAAAAGCTAATTCACAGGCATAAAGGAATAACAATGCACCTGCATATAGAAGAAAAAGTAAAAAAAAACTATTATAATACCTGTTAGGTACCAGGTGCTAGTTCAGTATATTCAACCAAACCTGCCTAGGGTTAAAATTTAATCCAAGAAACACGTTTACTAGTGATGGGCGAATTTATTCGCTAGGCGCAAATTTGCACGATTCGCCATCAGCGAATAAATCCGCGAAACGCCCGCGAAAATTTGTGGAAAAAATTCGCTGGCGTCAAAATTTTTTTTTAAAAAAAACGGGCGCCGGCGTCAAAAAAACGGGTGCCGGCATCAAAAACGGGCGCCAGCGTCAAAAACGAGACGCCGGTGACGGCGCAAATTCGCCCATCACTAACATTTACTGCAGCACACTGGAAATTGGCAATTTTCTTATTTATATTGTAACACTTTTTCTATTTATTCAAGGATTTTGAACCAGTGGAGTCACTGAAAGTAGCATCGATTTCTGCAATTCCAAAATTTCTGAAAATTTAGGTACCTTTTAGCGTCTCAGATGTCACTGAAATTATTACTTTTCTTACAATTCTTGATAATGCTTGTTTGAGGTTAATAATGTTTGGTTGGGACCACAATGTAGATGACTACACTTGATGATGTATTATGTGATCACTCAATGACATGCTGCTATTGGGAACACTATTTAAGCACTCACAATGTTTGGTGTATATAGGCTTGATAAAGGGCCCAGTGGGGCCCGAAACAATGCCCGTTTTGATATGTCTATTTTGAGCCAATTAATCACTTTTTGAGTAAATTGCCAGTTTCCAGTGTGCTGCAATAACCGTGTTGCTTGGATTGAATTTTGACCCTAGGCAGGTTTGGGTCGATATACTGCACTAGCACCTGGTACCTAACAGGTATTATAGTAGGTAGAGCACTTCATTTTTGAGTGGAACTGAATGCATAGATACAACATGTAAAGGGGAATGTAATATTGGCCAATAATTACAACTATTTCTCAATGTGAGTAAATGTTCACAAAATAAACAATTGTGCCTTTACGAACACTTTACCACTCGTGCGACAACAGGATAGTGATTGCAAATTTAATAGTTTGCTATAATTTGCATGTAATAAAACATCTTAATGAAAAAGTTATGTTTGCTCCAAAATTTTTGTCACCTTGAAACAGGTGTTAAAGATTTTAAATGTGCAATTAAGATTCACAATGCAATTAAAACCTACTGAAGATTATTACATAGCGATGTGTAAATTTTTATTCTCAAATTTATTCTCTTTCTATTTTTTTTAATTCTTTATTTATTCAAAAACATTTTATATATTACAGAAGAGTAGGGATGTAGCGAACGTCGGAAAAAAAGTTCGCGAACATATTCGCGAACTTGCGCAAAAATGCGAGCGGTTCGCGAACGGTTCGCGAACCCCATAGACTTCAATGGGAAGGCGAACTTTAACATCTAAAAAAGACATTTCTGGCCAGAAAAATTATTTTAAAGTTGTTTAAAGGGTGCAACGACCTGGACAGTGGCATGCCAGAGGGGGATCAAGGGCAAAAATGTATCTGAAAAATCTGCCTGTGTGTGCTTGGAAGAGATAGTGTAGGGGGAGAGCTGTTAGTGATTTCAGGGACAGATGATAGTAAGTTTGCTGGCTAGTAATCTGCTTGATACTGCTCTGTATTGGAGGGACAGAAGTCTGCAGGGATTTGAGGGACATTTTAGCTTAGGTAGCTTTGCTGGCTAGTAATCTACTGTTCTCTTTAAACAACTGCCATACGTTGACCTTGTAGGCATTGTTTGCCCAGTTTTTTTGGACGCAGCCACTGAAGCACAGTTGCCAGAAAAAATATGCCATATAAATGCTGAAAATATAAATTTTTTTGGTTGCAGCCACTGAAGCACAGAGCCCAGAAAAATTATGCCATATAAATGCTGAAAATATAAATTTTTTTGGTTGCAGCCACTGAAGCACAGATGCCAGAAAAATTATGCCATATAAATGCAGAAAATATGCATTTTTTTGGTTGCAGCCACTGAAGCACAGAGGCCAGAAAAATTATGCCATATAAATGCAGAAAATATGCATTTTTTTGGACGCAGCCACTGAAGCACAGTTGCCAGAAAAAATATGCCATATAAATGCTGAAACTAGTCATTTTTCGCCATACGTTGACCTTGTAGACATTGTTTGCCCAGTTTTTTTGGTTGCAGCCACTGAAGCACAGTTGCCAGAAAAAATATGCCATATAAATGCTGAAAATATAAATTTTTTTGGTTGCAGCCACTGAAGCACAGAGGCCAGAAAAATTATGCCATATAAATGCAGAAAATATGCATTTTTTTGGAAGCAGCCACTGAAGCACAGAGGCCAGAAAAATTATGCCATATAAATGCAGAAAATATGCATTTTTTTGGACGCAGCCACTGAAGCACAGTTGCCAGAAAAAATATGCCATATAAATGCTGAAAATAGTCATTTTTTGCCATACGTTGACCTTGTAGACATTGTTTGCCCAGTTTTTTTGGTTGCAGCCACTGAAGCACAGAGGCCAGAAAAAATTAAACCAGTAGGGTTTGCACCCTAGTTTGTAACGGTGGCGGAGGGAGGAGGACGCTAAAGGACAGCTGTGTGTGGAGTCATGAGGCTTGAAGAGAAGGACAGCTGCATAGAAGTCAGAACAAGTCTTCCGGCGTGCAGTAACCCTCCGAGATCCACCCCTCATTCATTTTAATAAAGGTCAGGTAATCGACACTTTTGTGACCTAGGCGAGTTCTCTTCTCAGTTACAATCCCTCCTGCTGCACTGAAGGTCCTTTCTGAGAGCACACTTGAGGCTGGGCAAGACAAGAGGTTCATGGCAAATTGTGACAGCTCTGGCCACAGATCAAGCCTGCGCACCCAGTAGTCCAGGGGTTCATCGCTCCTCAGAGTGTCGATATCTGCAGTTAATGCCAGGTAGTCCGCTACCTGCCGGTCGAGGCGTTCTTTGAGGGTGGATCCAGAAGGGTTGTGGCGCTGCCTTGGACAGAAAAACATTTGCATGTCTGACGTTACAGACTGGCCAAAGGGCTTTGTCCTTGCAGGTGTGCTCGTGGCAGGATTACTGGCACCTCTGCCCCTGGAATGTTGATGAGTTCCTGAAGTGACATCACCCTTAAAAGCATTGTACAACATGTTTTGCAGGCTGGTTTGTAAATGCCGCATCTTTTCGGACTTGTGGTATGTTGGTAACATTTCTGACACTTTATGCTTGTACCGAGGGTCTAGTAGCGTTGCGACCCAGTACAGGTCCTTCTCCTTAAGCCTCTTGATACGGGGGTCCTTCAACAGGCATGACAGCATGAAAGACCCCATTCTCACAAGGTTGGATGCAGAGCTATCCATCTCCGCTTCCTCATTATCAAGGACTGCATCATCCACGGTCTCCTCCCCCCAGCCACGTACAAGACCAGGGGTCCCCAAAAGGTCACCACTAGCCCCCTGGGAAGCCTGCTCCTGTTGGTCCTCCTCCTCCACAAAGCCACCTTCCTCCTCTGACTCCACTTCTGGCACCTCTCCCTGCGTTGCAGCAGGTGCCTGGGTTCGTTCTGGTGATTCCGACCAGAAATCGTGCGCTTCCAGCTCCTCGTCACGCTGGTCTACAGCCTCATCTGTCACTCGTCGCACGGCACGCTCCAGGAAGAAAGCGAAGGGTATTAGGTCGCTGATGGTGCCTTCGGTGCGACTGACCATATTTGTCACCTCTTCAAAAGGTCGCATGAGCCTGCAGGCATCGCGCATAAGCACCCAGTAACGGGGGAAAAAAATCCCCAGCTCTGCAGATCCAGTCCTACCACCCAGTTCAAAAAGGTACTCGTTGACGGCCCTTTGTTGTTGCAGCAGACGTTCCAACATAAGGAGCGTTGAATTCCAGCGAGTCTGGCTGTCAGAAATCAAACGCCTGACTGGCATGTTGTAGCGCTGCTGAATGTCAGCAAGGCGTGCCATGGCTGTGTAGGAACGTCTGAAATGGGCCGACACCTTTCTGGACTGGGTGAGAACGTCCTGGAATCCTGGGTACTTGGAGACAAAACGTTGGACTATTAAATTTAACACATGTGCCATGCAGGGCACATGTGTTAAATTGCCCAGTCTCAACGCTGCCAACAGATTGCTTCCATTGTCACACACCACTTTTCCGATCTGCAGTTGGTGTGGGGTCAGCCACCGATCGGCCTGTGACTGCAGAGATGACAGGAGTACAGATCCGGTATGGTTTTTGCTTTCCAGGCACGTCATCCCCAAGACAGCGTGACAACGGCGTACCTGGCACGTCGAATAGCCTAGGGGGAGCTGGGGGTGCACAGGTGTGGAGGAGGAGAAGGAGGACCCAGCAGCAGAGTAAGAAGAAGAAGAGGAAGAAGACGAGGTAGAGAGCGATGGAGGAGTAGAGGTGGTGGCAGAACCGCGTGCAATCCGTGGCGGTGACACCAACTCCACTGTTGCTTCCCAGCCATTACCAAGTTCACCCAGTGGGCAGTGTAGGTGACATACCTGCCCTGACCATGCTTGGAGGACCATGCGTCAGTAGTCATATGGACCTTTGGCCCAACACTAAGTGACAGAGATGCGGTAACTTGGCTCTGCACATGTTGGTACAGGTGTGGTATTCCCTTTTTAGAAAAAAAATTGCGGCTGGGTACCTTCCACTGCGGTGTCCCAATTGCTACAAATTTGCGGAAGGCCTCAGAGTCCACCAGCTGGTATGGTAAAAGCTGGCGGGCTAAGAGTGCAGACAAGCCAGCTGTCAGACGCCGGGCAAGGGGGTGACAGTCAGACATTGGCTTCTTACGCTCAAACATGGCCTTCACAGAAACTTGGCTGGTGGCAGATGACTGGGAATGGGAACAGGTGGTCAAGGTGGAAGGCGGAGTGGAGGGTGGTTCAGACGGGTCAAGGAGAGCAGAGGTAGAGCAGTAAGATGCTGGACCAGAAGGAGTGTGGCTTTTAGTTTGCCTGTTGCCTTTGAGGTGTTGCTCCCAAAGTGCTTTGTGCTTGCCGCTCATGTGCCTTCGCATAGAAGTTGTACCTATGTGGCTGTTGGGCTTACCAAGGCTCAGTTTCTGACTGCACTCATTGCAAATTACAATGCTTTTGTCAGAGGCACACACATTAAAAAAATCCCACACTGCTGACTTTTTGGAAGTGGGCGATCTGGCGGTAACAGTAGAAGTTGGCGGCATTGGCGGCAATGGCGGGTGCGTTGGCCGGCTGAACACAGGTGCCGATACATGTTGTTGCCCTACTGATCCCTGCGGGCTGTCCTCCCTGCTTCTTCTAAGTCTTATTCTCCTACTGCCTCTCTGACTCTCCGTCTCTCCATCTGAACTACCCTCCTCTTGCTCTCTTCTACTAGGCACCCACAAAACATCAATCTCCTCATCATCATTCTCCTCAGATGCATCAATTTCTTCTGACACATCACAGAAGGAAGCAGCAGCGGGGACCTCCTCCTCATCACTCATTATGTCCATCTCTGTCGTGTTCTCTGCCAGAATTAAATCTGGTGTAACGTCCTCATCTCCTTCATCTTCTTCTGGCAATAATGGTTGCGCATTACTCAGTTCAAGAAACTCATGGGAAAATAACTCCTCTGACTCCAGTGAAGAAGGGGCACCGGTGGTGGAGGAAGTGTTACGTGGGGTGGCCATAGCAGTGGAGGATGAGGAGGATGTTGTGGTAAAGTTAGAAACGGTAGAGGATGGGGTGTGCTGTGTAAGCCAGTCAACTACCTCTTCAGCATTTTGGGAGTTCAGGGTCATTGGCTTTTTAAAACTGGGCAATTTGCTAGGGCCACAGGATTGCATAGCAGCACGGCCCCTAGCACGGCCTCTGCGTGGCGGCCTGCCTTTGCCTGGCATTATTTTTAAAAAAACAACAACAACAAAAACTCAGTTGGTTTTTCTGGAAACGATAATACACACAGCTAGATGGCAGTTTGAAGAAAACAGTGTGCAAATAATGCCTACAAGATCAACGTATACACTACTACAGCGGTGGATACGGATTACGTAAAATATATGAACGCTGCTTGAAAAAAAGTAACTCAAGTGGTTTTTCTAGAGACGATAATATTATCAATATTTAGACAAAATGTGAACAAGCTCACACAGCTAGATGGCGGTTTGAAGAAAACACTGTGCAAATACTGCCCACAAGATCAACGTATACACTACTACAGCGGTGGATACGGATCTCGTAAAATTTATTATGGCTGCTTGAAAAAAGTCACTCCGGTGTTTTTTCTGGAGACGGTAATATTATGGATATTTAGACAGAATGTGAACAAGGTCACACAGCTAGATGGCAGTTGGTTGAATAACACACTGGGCAAAAAATGCCTACAGGGCAAATAATGCCTAAAAGGTCAACTTATACACTACTACAGCGATGGATACGGATTACGTAAAATATATTATGGCTGCTTGAAAAAAGTCACTCCGGTGTTTTTTCTGGAGACGGTAATATTATGGATATTTAGACAGAATGTGAACAAGGTCACACAGCTAGATGGCAGTTGGTTGAATAACACACTGGGCAAAAAATGCCTACAGGGCAAATAATGCCTAAAAGGTCAACTTATACACTACTACAGCGATGGATACGGATTACGTAAAATATATTATGGCTGCTTGAAAAAAGTCACTCCGGTGTTTTTTCTGGAGACGGTAATATTATGGATATTTAGACAGAATGTGAACAAGGTCACACAGCTAGATGGCAGTTGGTTGAATAACACACTGGGCAAAAAATGCCTACAGGGCAAATAATGCCTAAAAGGTCAACTTATACACTACTACAGCGATGCATACGGATTACGTAAAATATATTATGGCTGCTTGAAAAAAGTCACTCCGGTGTTTTTTCTGGAGACGGTAATATTATGGATATTTAGACAGAATGTGAACAAGGTCACACAGCTAGATGGCAGTTGGTTGAATAACACACTGGGCAAAAAATGCCTACAGGGCAAATAATGCCTAAAAGGTCAATTTATACACTACTACAGCGATGGATACGGATTACGTAAAATATATTATGGCTGCTTGAAAAAAGTCACTCCGGTGTTTTTTCTGGAGACGGTAATATTATGGATATTTAGACAGAATGTGAACAAGGTCACACAGCTAGATGGCAGTTGGTTGAATAACACACTGGGCAAAAAATGCCTACAGGGCAAATAATGCCTAAAAGGTCAACTTATACACTACTACAGCGGTAGTAAAATAAAAAAAAGTAAAATAAAAAAAAAATGAATATTAAAAAAAAAAAAATTAAAGTTGGTGCTGCTGAACTACTAGGAGCAGCAGATTAGCACACCAGTCCCACTCCCCAACACTGCTAGACTAATAGCACTGGGCTCTTATAGTAGTAGTAGTAGTAGTAGTAAAACAACAAAAAAATAAATAAAAGCAGTCCTTACAAGGACTACTGTTATTGCAGCAGTCAGCAGATGAGATCAGAAGCAGGACAGCTGCCCACTGCAGCCACATACAGAGCACTGCAGTAGAAGGTAGATTACTAGCCAGCAAAGCTACCTAAGCTTAAATGTCCCTCAAACCCCTGCAGACTTCTGTCCCTCCAATAACAGAGCAGTATCAAAACGATTACTAGCCAGCAAACTTTCAACTGTCCCTGAAATCACTAACAGGCAGCAGCTCTCTCCCTACACTATCTCTTCAGCACACACAGGCAGAGTGAAAAAACGCTGCAGGGCTTCGGTTTTTATAGGGAAGGGGAGTGGTCCAGGGGAGAGCTTCCTGATTGGCTGCCATGTACCTGCTGGTCTGGGGTGAGAGGGCAAAAAAAAGCGCCAACAATGGCGAACCCAAAATGGCGAACGTCGCGCGACGTTCGCGAACTTCCGGCGAGCGCGAACACCCGATGTTCGCGCAAACAAGTTCGCCGGCGAACAGTTCGCGCCATCTCTACAGAAGAGAGAAGAGATAACAAAAAGTAAAATTACAAAAAGAAAAGAAAGTGTGTTTATATGCCAAGTCTGGAGATTCAATTTTGTGAGCATAATCCACTGAATGCTGATAGGGATGTGTTTAATCAGTTTATTGGTTGGCTCTTTATCCAGTGTCACAGCTGGGCATATTTCAATTTTGAGGAAAATGAGTCTGCCTAATGGACAGAGCGTTAGTAAGGTCAAAAGTTGTTTATTTTCCATCACCTGTGTACATGTGAGACTTTCATTACACCCTAGGAATTTACCCTTTGTCATACCAGGAAAAACATTGGGATTTCCTATTATTGGGGAGAAAGGGCCATTCCATGTACATTTTTGGTAAAGTAGATGTATCTGGTCTGAGAGATGGTCGTAGCCACCATAGAGCTTAAACAGGTCTATTAAATTGGATTCCATTTCTTACTTTTATGGTGGTGGAACCATTCTACAATCCTATTCAGAATTGAGGCTCATAAATATTTTCTTATACATGGAAGGCTCAGTCCCCTTTGAGTTTTATGTCTCAATAAAATATCCCTGCTAATCCTAGGGTTTGCTCCATCCCATATAAAGTTAGTAAATGCAGAGTGTAATGTGTCAAAGAAACATTTGGGTGGGTGTATAGGTATGGTTTGGAACTGATAAAGAAGTCTTTTTAATACATTCATCTTTAATAGTCTTCTTATCCATCCGAATGAAGATTTATGTGGTTGCTGTCATTGTATAAGATCTTTCCTGATTTGGGAAAGGAGGGTCCTGTGATTGAGGTGAGATTTAGGCCCTCTAGTATATGTATTTCTAAATATTTTATTGCTTCTGTCTTCCACTTTAATGGGTAGTTTGCCTGCAGCAGTTGTTGGGTATGGGAGTGATAGAGAAATATGTAATGCTTCAGATTTATCTATATTAATTTTAAAGTTACTAAAGTTCACAAACTTTTTAAATTCTGCCATTAATGAAGGGAGGATATGTGTGGGTTGGTAATAAAAGTTAAGAGGTCATCTGCATAAAGTGCTACTTTATGACAGTTACCTTGAATTGTGATCCCTGATATATTGTGATTATTCCTAATGGCAACGGCTTAATGTTCCATGACTAGTGCATATAGCTGTGGGGATAAGGGCATCCTTGTCTGGTCCATTATTAATCTTGACCAGATCTGACAGACATTTGTTTATTATGATTCTAGCTTGAAGGGCCCTGTATAGTGCCATTATTCTTTGTTTTGCTTTTGGTCCAATCCCTATTTGTCAAAGGGTTGTCTGTAGGAAGACCCAGTTGACCCTGTCAAATGCCTTTTCTGCATCAGTTGACAAGGCCAACAGGGAGACATCTAAGCGTTTTGCAAAGTATATAATTGTGATAGTTTTGAGTGTATTACCTTTGGCCTCCCTACCCGGCACAAATCCAACCTGATCTGTGTCAATTAAATATGGCATTTGAGGTTTGAGCCATTTAGCTAGTATCTTAGCATAAAGCTTTATGTCTATGTTCAGTAAAAATAAAGGTATATAACTTGTGAAAGTCAGTAGATCCTTACCGGGTTTATGAATCAGATGCTGTATATGGGCATCTAGCATTGCAGTGGGTTAGGAATTGTTTATATGTATTCTCTTGTGGGTTACTTATGTTGTATAGTTCTGTATAGTAGTTCTACATTACTTTAGATATTTCTTGGGTTTTATCGTTAAGAGGTTTGATTGCTGGGATAAAGGAAGCATTTCTGTTTTCTGTTTCACAGCACGTGCTAGAAATTGGTTTTTCTTACGGTGCTCGCAGAAATAACTCTTGCAATTCTGTAGGTTATATATAGATTTTTTGTTGAGCTTGGATTTCAGCAATTCTCTATTATTAGTGAGTTCTGTGTCCTCAGAAAGGGAGTTTATGTGTGATTGTTCTAAGGTTGCTATTATTTGGCAGAGATCAGTGATACGTTATCATTTTCGTGTTTTATGAGGACCATTTTGAGAACCACCTTGAGTGCTTCCCATTTTATTACTGGGTGTGTGCTATCTAGGATAATGTTTTTTTTAAGGCATTCTTTTTACTTCTTTACCTCCACTAGACAATCTTTATCCCTCAACAAAGATTCATTAATTCTCTATGATCATGTTTTATACTCTAATAGAGGAGGGGCTAATTTAAGAAATATGGGGGCATGATCAGAAAGTAGTTGTATTCCTATGTTGCAGTCAACTACCCAGTTCAGAGAAAAGTGCGACAGAAGCAAGTATTCGTGTAATCTCTGTCTGCCAGGTGGCATATCCGCCATGTATCCATCAGTTGATTATCATGTAGTTGTGTCTTAACATGCTTTAGTGTCTTCTGTGGTATACTAGATTTCTCAGAGTCTAGTTTAGGGTCAATTGGCACATTCAGGTCCCCACCTAGTACAGTAACACCTTCTGAAAATCCTTCAAGTTGGTTTCTAAAAATATATATTGGTTTTAATTTGGAGCATATCCATTTATTAGTGTTATGATATGTCTGGACAGATTTAGTTTAATAAAAATATATCTGCCTCTAGAATCTACTATTGTGTCTAGTATTGAATAGCTGAGGTTTTTATGAAATTCAATAGCAAACCCTTTACTTTTGTTTTCTGGGTTGTCACAGAAAAATCTATTTGATAGTATTTACTTTTAAAATGTGGCCTATGATTCACTTGAACTGTGTTTCTTGCAACATTATAATGATTGCCTTTTGTTAATGCAAACCTGACAGAATTTGAGACCTAATAACAGGGTTTTTGAGTAAGTGCCCCAATAGGCACAAAATGCTTTAGGCCTCCACCTGTATTGTCCTAATAAATGTATTTAAACTTTTAACCACTTTTTGGTTATTATTTTTGAAAAAACTCACAAACATTGTATTGTATCCATATATATATATACCATCAATAGTATTTAATATTTCTTCTTTCCAGCTAACAGATCCACAGGTGAAGGTCTTGGGTAAAGGCCTGAATTTCTGTTTAACTTCTTAGGAGTTGCTATAAAAAATGAAGCCACCATGTGCTTGGCCTCTTGCTGTGGATCCCCACTTGCTTGAGGCGGTAGTTGGTCCAAAAGAATCCTAAGTTATGAGGTAGGCCTCAGTAGTAAGAGAAGACAGCATGAGGACAGTTAATGTAATAGCTTGCTCTAGGAGTAAGATGCAGGATGAGGATAGTTATTAGAGCATCCAAAGGCTCCAGCAAGAAGACCAGAAAGGTTAGTACCCTGTGGTGTAATTGGCCAATATAGGGACGTAAGAGTTTAGGCTCAAGAATATGAGATTCCTTAAGTAAGGCACCATCGTAACCATCTGCTAGTGTTTGGGACAAGTTCACCCATAAGTAAATATTACTCAGGGGTGTACTATCCAAAAGATGAAGTGACTGAAGTAACTGTGCAGTAATTGATGCTTGTACCATCTGAATAGTACATCCTAAGATATTGTGTGAGTTTCAGTAATTAGTTTATTATTTAAGAATTACAGGCACCCAATGCCAGATCAAGTTCTGGGTGTGATTCCATGTGATTAACGCTTCTTGTGTGTGTGTATATATATATATATATATATATATATATATATATATATATATATATATATATATATATATATATATATCTTCTGCACACCACCCCTTAATTTAAAGTTTACCAACGGATCCCCTGGCAATTGTTTATACACCGTCACGTGTTGTCACATAATCACCTGCCATTAATCACAGTAATTCATATTCACTATCTCCCCCAATAAGCTATTTAATTGCTGCCTGTTCATCTTTAGAAATGTTGTCTCTATAGGCACAAGTAGAGGCCATATTCACACCCTATCAATAATGTAAGGGCTTACCCTGGTGG
Source organism: Xenopus petersii (assembly GCA_038501925.1). NCBI lineage: Eukaryota > Metazoa > Chordata > Amphibia > Anura > Pipidae > Xenopus > Xenopus petersii. Next base: position 72,235,690 of record CM076683.1, on the reverse strand, counting down.
TCTAGGGAACTAGGGCCCGGCTGGGACACCCGCATCACTAGCCCTCTCTCCTCAAGCCCCGGTTCCTCTATGACGTGTGTGGCCATTCACTTTCGGGTTTATGCCGAAGGCACGTGATGTCATCGCGCATGGTACAAAATTCAAATGTATTTAAAGGGGCTTTTGTCTAGAATTCGTTGCCCGTTGTTAGGTCTACTTGCTAGTATCCTGGGTGTGTTTTCTTCATGTAAGATTCCTGGTTTTGATCCCTGCCTGTCTGACTATCCTGAACTCTAAACCTGACTCCTGCCTGCCTGACAATTCTACGAGTATTGACCCTTGCCTGTCTGACTATCCTTGAACTCTGCCCTCACAGACCCAGCCTGCCTGACCTTGCTTGAACTCTTCACTTCGGGAGGAGCAGAGGACTCCTCCTGAAGCGAAAGGCCACTGCTACAGGCGGAAACAGATCCAAGACCAGGGAGCCTAGCACTTGTTCTGGATTTAGGGAGCCAAATGTGACAAATAACCAGCTTAAACAATTTAATGCAGAATTCACCATAGGGGGGGAGTGAAAGGACTCTTTAATTTTAGGGATAAAACAATCACTTCATTTTTCATTGTACAGGTGTGAGACCTGTATCCAGAATGTTTGGGACCTGGGGTTTTCCAGATAAGGGATCTTTCTGTAATTTGGATATCTTCATATCTTAGGTCTAATAGGAAAACCTGTAAACATTAAATAAACCCAAAGGGCTGGGCTCTTAGTTGGGAACAAGTACAAGGTAATGTTTTATTATTACACAGAAAAAGGAAAGCATTTTTGGATTATATGATTATAATGGAGTCTATGGGAGATGGCCTTTCCATAATTCAGAGCTTTCTGGATAATGCGTTTCTGGATAATGGATCCCATACCTGTATTTTTAAAGTAATCTTTCAAATGTTACATGCTACAAAACTTGAAGCAATTTCCCAATCAAAAGAATTAGGGGCATATTTATTAAACCTCAAATTTTTCTGGTCTAGTTTTTAAGGGGGAAACTCAAATTTTTAGAGCATTTAACTTGCAAAAACTTGATTTTTTCAAGATTTATTACACCCTGAAACTGCTAAAAATCTGAATCCAAAATACTCCTTACCTTCAAGTCATCTAAAAGTCAATGGCAGATGGTACATTTTACAATTGGAACGTTTTTTGCCTTCGTGATTGTAGAGAGTTTCGGGCTGTTTGACACTGGTTTTCATTCGATAATCTGAAAAATTTGTGTTTTTCAGTCGATAATCTAAATAATTTAAGTTTTTTAGGTGATAATTTAAAAATAGTGCGTGATTCAAATTGTTGCACAATTTTGACAAATTGCTCGTTCAATTTTCAATAAGATTTTTAGTTAAATTTATCCATATCCTGTTTGGCAGTTTGGACAAATATACATTTTTAAAATAATCAGAAAAAAGTATGCGTTTTATTAAAAAGCCCCCTTAAAGTATGGTGGTTAAAAGTACAAACCTTTCTGCAATAAACGTATATCTGCATGTGAATACGCCGATCAATCGAAAATCTTGATCTCTATTACTTGTGTTCTCTGCCCCTTCTTCCCCCTTCTCATGGGGTACTTTTTATGCATGCTATGCCTGAGGTACAGTAGGTCTGTTGGTCATTTATGGAAGCAATTCTAAAAAAGGGGGCCACCAGTCTTTCCAAAACCTCTGACCGTGTAGCTATCAGCTGTGATATATTTCTTAAATTAGGGACAGCAGCATTAAAGACTATTATTTTAAAACAAATTTTGGACTTATTTGCTGCTGTACATAATTTGAGAAATATGTTGGGAGCTACTAGGAATGCTTGAGGATTTGCAGCTTTTGCAAATACAAATAGTGAACTTGAGTAGTTGAATTTCATATTGTTTATCAACTGTGATACCTGTTGTGGTCCCACATCTCCATCCAAATCACCAGAGCTTTTATCAATTGTATTGACTGTTTTTCAGGGATGGGCGAATTTGACCCGTTTCATTTCGCCAAAAATTTGCCACCGGCGAAATGTCGCAGACGCCCGTTAAAGTCTATGGGCGTAAAAAAAAATTTGTCGCGCGGCAAAATTATTTTGTCGCACGTCTTTTTTTTTTTGACGCACGTCTCCATACAAGTCTATGGGCGTAATATTTTCGGCGAAACGAGGCGAAAAAATTCGCCCATCCCTACTGTTTTTATGTTATTTATTTTTATTAATTATTAACTTTTTATTTAAACGTTTCTCTTGTCTGAATCACAGTAGATCCTGCTTCAATGCAGGTCATTAATTCATGTGTTAATCCTTTCTTGAGTAGCCTTGCATGTTCAATTTCAAATGCGGCCAACCACTTACGCATTTTAGTTTACTCTCCTGAGACCTCCTCAATAACCAAAATCATTAGGTCAAATGAGCAGTGATTCAATACTCCAACCCATTTTTTTTTTTTTTTTTTACAGAAGTCCAGGTTTGATCTTCTGATTGTAGGCATATTATGGATGCAGAAACCGTAGTGTTCTCTTGGCTCAATAATAGTCAACAGGCCATGAAGATCAAGGTCAATTTTTTTTTTCTTTTTTAACTGTTCCCACTCAGTAGCAGTATCTTTGTTCCAAACCTTACATGGGAGGTGTTTATGACTCTGGTGCCATAATACATAGCCTGCTTTTGTAATGTGCATGGGTGGATGTTCACTAGCTTAAGCTAAGCCTCCCCAAATATCCCTTTGCATTAAAAGAATAAATTGAAAGAAATGTATATCCAGCTCTTATTCAGAAGGTTGCCTGCCTTCCACTTAAAATTATAGCCTCATAAACTGCTTGCAAAGTGGAGCAGGCAGGGAGTCAGACACTACATTCAGAAGCTGAGTAAGGAGGTGACATCACAGATCACAGCAGTCGGCTCGCAAACATTCCTGAGCATGTTATGGTCTCTTTGGAGTCTGCATGAAGGAGTGACTGTGGACTTCTGTTTCTTGTCTGCTATGTGTCCATTTCCAAGTATTGCATTTTATGGTTTCTAGGTGCTGGGGCAGGTTGGGGTGCAAGAAAGGTGGAAGTCACACAGTAGGGCTGCAGGTGTCAAACTATTCTCCAGGAAGGGGCAGGTGTCAGGTTATTTTCTACTTAACTAACATATACAAACTTATACACAAAGTTTAACCTAGTATATTTGATGGAACAAGTAAGTACTGTATTTACCTAGCAGCCACAATTTGGTTGGGTTTTTATTTTTATATTATTCCTTACAATTCCCCATAGTTTATCTCTTATCAGACAACCTTACATGCAGAAATACAATAATCAGTTCCTTACTGATGCTGCTCTCCAGCAAATAATAACGGAGGACACAATGCCTCTTTCACCTGTCAATTCTGCTGATATCAGTTAATGAAAAGCATTATGTTGGACACATGGATCATGGGGCAAACCTTGGTGCCTAATAGTGCCAGACCAAGAGGGAAGCATGCCAAAGGAAAGCTGGCATGAGATGGGGGGGTTGTTGGTTGAGTGAGTAGAAGTCCAAATACCTCCACTTGTAGCTGATAAAATTGGAACCAGTGAACTAGGACCCTGAACTAGGAAGTAGGCAAATAGAAAAGGCATGTGCCTAGTGCTGCCACAGCATTGTGCCTTAGGCAAGTACCTCTTCTGCTTACCCCTAGTTGTGATCTGGCGCCATACAACAAGGCAAGTCGGTCACCTGGACAGAGGCCAGTATTCTACTAAAAATTTTCAGAATAGAAAAGGAGAAAGTAAAAAAAAACAGAACGATAAGTAATATCAACATTAAAATTGGCCATGCAAGTAATCTTCTTTTTGGTTGACAGGGCAGGGACCTATGACAACCAGTGCAGGCTAGGAAGGAAAATAATTAAAAAAATAAATTAAATTTAAAAAAATGAAATTTTAAATTTTAAATAAAAAAATGCTTAAAAAAGCCTTTCGGGAACTTACAAAATGTTACCTTAAAAGTAAACTTCACTTTTAAATGCTCCATGTGATTTTAATGGGCAAATTAGACAATTATTCAATTGGTTGTTATTAAAGGGGATCTAAATCCAAAAATACACTTAGCCATGGTGCTTCTCTGGGTATTTTTGCATTTCACAATCTTTTTATATTTTTAGTAGTTTCTGAGATATTAGCATTTTTAGACTGATAATACCAGTCATAGAGTCAGCAACCACAGGATTAAAGGGGTTGTTCACCTTTAAATTAACTTTTAGTATGATGTAGAGAGAAATGATTTAGAGAGTGATATTCCGAGACTAGAGTATGAATAGGAAAGTGTCTGAATTGAAAGCGGAATAGTAGAAAGTAGCAATAACAATAATTGTGTGGCCTTACGGAGCATTTGTTTTTTTAGAAGGGGTCAGTGACCCCCATTTGAAAATTTAAATTTTCTGGAAAGAGTCAGAAGAAGAAATACAAAATGGAAGTAAATTGCAAAAAGCCAGAGGACCACTCTAATGGCTTTTTGCAGTTTTGGGGAGTTATAAGTCAGCCCATGTATGGCCATCTTTAGCCTCCCCAAACAGAACCCCCCCGCCTATGTTAATGTGCCATGTCTCAGCATAATCAGTGGAAAAGCTTACTTGATCAACATATTCCTTTATTACTAATTCAAAGGTGTCTTAACCAAAGCTGAATATTCCAAAAAAATAGTGGCATAGGTATAATTCACAGTCACAGGGGCTCATTTACAAACTTTGTGCAGGGCATATTGGTTCGCACAGTGAATATATTTGCCCTGCATATGGTTACATTTACAAAGCTGAATAAGAGTGTGCAAACAAAATTGCATTTTTTTTCACACTGTGAATGTCTATAAGAGCTTTTTTAAAATGGCAAAAATTGCAAATTGCAAATATTATGCGCACACTCTGCGTTTGAATTACGCCACAATTTTGGTGGTGGAGAAAATATTTTTTTTGCAAATTGTGAATTTAAGTTACTGTCAACTGTCACTGTTAAGTTACTGTTACTGTCAACCTCGCACAGTGGGCAAACTCACGCAAACGCCTGTCTCATTTGTGAACCATTTGTGAAAATGTATTCTCAATGCAAATTAGCAAAAACCAGAAAGACCCATCAGTGCAATATTTTAGCTTTCAGGAAAAAACATGGGCAATACAACCATTTGTGAAAAAATATGGATGCTGCACAAGCTTTATAAATGATCCCCACAGTCTTTAGAAATTAAATGATGAAGTGTTCTATATGGAAAACAATAGTTATCTCATGAGGAACAAAGCCAGAAAACTTATGTCAAGGTTCAACCAGGTATCCTGGGGTAGATTTATTAAGATTCAAATGGTAAATTCGAATTTTCAAATTTTTTTGTGTTAAAATGCACAAACTCGAATTCAAAAGCACCAACACAATTGTTAATTTGAATGTGAGATTTATCACAACTCGACCATGGAAACAATTCTAATTCTAAATATTCGCCGCCTAAAAACTGCCGAATTAATTTACAAGTCAATGACAAAGGTCCGTTGACCCATTTGAAGATGTTAATAGGCTTCCTGACATTCAAGTTTTTTTCAGAGGAAAACTCTATTCAAGTTTCGTTTGTATTCGATTCATATACAAATCAAATTTTCGGGTTGTTCCCATTCGATTTTTCAAATTTTTTCATAACTAACCTCCCATTCGAGTTATGAGTACATTCAAATTTATTAGAGTAAAAAAAATTCACATCAATTCAAAATTCGACCTTTGATAAACAACCCCTTACTGGGGTCCGTTTACTAAAGTGCGGTAAAAATTTGAGCACAAAATATAGACACATTTGTCGGCAAATATGTTTTTGCCGGTTTACTAACATGCGGTAAATATAAATTTGCGAATTTTCTTGTGCAAAAATATGTTTTTGCCAGTTAGCTGAAAATAACGCTACGTACACATTAACGCCTGGTTTACTAAACAGTGAAATGTGCAAGACAAAATTTAAGCAAGAATATTTTACCGCCACCTATGTAGTGGCGTAAAAGTATTTTTTCGCCAGAAAATTCTCAAGGGGCAGGAAATATCCCATAATACTTTTTTTTTTTACCCATCATTCTTTGCTGACAGGAGAGAGATCTGTGGCAACAGCAGTTTCAGTGCAGAGGTGTATTATTGGCAGCAGGCATCATAGCCCAAGGATTCGTCAGCCTCTACGCTTTTTTGGTTTCATTGTGATTGGCTACATTCAACTGTGCATTTCTATGAAGAGATTGACTAGTATGATTTCTTGTTCATATGATTCTATTGGCAGAAGGGTTTATAGGATGCATAAATGTTTGACTGGTGCCACTCTGGTAATGTTGTTGAATGATATAATCATCAGTCAATAAAGTTTATGAGTTTTGAAGATGCACTTCTGGCCATAAATGTCACAGTAAAAATTACCATAATAACCGCCATAAAACAAGATTATTTTATAGCATAAATATTTGCAAAAACGTAATTTGTTGCCAGAAAATTCGCAACTCGCTAAAATTATCGCTAACGTAAGCTGGTTCTTTAACGTAGTTACCGCAATTGATCGCAATGACTTCTGAGCGCATCGCTGTTTAGCAAAGTTAGTCGCTGCGAATATTCTGGCGGAAAAATATTCTCAGCGATAACACACGGAAACTTAAAGTCAGTTTTACCGCACTTTAGTAAACAGACTCCTATGTGTTGATCCACCTTTAATATCTTTCATTGGCACCAGGGTGTCATCGAAATTTTTGCTCTAGATGAATAGCTGGACATTTTGCTATAAAGTATTGGATCACACCATCCGATTCATTATATAAATGTTGGCCTTTTAACTCTCACTCAGCCTGTTAGTCCTAATCTAATAATAGTTAGCAGTTTGTTATAGTTTATTATATTGCCATCATTTGGATGGTATTGTATGTGTATATATATATATATATATATATATATATATATATATATATATATATATATATATATATATATATATATAATATCAAAACAGGGGGGTTGTGGGAGCACTCTAAAGGCTTTAAAGTATATATATATGTATAATAAATGCTATTGCATATGTACCCAAATAGGGGTTATTTTGTTACAAAGTTATGATCATAAAATTGATAAGCCACCATACCACGTCAAGGTAAACCCCGAATGGCGGTCCCTAACTTGTTTTATTTTTTATGTGCATTCTAGCATTACCTGTAATCAATGTCCATTGTCCCCCCTTTAAACTAGTGGTGATCCTATGCTTTTAAAATTGGGCGTTTGTTTTGGGAATATCTCTCCTTTAAAAGCCTGATTGCTGGCTGGGGAGGATTTAGCCCTCACTGACTTAGACTAGGCCACTCCAAAGTTTTAATTTTGTTTTTCTTCAGCCATTCAGAGGTGGATTTGCTGGTGTGTTTTGGGTCATTGTCCTGCTGCAGCACCCAAGATCGCTTCAGCTTGAGTTGACGAACAGATGGCCGGACATTCTCCTTCAGGATTTTTTGGTAGACAGTAGAATTCATGGTTCCATCTATCACAGCAAGTCTTCCAGGTCCTGAAGCAGCAAAACAACCCCAGACCATCACACTACCACCACCATATTTTACTGTTGGTATGATGTTCTTTTTCTGAAATGCTGTGTTACTTTTACGCCAGATGTAACGGGACGCGCACCGTCCAAAAAGTTCAACTTTTGTCTCGTCGGTCCACAAGGTATTTTCCCAAAAGTCTTGGCAATCATTGAGATGTTTTTTAGCAAAATTGAGATGAGCCTTAATGTTCTTTTTGCTTAAAAGTGGTTTGCGCCTTGGAAATCTGCCATGCAGGCCGTTTTTGCCCAGTCTCTTTCTTATGGTGGAGTAGTGAACACTGACCTTAATTGAGGCAAGTGAGGCCTGCAGTTCTTTAGATGTTGTCCTGGGGTCTTTTGTGGCCTCTCGGATGAGTTGTCTCTGCGCTCTTGGGGAAATTTTGGTCGGCCGGCCACTCCTGGGAAGGTTCACCACTGTTCCATGTTTTTGTCATTTGTGGATAATGGCTCTCACTGTGGTTCGCTGGAGTGCCAAAGCTTTAGAAATGGCTTTATAACCTTTGAAATTGAACTCAGGTGTGATAAACCACAGTTAAGTTATTTTTTAACAAGGGGGGCAATCACTTTTTCACACAGGCTCATGTAGATTTGGAGTTTTTTTTCTCCCTTAATAACGTAAACCTTCATTTAAAAACTGCAAAGTTATCTTTGACTAATAGTTAACGTTTTTTGATGAGCAGAAACATTTAAGTGTGACAAACATGCAAAAGAATAAGAAATCAGGAAGGGGGCAAATAGTTTTGCACACCACTGTATATATATATATATATATATATATATATATATATATATATATATATATATATATATATATATATATATATATATATATATATATATATATAGTAGAAACAAGAGATCCTCTGCACTCAACCCATTATCAATATATTTAAGACAGAGACACTTTGTGCATACTGCTACTGAAAAATGCCTTACCCTTTAAACAACACAGGGATTGTTTGTCCATATATTGCAATATATTTAAGCTGGCCAACTACGTCAAAGTCATCCCTTATCTGGCCAGTCCTACTCTCAATTTTTATCTGATTCATTAAGAATTCTACTGTTCAATTATACATTTTACAAAGGGACTAAGTTTTACCCGCAACTTACTTGCTGCTTTCAAAGTAAACTCCAAACTTTGGATGCCCTTTTATTAGACACCAGTGGGATCACCTGACTATAGCTGGGAAGGGTGGGGGCTACAACATGGAGCTGGTCACTGCTCCTGTATAAACTATAAAAAGCAAGGGGAAGTTGTGCTCAACCACTAACTTAAAAACATTAAGAGGGGGTGCAATGAGGTAGTGACCACAATATACATATAGTAGAAACAAGAGATCCTCTGCACTCAACCCATTATCAATATATTTAAGACAGAGACACTTTGTGCATACTGCTACTGAAAAATGCCTTACCCTTTAAACAACACAGGGATTGTTTGTCCATATATTGCAATATATTTAAGCTGGCCAACTACGTCAAAGTCATCCCTTATCTGGCCAGTCCTACTCTCAATTTTTATCTGATTCATTAAGAATTCTACTGTTCAATTATACATTTTACAAAGGGACTAAGTTTTACCCGCAACTTACTTGCTGCTTTCAAAGTAAACTCCAAACTTTGGATGCCCTTTTATTAGACACCAGTGGGATCACCTGACTATAGCTGGGAAGGGTGGGGGCTACAACATGGAGCTGGTCACTGCTCCTGTATAAACTATAACAAGCAAGGGGAAGTTGTGCTCAACCACTAACTTAAAAACATTAAGAGGGGGTGCAATGAGGTAGTGACCACAATATACATATAGTAGAAACAAGAGATCCTCTGCACTCAACCCATTATCAATATATTTAAGACAGAGACACTTTGTGCATACTGCTACTGAAAAATGCCTTACCCTTTAAACAACACAGGGATTGTTTGTCCATATATTGCAATATATTTAAGCTGGCCAACTACGTCAAAGTCATCCCTTATCTGGCCAGTCCTACTCTCAATTTTTATCTGATTCATTAAGAATTCTACTGTTCAATTATACATTTTACAAAGGGACTAAGTTTTACCCGCAACTTACTTGCTGCTTTCAAAGTAAACTCCAAACTTTGGATGCCCTTTTATTAGACACCAGTGGGATCACCTGACTATAGCTGGGAAGGGTGGGGGCTACAACATGGAGCTGGTCACTGCTCCTGTATAAACTATAACAAGCAAGGGGAAGTTGTGCTCAACCACTAACTTAAAAACATTAAGAGGGGGTGCAATGAGGTAGTGACCACAATATACATATAGTAGAAACAAGAGATCCTCTGCACTCAACCCATTATCAATATATTTAAGACAGAGACACTTTGTGCATACTGCTACTTTAAAGGGTAAGGCATTTTTCAGTAGCAGTATGCACAAAGTGTCTCTGTCTTAAATATATTGATAATGGGTTGAGTGCAGAGGATCTCTTGTTTCTACTATATGTATATTGTGGTCACTACCTCATTGCACCCCCTCTTAATGTTTTTAAGTTAGTGGTTGAGCACAACTTCCCCTTGCTTGTTATAGTTTATACAGGAGCAGTGACCAGCTCCATGTTGTAGCCCCCACCCTTCCCAGCTATAGTCAGGTGATCCCACTGGTGTCTAATAAAAGGGCATCCAAAGTTTGGAGTTTACTTTGAAAGCAGCAAGTAAGTTGCGGGTAAAACTTAGTCCCTTTGTAAAATGTATAATTGAACAGTAGAATTCTTAATGAATCAGATAAAAATTGAGAGTAGGACTGGCCAGATAAGGGATGACTTTGACGTAGTTGGCCAGCTTAAATATATTGCAATATATGGACAAACAATCCCTGTGTTGTTTAAAGGGTAAGGCATTTTTCAGTAGCAGTATGCACAAAGTGTCTCTGTCTTAAATATATTGATAATGGGTTGAGTGCAGAGGATCTCTTGTTTCTACTATATGTATATTGTGGTCACTACCTCATTGCACCCCCTCTTAATGTTTTTAAGTTAGTGGTTGAGCACAACTTCCCCTTGCTTGTTATAGTTTATACAGGAGCAGTGACCAGCTCCATGTTGTAGCCCCCACCCTTCCCAGCTATAGTCAGGTGATCCCACTGGTGTCTAATAAAAGGGCATCCAAAGTTTGGAGTTTACTTTGAAAGCAGCAAGTAAGTTGCGGGTAAAACTTAGTCCCTTTGTAAAATGTATAATTGAACAGTAGAATTCTTAATGAATCAGATAAAAATTGAGAGTAGGACTGGCCAGATAAGGGATGACTTTGACGTAGTTGGCCAGCTTAAATATATTGCAATATATGGACAAACAATCCCTGTGTTGTTTAAAGGGTAAGGCATTTTTCAGTAGCAGTATGCACAAAGTGTCTCTGTCTTAAATATATTGATAATGGGTTGAGTGCAGAGGATCTCTTGTTTCTACTATATGTATATTGTGGTCACTACCTCATTGCACCCCCTCTTAATGTTTTTAAGTTAGTGGTTGAGCACAACTTCCCCTTGCTTGTTATAGTTTATACAGGAGCAGTGACCAGCTCCATGTTGTAGCCCCCACCCTTCCCAGCTATAGTCAGGTGATCCCACTGGTGTCTAATAAAAGGGCATCCAAAGTTTGGAGTTTACTTTGAAAGCAGCAAGTAAGTTGCGGGTAAAACTTAGTCCCTTTGTAAAATGTATAATTGAACAGTAGAATTCTTAATGAATCAGATAAAAATTGAGAGTAGGACTGGCCAGATAAGGGATGACTTTGACGTAGTTGGCCAGCTTAAATATATTGCAATATATGGACAAACAATCCCTGTGTTGTTTAAAGGGTAAGGCATTTTTCAGTAGCAGTATGCACAAAGTGTCTCTGTCTTAAATATATTGATAATGGGTTGAGTGCAGAGGATCTCTTGTTTCTACTATATGTATATTGTGGTCACTACCTCATTGCACCCCCTCTTAATGTTTTTAAGTTAGTGGTTGAGCACAACTTCCCCTTGCTTGTTATAGTTTATACAGGAGCAGTGACCAGCTCCATGTTGTAGCCCCCACCCTTCCCAGCTATAGTCAGGTGATCCCACTGGTGTCTAATAAAAGGGCATCCAAAGTTTGGAGTTTACTTTGAAAGCAGCAAGTAAGTTGCGGGTAAAACTTAGTCCCTTTGTAAAATGTATAATTGAACAGTAGAATTCTTAATGAATCAGATAAAAATTGAGAGTAGGACTGGCCAGATAAGGGATGACTTTGACGTAGTTGGCCAGCTTAAATATATTGCAATATATGGACAAACAATCCCTGTGTTGTTTAAAGGGTAAGGCATTTTTCAGTAGCAGTATGCACAAAGTGTCTCTGTCTTAAATATATTGATAATGGGTTGAGTGCAGAGGATCTCTTGTTTCTACTATATGTATATTGTGGTCACTACCTCATTGCACCCCCTCTTAATGTTTTTAAGTTAGTGGTTGAGCACAACTTCCCCTTGCTTGTTATAATATATATATATATATATATATAATAAAGCAAATCGTGAAGAAATAAATGTGCTTTTTTCACAATGTTTTTTTCTTTACGATAAACAAGGAGTCCGGGTCCTTTTGCTTTGTTGTATCAAAAGATTTGACCTACGCACCCATCATATATCTAGAATCCGGAAAGAGTGCGTTCGCCTGTTTGGAAATTATATATATATATATATATATATATATATATATATATATATATATATATATATATATATATATATATATATATATATATATATCAAACACACACACACAGTATACATCCATGACATCCTCAAACTTATTTTTAATTTGTTATGTTGGAATACATAAGATATATATTAGCAATATAGGCTATACATTGACTTATACAGTTAACCTATATCTTTCATTCCACATGGCCATTCTATGATGAGTTTGATTGCATGCAAGTAGCGAAGGACAATTTAAGATCAAATACATGCTTGATTATTAAACTCTAATATTCACAGATTAGGTGTTGGAGTTAGAAACAGCACTGATTAAAAGGCTAGGAGAGTATTTAGGCCCTTTAGAATTTAACTATTAACTGTTTGTGGCAGAATTACTCCCTTTGACAGAAAGCTGTTTACTATAATACTATGATAGTTGCATATTAAAAATATAATAATTAAATCTTACCCATTTTACTTTGCCAAAAATTTGTGAAACAATTCAACAAATGCATTTAAGTCTATGGTCGACAAATATTTTTTGACACAACCATTTTTCTAACCCATTGGAGTTTATGGACGTCTTTTTTTGCAGCAAAACCTGTCTTAAAATTTCGTTCATCTCTAATTATAACATAGTATGGCGCATTGCTCATTTTGCTCTGATTCCACATCATTTTTAATAACCATTGCTGGAAACATTACATATTTCTACTTATGAACATAATGTTAACACATATGGATACAAGGTTACCAGCACTTAACATGCATTTGTATTCCAGGTGTCTTGATCTAACAAGAGGGCATTAAATGCAGGATTGTACCTTTCAGTATTTCAGCAGAAAAATGTAATCTGGATTTTAAGTTATTCGTTTTAATGGAAGCAGGCAGTAAAACCAGAATGACCCAACTGAAAATTTGATACAGAAATGTCTTGACTATATGTGTTTAGGTTTCTTACTTGAGGGTTTTATATCAGCTTATGTTGATGAAGTATGTTTTACTATGCTTATGCCAATTCTTTGTTTTGTTAAGAAACACAGATGGAGCATAATCCAGTATGCTGCCAAGTGCAGTTTAGTTTATAATATTTTTTTTTACAAAAACATTGCTATTACAACTACCACTGTAAAATAATAAATTGAATAAAATACTTATTTCAACTGTTCTGTTGCTGTAGAGCGCTTTCCCACCAAATTTACGTAGGTGGTGTTTACATTAAATCTAATAAAGGGAACATGTATTATCTCTATCTTGGTCCAAATTAGAACCAGAATTATGTGGCATGTCTCCATTTAACCTTTATTTGTAATTGAATTGTTTATGTATTATTAATAGGTTATTTATTAATATTTGCATTGTTTAATAATTCTAAATGTTTTTAGATAAAAATCATGATTTTGAATAATGGTTTAAAGAATACAGATTTTCAATATCTATTAAGAAAAAAATTAAAGACTCTAATGTAAAACTTTGGCATCTGAAAGCTTTCAATGTTAGTAGGTCAGTGGGTGCTGCCTTAGGCAAAATCTAAATTATTTATTTCATTCAAGCTTTATGAATTTTTTTGAGCTTGTCGTACCATTACAAATAATGAATAAAATATGAATTCAAGGTTATACATTTTGGTGAGACTCTAACAAGTTGATGTCCCAAAACTGATGTCAGGAGTGCTCCATTGCAGTTCACTCCACTTCATTTTCAAGATGGCAGGGCGTACTTCATTGTGATGTGACAATGTGTGATGATATCACTCAGTGTTTTGGTGGAAAAATTCAAAGTAAAGGGATGCCAGAGCCAGAGACCCAAGTTCACTGCCTGAATATAGGTTCTACTTCTGAGTGCTTCTAAGTGTCCTATAATATACAATTGACTCCTGGTTACAGATGTCTCTGCTTCACTTCCTGACTATTCTGATCACTGCCTGCCCCTGGCCTTGATGTCTACCTTGATTAACTTAACTCTTTGTGTACCACAAATTATATTATTTACTGATAGTTTGCACACCAGCTTCCTCCTTGGTCCTGACTCCAACCTACGAAAGCTGTTAGGCCCTGAAGTCAATTACAGTGACCTTTACCACAGAGCAGTCAGTATGGTCAGTATAAAAGGGTTTTAAATGTCTATATTCTGTATTGTTACTTTAATATAATAAAATATAATTAAACTTTTTTTCAGTTTTAAGTTTTTACAAAGAGGAGCATCAATTAAATTTAAATTCCCAAACTATGTAAAGCTTTTTTTCTACTATATGCTACAGCATATGTCTCACAAACATAAAACCGCTAAAAAAAAGTAGCTATTAGAATTAGGATTTTGCAAAGTCACAAGAATGTGATTATATTTCATCTCTTGCCCTAAAACAGGCTTTGAATATATAACCCAGACTGCATAGATATTTTAGTCTCAATGGCAATATAAAAGTAAATGCACATTTGGTGGTTTAAAATTGCCTTCAAGCTTCACATCCAATAAAGCAGGAAATTATGATATTGTTGATCAGGTAGGCTCAAGAATATAATATTTCAGTAAAAGATGATAACATCATCCATTTCTATTTTTGCAGATGATACTAAATTGTGCAGAACTATAGGTTCCATGCAGGATGCTGCCACTTTGCAGAGTGATTTGTCTAAATTGGATAACTGGGCAGCAAACTGGAAGATGAGGTTCAGTGTTGATAAATGCAAGGTTATGCACTTTGGCAAAAATAATATAAATGCAATTTATACACTAAATGGCAGTGTGTTGGGAGTTTCGTTAAATGAGAAGGATCTAGGTGTCTTTGTAGATAACAAGTTGTCTAATTCTGGGCAGAGTCATTCTGTGGCTACTAAAGCAAATAAAGTTCTGTCTTGCATAAAAAAGGGCATTAACTCAAGGGATGAAAACATAATTATGCCTCTTTATAGGTCCCTGGTAAGGCCTCATCTGGAGTATACAGTGCAGTTTTGGACTCCAGTCCTTAAGAGGGATATTAATGAGCTGGAGAGAGTGCAGAGACATGCAACTAAATTGGTTAGAGTGATGGAAGACTTCAGTTATGAGGGTATACTGTCAAGGTTGGGGTTGTTTTCTCTGGAAAAAAGGCACTTGCAAGGGGACATGATTACACTTTACAAGTACATTAGAGGACATTATAGACAAATAGCAGGGGGCCTTTTTACCCATAAAGTGGATCACCGTACCAGAGGTCCCTTCAGACTAGAAGAAAAGAACTTTCATTTGAAGCAACGTAGGTGATTCTTCACAGTCAGGACAGTGAGGTTGTGGAATGCACTGCCGGGTGATGTTGTGATGGCTGATTCAGTTAATGCCTTTAAGAATGGCTTGGATGATTTTTTGGACAGACATAATATCAAAGGCTATTGTGATACTAAGCTCTATAGTTAGTATAGGTATGGGTATTTAGAATTTGATTAAAAGTAGGGAGGGATGTGTGTATGGATGCTGGGTTTTCATTTGGAGGGGTTGAACTTGATGGACTGTCTTTTTTCAACCCAATTTAACTATGTAACTATGTAAATGATGATATAAACATATGTAACAAAAATGAAATTTATCAGCCTACAAATTAGTTAAATACAATAAAAATACAATAAATACCACCTTGTAGTTATCACTGAGCAGCAGAGAACAACAATGATCAGTGGTAAGGTACTCACACACTCTCACAAACTAACCCTGATTAGCTTTAAAGAACATATAACTATTCCATCGCAAAAATGTATGTGTCACAGAATGTATACTATGCCACATTCTTCAGATCAGGGAAGATCATCATTCAATTGTGTAGAATGATGGTGGCTGAGGAGGTTAGTCACAGAAAATAGTGCAAGGCAGCACAAATATAACAGAGAGAATCAAACTCTCTACTCAGGCAGCCCCTTTGGTTTGTGTAGAAGCCGTTTACACACCTGCAGTGGCACACCTGGATGTTACTGGGCCAACAGCAAATTTAAGGCTCCAAAATATTGGTATTATTGTGAAAATGGCCAACAAGACAGGTCGTTATCATAGTGCAGATTTGCCCTGCTTTTTACCACAAAAACATCAATTAAATACATATGGATTGATCAGTTGCAAGTTATAATTGCAATTGAAGTTTTACAATATTTTATAATAATAATTAAAGCCAAATATAGTATGAGGGGCTATAAATTCTTGTAAATTGAAGTATTAAAAATGCTTTAAAACATCCCATTTTTACTGAAACAGTCACCAAGTCAATGTTAAAAAGCATTATTGGTAGTCAGTGGACAAATACACAATAATATCAATTAGAAAAAAGCAAAACCATATATATCTGCACAATACTTATACATCCAGATCTGGAAATACAGATCACATCCTGTCGTCAGCACTTGTATGATATGTAATTTTAGTAGGATCTTCCTGACTAAGCTAATGCCATTTTAGACCATTTTATCATTATGATAAGACAGGTAGATGGTCATTCAGTGTATATAATAGATTTTTCTATTTTTCAGACATCTCCTTTCTCTTTGTAATGAGAAAAGTGTGTATATTAGGAAATATATATGTGAATAATACTGTAATAGAGGGCAAGCGTTTGACCTTTAGAAAGCTCTTGGTTACAATCTTAACGAGTAAATAAATGCAATATAGACAAAACTGGTAATTGCCTAGTGAAGGAAGAACTTCTTGATTTGTAAGTTTTACAATTTATGTTAATAAGGTTTTAGAAGAAATTTTACACACACACACATAATGTTTTAATACAATTTGCAGGGACATTTATAATTGGTAAAAATTAGTAATGCACGTTTTAGCAAACTATGACAGATAGGGCCTAAATTGGCCTTACATGCACAACCATGCTAATGTATTCTGCAAGTCCCTCCTCATTTGTTTCCCCACATGTTAGGCAGCATATCAATCAAGCAGATTGCCCAGTTAATACAGGACTAGGGCAACAGCAAAACAGTAAGGGCTCACAAGAGCTACAGGTTGTAATCAATTAGACCCAATGTACCTGGTATAAAAGATTTTATTGTTTTGCTTATAACATTGTTTATTCATGTGTACAGTGTTGGACTGGCCCCCTGGGATAAACTCTGGGTGGGCCCAGGTGTCAGTCTGCCCTTTTTCTTCTAAACATTTCACCTATTTCATGGCCATTCCCTATTTCTTATGGGAACAAAGAGGCTTAATAATGGAAGAATTGTGTATAGTATGTAGAGAAAAAAGACTAGGAGAATAAAGTGAGTGAGGAGAGGCAATATAATAGTTTGGAAAATGGGCCCTCAGCCCAGTGTCGGACTTGCCCACTGGGATACCAGGAAAACTCATGGTGGGCCCAGGTGTCAGTGGCCCCTCATGCTGCTAAAATGCGGCCAAATGCATGGCCATTCCCTATTTCTATGAGAACAAAAAGGCTAAATAGATGGAATAATAGATTATAGTATTATAGTATGTAAAGAAAAGAGACAATAGAGGTTGAGTGAGGACTGAGGAGAGGAAGAATAATTGTACTGAGAGGGCCCCTGGTCTAAGGTTTTTTGGTGGGCCCCTGGTGTCCCAGTCCGACACTGCATTTGTAACACCTTTAGGCTTGCACTTACTGTACCTAATTCAATTAATTATAACATTTTGAGGGATGACTATATTGATTTATTATTACTTCTACCAGCTACTTAAAGGAAACTATATCCCCCAGAAAAATGTAGGCTCATATGTAAAACCTTGCTTCATCTCAATAAACCATTTTCATAAAAATATAATGTTTTAGTAGTATGTACCATTGTGCTATCCTAAATAGTAAACTGACATTTTTAAGTACTAAGGACTGCCCGCGAAAGACCATATGATTTACGTTGCACACAAACTCATCATGGGCACATGTACATGTTTGGTCACATGAGCCAATTAATTTACAGAGTTAATACACTTCTTCTTGTTACAGTTAGAGCTGCAGTATTTCTGGTCAGGTAATCTCTGAGGGAGCACTAAGAATATTATGAAATGTTGGCTCAAGCTAAAAGATAGAAAAGGGCAATATTTGCTGGCATCTTTCCAGTTTGGCAAGATTTTTTAATATGCTATTTAATATAATATAAATATCTTCAGACATAAGTCTGTTGTTATGTATTTACTCTGGGGTTTTAGTTTTCCTTTAAGCTTTTCTTATAACTGATAAAAAGCAGATACTGAAGAGGAAAGGTACAGGCCAGTAGCCAATACATTGTCAGTTGACTACAAGCCCTTTGTGTCTTTTGCAGTATTATGCCAGGTCTTTCTAAACATATTGACATTAGTTGTATAGCTTAGGTCACATATAAAGACAAATACTGTCAAAAAAAAATTATGTTGGGGGTGACATATCCCAGTTACATTTACCGTGGTAAACCTTTTGGATCAAAACACTGGGTACAATGTCACCAAAGGGTGAAAGAGTTAAGGTGCTTGGAGTTGTGTACAATAACGAAGATACTGGGAGGGGGGCCTGTTTGTACATCTGAAGAATAGGGCATCAACATTTTGTATAATTAATTAGAAAAATCAATCTAATTTGATAAGTTGAACATTAGAGTATTGGATTTTTTGTACCTAATAAATAATATTTGGTCATAAATGAATACTTTTCAAACATATTGACATTATTCTTGATGCCTATAAGAATTATAGTGGTATAGCTTAGGTTACATATGATGTCAGATACTGTAACAAATTCTGTTAATAAAAGTTGGGGGTCACAGATCCCGGATACTTTTACAGTGGCACACCTTTTGGATCTTTTGGATCAAAACACTGGGTACAATCTCACCAAAGGGTGAAAGAGTGCATGGGGTTGTGCATAATAGCGAAGATACTGGGGCGGTCTGTTTGTACATCTTAAGAATAGTGCATCACAAATTATGTGTAATTAATTAGAAAAAGCAATCTAATTTGATAAGTTGAACATGTGAATAAACCTAATAAATAACATTTGGCCAAAAATGAATACTTGAAGATTATACAAAAAAGTAAATGATAATATACCCCCTAAAATGTCAAAAGGCTATCAAAAGTCACCTTGGCGTTCCATGATCTTTACAAAAACAATCGGCCTGTGGCCATGACTTCCTCATCCTGCGAACAACACAAATCATGCTGTGGGCTGCTGACAGATTTCACCTGCTGTAACTGTATGGTTGCAGTAATTTGCAATGTATAATTGAAGAACAGCATGACAGTTGTTTACAGCAGGATGAAAATGTGTAGTTGAGGAAACACACATCATTTACTGTATATCTCAAAAAAATACCAATAAATCTATTTATGAAAAAAATATTAAGCATCAACTACAGTTTGGGTTCATGTTTATCAATTACAGCTCCCCTTTAAATAGTTCATAAACTTTTCATCTATAAAAAAAATTACATATTTTCCAAGGTTACTCACTTTAAAATCATGATACAAAAAAGTAATGGTGCTTAAGTATTTTACAAACTGTATACCAAAAAAAATTATTGTACATTTGTATGAGTTCTGGGCTTGATGGCTATTGCATTATTGAACCACTGAGTAATTTTTTTGTCCAAAAATTCTATAATTCTCTGCAAAAATGTACTCCCATGTTATTTTATTAAAGGGATTTCCTACCAGATGCAGTACAGACAGCTGCTTTTGAATACAGACATATATATTTGAAGTGTACATGACTGTACTTTTATGAGATTGCCTGAGGTTTACTGAAGTAATTCAGCTTCAAACTCAAAATACAGCAAATATAATTTTATGAAGTGTTCAGAATTTTCTGATAGTGGGTACAACAGCCACATTCATGCCATTATTGTTTATCATTGAGTACAGCTGTATAAACAACAGACACCAGCATAATAGAATTGTTCATCAATAATTTGCTTTAGCAGATGTTTCAAAAGAACAATAATAGGATACTTTTAGTTTTGTAAAAATCTAGTATAACGTAGCTTTGTCTAAAATGGTGAATCTTTTGCACGTTCCATTTTATTTATTAGCTTTTTATGCAAATGTATATTTTGAATGCGATTTTTTAAAATTCTGAAAAGCTGAAGGCAGGGAGTGATGTTCAATGAATACCTATCAAAAGTATGAAATAAACATTGTTGATTATTTCAGAAACTGAAATAGCATTTCCATTTTGTTCTCGTTATGCATTTAGTCATGTGCATATCTTTTTTCAGAAATTTCACAGCCCTGTGTTTTCCACTTAAACTGTGGGTGTTAAGTCCACACAGGTTTTTCACACCCACAGAATACTGGGGGAAAAAAAAACTAAAACACTTTCTACATTCTTTAAAAGCTCAATAGCAGGTTAAAACAAATATAAAAATATATATCATATTAACCATTATAATTCCTGGAGCATAGTTTTCCCACTGACATTACTAACACAAGCATACATAATAGATTATGTTGCTAAGCAGAGTTTACTTTGCTATTGCAAATCTATAGCAATTTTTTTAAAATAAGGAATCGAGTGGTAGCCATTGTCCCTTTAACAATATGAAACACAATATGCTCACCATAATCTCAGTGATTTGTGGAAGCAATGCTTGTGTTGTACGTTTGCCTATATCAGCTATTATATAAATACAATGAGAATTAAAGACATGTGCCATTCAAGCTGTATTCTATAGTCAAAGACACATCACAATTTCCATGTTTTTCCAAAAATAAGCTCTTAAATTTGCATGTAGAGTATACTGAAATTTCTTAAGGGACAGTATACCCTTGATGAGTTGGGCTTGTGTTGCACATATTTTTGCCTATTGTTTTAATTATAAAAAAATACAGTTTTTGCCATTTATTTGCAAAATTGATCATACTCCAAGTCAGGCCATTAGAATGTAGGTATTAGATTACAATCATACAGCTTTCCTCCACCAGTTGTAACTTTTTTGTTAGTAGGAACAGTAGTTCTGTAGTTACAGAATTCAGGGGTCAGTTCTATCATATTTTGCTTATATTGCAAAATACCCCATGGTAACATTTGATAAACATAATATGTATCTTTCTTATAGTCTTCTCAGTTTTTTTCCCTAAAAGTTAATCTAATCTAGGAAAGGAGAATTGAACAAGGACACTGTCATCCAAGATTTTTTTTGTTACCAAAGTCTTTCTACATACAGTACTTCCACAGGTATTAGGTATGATCAATCAGAAAATATTATGTCTATAATGTACATTTTTATTTTCTGTAAATACAGATCCTGTATTTCTGCAGTGCTCTCTGCTAAATCACCTGTGGAGATCAATTAATGTTCTACTTTTGCCAAATTGGCCATTCCCCACCCCTAACTTTATCATATAATATTGATGTTTTATTAATTTAGGTGAGTAGGTAATTTGTATCTTTACTACACTTTCTCACTTCCACAGCCAATGTTACTTCACACTGATTTTTAACAAATAGTCTTCCCTTTACCCAATGAATATAATAGATTGTAGAGTCTTTTCAGGTTTATATTACAGTGTGTGTACTGCTATTAAAAAGTTCCTTGGAGACATATTGATAAAACAGATATGAAAGCATAGATGCTCTTCGACTTGTCATGGAGAGTTTTCCTTAAATATGTTCATTTGTATTTCCCTTTCCAATATCAGGAATTGCCTCCCATCTCTTTGCTTGCATTCATTGTTCGCCCATTGTAGTTTGTATTGTGTTATCTGTTTGACAATTATTACATTATGTGCAAAAGCGCATTCTTTGTATTCCTATGATTTTACTTGGATTCCTTGTATTTCAGATCATCCTCATTTTTTTATAAGATAACCTTAATAAGTAAAACAAAAAATGATGAGTGGCATAAGCCACCCCTATTATGTTCCATTCAATATAAAAATAAAATCCCAATCATCCTTTCGTTACTTTCCTTTGATAAGGCGGTGCAATATAAAGATTCTATATATAAATTCTGCCCCACTGATTTTTCCACATCCAGCAACAGCACCAGTGATTTAGAAAGCTGGATTACATCTGTGTTTTTCGAGTTTTGTGGTGGGCTGCCTCCATCACTACATTCTAACTGATCTTTGCCCTGAGATAAATGTGTTATATTTGTAGTTATGGGTGAGTCTGTCCCATTTTGCTGGAAAATTCACAAAACAACAAAAACATCGCAAAATGCTTTCAAGTCAATGGGCATCAACATTATTTTGGTCATTGTGAGCAGTGTACCTCAACAATTTAAGATTTTTTTCTTCAACATTGTGCACTTTTAAACCAGTTTGCATCATTTCCAAGGGGTTAATTTTGTCCTAAAGCTAAAGCTTGATACAGCTTTTTACAATTTATTTTAAGAAAAACTTTGTACATGTAACTCACCTGCATAATATTTTGTTGCTTTGACATATATGAATTGATTTCTTTGTGTGAAGGTCATTCTTGAGAGATCTTTACAGAGCTCAACGCATGAAAATCTTTTTGGTTAGACAGCACTCTGTGATACATTTAATGAATCTTTCATGTGGTAACAATTGAGTCTCATGAGGATATCATTTGGGCATTTAACAATGCTTTATATGTTATATGCTTTGACAGTGATGAGTCCAATATATAATTAAGTTTCAGGCATGTCCGGAAAAAAAGAAAAATTATAAATAATAAATTGAGACAGCAGCAATAAGTCTTTAATACGGTCATCTAGTTCATCATCATTTCATCATCATCATTTATTTATATAGCGCTGTCAAGATACGCAGTGCTTATCTAGTTCTTTAGGTTTACTTGTCTTTGGAATTGCATGCGATGGATGTTGTTTTTGTTTGATGTGTTATCAATATCTGCTAATTTTAATTTATTATCTACATGTCATCATACAGTGTGTTGAAGAGTACTATCTATTTTTATGGACTGCAATAAGTTCCCTCATCTCTTGCTCTTCGGTCTGCCACTATCTTTGCAATATCCTACAATGTTTAATGTGAAGTTCCTATATTGTAAAGACTAGAGAGTACCTTCAGTTAGATTTCATTTTCTACTGATCTTACATATATCCTTTCTCTGGTTGAATTTGCATTATGTGGAGAGCTGAATTGCTATAAAGGCTGATCTATGATGTCACCTCTGGAGCTCAACTACTTTCCCCTTTTTTTTTTCTAAATTCGCCACTCTCCATGTTTAACTATATCTTATAATGGTGATCTTTTATTAAGCTAGGTAGGTTAGAATTTACAAGTTACACTATCTTAATTCTGTGGCTCAATAAATATACAGCATTCCGCAATTTTTCTTGCCACTTTTTAAATGAATGCAGAAGCAAGAATCATTTGGCATAGCCATCTGTCTATCACAGGTGTTCTGCATTGCTTCACTGCTAATTTTGCCTTATGATACTTGCATTCGACAAACTTTATAAACTTGACCTTAAGTATTCTTTTCTTGGAGTATTATTTCACAGCTTCATAACATTTTCAATTAACTTGTTTTCATTATGTTTTGTTTTTCAACCTCTTGCCACATTTCATGCATGTTGATATATGTTTATATAAGTATTTGTAATGACAAACCTCAAAATAAATACAAAAATAAAATATATTTGTGTGCTTTCTTTCTATTAATTATTTATATAGTGTCAAAATGCAGTGTTGATGTATACATCAACACATATAGATTACATAACTATAAGGGGGTTGTGGATGCACACCTGAGGCCAATTTCAAAAATTTTAAAGCTCTGTCTAAATAATTCAAGTAAATATGCAGGTGCATGTAATTTTGACTTGACAAAGGGCTCTGCCCGAAACATGTTGTGTAACTCTACCTCCCAATAAAGCGTATTGTCAACTTGCTGCCTTGGGTGTGTTCCACAACTAACTGCATTATTATTACATACAAATACAGACATACTTTTCTCCTCTTTTTAAGTTGAGACGTATGACTCTCTTTATAGGGGTTAAAAATGCAAATGGACATATTTCTAATTACTGTAGATCTGAAAGACACGTGTTTCTCAAAACTATGTAATAAATTGTAATCATATAATTCCTTGACCTTTTAAATATTCTGCTGTTTGTCTGCTATTGCATTCTTCTTTCCTAACCTATATTCTGTGGGGAATGGTCTACATGACCATATATTTTTGGAAAGCACACATTCTGACATATCCAAAATGGGTTATTATGTCTTTCTACTCCAAACTACCAAACTGCAAAGCTCTGCTAAAGGCAGCGGTTTTTAAGACAGTTCCGAAAATTGCCGAAAGATATAGCAATTTGCCATATTTACTTACATACAAAGATAAATCACCCTACATTTGAGGTCAACTGAACAGTTTCAGCCCAATATGCATAATTCTACAAAAGTATGTGGCATGCCAGGACCCAAAAATTAAACAGTGCATACCAAACAACAAAGCTATGCTAAAAACATGTTAGACAAAAGCAGAAAATAAAAAAGGCAAAAAAAGTGTATGCATGTATGAATGTGTATATACTAGAAAAGGGGTGTGTGTGCGTGCGAGTGTGTCTGCAAATGTAAGTAGGAATAAAAACATGAGGAAAAACTAAAAGACATATATACTTAGATAATGTGAAATATGTTTGTAAAGGGTGCAGTGTGTGCGTGTGTATAGTAATGCATATTTCTAACCTGGGAGAAGGCAAGGCAAGTAAATCACCAGGAGGGCCATGCAGACATCAAGGAGCAGCTCAGCAGGAAGGGGCAGTGCTGGTCTGCACGTACATTCTCCATGAGCAGATACGTGCTTCTGTCGTGTCTGCTGTTAAGGGTCATCGCTACATCATTGTGCCAAAAGCAGCGACAACATTTTGAATAAAAGGATGCCTAGATATTTGATTACTCTTAATCTTAACCCCTCTGGCTACCACAAACTCGATTGTTATAACATGTGCTTCCTCCTTGGTCAGGATTCTTCACCATTCTGTCTAGAGGCCCTAACAATTGCCTAGGGGATCCAGGTATTGTCTGTAGCTCAGGGAAACGGGCACAGAACAGCAGGTCCATGCTTATCTGTCCCAACAGCAGACACATATTTATCACGTGTTTACTGTTTAGCAGGGTGGGGGTTACAATCGGATTGGCAGGAGGGTTAACAAGCAACCTCTGCTTGTTCCTTAGGGAACTGCTGTGAGGTCTGATTGCTGTACTTGAAACCATTCTTGAGTAGAGTTGTTCATCTAACGCTCACATATGGCAAGCATAGAGGTCTTTAATACAGGTATGGGATCTGTTATCCACAATGCTCTAAACCTGGGGTTTTCTGAGTAACATAACTTTAAAACGTGGATCTTTATACCTTAAATCTACTGTAAAATCATGTAAACATTAAATAAATCCCAAAAGTTGGTTTTGCATCCAATAAGGATCAAGCATAAGAAAAATCTATTTTATTATAGAGAAAAAGAATCGCTTTAAAAATTGTGATTATTTGATTGTAATGGAGTCTATGGGAGATGGCCTTTCCATAATTCTGAGCTTTCTGGGTAATAGGTTTCAGAGTAACGGACCCTACAGCTGTACACAAACTGATTTTGAATACTGTTTTAGTAGATTTTAGGTGTTATATGCTGACACATACATCTTCTATTTTATGTATTCCTTTCTAACACTACATAGCCTTCTACATTTACAGTCCAGTCATCCAGTCGTGCGACACATCCAACCATGTTTCATCAATGATTTTCATATTCTATTGCTCTTGAAATGGCATTAACCGAAGCATGTTAATTTTACTAGTTAAGCCTCTTGCATTGGTAAGTAGATGTTTAAATTTGACATAAATCTTGTATTGAATTCGATTGTTGCATTTTCTTGACTACAAATTGGGCACTCTTAATGACAGATAGAAGCAAATTCTGCATTAGGAATTGACCCACCAACACTACTTCATTCACCTCCTAACATTAAGAAATTAAAGTTCAATAATGTATATTGGATTTAAAATACACTTGTTCAATAAAATCAAAGGATCTATTAAATCATTAAAATCAAAGCACCTATCTTTCTAAGTGGTATAAATTGTATGCATCGAAACACAGATTCTATTTTTTTTCCTTTGAATGTTTTTCTTTTTGGGGCAAATATCAAATAATGTTCCCTGCCAGAAACAAGCAGCAGGAGGGCAAAGCCAATCACAGCCCTGCATTTGCACAAAGATATTAATATATATACATGGGTGTCCACAAAAAGGGGCAAGGGAGAGCACTTGCCCCCCCCCTTGGAGTCTCTGACCTTAACTGAAGCTGTTTCAAGCCACTGCCTGTAGATACAATCTCAGTGTCTAAGTCCCAGCACAACTGAACACCTATTGGGTAGGCTAGAGGGAATGACCCAACAGTATAGGCAATCACTGTGCAGCAGTACACTATTGGATAGACTGGAATGATTCACTCTGCATCCTTAATCCCCTGTGTAGCACTAAAGTTTATTATCATGGAAAGCTCCATGTCCTAATCATCTAATGTCTTGTGTATGTTTGTGCTTGTCATGTACATGTGTATGTGTGTGTCTATACAGTATATTTGTGTGTGCATATATATATATATATATATATATATATATATATATATATATATATATATATATATATATATGATTGACTAAAGCCCATGTACACTGCTGGCAGGACACACACCCTATTTATTCTCCTATGTGATCTAAACTGTCAGCTTTAGAACTGGTACTATGCATCTATCCAGCCTTGTCTTCTAGGGACATTATTAATGGAACTGGCACCACTGTTATTGGCACTATTCTTTATTGAATTGAGACCATGTTTATACTGTGAGGTATTTAGGTCTATTATACACAGAGCTGGCCCTATTACCACATGGAGACAATTTACATGACATTGGCACTGAAAGTCTATTCTGGGTCATTACGTATCAGATTGGCACTGCACTGCATGTACTTGTATGGAGTTCCATTAGACTCTAAAACCACTAAATGAATGCATAGATGTAATTAAACTTCCTAAACCAAAACATCACCCTCTGCCTGTGCCTGCACCACTACTGGAGCTCCCAGTACCACTAGTGTGTAAATGATCAAATGAATGCAAATGTGTGAGTCAATGCAAGTGTGTAAGTAAGAAAAACTATGGTCTGACCATTGCATCTGATGCACAAATTCACCTGCTAATACAGGTATATGTATGCTCAAGGCATGATTTGCTTGTAAAGTGGATAAAGATGGCTACATTGGCTCAGAGTTATGACTCTTATATTATTTAATCTGCACTGCATTTTTTTCACCCTCAGGCTATTTAAAATTTTAGCTGACCAATAGTTCTCTCTTTCAAGTGTACTAACAATTCCATTCCCAGATTTGTGTCTTTTTGTAGACATTTTGTTTGTGATGCTTTTAGCTACTTGCCCCTATCTATATCTGTCTACATCTATCTATTTTTAAGTATAAAAACCCCATAAGCCTTTAAGGATAAGGAAAGGCAATTTCTACTTGGGGGTGCCAGAAGTTAGGCACCCCAAGTGGTTGTATCTACTTGCCTGACACCCCGGCCGGTGTTCCAATCAGGATAAAACTGCACCGTCCCTGGGTTATTCCAGCAAGCACCACAGTTCAATCATCTTCCGGCTTCTTCTTTCTTCTTGCGGCTACGCATGTGCGGTAGAGCAAAAAGCTGAACTAACGAAAGAGCCAGCTATTACATTCTACTGCGTATGCGTCCGCCTGGGAAATTTTAAGTAAAAAAAAACAGGAAGGTGATTACTCTGTGGTGCTCGCTGGAATAACCCTGGTGTTATTCTTTTTTTTTTAGTGCTTTTTTTCATTCATACTTTTTTTAATCTGAATTTATAATAAACCAGGGTTTTTCAAGATTACAAATCTTGTCAGTGGTTGACCTACTATGGTTCATCCATTATTCTTAATAACTACAAACCTGCTAACCATATCACAAGACAATCATAGTGTTAGGAAGTCCCTGATTAGCTGCTGCTCCTCTAGGTTGAGCCACAGGAAGCAGTATGGCATAGGACTGAGTGATAATATTAATGATTCTCCTGTCTGTATTCACTAGCCCACACCATCATTCCAACTGCAGACAGTTGTCCAATTAAAGGGCAATTTAAGCCTGACACCACTAGTTACAAATCCTGGATCATTAACCTTTCTACTAAGACTAAGGGGCAAATTTAAGTGTGAAGCGGCTAACGCTAGCGCAAATTCGCCAGCGTAATGTCATTCCGTTACTTCACCAATTTACTAATGAGTGCTGGCGTAAATTCGCTAGCGAAGTGGACCTACTCTAGCGCTACTTTGCATCCTTATGCTAGTCGAAGTTGTGCTATGGCTTTGCCTGGCAAAGCGCGGCAAAGGCTGCGTTAGCGCAACTCCGCAGCTTAGTGAATTTGCCCCTAAGCCTCTACTTATTGATCATGTTCCAGTTGGATGTAAATGTGCTGCACTATAAGGCACACTGTGCCTTTCACTTGTGTTAAATGACCACATCCATTATGGAAATACACACGTGTCTCACAACAGACAACCTTTTTAATCCTTTTATAAACTCTGTTTATATTTAATTTAAATTGAAAACTAGTAGAAGGGAATAAGAAGTTTAAATACATGGTTAGTTGCATAACAAAAACAATTTAGATGGATTTCTGTGCAGACCTGTACTGGGGCAACAATTTTTACATGCGTACTTACTTGTTATAGTTATGGTTACGGTAAATTGTGAAAGGTTTAAATATATTTATTCATATATAACACTTTGTGCTTGGCTTTGAAAAATAAAATAGGTCATAGGCAAAATTTAGAGACCACATTTTTAGAGTAGTTGTCAAATCAATGATTTTTTATAAACATCTTTTATTTACTTGCCATTTGGCAATAAAATGTTCTCAACCATTTAAAACATCTTGTGACAGTAAAAACTACAGTACTTTCAGTAATAAACCATGCTTGATCAGTTTTACTTCTAGAATAAATACACAGAAAAAGCAAAAAATGTTATCTTTAGTAATTATTTAACCCTTGCTAAATTATTTAGAAATCAGTGATTTGTTTTAATTTCACCAAGCAACAGATCTAAGTAGAAACAGTTTGTTAAATAAAACTGTAAGCTACCTTTATATTTATTTAAATGTTATAGCAGAAGCATGATATAAAGTCACAAACTATTAAGGAAGTTATAATTGCATCAATAAATTTAAAGCTGCTCATTAAGAGTATATAAAGCAAGCTTAGCAGCAGCTCTCTACCATAAATAATGTAATGACTATATTATTGGAGCATTTGGAATTTATTAGAGCAAGTCTAAACATAGTAAATGTCAAAGAAATGTGGTGCTATAATAATTCTGTGTTTGAGAGATTCATTTCCTTGGATACATTTGTCTAAAAGGAAAACAAGTGTTGCTGCTGGGGATTAAAACTTAAGTACTGTGTACTTTTCAACCACAAAAAATAATTAACCTATGAATATTCGATTTTTAAACTTCAACAAGAAAAAATACATATTCTCACAATTTGTATGAGGTTTGTATGAGGTATGAGGTCAGACACACCTTCCCCCCCCTATTCTGCCTGTGACATCACTGAGCCTGATGACAGGCAGGGGAGTGACCGAATGGCTGGAAGCCCCAGAAGTCATCTGGGAAAAAGAGGAGGATCAAGAAAAAGATTGGGTTTGGAGCCAATTGCAAGGGGTTGCGAGAGAGGTTATAAAAGCACCCCTGCTGCAGCATCCAGCCAGAACCAGTGTGTGTATGGGACTGTCCAGGAGTGCAAACAGGCTTGCTGTTTCATGCTGTGCAGTTTTGGTTAAGAGTTCTGCATCTCTAGAAGTACAGAGAGAGCCCATCCTGTACACTGCCAAGCTGCTAGAGACTCAGAAGGGGAAAGCTGCCTGTTATCTCCAGTGCAGTGTGACTGCCTCTGAGAGCACCCTGGGGAGTGAGCCACACAAGGAAGGATATTAGCAAGTATACAAGCATGGGGACCACCAGGTCTTGTGCATTTACCTACTAGGTCCTGTGCATTTCCAAAGAGAGAGGTACTTTTGGGAAAGGTAGTGCTACCTGGGGTATAAGGGTGTCTATATATATATATATATATATATATATATATATATATATATATATATATATATATATTAAGGAGGATTAGCACTCACTGTATTGAAAGATGAAAAAAATGCTTTTTATTGTCAAGTGATATACATCTTAATCCGACGTTTCGGTCCCACCTGGGGACCTTTTTCAAGGATGTATATCACTTGACACTTCAATATACATGCATTTTTGATCGTGCACTGCTGGCTACACCGTGATTTAAATGCTGGTACTGTGGGATATATTAACCCCTTACAGAGGATTGGGCCTATGATAATAAAAAGAACTGTGTTGGAGAGTCAGAGTGATACCTAATAGTGAGTTGTGTAGGTCCCACATTTCCACAGTGCAGGAGTGCATTGTGTATTAGATTGCTCAAGTTCTCGATCTTGCTTTGATCAGTCCACGAAATATTGACCCATTTCTCTTTAGGCCAGTCAATATGTTCCTTGGCAAATTGTAACCTCTTCAGTGTGTCTTTTTTTCAACAATGGAATTGTGGGTGCTTCTTGCCAATAGCTTGGCTTCACATTGGCATCTTGTAATTGTAACAGTACTCACAGGTAACTTTAAACCTTCATTGATCTTCCTGGAACTGATCATTGGCTGAAGCTTTACCATTTTGACTATCCTATCCATTCAAATTGTAGTTTTCTTTTTTCTTTCATGTCTTTCAGATTTTGGTTGCCATCTTAAAGCATTTGAGATAATTTTAGCTGAGCAGCCTATCATTTTATGCACTTCTTTATATGTTCCCCCCTCTACAATCAAATTTTGTTCTTCTGAATAATTTCTGGAATAACCCATTTTACATAGATTTGCAGAGAGAAAAGCACTATAAACAGCATGCACCACATTTGTTGCCTTCCTGCCTTAAATAAGGGCCATACTTGTCAGGTTTTTAACAGAATGTATGCCCTCACTAATTGAACTACACACTGCTTTTATTTTGAACAAGCTATTATTTTGAACAAGTCTCAATCAATGATTCAGTTACACGCAATCAGCACCATCATAGCTGTTGGGTCTGTTGGTTTTCTATTACTCTACTACACCTACTAGTAAATTATTTGCCATATAGAAATCTACCAAAAACAGGAATTCATCAAGTTAGTTTGACTGCTATTATTCTGAACACAACTGTATATTTATTACAATATATATTTATATATTTTGTAAACAAAAAGTATACAACTGCAGACTCTACTATTTTCATTGATTTGCTACCTTAGCAAAATGATTGCAAAGTAAAAGTTCACAAAAGCTGAGCAATGAATTTTTGAGGCAATATAAAATGTATAGAATCATCTGCACAGGCTTGGTATTACATAGTGTATTCCAACTTTGGAGCATGAATATCTTTCCATCTTTAATTTTAGGGTGCTGCTTTCAAACTTCCATAGAGAAATCTGTAGACCAAATTTTGCTTTGAGATCCTGTGGGTGAAGCAAACATGCTTTCCAATGTCTAGCTGATAATATTTTGTAAAACAGGACAGTGCTGTATATGCAAATAGTGATATATAATAAAGTTACACATACATATATAGATCGTTTAAAAATGAGAAACACTGACTGTAAGATATAAATAATGCTAAAATACATATGCACTTTTTTTCAAGGTAATTGAGTATTCCTTGTGTCCAGTATGCATTATTATACTGATATCTCAATTTTCATTTTTGAATTTAAACTGGTAAATTGTATGAAGGCAAACTGGGACAGCTGCAACTACTTAGTTATTCCATATTATTCTACAGCAGCTGCATTTGTAATTGTGACCACTTGTCTTTCATTCATTTCCTAAGATCATTTTAGAACAAATTGGTCTTACTTATCTTTACCTTGAAATTACAGTTTCATTTTTCTACTTAAATTTAAGAAGCCTCAATAAACAACAAATGCACTGAAGAGCAGTGATCTATCCTATGCTGAACATTAGTAAAGACTATTGAGAGCTTATTTAATTTATGTGTAATATTTTGCACTATATTTTATATGCTCAGAGGGAAAGCTTTAGAAGAATTCAAGGTAATTTTTATGTACATCACACCAATGTGCATATTTACTCTGGGGTTTGTTTTTCTGGAAAAATTGCCTTACAAGCTCTTTGATATGAAGGGACTGTAATTGCTGTAGTTGACCTAAAATATAATTATTTCTGCAATTCTGCAAGAATTATGGACAGTTATGATAATATTAAATGCTTGGACAAGCTCTAGTTATCATTGCCTTGACAAGACCTTATTCAGTTGGTGAAATTGATGTGTCTGACGTTTTACTGCCAGGGAAGTCGATTGCCTGGAATAGAATTCTAGGTAGTCATCAGTTAGTCAGGTACAGGCAGTTCTAAAAAGAGAAACAGTATGTGCACCATAATGTGGTACTTTGCAGTGAAACCATTGCTTTGCTGCTGTCTATTTAGGATATGAAACTTGCTTAGCCTAGGAAGGGTGAATAAGTTCAGTGTCCTAAAAAATCCCAAATTTGGTTGCCTGCATTTCCTATTAGTGACATTGGATATGTAAAACTTATGGTGAGTAATTGGTTCTTATCGTAACATTTGCTCTGTTTATTTCATGCCCTCCTCATGTGGAATAGAGGTATATGATGAGTGCACATCTATGCTACACAATATCCAATCAGGGTCAATGTTGCCAATAGTGTATAGCCTGTTCATGAAATCACTGGTATCTATCTATATACACCATAAGGTTTATTTCTTACTTGACCAGATGGCCTTAGTCCTTAAAAACTATTTCAGGTTTGATGAGAATTATTACATACAAACACAGGGGACCACAATTGGTAGTAATTTAGCTCCAAGCTACGCTAATATTTTCATGTGCCTACTTGAAAAAAGAATGATTTTGTAAAATGAAGCGTTTAACTGTAATATTGCTTGTTACTACAGATATGTGGATAATGTATTGTACTGTCAATGTACTGTCAAATTGACTGCAGAATATAGCAAAGACAGTATCCACTATTTGAATGTAAAAATTAATAACTCACAAGGACAGATAACAACTGAACTATACAGTAAACCACTAGAAAGGAACAATATATTACGGCCTGATAGCTTCTATGCTCCAAATACCATCAAAATTATTCCCAAGGGACAATTCCTACTGATAGGAATTGAATAGTCTCCCATGACGGAAAATACCTTGAGGCTTCTAGCAAACTAATTGACAAATTTGTAGCTAGGGGCTATAAAAAGAAACACTATGGGGCACATTTACTAAGGGTTGAATATCGAGGGTTAATACACCCTCAAATTCGACCCTCGAAGTAAAATCCTACGAATTCGAATATCAGATTTGAAGGATTTACCGCAAATCCGCCTTACAAATCGAAAATCGTTTGATCGAATGATGAAATCCTTCGAATCAAATGATTAGAAGGATTTTAATCAATCGATCGAAGGATTTTTCTTTGAGCATAAAGCAAATTTAGCCTTGTGAAATCACTCACCAAAATAGATCCATGGCCCAGGTGCTCCAGCCCCAGGCATAAATATTGGTGCAGGGCACACTGGTAACTCACTTATTGATCAGACCGAAGTTAGTGGATAAAAAAATGAATACTTTATTGACATAATCATCTCTCGGCTGACTCGTTACATGTCACTGGGACACTTAATTATAGGCTTGAGCATTTACAAACATGGGTCAGTATTTAAAGGCTGAACCACCAATCAAAAGGAGGGTGAGGAGAAAGGGAAAATTACATCACATAGCAGATCTAAACGAAATGTAAAGACAACACGTGCCCAATTACAAATATATATAAGACAATACAATGTAAAGCTAAAAACAAATACCAGTAATCAAGTTGATTATGCAGTCGCTTGTAGTATATAGATAAATTATTTAGAAGAATATGTTTTGAAATGTAATAGTTGCATAAAAGAAGTCTTTGGAAATTGTATAAATATTTAAAAGGTATATATAAAATTGTAAATATGAATACTGTATATAAATATATCAATAAATATAGATGTAAATATATATGTATAGATATATAAAAATATTGAACCTCTTTCTTTTTTCGCACATGTATTTTCAGTTAGGGGCCGATTCACGAATTTCGGGTGAAGGGTTCGAATATAAAAAAATTCGAATTTCGAACTATTTTTTGGGTACTTCGACCATCAAATTGGTTAAATTCGATCGAATTCGATCGAATTCGAACGATTAGAATTAAAAATCGTTCGACTATTCGATAGTCGAAGTACTGTCCCTTTAAGAAAAACTTCGACCCCCTACTTCGGCAGCTAAAAGCTACCGAAGTCAATGTTAGCCTATGGGGAAGGTCCCCATAGGCTTGCCTGTGATTTTTCGATCGAAGGATTTTTGTTCGATCGTTGGATTAAAATCCTTCGAATCGTTCGATTCGAAGGATTTAATCGTTCGATCGAACGAAAAATCCTTCGATCGATCGATCGCAGGATTTGCGCAAAATCGTTCGATTCGATATTCGAAGTCGTACGATTTTAGTTCCCAGTCGAATATCGAGGGTTAATTAACCCTCGATATTCGACCCTTCGTGAATCGGCCCCTTAGTGTTTAAAAGCTTATGAAGGGTTGCGGACATCAAGTATCCTTATTATGTCGTAAGAACAAGAGAATGAATGAAAAAGAAGGATACGAGAGTATATAACAGTACAGTCCTATACATGGTAAGAATATAAACTTGGATAAGGTAGCCACTACCAGATTTTTAAGTACCCCCAAAAATGGCACTTTCCCTTGTTTGAACTGCGGCAGTTGCAACTCCATCATCAGAGGATACTGTATCACACACCCTCAAAGTGGTAAAGTTTTTGTAAAACAATATTTTACCTGTAACACTAATGGGTAGTCAATGCCCTTGTGGGATGTTTTATGTGGGACAAATCTCCTGTAATCTAAGAATACGAATAGGAGAACATAAGAGATCTAGGAGTGCATATGATCCTGCTGAAAAGAAAACACACACCCCAGTCGGTAGACATTGTAATACAGCTAAACACAATGCTGCTACCCTCAGATGGATGGTACTAGAACGAACTGAGAGACCACTAAGAGGTGGCGATAGGATTAAACTGTTATTGCAATGTGAAGATAAATGGACCGATATGCTGAATTGTGTAGAATCACTTGGAATGAATGAAGCCTGGAGCCTGAAATGTTTTTTATGAATAACAATAAGGTTGTGAAAAGAATTAACTGTTTCTATTAACACTATATATATATTCTTTAAAGCTGAAAAACAGCTTGATGACTCCACATAATATCATAGTATCTGTATGTTTGAAATGAGATGTTCAATACAATATGCTGATGCATTATATCCTCTGGCCACAAGACAGAGCTGAGGAATCACCTGGGGCTTATGGGTAAATAATTGTTTAAAAGGTCACTGTGTTAACAATTTTTGTAACTTCCACCAGAGGAAGGACTTGTTTGGTCTGAAACATGTAGTGCTTCAATAAAACTACATTTATTCACACTGGAAGGCTCTCCAGTCCTTTTTCATGCCAGAGAATGCACTCACAGGGGATGCACGTCTTTGCAAGCGGGCACTAGGAATCAGGAGGCCTAGGAGCATGAAAAGAGGAAATCCGGCCCAGTACACATTGTGGCGATAGGGAAGGGAGTAGTCCAGCTCTAAAATATACTCTATATACAGCATGTATATATGACTTACTTCATTGTTATTGCTCCAAAACAGAACCAGGCTATTAGCAAGGCTGCATTTATATATAGGCACCCAAGGGTCTGTGCCTAAAGTGGCCAGCAACCCAGGATACTTACTGCTTAAACCAGCAGCAGAGTTGGGGGAGTGAGGGTTATAGGGCCCATTGAGTGACAATTTTTGCAGAAGTAACGGCACACACACCAAGAGTGCGCAAATGTGTCATAAATGTAATATTAATATGGACATGTGCACCATCCAATGGATCTGTTGTTACCTCCAAGATGGCACCCTAAAATTGTGGGGCTGTTTGGGCCTCTGTGATATGCCAGGGCCCATTTTGAATACCAGTCCATAGCCGCAGATTATTATCTGATGCCAATCCCATAACTCCCCTACTCATAGATGATAGTTTTCCTGTAGTTATATTACATACTCCAGTATAATTTGTACTGTACAAATGCAAATACTGTTACTATTACTCAAAATTACATTGTGTTATTGTCAGCTGAATCTCTCCGAGCTGCACCTCACACAGCACCTAAGGAGACAGCAGCACCACTACCTCCCTAGGATGTGGCAACACCTTCTGAGCTGCCAAGAGACCCGCTGTTCCTGTTGTTGCAGCAAGTGGACTCACCTACAAGAGGTGACAAACATTGTCATTGTTTTTTTCATTTAACTACTTAAATGTTACTGGAAGTTGTTCGGATTATTAACAGAACCATGACTATTTTCATTCTCAGTCATATAACATTACATTTCACATATAGACATACTGTTTATCCACATAAATATAAGGTTTATTAATTTTAATGTCGGCTACAAAGAACCCATATATTATCTGTTGGAATGGTAGTTGCTCATTTTTATTATTAGAGTAAGCTGTGTCTGTGTTTGTAAGCTAGTAGTAATATAAAACTGTAGATGGTACTTAAAGTACCAAGGGGCAGATTTATCATTCGAATTTCGAGTTCAAATTTTTGAGGTTTTTTTTATGGCCAAAACTGTCCAATTCGACTAGGGAATTGTTATATTTGATTAAAGTTTTTTTTTTAATTCAAATTTGATTTTCGAAATTTATCATAGACTTGCTCTTTAACAACTCAAATTAGACTATTTGCCACCTTACACCTTTTGAATTGCTGTTTTAGCCTATGGGGACATCCTGGGATCAATATGCAGTTGTTTGCTGCCTTCCTGAAAATCTAGTTGATTCAATTCGAGTTTGCGGGTCGATCCTATTCACTCAAGTAATCTGACCCTTAGCGGCAGATTTATCAAAGGGTCGAATTTCGATTTTGAAAAACTTTGAAATTTTAATAGAAAAAGACCAACCAGAATTAAATCAAAAGTTTTTTTTTTGGTCGAATAGGTCAGTTTTCGAACGAATAGGTCCATTTTTGATCAAATTCAAATCGTATGAAACAAAGTAATAGTGCATTCGATAGAATTCGATTCGAAGTCCACCAATTGACTCCAGATAGGTTCTAAAAAAGAAAGAGTCAGAAGAAGAATGCAAATACAAAAACTCTAACAAAAAACGAAGGCCTATTGAAAGGTTGCAAAGTATTGGCCATTCTATAACCACCTCTTTAACGATGTCTCATACATCCCATAATTATAGATGAATGTGTTTCCTGTAGTTATATACCTCAGCCTGTATAATTTGTACTGTGCAAATGCTGTATTGCTCAAGATTACATTATGTTATTGCCAGCTGAATTTCATGCATGGAAATGCAAGAGCTGCACCAGGAACTCCAGGGGGTGAGAGGACTTTTTCTCACTCTCAGGAGAGACCCGCCTCCCTCTTCTTCTCCTCTTCCTCCATCATCATCATCCCATTCTGTTTACATTTTTTAATTAGTTTTAAGTAATATTTATATAATATGCACAATTGTGCTTGCTTAGTTACTTTTTTTAAGTAATGTAAAAAAAATATAAGTAAATTGTGTTGCTAACTTGCTATGTTTGGAGTTTTCATTTAACAACTCAGATGGTACTTGAAGTTGTTTGGATTATTAACAGAGCAATGACTTTATACAGTCATGTCATATAATATTACATAGTATTTCAAATTTATTACAATTACACATAGATATTTGGTTTATTGACCTAAATATGTAGTTCATTCATTCATTTTAGTATGGGATACAAAGCTCACAGATTTTATCTGTTATAGTGGTCATGGTCATATTTATTATTAATCTTAGTTATGCTTGTGTTTGCAAGCTACTTGTATTATATATTTTAGATGATACTTTTTGCTTAAACAGCAACAGAGTGTGCCATAGATGCCATTACCAGTCAACCAGAGGTGATGTAAAAAATCACAGACATTTTTTTAAGAAACTGGCAACATGGGAGTGAGGAGACTTTTTTTTTCAATTGAAAAAGCAGTTGTAGCATAGTGGCTAGAAGGTCCTCTAACAATGTAGGGCATGTGTGTAGCAGTATACTGAGTGAAAAATACATGTGAATTGGCCTTCCCATTGACCCCAATGCAATTAAGTGAATTTTGACATTGTTTTGCCAATTTTGAGGCAAAGCAAAACATGGCAAATTCACTTAACAAAGTCATTAAGTCAACAACATTCAACAACAAAACTTGAATGTAAGGAAAAAATGTCTTATTGTTAGCCACTAAGCAGAAAAAAAGGTGCCATGAAAAAAACCCATAGTTTCCTACAGAGACATTGTGAGACAAAAATATTATGTAATGCAACAAACATAAGGTTTGCACCCTTTAATGCACGTGAAAAGTTTAACTACTTTTTCACCATTTTGCACATTTTCTGTAGTTTTGATATGTTTTTCTGTAGATTCGCTCATCATTAAAAAAATCTATATAATATATATTATCTGCATTGGTAATTTGATTTACTGGGTTCTCATTTTTTGCAAAAGAAAACCCCCAAAACCCTGGGCCATTCCAGCTATTAGGTAAGGTCCAAACCTTGCCTCACACAGCAACGAGCAGCAAGTTACTAGGGGCAGCAAAAGCCACATTTGGCAACTTTAAGTGCCATTTTTCATAGATGTTTCTTATTTAAATGAATAGGCAAAATGTATGTTCAGCAAAAGCCATATCCATTGAGCTCATGTTATAAAAAGCGGGGGGGGGGGGAAGAGGGACATACTACCCCTGCTTTAAGAGGAGAAAGTTAATTATTATATATGTTTTTAAATTAATATATTTCAAAATGTAATGTCTTTTCTGCAGGAATGTATATAGTTTTCCACTGATTTAATGTAGCATTGAATGTGAGTGTCATAGAGTTTGTGAATGATAGGCTGTACTGTATGTAAGTAAGTAGGAGAGAAATGGAATATAAATTAGATGAATCAGAATGTGAGCATGCATGTGAAAATATGTGTGGGATTGGTCGAATGTGTGCAAGTGTTATAGGTTTATCACATGTCTGTATGATATAGTCTGAGTTACATATTCATTTCTGATTGATTTACGGTATGAATTCCATAATAAAGGAAATGCAACCTGTGCCTTTTCTTATATTTAGAAGCCATAGTTTATAGGAATTCCTAAATCGCCTCTCTCTTTGATAAATCATCATTTCTGTTTGATAATCTTTCATTGTGAAACAATTCCAGTTTAAAAAAAAAAAAAGACGAAAGAAACCCTTCTCCAGTTGTGCTTTTACATACAGACCAATTTGGGTCAGAGAGCATCCATGTCAACAACGTTTGGTGGAACTATCACTTTTTACTTTTCCATTCTCCTCCTGTTTCCCAAATGGTACTGGCAGCAGGACAAATGTGCTCTCATGTAAAAAAAACTTTTAAAACTTGAATGTTAAAATCATGTAAGGAACACATCCACAGTTAACAGGGAAGTATAGGCAGTAAGCAGAAATAGAATGTTAAAGGACCAGTAACATCAGAAACACTACTGTTGCTTATATAAATAAGCTGTTGTGTAGACATGGGGGCAGCTATTCAAAGGAGAAAAGGCTCAAGTTACACAGCAAATAGCAGATAAGCTCTGTAGAACTTAATGTTATCTGTTATCCAATATTTATCCTGTGCCATATAACCTTTTTTAAATTCCCGCCATTGCTACTCAGCAGCTTGTTTATATGAACTATAGTAGTGTTTCTGAAGCAAACAGATCAGTTTTACCAATGCAGGGCAACACTACATGATATTTTTATTACTTTAAAACACTTAAATGTTTTGGTGTTTCTGTTCCTTTAAGAAAAGAGAGGAACACAAATGGGAATCATTTGCACAAGGGAACACAAATGATTATTAATATAGACCAAGTAAAAGTAGGAAATGAAGGGACTTTTTAATATTTGCAGCAAGGAATTGAATACTATGAGGTGAACTTACATGGTAAATACCTACCAATAAAGTAAATCCATTTTTGTTATTAGATGTTCAAATTGTAGTTGCAAAGAGAACTTGAATTTTAAATAATGTATGTGTCTGAAACTTTGAATCAAACTCCAATGTATCCTATCAAGGAAAATATAGCACTGTAGTTATGAGAAGCTGATTATGTTAGAGGACAATTCAGAGGAATATTCAGAGGAAATGGTCTAGTGAGAACAAAAGCAAAAGATATCTAACTACACAAAAAAAATATGAGGCAATTAAATGTTAGAAAAAGTTTTAGAATGTTATCTTGAAATAATAATCAAACCAGAAGACAAAGAATGTGATGGATACAATTATGTATAGGAATGTGAACGATTACTGTGAGATAAGCAAATGTAAAAATAGTTTGATTATTATCCATTGTGAATTTAAAAGATTTGGAAAATGGATTTGGGGAAAAAACAGAGTAGAGGGAGAAATAACAAAGAAAGATAAACAGTATATTGCAGTAGAACATCCTAGATTATTATGTAAAAACTACCCTCTTACTACAATATATTAGCTGGGTCTTGAATATAATAAGAGAGATAGAATGGGAAGAAGGGATGATATTGGCAACACTATCTAAAAAGCTAGTACACATCCTTTAAACATAAAGAAAAGGTCAACTGGGGTAAGACATTGTAACAATAGTTGTGAGTTCCTCCAAAAACAGTCAAGATTATTAAATAATGCAAAAAATATGTATTAGGACATAGTATAAAATAGCCTAACAAGTTTTGTGCCTGTTAGGGCACTTACTCATAGGCTAATGGGGTTACCCCTGTACAGCTCTTATATGGGGTATGACCAATAAAAACAACATATATAACCCTTTTGAAGACCCTGAACCCAACTGTCTGGCAACCTGATTGTAGATTCTGCATCTGTTAAGCTGATTTCATAAACTGGGAAGCCTCCATGCAGCCAGCAGAGCCCACGTGACACTTTTTTTCCCCTAAGGAGCTTTAACTAATCCTTGTTAGGTTTGTTCTCTGCTGCACATTGCCTATTTCAAAGGGCTCCCCCTCCTTGCTCCCCAATCCCTGTTTCCTGCCTTCCTTTATGCACTTTACAGACTATGGGGCAGATTTACTAATGGGCCAAGTGGCCATCATTAGCAAAAATTTACCAGAAATCCCATTTGCAGGGATATTGGTAATTTACTAACAGGCATAGAGGACAATTTGCTGGCAAAAGAGTTAGCTATGAAATGCTAGCTCTGAAGAAATAACGGTAGTGAAACTTTGCCAGTGTTCGGCTACTGAGATGCAATTTTGCATTTTAGTGATTTAACGTAGTGGTAGCGAATTTGCTCCTGGCGATGTGGCACGAAGGGTGGCAAAGCCTCCGCAGGTTAAAATTTGCTCTTAAGTAAATTTTCCCCTAGGAGTACAGGACCTGCACAGCACAGCAGGAACATCTGAACATATACGGATGCATAATAATGTCATAGGTGCGTCAAGGCAGATAGGGCACTGCAGGTCCAGAATAGCCAGCAGCCAGTGCCATTGGCTGATTTTAAAAGTGTGTGTGTGGTATATTTTTTTTTAACAGAGGTGTTTTTTTTTAACAGAGCTAGGAAGAGAAAGTCAACCTGTGGAGTTCATTAGTGATAAACTGGATGAACATGTGACTAACTTTAAGAAAGGCTTGAGACACTTTAAAGAATTTTTCATTGTTTTCAGGTAAAAAGCCCAAATGCTAGGTATTAAGAGTGCTAACCAAATGAAAGGGGAGGAGATTAAGTAACCAGGCCCGGATTTGTGGTGAGGCCACAAAGGCCCTGTCCTAGGGTGCAAAAATTTTTTGAGACACCCAGTCGCATCCTAAGGAACACTGAGGACTCCCCAGTTCTCTGCTGCTCAAAAGCATACTCCAAAGCACACTCACGTGTGCACGGGGTGTCTGAGTTTTGTACCCTAAGGGCCGGCACTAGGACCATGCGGGCCCCAGGTGGGCGGTTTGGCTGTTTTATTACTGTTTCAGTTACCTCTTTATTATATAATACAATATTGTATGGCACCACCTAAAATACTCAGTGAGCCAAACATATTATACAATATACTGTATGCACTATTTACTGCAAAATATTATTTTGTGATTTGATCTTAATCTTAGAAAAACAATATTTATAATCCTATTTTAAAATGCAAAGAAAAATTTGGAATAATATGTTATAACTGGGATTAAGTAAAAGTAGAACAGGTGTGCAATAAAACAAATTTAAGGACATCTGGTTCTGTAGTGAGATATGCCAAGTGAAGTCCATTAAACCCTCATGGTTTCTAATTTAATGAGAAAGCACTGCATAAATGCTGGAACAATTATTTATAATTTTGGCACTTGCAGACAATCACATTTACTTTTATATTTGGAAAATTCAGCCTATTGTTTAGTTTAAGAAAAGTCTATTCTTTTTCTTAAGCCTGAAATATAGGAAATTTCAACAATACTCTAAACCAGTATAGGTAGTTTTGCTTTAAATTATAGCATAAATGAGGTGTAAGAACAATTGACATTACTATCCCTATTTATTGCACCATTCATATTTATTATACTATATATCTAAGTTATTTTGAGTTTTTATTTATTTTAGAATTTAGTATTCAGCTATTACCACAAAACTTGTGGTTTTGTTTTCTTGCAAAGAAACTTTGGGCTACATTGTAAAGTAGCCACACAAATTTACATTTAAGCCAGTGGGATGTACAGTAAATGCCATTATACTAATCCCTATGCTTCCTATAGTTTTGCCAAACAACTAAAAAATATGGAATTACAAAAAAAAATTAAACCCCTTAAAATAGATGCACTGCCAACACCACTAGGGAAAGTCTTTACCTAGTATTATTATTATTATTATCAAAACTATTATTATTAATCATCATCATCATAATAATAATTTATTATAAAGAGCCAAGATATGATACAGCACTGTTCAAGGCTTTAGAGAAGATCAAAATCGTATGACAGGCAGAAACAAAATAACTGGTGCAACAAGGATAAATCAAGACATAAGATTAACACAGCTTTGTTTCTGCTGTTATCAGAAAAATTACATACTAAAAGGTATAGTATACTGAAGTATTCACTAGCCTAGTCAATGATTATGCTAGACATACTGTGGAAATTACAATCATTACAAACAGCTATAGGTAGAGTAATGTAAACAAAAATGTGTTTGGTTGTCAAAGGTTTCTGCCCAGATGATAATTGAGCATAACTGAAAAACACTGCAAAATAGAGGTGGAATTAAGAATTTTTACTAAGTAAAACAAATGATTTTAAAGGAATATATAAAGGCATTAAGAACTAATAGAGTCTTAAGAAATGAGAAAGGTAGTTCCAAAGTCTGGCCAGTGCTCAAGAGAAGTCCTAGAGGTGAGCATAAGAGGAGGTAATGAGACATCATGAAATTAGAAGATTTTGGACAAAATGAGACAAAATCACAATGCTAGAGTCTACTATGCTCCATTTGTCAAATTATTATTTTTAGTGAACATTCACATTTGGAGTTTTGAAGGAAAAAGAAATCCAAATTTTTAGAGGGGAAAAACCTAATTTATTTATTGTGCTCCAAAGCTGCTAAAAATATGAGTCTGAAAATATTCCAGCTAAAACCTGTCCAAATCATGTACAAGTCAATAGCAGATGGTCCATTTGACAATTGGACAGCTGTTTGTTAAATTAAGGGCATTCAGGTTTAAGGAGTTACTGTAGGTTGGATTTTATTAGTAAAATGTTAGCAAATTCATCCATATTGGGACCTTTCTCAAAATATAGGGTTCAAAATGGCATGTTGACTGTATGTACTCACTTAAATGAGTACCTAAAAATGAATGTGGCTGAAAATGCCACATTTTATACACTGAACTTATTGCAGCCTAAAGTTTAAATTTTTCAATAGCAGCAATGATCCAGAATTTCAAACTTGTCACAGGGGTCACCATCTTGGAAAGTGTCTGTGTCACATGATCAGTGTGATTTAAGCAGCTTTTGAGACGCTAAGCTTAGGGTTCTCACAAATTATCAAGCAGAAAATGAGGTTTGCATGTAATAAACTGATGCTACAAGGCTGATTATTAAATGTTGATGCTAATTACATTGGTTTCTGTGCTGCCATGTAGTAATAATCTGAATTATTTACTAATCAGCCTTATATTGTGACATTTATATTCTATGGGGCAGATTTACATAGAGTTGAATATTGAGGGTTAAATAACCCTCGATATTTGACTGCCGAATGTAAATCCTTCGACTTC
Organism: Xenopus petersii; assembly: GCA_038501925.1. Classification (NCBI taxonomy): domain Eukaryota; kingdom Metazoa; phylum Chordata; class Amphibia; order Anura; family Pipidae; genus Xenopus; species Xenopus petersii. The sequence goes on along the minus strand of CM076683.1, from coordinate 72,191,107 downwards.
GAATATCGAAGTCGAAGGATTTACCGCAAATAGTTTGATCGAACAATTGAACTAAAAATCGTTTGATTGAACGAAAAAACTTAAGACTATCGTATGGTCGAATAGTCGAACGATTTTTAGTTTGAATCGTTTGATTCAAAGTTGAAGTTGTAGTCAAAGGTCGAAGTAGCCAATTCGATGGTTGAAGTAGCCAAAAAAAAAACATTCGAAATTCGAACTTTTTTTTTTCTATTCCTTCACTTGAACTAAGTAAATGGGCCCCCTCGTGTACTGTATATTGTAGGTCCCTAAGCTCAGCAAAGTGAATCAGCAGAAAAGAAGATGAGGAGCTACTGGGCTGTATTTGAGGGCACAGATATTCCCTGCTAAAGGGCTGTGGATGCCTTGGGCTGGTACAGATGTCCAAAACATAATGTACAACATTTCTAGCCTACTTCTTTAGTTAAGCTTTAGTTCACCTGTAATACACCTTTTTGTTTGTTGCAAAATCCCGTTGTTCTTGGTCCTGGCTTTTTGGAAAAATGTGTGCTTATTTCAACACACACCTGGGTATTGTTTTGAACCAAAATGCCATCCAATAAATATATATGTTTGTTACAGTCTCTTGCATTTCTAAGCTCACTGAAGCATTTGCATTAAAATTATGATTTTCTGAATATATGAAAAACATTTATAGTGACTTGTATAACAACATATCTGTGCTCTTGTCAAATAATTATAGCATATTATTATATAGTATACTGACTGTTGGGTGCACTTGAGAAATTGACTATTGAAATATAATTTAATGGAAAATGGTATGTGCAGAACAAAGAAGATCCTGTATGTTAACTGACATTTCTGAATTGTATTGAGCAAACAAACAAGAAATGTTACATTAAACATTTCATTACATTAAACAAGTCAAAATGGTATACAATCTTCTTGTTCATCAAGTCATATTGTTTTTCTTAAAGTCACCCAAACATAAAAAGTCATAAAATAAATGCCCTGTTGAAATTATACATGATAATGTTATTTTTCTATTAAAACATCCACCCTGAGATACTTCAAAATCTCAACTGCCAATCATATATTGCCTGTCCTACCTCTATGCCTCACTATTTTGCTTGACAAACTGAATTGAAATTAATATATAATTATTTGTTACGGTGACAGGTCCCCTTTAAAAATTTTCTTTTCCCTCTGTTTTTATAATACAGAACCTCACAGTTGATGGTAACTAAGCAACAAAAATCCATATTGCTGGCAAAACAATCCTGTTGAGTTTATTTAATGTTTAAATGTTTTAATGGACTTTGTAACTGAAACCAAATTATAGGAAAAACTTTTACAGAAAACCCTGGTCTCAAGCATTCCAGATAATTGATCTCATACCTATATTTCTCTACAATTAATTGTATACATTTTGGAAATCTTGGCGACTGTTGGAACATATAAGACGTGAATCCAGTACTCTTCTGCCCCCCCCCCGCCAAATTAATGTTATTCTATCTCAGCATTCTCTGCAGAACAATTATGCTTGTTTTTGTATGTCTAGTGTACCAATGTTGGCATGCCAAATGAGCCTGAAAGGGGTGCTTTAAGGTTGGAGTTGGTATTACAATGGGGAGAGCAGTACTAGTTACTGAATATTCATATTATTTGCATTGTATTACACAGTACTCTGAGCTTCATGGTCCTCGGATAGCATTCTCTTGTTTCTAAGTTGCTGAGTAAATGATCTTGCAAGTTGTTTAAAATTAGTTTACAGATAAAGCTTAGAATGAAATTGCTTTAAGCTTTATAGGTCATTATGCTGCCACATGGACACAAACTAAATAACAATAAACAAATGCTCCTTATTATTACATTTAAAGATAGCCTGTAGTATAGGAAGTTAAACACTAAATAGAAGTTATTGGAATGTTTCAAAAAAGGCAGATACTATTATATCAAATTAATCTATTTAAACTTGCAGAACTAAATTTTATTTTCATAACCTCTTTTATACCAGTGGCATTCTGTCTGCTTTAAGGACACATCGTTGACACCTGCAGGAGATAAAAATATAGGGAGTGGTGACAATAAAGCATCATAGTTACCCATAATAAAAAAGTAAGGGGCAGATTTATTAAGGGTCAAAGAGAAAATTCAAATAAAAATGTTTGAATTATTTCATGGTCAAAACTGTTAAATTTGACTAGGGAATTATCCAAACTTGATTTGCGTTTTTTTTAAAGGAAAACTATACCCCCCAAACAATGTAGGTCTCTATAAAAAGATATTGCATAAAACAGCTCATAAGTAAAATCCTGCTTTATGTAAATAAACCATGTTCATAATAATATACTTTTCTAGTAGTATGTGCCATTGGGTAACCATAAATAGAAAATTGGCATTTTAAAAAATAAGGGCCGCCCCCTGGGATCGTAGGATTCACTGTACTCACAAACATACCAACAAACCATACATGTTAGGTCACATGAGCTAATTAACAGACAGAGTTGTGTCTTTTGCTTCCACACTTCTTCCTGTTACAGTTAGAGTAAGTATTTCTGGTTAGGTGATCTCTGAGGCAGCACAGAGACCATCACGAAATGGTGGCTCAAGGCAAGAGATGTAAAAGGGCAAGAGTTACAGATGAAGCCACTTGGATTTGTGAGTTAAATGCGTCATGACTCAGGGGTAATTGAAGAAACTGTGTTATCTTAAGTCATCTTAACTCATTTAATGCATTTAACCTTTTCATTAGCATACCAAAGCTCCATTGTTCACAATGGTGAATGCTTTAATTAGATGGGATGTTGTGACGCAGTTTTCTGTGTTAAATGAGATAAATGGGATATCTGTGTTTAGTTATTCTGTGTCAAACAGACAAACCAAAGTGGCTTCATCTGTACTTAAAGGAACAGTAACGTCAAAAAATAAAACTGTTTTAAACTAATGAAAATATAATGCAGTGTTGCCCTGCACTGGTATAACTGATGTGTTTGCATCAGAAACTCTACTATTGTTTATATAAATAAGCTGCTGTGTAGCAATGGGGGCAGCCATTCAAAGGAGAAAAGGCTCAAGTTACACAGCAGATGGCAGATAAGCTCTGTCTGTCTAATGGTGTTATCTGTTATCCATTAGTTAACCTGTGCCATATAGCCGTTTTTCAATTTCCGCCATTGCTCCACAGCAGCTTGTTTATATGAACTATAGTAGTGTTTCTGAAGCAAACAGATCAGTTTTACCAGTGCAGGGCAACAGTACATGATATTTTCATTACTTTAAAACACTTACATTTTTTGGTGTTACTGTTCCTTTAAATATATATTCCAGTTTGGTAAAATTCTTTAATATGCCACTTAATATGATGAACTATCTGTTGCTTAAGTGTTCTTTTTGGGGGTATAGTTTTCCTTTAAATATTTGATTTCAATTTTTGAGATTTATCACACTCTGGCCCTTCAAATTCGACGATTCACCACCTAAAACTTACCAAATTCATGTATAAGTCAATGGGAGACCAATTTTGAGATGTTGTAGCCTTACTGACATTCAAGAAAAACTCAAATCGAGTTTGGTTGAATTCTAATTGAATTTGATTCGAATTTTCGGGTCGGTAAAATTTGACATATTAGATTTTTTTCATAACCTCCCAATCAAATTTTGAGTAAAATCAAATACGTGCGTTAAAAAAACTTACATGACTTCGAAATTCGACCCTTGATAAATCTGCCTCCCCATGTTTGCATTCTAAATGCCATAGACCTGCAAAAAACAATTGCTATTTGGATACTTGACCAGGAACAAAACTGTTTTCAATTTAATTTTTTTTCTTTTTAATTTTATTTTTTTCATTTAATTTTTGATTTAAATGCCCCTCCTCTGGCTTATAACTAAAGTCAAACATAATTTAAATATTTCAGGATACCACCTCATTATGTGGCTCTGTACTGTATGAACACCTTTGTATGTCAATGTATGTCAACATATCTAATACTTGCTGGCAGGCAAATGAAATACCTGCCAAGAATGTATGGAATATATTCTTGGAAGTTAGAGCTTTTACCTCTGCATGGGCATTTTTGTGTTGAGTGGCAGATGGAAGGATACCTCCCAAAACATAAAAAATAAAAAGAAGAACATAATAAGCAGCCACACATGGCAAAGAAATGTATTTGCCACACATGGCAAAGGAATGTATTTGCCACACCCACATACCATGCCTATTTTACAAAGACACACCATTATCAAATGTACAAAGGATCATACTAGCATTATAAAAAACACCTAGGTTTGTCTAATTTTACAAGAGCTTTGCAATTCAGTAGTTTGGAGTAAAACATCATTTACCAAACTTGGGACAATTTATACCTTCCAAAAAAAGATGGTTGTAGTCAGAATATTTTTTGCAACTTTTACCACGCATAAAAAGTGTGTTTTTTTATTAATAGTTAAACTGTAACCATGAAATTAGATGCACAAGGTATCATTTGGGCTCTCTACTGTATATACATCATATACTACATGTACATCGATAAGCCTATGTACATTGGCATCAAATTTCTCAATTGTCCCCTTGTATTCATATCTAGGATGTATTAAATGGATACCTAATGCCATTTGGGAGATAAGATGAAAATGGAAGCTTTCAGGTGATCTTTAGAAAGGTAATACAAATTGCCAAATTCAGGAAAGCTTTGCTGCTTGGCAGTTTGACATAGAAACACATCTTTACCTATTTTGGATTCAGAAGAATGTGTATTGTCCAATATTTGGCTTTCTGGGTTGATCTGGCTATACCCCCAAATAAAATATGTTGATTTAGCTATAGCTGAAATGACATGATAGATCATATGGGGTATTTTCTTTTGGGGCCCCTGGCATTCACATCAAGGATGTTTTCTTGATACCTAATGATATCTCGGAGATAAGATGCTTCAAATTGAATGCTTTGAGGTGATATCCAGAAACTTGATCAAAATCGACAACTTTAAGAAAACTTTGTTGTTTGGAAGTTTGGAGTAGAATAGTATATATACCCATTCAGGAAAATGTTTACTTTTTGTGATTTAATGGAAATAAAATATAGTAAATGTGTTGATTTTGCAGTAGCTTAAATTACAGAAATGTGAAAGCATATGTGGAATTTTTATTTTGGGGCTCTATATGCCACATACTTAGAGAAACCTATGTACAATGGGCATCAGATTATTCAGTAGATCCCTAGCATTCATATTTAGTATGTTGTATGTTGTTATCTAATGACTGGTGGTTGATAAGATTCTGCAAATTATATTAATATTTGTTTCAGATGGTTTAATAATAACTGATATATTTATATGTAGTAAGATATATTTACCCATTTTGGATTCAATCAGAATGGGTTATTTTTAAAAATGTATGGTTTGTTGGGGTAAACCTACCATTCTGTCTCTTTAAATAATTTGTATAAGTTCTATGGTCAACAAACACCACTCACCAAGGTGATATTTAAGTATATTTAATGTGTTAAAATGCGTTACAGAAAATACATACAAATGATCAGATATTTAGTCAGTCAAAAACTTTATTGACAGCCTACCAAAATAATAATATAATTTATGTGTATATTAATATGTTGTATAAAAGTCTGTGTATGCCTGTATTGTGTGAGTGCGTGTGTCTGTGTGTGTGTGTCCTGTGTGAAAGAGAACCAAACTGCACTTTGTCCAGGGATATATTCAAACAACTGTGGAATACACCTCCCCCAGCCTACCCATAAGGCATTGGATATATTTCTTGCAATAAAGTCGCATTCCAGACTTTAGGAACAATGAAGCATGGGAACAGATGAGTGAATGATATGTGAACGGCAAATCATGAGTGTTTTAACTTATTCAATACTGGAGTATAACAAATTTTCCAATACCCAATATTTAACAGCCTCCTTCCATGCATACCTTTGAATAGAGTTTTGCAATATACAGTATATTTAGATGTGATCTTCATGCATGGTTCACATGATAAAAACATACACAGTGCTATCATATAATATTGATGTCAGAATGAAATTAAACTTTTAATTGCAAAGATAAAATGCAATAATTTTGCACAATATAATTTACGTTGGAAAGTCACATAGAAAAGCAATACAGGAGCAGCCGTGCATATTATGAGATAATATTGTCATACCAACATTTTAAATGGATTGAAATGCTAATAATTGGAAGTGTTTGAATACTTGAAATACAGCGAGCTGAATTTATATCAGGTACTAAAGCCCTAAAGGGAAAATTTGCAATTATATTGAGAAAGGAAAATGCTACAAAATACATATACTCTGCTTTCTAAGGTTAATACATTTGTGACTTTTTGATTTTTGGGGGGTATTTAATATAAGGTGAGAAAATATACAGAAGATTTACAAAGGTTTAAGAATTATTTTAATAGATTTCAGTAACTATTTTATATAGTATATTGGAAGCAGAGATGCTGAACAGTTTTGACTTATGCAAACTATAGGGGGCATATTTATCAAGAGTCGAATTTTGAATTGAAAAAACGTTGAAATTCAAACCGACCAAACGAAATCAAGTCAAAGTTTTTTTTTGGTCGAATAGGTCCGTTTTCGATCAAATAGGTCCATATTTGGCCAAATTCGAATTGTACGAATCAAATAAATAACACATTCAATCTAATTTGATTCAAAGTTTTTCACATAACACCTTAGATTTTTCAAAGTCCACCAATTTACTCCAAATAGATTCTAGGAGGTCCCCCATAGACTAAAACAGCAATTAAGCAGGTTTAAGATGGCGAATGGTCCAAGTTGATTTTTTAAAGAGACAGTACATGATAAATATCGATATTCGAATTTGGACTATTCCCTAGTCGAAGTACACAAAAAAACCCTCAAAATAATGGTTTTCATTTAAAAATTCACCTCAACCTTTGATCTGCCCCTAGGTATATAGTAAGCTTCTAGAAAAACATAAAAGACAAAAGAAAAAAGAAACACAAAAGAAACAGAAACAGCAAAAGAGAAAGCAGTTAGTATAGTTTTAGCATGCACTAAAGAAAAAGCATTTAGAGGTATTCATTAACAAGTGATCACAGTAAAGGTGTACAAAATAACAGAAATACCAAGTGGAAAAGGACCTTAAGTTTTTTTCAGAAATTGTCCAGGTGACTTTTTTTTAGGTATTTGTATTTATTTGGTGCATCCTTCAGCACTTTTTTTTGTTCTCACTTTTTATACACTGATCTTTTAAAAAATGAAATTACATTTGTGGCTTTAAATTCAACCTTTTATCAATAAGCCTCAAATATTCCATTGAAAGTGGGGGGATTTTACTGTGGTGAGCTCTAATTTCACAGTTTGATAAATCAGCCCCAATGTGTGCTATTTTGATTGGTCAGTATCTGCCAAGGACAAAGGCCCTAATGTGTCTTGTAATAAAATGCAAAAATAAGATAAGAAATAGATGGGACACATTCCGAGAAACCATCTGGAGAGGGTCTTTTACATTTCAAAGAGGAACTGTTTGTACAGTTGTTATTGGTAAAAGGGACATCTAAAGAAATTAGCTGGTTTTCCTGTTTAACCTGTCATCAGCCAATCAGAACCATTCCCCATTGGGTCAATGGCATAGAAACCGTATAACAATGGAATTGGTTTTTGGCTGAAGAGAAAGGGAAGCAGAGGAAAAGAGAAAGGGAAGCAGAGGAGAAGAAAAAGGGAAACAGAGGAGAAGAGAAAGGGAAGGAGAGGAGAAGAGGAAGGGAAGCAGAGGGAGAGAGAAAGAGAAGGATTGGGAAGAAGAAGAGGGAGAGAGATAAGGAAGGAAGTATAACCTGTGGGCACATTTTGAAAGATCTCTGTATAATTTTCCGTCTCTGGGCTGGATAATCGAAATAATTAGTTTAATCTCTGGGAACCATGGTTACATCATTTTACCTGGCTGTGGTAAATTGCGGACTGAACATTTCACAACACTATACGGATACTTGGATATATCTATAAAATCAACAACACTGAAGACATTTTCTATGACTAAAACACTTCTTTGTTTGCATCGTAAGAATCTCCTGGCGCCCAATCATTTTTTTATGCACATTAGTCTGGGTGTTGTAGTTGCACTACACCTTAGAGGGAATGCTTCCACTTAGCGAAGGCCCGGATCCTGCAGAGAGAGTCCAAATGTAACCCATGCTCCTATCTTAGCTGGACATTAACTATCTGTGGACTAGATAGTAGGGATGGGCGAATTTTTTCGCCTCGTTTTGCCGAAAAAATGACGCCCATAGACTTGTATGGAGACGTGCGTCAAAAAAAAAGACGCGCGACAAAATAATTTCACAGCGCGACAAATCTTTTTTGACGCTCATAGACTTTAATGGGCGTCTGCGACATTTCGCCGGCGGCAAATTTTTGGCGAAACGAAACGGGTCAAATTCGCCAATTCCTGCTAGATAGCCCAGATTAGCATTACAGTAAGTTAATTGGGCATGGATTCCAAAAGACACTTTTGAATTTCAGGACAGTAGGAGGTATAAAATGGAGCTTGAGATCAAAAAGATTGGAATTACAACAACCCTTGATGGGGGCGGGGTTGGAGTATTTAGCAACTGTCTGATAAATAGTATGTATTTGAAACTTGAATTTCTTGTATCCTGGTACTATCTAAGATATAAATCACTCAATATTCTCAAAAACACAACACATAATTTGTGAAATAGAAAAAAATTCACCATGTGCAAATGGGCGACTTTTTTTTATCAAATTGTTTTTGACAAGTGACAATTTTTTTTGCCAACTTTTTCATGACGAAACCTGGTGAAAAATGTCACTTGTCATGACTTAAAAACAAAACATATGCTTATATGTACAGTATGTCTGTGAAGGTTCTCATTTATCCAAGTCATGGTACAGTATATCTATAGTAATAAGTCAAATAATCAACTGGAATTACATAGTTACACTACATAGTTAGATTGGGTTTAAAAAAGACCAAAGTCCAATAAGTTCAACCCCTCCAAATGAAACCCAGCATCCATACATACATACATACAGTGACCCCTCTATACACTCAAATAAACTATATATACTCATACACTAGGGGGCAGATTTATCAAGGGTCAAATTTCAAATTCATGGGAGTTTTTTTTTAACTTATTATTTATTATAAAAATCTAATTTTCTAAACTTGGGTGAATAGGACCAACCCAAAAACTCAAATCAAATTCAAGTTGAATTCAATTTGAGTTTTAAAAACTCGATTCAAGGTTTTTTCTGAAAAAAACTTGAATGTCAGGAAGGCTGCAAACATCACCAAATTGATCCCTGGACCTCAAATCTCGAAATTCAATTTTTTATAAAAACTGGAATAGAATTTGGATAACTCCCTAGTTGAGTTTGACAGTTTTGCTCATAAAAAATAAATAAATTTGTATTTGGAATTCAACCCTTGATAAATCTGCCCCTAGCTATAGAATTTAGTATTACAATAGCCTTGGAAATTATGCTTCTCCAAGAAATCATCCAAGTCACTCAAAGGCATTAAGAGAATCGGCCATCACAACATCTTCCGGCAGTGCATTCCACAACCTCACCGTCCTTACTGTGAAGAAGCAACTAAACTGATTCAAATGAAAGTTATTTTCCTCTAGTCTGAAGGGGTGGTCTCTGATGTGGTTATCTACTTTACAGGTAAAAAGCTCCTCTGCTATTTGTCTATAATGTCCTCTAATATACTTGTAATGTATAATCATGTCCCCTCTCAATTGTCTTTTTTTTCCCAAAGAAAACAACCCCAACCTTGAAAGTTTCCCCTTATAAGTTAAGTCTTCGATTCCTCTAACCAATTTAGTTGTACATTTCTGAACTCTTTCCTCATCAGCCCATTTATATCCCTCTTAAAGACTGGAGCCCAAAACTGCTCAGTATACTCCAGGTGAGCCCTTACCAGGGACCTATAAAGGGGCAAAATTATGTTTTCATCCCTTGAGTTTATGGCCCTTTTTATGCAAGACAGTATTTTCATTGCTTTTGTGGCCACAGAATGATACTGCCCAGAATTAGACAACTTGTTATCCAAAGAAACCCCTAAATTCTTCTCAGTTTAGTAAACTTCCAACACATTGCCATTTAATGTATAACTTGCATTTATATTTTTTGCATATCCTTGCATTTATCAACATCGAACCCAATTTTCCAGTTTGCTGGCCAGTTTTCCAAGTTAGTCAAATTACTCTGCAAAGTGGCAGCATCCTGCATGGAACCTACAGTATAGTTCTGCATATTTCTGTATCATCAGCAAAAATAGAAATACTTTCAATGCCTACCTCCAGGTCATTAATAAACAACGACCCAGTACAGAACCCTGCAGAACTTCACTAACAACACTTAGAAACGGTTCCATTTATCACCACTCTTTGTAATCTATCTTTTAGCCAGTTCTCTTTCCAGGTACAAATACTCTGTTCCAGGCCAACATTAAAGTAACCGCCTTCCCAAAATTGAGGTCCCTGCTCACCTTCTTATAAAAGGAAATTAAATTAAATTAGTCTGGCAAGATATATTACGCATAAAACCATGCTGGCACAAACTCATAGTATTATGATTTGCAATGAAGTCCAGTATCTTATTTATTAATACCCCTTCAAAATGCTTTCTTGTCACTGATGTCAGACTAACCAGCCTATAGTTGTGAGGCTGAGAACGGGATCCCTTTTTGAATAGCAGCACCACATTAGTAATATGCCAGTGTCTTGGCACAGTGCCAAACCTCAGTGAATCAAAATTAAAGGAGCAAAAGAATAAGTTCAGTAAGCAGAGGAAGAAGTGGTTGCCATGGAAACCCTCCTCAAGTAAGAGTTTTAGAGTTTGTGAGTTTAGTTATGCTTTCAAAACCCCTCTTAAACCACTTAAATCTAATCTTTAATAAATAAGCCTCCACAAGTCACTGCTATTCACACCTATTTGTTTGAACTGGTGCACCAAGAATTCCATGGTTATCCTAACTCATGATAAAAAAAAAAGCACTGACACTTCATTTAACATTTCACATGCCAGGATTATTACTATCTGCAACTATGACAAAAAGGAAGATTTCCTAGAAACTAAGTGCATGGCAGACATATAGTAAACATATTGCTAACTACAGTAAACAAATTGTAAAGCCTGTAATGTAGACTGCCTTTAGCTAAACTGTTTCAACAGCTGAAAAATAAAATAGGGATGCATGTGAATGTGTTGGCAAACGTTAGTACAAAATTTTTAGTTATGTGTAGGTGTTGATTTCTCATTGAGTGGGAGTAGTATAAAAGCATTATATGCTATGCTTATAAGTTAGATTCTGGTTATTGATGATGTGTCTTTTAGTCAGAATTAGAAAATAACTTAGGGAAGTGGTAACAGAAGGATTGTGTATTAGAATGGGTTGTAATAAACACCAAGTATTACATGGTGGTATTATATTCTTATACACACACACACACACACACACACATATATATATACAGTATATATATATATATATACAGTATATATATATATATATATATATATATATACACACACACACACACATTTGGTCCCATTAATGAGGGGAATTATATAGAGGCATACTGATATGACTAAATTTACAGCAAGCTTAATCCCATACCAGCCCATATCTTTAATTATAACTTACTGTAGTTTTAACAAGGTGTTTTTCTTGAAAATCTAAGGATAAGGAATGTTCCAATAACACAATTTAGGCCAGCTCATATAAAACATGTTTGATTCTCAATTGTTTGATTGTATGTAAGTGTTATGAAAAATATGAAAAGTGAAAAATGTATGCATTCCTCTCTAAGCCTTTTCACCTTATGTATTTGGAGGATACATAAGGTGATCTCAGGGATATTGAGATATGCAACTATAATGGTAAAGTGGCCATATGATATGTCTGTGAAGTTTTTCATTTATCCAGGTCAGTATATCTATAGTAATAAGTCAAAGGTGGCAAAATTGGGAAACAAACAATACTTTTACTTATTTACTTCTGACATATTCAACTCTCTACTAATAAAATTGTGGCAGTGAAAATATTTGGTGCATTGTATGTCTACTAAAACTGAAAAATACACAGTATACAAATAATATTTCTGGAATGCACAGGAAATATGTAAATGCATTTTGAACCATTGTTACTTTTGTAGCAATATTTTATATATATCAGAAACCAATACTGTTTCACATCTAGTGTAAAAAGTTACAAACAAACACAGCCCTGAGGTACAGTTTAATCAGAAATATATTTCTGGGGGCTGGTTAAATGTAATATCATCTGTCTAAAAGACAAAATGTCTACACAAATATATTTGCTCTGGGCAAAGGTAAAGCCAGAGATATTTTCTTTTAGTTCCCTTTAATAAAGTAATAGTTGTATTGTAAGTATAGTAAGATAAATAAAAACATAAGATAAAGAAGACAAAATAAAAAAAAGTTTATAAAATTTTACAAATAATGTGTGCAATTTTAATGCTTATATAAACACATTCAATTTCATTTTACATGACAAATTCTCAAGATCTTGAATTGTTCTTGAATCCCCTTCAGTAAACAAACATATAGTTGTAACAGAGCCTCACCACAAACACAATGTCAATATTTTTATTTGCACAGTGTGAGTTATCACATACAAAATATATCTCATATTAGCCAGAAGATGTTAGAATATTATAAATGACTTTGCTATTGGTAAAAGGAAAACACATTTATAGGAGTAGTTGAGATTCTGGGTGATATAATTAAGATGGCTATGGTATTATAACATTAATACTTATTTTTACTTTAATTTAATTATTAATGCATTATCTCTACCATGTCTAATTATCTGTGGAAATCAAATACTGCAAGAAAGTTAAAATTTGATTGGATTTTTTACTTGGCATCATACTCTATTTTTTTCTAGTTTTTGGTAGTTTTTATTAGTTTAAAGAAGATTTACAACATACAAGTATACATTTTTACAAGTATAAAAATTAAAAGTATAAAAATTAAAACCAAAGACCAATTTTAAAGTTTTCTTACAAATATTAATTTGTAAAGAAAGCAAACCCCTTTAAAGTTCATGAAATTGTTGATTAACCACTATTAAACAGTTTTGGGTCCTGTGAAATAGGAGCCTATGAGGTAGTCTGTGAGCAGAATGGTGTCTTAAAATAAGTGCCTTATATAAGTGAAATTGTGTGTTATAATAAAGTGTCAGATATTGCTTGATGAGTCAAATTAGGCCTTAATTGTTGACAGACATTAATTTAGTCTCTCATAATTTAAAAGATACTCTTTATAATTCTCAGCATGGTTTTGTAGCAAGGGGTATTGGAGCAAATATATATCAAAATGTGAGTTTTTAGCTCATGTTTTTTTTATTTCTATGATTTTTAGAACTATATATATAAGTAAGTTCTGACTTTTACCCATCTATTTCAAATTCATGTGAGTTTTTTTAAACTCCCTTAAATTTGACTGAATTTGAAATTTGACCAGAGGAAATGTATTGATAAATCAAATTTTCAAAACTCAGACGAATTTAAACAACCTGAAAACTCAAATCGAATTTGATTTGAATTCGATCAAACTTGATTCAAGTTTTTTCAACAAAAAAAAACCTTGAATGTCAGAAAGGCTACAAATATCTCCAAATTGGTCACTGGACCTCTCTCATTGACTTATACAGCAATTTGGCAGGTTTCAGGTGGCGAATAGTCAAATTCAAATTCTTAAAGGGCCAGTATAACATAAATCTCAAAAATCAAATTCAAATGTTTTTAAAAAAACTCAAATCGAGTTTGGATAATTCCCTAGTCGAATTTGAATTTGAATTAAATTTTCAATTCGACCCTTAATAAATCTGTCTCTTAGTGTCCTCAGAGACATTTTAATTCTGACCTTTCGCCTATTGACCTATTTTCTATTCTTCTCATGTATCTCTCTCTTAAATAAATAATAATAAGAAGTTCACATTCTTCTTCTCTGTATTTGGGTAACACTATTTGTGTATTTTTTTTATTTCAACAGTACATTGTTCCAGTTGTGATATATTTTTGAATATTTCTGATACTGCTGCATGGACTGTTGCTGTAACTTGGCCGCAGCTGGAAACAAACAAAGGAGATACCACAAGGAGGACCAAAGGAGATGCCACAACGTCTTTTGCAGATTTATTGGACAACAAAATACACAAGATATTGAGACTTCAGTGCACAAACCAAATGGTCTCACAGCTCACTTCTACTCAACATGTTTTGTGCAGGTGCATTCTGGCAGGAGGACTGAAAAAGACGTTGTGGCACTTGGAGTGCATCTCCTTTGTTTAAATTTGTAGATACTCCAGTGGGAGGATCATGTGTGACCTATAAAGTCATGTAGATAGAGATGCTGCTGCTAGGAAAAGTTTGTGGAAATGCTGGTATTGCATGTACATCGAGGTTTAGCTGCTGCAGGATTGTTTACATATAATTTTAGCACAATTGCCAACTTAATACTGGAATACAGAGCTTTACTGATCTGAAGAATACCAGTAACCTGGCCAGAACAGAGATTCATTTTCATACTATAAAATATACATTAATAAATATTATGTATATACTGTGTATGACACTTTAATGTCCCCTCAGTGACATGCAGTGAAGTCAGTTGTCTTTATATAGTTTAAGAAAGTTCTTCAATAATATAAATGTAATCAATTATAAATGTGGCATAGTAAGTTGTGATGCAAATACTCTTTTATTATATCTTAAGCATGTTTTTATCTTCTTCACACTCTGTATCCCCCTATGCCACAGCAGTTACTTTTAAAAAGAAGTGCTTGTCAAGTAGCCACTTTTATTTCTTTTTTAGTTCAACTTTGTTCTAACAGATGTCAGAATTCCCCTGTTACTTGACAGATTTATTTCTTTTTTCATTTCCCCCCTTAAATATTAATTAGGCATTTGTTATAATATATTCTAAGATACATAAAAACAAACATCAATAAGCTCATAGTATTAACATTGTCAATAAAAAGTGTAGTTCAGGAATGATTTCAGCTATAGATGCCATTTGATGAAAATGAAAATGTAGAATTACAGTATCTTAATACGTGATACCAACTGATTTTGTACTTTATTTTGGTAGACACTGCTAATGGAAAGCATCCAACTGAAGGACACCAAAGATGCTGGCTTATAAAACAATTTACAATGACAAATTTAATAATAATATATGAAAGAATGGAATATTAATGTTTATCTCACTGCATGCCTTTTAGCTGTCATTTGTACTGCTATCATGTGTTAAAGAATGAGGCATTAATATATTATTGTTAAGGTAATATTTCAGGAAGAAAATTTGATATCAGATAATTCAATACAGAATACACATCCATCATTTTGGCAGGCAATGGATAAATATTTGAGCATAATGTCACAAGATGTCAAAAATACCTTAATGCAAAATGCAAAGCTCATCTACTGAGTACATTTTTCACATCCCTAAGATATCTGATATCCAACAGAGATTTTGTACATGCTGGTAAAATTGTTTTCTTGTAAATTAAGATGTTTGAGTCAAGAAGCTCATCATTTCCACTTCAAAAATGTAGATACATTTTGTATATATATATATATATATATATATATATATTTTGTGGTATATTTCCTGGGGAAAAGTGATTGATGGAATGTATGTTGGGCCATGGGGCAAATTCACTAAGATGCAAAGTTGCGCCAGGCGCAACTTCGCTGCGCTTCGCCAGGCGTATTTTCGCCAGCGCTCCGCAAATTCACTAAAATCCGAAGTTGCGCACAGGGGTAGCGTTAGTTTGCGAAGTTGCGCTAGCGCTAATTCGACGAGCGAAGCTAAGTTTCGCTAGCGATGGTTAATTTGCATACGGTGCGAAATTCAAATTTCAATGGAGGAATACGTATCTGCACTACAAATGCCTAGAAAACCTTCAAATCAG
The DNA here is from genome assembly GCA_038501925.1 of Xenopus petersii. Classification (NCBI taxonomy): domain Eukaryota; kingdom Metazoa; phylum Chordata; class Amphibia; order Anura; family Pipidae; genus Xenopus; species Xenopus petersii. The sequence continues at coordinate 72,175,160 of CM076683.1, read as the reverse complement.
CAAATATAAATTTTATTTTGCCCTACACATGTGCCCACTGTCTAGGTAAGTTGCCATGAGTCAGGAAATGGAGGGGGGAAGGAGGGGAGCCCCAAAAATTTTTTGATCTTTTTCAGCCTATCACCCATCATGTAGAAAACACGCCAGCGTTTTTTGGGACTTAGAAAAAAATTTGACTTTTTTGGAAACAATCCCTATCTACTCTATTGCACTTCGCCAGGTCTGAGGTGGCGAAGGAAGTCTAGCGTAAAAGTTAGCGTTCAGTACACTGCGCAAGTTAGTGAATTTGCGTAGTTACATCGCTAGCGAAAATTCGCCAGGTGTAAGTGTGCGAAGTAACAGTAGCGAATTTACACCAGCGTTTGTTAGTGAATTTGCGAAGTACCGAAAATGCCAAACGCTAGCGAATTGACGCTAGCGTTCGGCGCTTCGGCGCTTAGTGAATTTGCGCCTATGTGGGACATTCACTAAGATTTGTTGTTGCGCCAGCATCTGCATCGCCGCACTTCGCCAGGCGTATTTTCGCCAGCGCTACGCAAATTCACTAAAATCCGAAGTTGCACTCAGGGGAGGCTTAAGGTTGCGAAGTTGCACTAGCGTTAATTCACGAAGCAAAGCAAAGCAAAGTTACGCTAGCGATGGTTAATTTGCATATGGCACCAAATTCAAGTTAATGGAGGTATATGTAGCAGCACTACACAAGCCTGGGAAACCTTCAAAACAGCAAATAAAATTTTTATTTTGCCCTACACATGTGCCCACTGTATAGTTATGTTGCCATGAGTTAGGAAATATAGGGGGGATGGAGGGTAGCCCCAAAAATTTTTTCGATCTTTCTCAGCCTATCACCCATAAAAAATTTAAAAAAACGCCAGCGTTTTTTAGGACTTTTTGAGGCTTTTTTTAAACTTTTTTTGAAGCAATCCTTATCTATTCTATTGCACTTCGCCTGGTCTGAGGTGGGAGAAGGAAGTCTGGCGTAAAAGGTAGCGTTCAGAATAATTTGCGCGTTAGTGAATTTGCGTAGTTACGTCCGTTGCGCAAATTCGCCAGGCATAAGGGTGCGAAGTAACACTAGCGAATTTACGCCAGCGTCCGTTAGTGAATCAGTGAATTAACGAAAATGCGCTACTCTGGAGCATTCATGCTAGCGTTTGGCGCTTCGTCGTTTAGTGAATTTGCCCCTATGTCTCTCTGCAAGGTTTTTGTAATTGATGATCCGGGACTGGTCTTACCAGGAACCCGCAAGAGTAGGGTGGGGCGGATTCCCAAATCCATAGGCCAGGTTTTCAAGAGGCCCTAGGCCTATTTAGTACACCTGATGCTGTGCAGCAGGGCTGAATGTGTGTGAGACAAACTGCTCGTGTTCTCAGCTTCAGGAGAGAAAGAAAAGCATTTGTTTTGTGTTAACCATTAGGTTGGATTTTTCTGTTGAACTGCTGTTTTTCAGTCACCTTCCCCCTGCAAGGGGAAATTTCTGCAGCCGCTGGAAAATAAACGCAGCAGGAAGCCTTCAAACCGATCCTTTTATGTGAAGTCACCTCATTTGCAGCCTACCAGAGAGTGAACCCCCACAATTGGTGTTTCGGATGTGGGCAGCGATTGCCACATTAAATCTCCTGTGGGTATTGTGCGGACTGTATAGCTTATAAGTGAGATTTAAAGAGACAGTACACTTAAAAGTTGTGAAATGGAGGATGTCTTCAAGGCTTTGCTGCAGTGCACTGCAACCTTACAGAAGGCCCACCAGGAGAGCCAGTTGCTACTAGGGATGTAGCGAACTGTTCGCCTGCGAACTTCGACCGTTCGCGTCCGCCGAATGTTCGCGAACGTTTGGGAACGTTCGCATTTTGAGTTCGCGTTCGATTCGAATAAAAATCATTCGACCATTCGAATTCCTTCGACCGCTAAAAATCGAATGATTTCCATTCGTTCGAACGATTGTAAGCATTCGATCGAATGATTTTCATTCAATCGAACGATTTTAAAACGTTCGATCATTCGATTCGAATGAAAATCCTTCGATCGAATGATTAAAATCCTTCGATCGAATGATTAAAATCCTTCGATCGTTCGAATCGAACGATTTTAGCGAGGGTTCAAAGTTCGCGAACTGTCCGCGAACGTTCGCATTTTTTGCCGGTGTTCGCGAACGGCGTTCGCAAACACCAAATCGGCAGTTTTGCTAGTTGCTACAGCAGCAGTCTAACGCCACCCAGCAGGAGGCAAATCGTCTGTTGGAGGCCCAGATCACGGCGCAAGTTGCAGAGAAAGATCGGCAGCTGCAAATTGAGGTAGTAAAACAACTGACAGCCAGGGTCTCTGGGGATGCTGCCCTAGTTCCCAGAGTGCCACTCTCCATCCCAGGCAGCCATCTCCTGCGGAGAATGACTGGGCAGGATGATGTGGAGGTCTTCCTCTGTACCTTTGAGAGGACGGTGGAGCAGCAAGCCTGGTCGAGGGAGCAATGGGCAATGATTGTTGCACCACTACTAGTGGGGGATTTCCAGAAGGCTTTTTATGACCTGTCCTCTGAGGACGCAAGGGACTATGACGAGTCTGAAATCCTGCTGAGACTAGGAGTAACCATCTCTGTGAGGGCACAGCGAGTCCACAGTTGGGAATTTAAGGTTAAGGGATCACCCCGCTCCCAGATGTATGATCTCATTAACCTTGTGAAATGCTGGCTGCAGGCGGACTTGCTTTCCGCGCCTCAGATAGTGGAAAGGGTCACAATGGACCGATACCTGAGAGATGCTTCAACCTGAATTACGCCGGTGGGTAAGCCAAGCCGACCCAAATACAGCAGACCAGTTGGTGGAACTGGTGGAGCGATACCTTGCCGCTGAGGACTTCACCAAACTTACGGGTTGGAGGAAAGGTTCAACAAGACCCTTAAGGGGATGTTAAAAAAAGTGGTGGATAAAGATGGGAGGAACTGGGATTGTTTACTTCCATATCTCATGTTTGCCATTAGAGAAGTCCCACAGGCCTCTACAGGGGTTTCACCCTTTGAGTTGTTGTATGGCCGACACCCACGAGGGCTGTTGGACGTGGCAAAGGAGACATGGGAGTCTGAAGCCACCCCACACAAAAGTGTGGTAGAGCATGTTGCAGACATGCAGGACCGTCTTGCAAAGGTAATGTAACAACTTTACCTGGTGGTCTAGTGGGAGGGGGTCTGCAGGGACGCCTGCAGCCCCCTTGGCGGGGACGCCCGCCACGCTGCTCCTCTGGGCCGCAGAAGGGGAATGGTTAGGGCGCGCGTGGCACGTTCCTTCCTGATTTATGTGCGCATGCACGCTGGCGTTTGACGTCAGCACGCAGTGGCGCGAAATTTAAAAGTATTAAAGGCGCACTTTGGATTTTTCACATTGCCCGTGATAGGATTGTATTCCTGGTGCTCCTGAGCCTTGCGCTATTGTCTGATTCCGTCGGAACCTGTCTGATTCCTGTTTTGACCCCTGCCTGGCTATTTTGACTATTCTGAATTCTGGATCCTGACCTTGCCTGCTTACGACTACTCTACAGTTTAACCCTTCGATTGATCACCCAGTTTTGACCATTTTGCCTGTTTGACGATTCTTGTTATCTGCCTGCCTCGACCCAGCCTGTCTGACGACTCTGTTGCCTGCTCCATTTGTACCGTGACCTTCGGCCCAAAAGACTCTGCTACCTGCCGTGCCCCTCTGCTAGCCAGAACATCTTGCCTTGTACCCCTCGTTAAGTCCAGGTGGCACCCAAGTAAGCTGAGGGCTCCTCCCGAAGCCCAACGGTGGTCAAACTACTGGTGAAGCACCTGTTCTGGTATTGGGTGCCGGCCATGACAGGTAATGCCACTTGTGAGAGAACATATGCTTCAGGTCCAGCAAGCTCAAACCCGCATATGTAATATATTGGCTAGTGTCTGAACTTCAATCCTGGGGACAGGGTGTTAGTCCTGGTTCCTATGGTGGAAAATAGGTTCCTGGCCAAATGGCAAGGCACCTACGAGATTATAGAATGCGTAGTAAATGTTAATTATAAAGTGTCCCAACCAGACAAGCAGAAAAAAGAGCAGCTCTACCATGTTAACCTAATTAAGATAATTGCTGTCAGCCTGTCCTGCAGCTGTAGAGGTAGAAATCCCACAGTTGCCTGAGGAAAAAAGTGGCTGAGACCCTCACTAACAGTCAGAAGCAGGAGATGAAAGAGTTTCTGATCCGGAATAGACAAATATTCTCAGACCAGCCTGGGCTTACTGATATTATTAAACATGACATTATAACTGGACCTGGGGTTAAAGTCAATGTCAAACCTTATAGGATACCCGAGGCACAACGCCAGGCAGTGACAGAGGAGATTAGAAGGATGTTGGAGATGGATGTAATTGAGGAGTCCCATAGTGAATGTTCCAGCCCCATTGTCCTTGTCCCAAAACCGAATGGTAGCATCCGATTTTACAATGACTTCAGAAAGTTAAATGAGGTCAGCACGTTTGATGAATATCCAATGCCCCGGGTAGACAAATTGATTGAAAGGCTAGGGCAGGCCCGCTACATTACCACCCGAGATCTTACCAAGGGGTATTGGCAGGTACCCCTCACTGAAGGGGCCAAAGAGAAGACTGCATTTTCCACTCCTGAGGGCCAGTGGCAATATAAACGCTTACCGTTTGGCTTATATGGGGCCCCAGCCACGTTCCAGAGAATGATGGACCGCATTCTCAAACCACATTGAGGATATGCTTCAGCTTACCTGGACGACGTGGTTATCTTTAGCCCAGACTGGGAAAGTCATTTCCCCCGGGTACAAGCGGTCCTTGACTCTATCTGGAAGGCGGGTCAGCCAGCAAATCCCCAAAAGTGTGCAATGGGGTTAGAAGAGGCCCGCTATTTGGGGTATGTTATTGGAAGAGGGGTAGTCAAGCCACAGGTGTCCAAAATTGAGGGAATTCAAGAGTGGCCCGGCCCAAATCCAAGAAGCAAGTGAGGTCCTTTCTTGGGATAGTGGGATATTACAGGAGGTTTGTCCCCAATTTTGCCACCCTAGCAGCCCCGCTTACTTACCTCACAAAAGGGAGTAAAGCTGGAACAGTTACATGGACCCCAGAGGCAGAGGAAGCCTTTCTAAACTTGAAGGCATCCCTGTGCAGATACCCTGTACTGATAGCTCCTGACTTCAAGAAAGAGTTTCTTGTACAGACTGATGCCTCTGAGGTTGGGTTAGGGGCTGTTCTGTCACAAGTAGTCGATGGGGAAGAACACCCAGTAGCATACCTAAGCAGGAAGCTAACCCCCGATGAACGCAGGTATGCCATTGTAGAGAGAGAGTGCCTGGCCATCAAGTGGTCACTGGAGAGCTTGAGATACTATCTGTTAGGGAGGCAGTTCAAACTTGTCACTGACCATGCCCCACTTAAATGGATGGCCCAACATAGGGAAAAGAACACCAGGGTCACCAGATGGTTCCTGTCCCTTCAAAATGTCAAGTTCTCAGTATAACATAGACCTGGAAAGATGCAAGGGAATGCAGATGCTCTCTCCAGGGTACGTACATGCATTGGTGGCATACTGTGCTCAGCCCTACGGGCTTGAGCAGAGGGGGGGGGTATGTGGTATGGTGACAAAAAGGTCCCCAGTTTCCTGGGGAAAAGTGATTGATGGAATATATGTTGGGCCACAGATTCTCAGATATTGTTACTGAGGTGAGACCAGTAGTGCTCTAAGCAGAGAAACACTATGGGGCAAATTCACTAAGATGCGAAGTTGCGCCAGGCGCAACTTTGCCACATTTCGCCAGGCGTAGTTTTGCCAGCGCTCCGCAAATTCACTAAAATCCGAAGTTGTGCACAGGGGTAGCGTAAGATTGCGAAGTTGCGCTAGCGTTGATTCGCTATGTAAAGCGAAGTTACGCTAGCGAAGGCTAATTTGCATACGGCGCCAAATTCAAATTTCAATGGAGGAACACGTATCAGCACTACAAATGCCTAGAAAACCTCCAAATCAGCAAATAAAAATTTTATTTTGCCCTACACATGTGCCCACTGTCTAGGTAAGTTGACATGAGTCAGGAAATGTAGGGGGGAGGAAGGGGAGCCCCAAAAAAAATTTCGATCTTTTCAGCCTATCACCCATCATGTAGAAAACACGCCAGCGTTTTTTGGGACTTAGAAAAAAAATTGACTTTTTTTGAAACAATCCCTATCTACTCTATTGCGCTTCGCCAGGTCTGAGGTGGCGAAGGAAGTCTAGCGTAAAAGGTAGCGTTCAGTACACTGCGCAAGTTAGTGAATTTGCGTAGTTACGTCGCTAGCGAAAATTCGCCTGCCGTAAGGATGCGAAGTAACACTAGCGAAACTACGCCAGCGTTCGTTAGTGAATTTGCGCAGTAACGAAAATGCCAAACGCTAGCGAATTAGCGCTAGCGTTCGGCGCTTAGTGAATTTGTGCCTATGTCTCTCTGCAAGTTTTTGTAATTGATGGTCTGGGACTGGGAAGTCGCCTCATTTGCATCCTACGAGCGAGTGAACCCCCACAATATATATATATATATATATATATATATATATATATATATATATATAAATTATACAATAGGTGCCCCAGCACTCTTAGACATATACTTGCTGTGTTAGTCGGTGCTCGCTCCAATAGGAGACGCCGTCACATCCCCACATCAAAATAGAGTATGTAAAGAAGAAGCAGCACTCGTCAATTAATACAATTTTTTGCAATTGATGAGTGCTGCTTCTTCTTTACATACTCTATATATATATATATATATATATATATATATATATATATACACAAAAGCCATGAATATCTTGTAAATTATATCCTTATAAATAGTGAGCACTGATGTCATCAGTTATAGTAGTAGTGATATCATTTCTGTCACATGACTCACTGAAAATTGTGTATTATAATAAATAAAGTACCCCCCTCTGAGTTCCATGACCTGTATAATGTCATGAAACTCCTCTGCAACTTATAATATCTTTAAAATTTACAAGAGTGGGTACTTTATTCACTATATATGTATAGTATAGTATATATCTCAAGAGAAAACTTTCTAAAGATGAATGTTAGGGGTCCACTAAAAACTTTGATGTACATAGGATTACCGAAGTATCGGGAGTTAGCAACCCCAAATTGAAGTTTGCTCATACAAGCTGGCCCAGATGTCAATTCAGCTACTGAATAATCAACATATTTGCCTCCAAAACCATATATTTTTGGAAAATGTACATTCAGACAAATCCAAAAAAGGTAACCATGTTTTTCTACTCCAAACTACTGAGCACAGCGGTTTCCCACAATTGTCTGTTTTGATTAAATCAAAATTGTCTCAAAGTTTAAATGCATCTCATCTCCCACATACAGTAGCATTAGTAGAAAAAACTGACACTCTGGCTGCTGCAATATAAGCACCCGTACTATGTGCCAAAAGACCCCCTAACAGTAGGGAGACCCTAGAAACCATATATTTTTGAAAAGTACACATTCTGATAAATCCAAAATGGTTAAATGCTTCTTTATACTGCAAACTATGAAACTGCAAAGCCATGTTAAGCATAGCGTTTTTTATAACATTTCTAAAATTCAGCACAAAGCTTGCAGTTTACCCATACTCTCCACATTTCATAACGTACCAGCATCAAAAATACTAAATAAGCACAGGTCTACTGAACAGTTTGATGCCCAATAAGACTAGATTTACCAAACTATGTGGTGTACAGAGAACCCCCAAATGGATAGACAGCAGCCACAATTTTCATGGGCAAAATGAACGAGTAGCAGAAAAACAACGCAGAATGCAATAAAATCACAAAATATTTTTTTTTTTACCTAGTGTAATAATCAGACAGAATCCCTTTATGAAAACATAATATTATTCACTGGACACATGCAATAGACAAGGATTGCAATTCCTACTGTATCCTGAAGTTTGAAGTTAATACCAGTGATTCCACTTAAGAATCCCAAGCTCCCTCAAAAAATATATCCAAGAAACAAGAGAGTGTGAAGCGTAATAGGGGGAACAATCTAGCCACAATAGGGTCAAGAGGTGTTCAGGTAAAATATTAATTGGATCCACCCAAGGTGCACACACAGATCAAGCTCCCATGTTGGGTATTTATTTCGGTTACAAATATGTTCACAACAATTACAGAACATCAACTGCCAACTCACAAGCAGTACAGCATCAAAAGTGCATCATATACAAAAGTTAAAGTCCAGACTCCTCAGTAGAGATGGCGCGAACTGTTCGCCGGCGAACTTGTTCGCGCGAACATCGGGTGTTCGCGCTCGCCGGAAGTTCGCGAACGTCGCGCGACGTTCGCCATTTTGGGTTCGCCATTGTTGGCGCTTTTTTTTGCCCTCTCACCCCAGACCAGCAGGTACATGGCAGCCAATCAGGAAGCTCTCCCCTGGACCACTCCCCTTCCCTATAAAAACCGAAGCCCTGCAGCGTTTTTTTCACTCTGCCTGTGTGTGCTGAAGAGATAGTGTAGGGAGAGAGCTGCTGCCTGTTAGTGATTTCAGGGACAGTTGAAAGTTTGCTGGCTAGTAATCGTGTTGATACTGCTCTGTTATTGGAGGGACAGAAGTCTGCAGGGGTTTGAGGGACATTTAAGCTTAGGTAGCTTTGCTGGCTAGTAATCTACCTTCTACTGCAGTGCTCTGTATGTAGCTGCAGTGGGCAGCTGTCCTGCTTCTGATCTCATCTGCTGACTGCTGCAATAACAGTAGTCCTTGTAAGGACTGCTTTTATTTATTTTTTTGTTGTTTTACTACTACTACTACTACTACTACTACTACTACTACTACTACTACTACAATAAGAGCCCAGTGCTATTAGTCTAGCAGTGTTGGGGAGTGGGACTGGTGTGCTAATCTGCTGCTCCTAGTAGTTCAGCAGCACCAACTGTAATTTTTTTTTTTTAATATTCATTTTTTTTTATTTTACTTTTTTTTATTTTACTATCGCTGTAGTAGTGTATAAGTTGACCTTTTAGGCATTATTTGCCCTGTAGGCATTTTTTGCCCAGTGTGTTATTCAACCAACAGCCATCTAACTGTGTGACCTTGTTCACATTCTGTCTAAATATCCATAATATTACCGTCTCCAGAAAAAACACCGGAGTGACTTTTTTCAAGCAGCCATAATAAATTTTACGTAATCCGTATCCATCGCTGTAGTAGTGTATAAGTTGACCTTTTAGGCATTATTTGCCCTGTAGGCATTTTTTGCCCAGTGTGTTATTCAACCAACAGCCATCTAGCTGTGTGACCTTGTTCACATTCTGTCTAAATATCCATAATATTACCGTCTCCAGAAAAAACACCGGAGTGACTTTTCAAGCAGCCATAATAAATTTTATGTAATCCGTATCCATCGCTGTAGTAGTGTATAAGTTGACCTTTTAGGCATTATTTGCCCTGTAGGCATTTTTTGCCCAGTGTGTTATTCAACCAACAGCCATCTAGCTGTGTGACCTTGTTCACATTCTGTCTAAATATCCATAATATTACCGTCTCCAGAAAAAACATCGGAGTGACTTTTTTCAAGCAGCCATAATAAATTTTACGTAATCCGTATCCATCGCTGTAGTAGTGTATAAGTTGACCTTTTAGGCATTATTTGCCCTGTAGGCATTTTTTGCCCAGTGTGTTATTCAACCAACAGCCATCTAGCTGTGTGACCTTGTTCACATTCTGTCTAAATATCCATAATATTACCGTCTCCAGAAAAAACACCGGAGTGACTTTTTTCAAGCAGCCATAATAAATTTTACGTAATCCGTATCCATCGCTGTAGTAGTGTATAAGTTGACCTTTTAGGCATTATTTGCCCTGTAGGCATTTTTTGCCCAGTGTGTTATTCAACCAACAGCCATCTAGCTGTGTGACCTTGTTCACATTCTGTCTAAATATCCATAATATTACCGTCTCCAGAAAAAACACCGGAGTGACTTTTTTCAAGCAGCCATAATATATTTTACGTAATCCGTATCCACCGCTGTAGTAGTGTATACGTTGATCTTGTGGGCATTATTTGCACAGTGTTTTCTTCAAACCGCCATCTAGCTGTGTGAGCTTGTTCACATTTTGTCTAAATATTGATAATATTATCGTCTCTAGAAAAACCACTTGAGTTACTTTTTTTCAAGCAGCATTCTTATATTTTACGTAATCCGTATCCACCGCTGTGTATACTTTGACCTTGTGGGCATTATTTGCACAGTGTTTTCTTCAAACCGCCATCTAGCTGTGTGAGCTTGTTCACATTTTGTCTAAATATTGATAATATTATCGTCTCTAGAAAAACCACTTGAGTTACTTTTTTTCAAGCAGCATTCTGATATTTTACGTAATCCGTATCCACCGCTGTGTATACGTTGACCTTGTGGGCATTATTTGCACAGTGTTTTCTTCAAACCGCCATCTAGCTGTGTGAGCTTGTTCACATTTTGTCTAAATATTGATAATATTATCGTCTCTAGAAAAACCACTTGAGTTACTTTTTTTCAAGCAGCATTCTGATATTTTACGTAATCCGTATCCACCGCTGTGTATACGTTGACCTTGTAGGCATTATTTGCACAGTGTTTTCTTCAAACCGCCATCTAGCTGTGTGAGCTTGTTCACATTTTGTCTAAATATTGATAATATTATCGTCTCTAGAAAAACCACTTGAGTTACTTTTTTTCAAGCAGCATTCTGATATTTTACGTAATCCGTATCCACCGCTGTGTATACGTTGACCTTGTAGGCATTATTTGCACAGTGTTTTCTTCAAACCGCCATCTAGCTGTGTGTATTATCGTTTCCAGAAAAACCAACTGAGTTTTTGTTGTTGTTGTTTTTTTAAAAATAATGCCAGGCAAAGGCAGGCCGCCACGCAGAGGCCGTGCTAGGGGCCGTGCTGCTATGCAATCCTGTGGCCCTAGCAAATTGCCCAGTTTTAAAAAGCCAATGACCCTGAACTCCCAAAATGCTGAAGAGGTAGTTGACTGGCTTACACAGCACACCCCATCCTCTACCGTTTCTAACTTTACCACAACATCCTCCTCATCCTCCACTGCTATGGCCACCCCACGTAACACTTCCTCCACCACCGGTGCCCCTTCTTCACTGGAGTCAGAGGAGTTATTTTCCCATGAGTTTCTTGAACTGAGTAATGCGCAACCATTATTGGCAGAAGAAGATGAAGGAGATGAGGACGTTACACCAGATTTAATTCTGGCAGAGAACACGACAGAGATGGACATAATGATGAGTGATGAGGAGGAGGTCCCCGCTGCTGCTTCCTTCTGTGATGTGTCAGAAGAAATTGATGCATCTGAGGAGAATGATGATGAGGAGATTGATGTTTTGTGGGTGCCTAGTAGAAGAGAGCAAGAGGAGGGTAGTTCAGATGGAGAGACGGAGAGTCAGAGAGGCAGTAGGAGAATAAGACTTAGAAGAAGCAGGGAGGACAGCCCGCAGGGATCAGTAGGGCAACAACATGTATCGGCACCTGTGTTCAGCCAGCCAACGCACCCGCCATTGCCGCCAATGCCGCCAACTTCTACTGTTACCGCCAGATCGCACACTTCCAAAAAGTCAGCAGTGTGGGATTTTTTTAATGTGTGTGCCTCTGACAAAAGCATTGTAATTTGCAATGAGTGCAGTCAGAAACTGAGCCTTGGTAAGCCCAACAGCCACATAGGTACAACTTCTATGCGAAGGCACATGAGCGGCAAGCACAAAGCACTTTGGGAGCAACACCTCAAAGGCAACAGGCAAACTAAAAGCCACACTCCTTCTGGTCCAGCATCTTACTGCTCTACCTCTGCTCTCCTTGACCCATCTGAACCACCCTCCACTCCGCCTTCCACCTTGACCACCTGTTCCCATTCCCAGTCATCTGCCACCAGCCAAGTTTCTGTGAAGGCCATGTTTGAGCGTAAGAAGCCAATGTCTGACTGTCACCCCCTTGCCCGGCGTCTGACAGCTGGCTTGTCTGCACTCTTAGCCCGCCAGCTTTTACCATACCAGCTGGTGGACTCTGAGGCCTTCCGCAAATTTGTAGCAATTGGGACACCGCAGTGGAAGGTACCCAGCCGCAATTTTTTTTCTAAAAAGGGAATACCACACCTGTACCAACATGTGCAGAGCCAAGTTACCGCATCTCTGTCACTTAGTGTTGGGCCAAAGGTCCATATGACTACTGACGCATGGTCCTCCAAGCATGGTCAGGGCAGGTATGTCACCTACACTGCCCACTGGGTGAACTTGGTAATGGCTGGGAATGGGAAGCAGGGAATGGGTAGCTCAACAACAACAACAACAGTGGAGTTGGTGTCACCGCCACGGATTGCACGCGGTTCTGCCACCACCTCTACTCCTCCATCGCTCTCTACCTCGTCTTCTTCCTCTTCTTCTTCTTACTCTGCTGCTGGGTCCTCCTTCTCCTCCTCCACACCTGTGCACCCCCAGCTCCCCCTAGGCTATTCGACGTGCCAGGTACGCCGTTGTCACGCTGTCTTGGGGATGACGTGCCTGGAAAGCAAAAACCATACCGGATCTGTACTCCTGTCATCTCTGCAGTCACAGGCCGATTGGTGGCTGACCCCACACCAACTGCAGATCGGAAAAGTGGTGTGTGACAATGGAAGCAATCTGTTGGCAGCGTTGAGACTGGGAAATTTAACACATGTGCCCTGCATGGCACATGTGTTAAATTTAATAGTCCAACATTTTGTCTCCAAGTACCCAGGATTCCAGGACGTTCTCACCCAGTCCAGAAAGGTGTCGGCCCATTTCAGACGTTCCTACACAGCCATGGCACGCCTTGCTGACATTCAGCAGCGCTACAACATGCCAGTCAGGCGTTTGATTTCTGACAGCCAGACTCGCTGGAATTCAACGCTCCTTATGTTGGAACGTCTGCTGCAACAACAAAGGGCCGTCAACGAGTACCTTTTTGAACTGGGTGGTAGGACTGGATCTGCAGAGCTGGGGATTTTTTTCCCCCGTTACTGGGTGCTTATGCGCGATGCCTGCAGGCTCATGCGACCTTTTGAAGAGGTGACAAATATGGTCAGTCGCACCGAAGGCACCATCAGCGACCTAATACCCTTCGCTTTCTTCCTGGAGCGTGCCGTGCGACGAGTGACAGATGAGGCTGTAGACCAGCGTGACGAGGAGCTGGAAGCGCACGATTTATGGTCGGAATCACCAGAACGAACCCAGGCACCTGCTGCAATGCAGGGAGAGGTGCCAGAAGTGGAGTCAGAGGAGGAAGGTGGCTTTGTGGAGGAGGAGGAGGAGGACCAACAGGAGCAGGCTTCCCAGGGGGCTAGTGGTGACCTTTTGGGGACCCCTGGTCTTGTACGTGGCTGGGGGGAGGAGACCGTGGATGATGCAGTCCTTGATAATGAGGAAGCGGAGATGGATAGCTCTGCATCCAACCTTGTGAGAATGGGGTCTTTCATGCTGTCATGCCTGTTGAAGGACCCCCGTATCAAGAGGCTTAAGGAGAAGGACCTGTACTGGGTTGCAACGCTACTAGACCCTCGGTACAAGCATAAAGTGGCAGAAATGTTACCAACATACCACAAGTCCGAAAAGATGCGGCATTTACAAACCAGCCTGCAAAACATGTTGTACAATGCTTTTAAGGGTGATGTCACTTCAGGAACTCATCAACATTCCAGGGGCAGAGGTGCCAGTAATCCTGCCACGAGCACACCTGCAAGGACAAAGCCCTTTGGCCGGTCTGTAACATCAGACATGCAAATGTTTTTCTGTCCAAGGCAGCGCCACAACCCTTCTGGATCCACCCTCAAAGAACGCCTCGACCGGCAGGTAGCGGACTACCTGGCATTAACTGCAGATATCGACACTCTGAGGAGCGATGAACCCCTGGACTACTGGGTGCGCAGGCTTGATCTGTGGCCAGAGCTGTCACAATTTGCCATGAACCTCTTGTCTTGCCCAGCCTCAAGTGTGCTCTCGGAAAGGACCTTCAGTGCAGCAGGAGGGATTGTAACTGAGAAGAGAAATCGCCTAGGTCACAAAAGTGTCGATTACCTGACCTTTATTAAAATGAATGAGGGGTGGATCTCGGAGGGTTACTGCACGCCGGAAGACTTGTTCTGACTTCTATGCAGCTGTCCTTCTCTTCAAGCCTCATGACTCCACACACAGCTGTCCTTTAGCGTCCTCCTCCCTCCGCCACCGTTACAAACTAGGGTGCAAACCCTACTGGTTTAATTTTTTCTGGCCTCTGTGCTTCAGTGGCTGCGTCCAAAAAAACGGGGCAAACAATGTCTACAAGGTCAACGTATGGCGAAAAATTACTATTTTCAGCATTTATATGGCATATTTTTTCTGGCAACTGTGCTTCAGTGGCTGCGTCCAAAAAAATGCATATTTTCTGCATTTATATGGCATAATTTTTCTGGCCTCTGTGCTTCAGTGGCTGCAACCAAAAAAATGCATATTTTCTGCATTTATATGGCATAATTTTTCTGGCCTCTGTGCTTCAGTGGCTGCAACCAAAAAAATGCATATTTTGTCCATTTATATGGCATAATTTTTCTAGCCTCTGTGCTTCAGTGGCTGCAACCAAAAAAATGCATATTTTCTGCATTTATATGGCATAATTTTTCTGGCCTCTGTGCTTCAGTGGCTGCAACCAAAAAAATGCATATTTTGTCCATTTATATGGCATAATTTTTCTAGCCTCTGTGCTTCAGTGGCTGCAACCAAAAAAATGCATATTTTCTCCATTTATATGGCATAATTTTTCTAGCCTCTGTGCTTCAGTGGCTGCAACCAAAAAAATGCATATTTTCTCCATTTATATGGCATAATTTTTCTGGCCTCTGTGCTTCAGTGGCTGCAACCAAAAAAATTTATATTTTCAGCATTTATATGGCATAATTTTTCTGTCAACTGTGCTTCAGTGGCTGCGACCAAAAAAATGCATATTTTCTGCATTTATATGGCATAATTTTTCTGGCCTCTGTGCTTCAGTGGCTGCAACCAAAAAAATTTATATTTTCAGCATTTATATGGCATAATTTTTCTGGCAACTGTGCTTCAGTGGCTGCGACCAAAAAAATGACTATTTTCAGCATTTATATGGCATATTTTTTCTGGCCTCTGTGCCAAAAAAAATATGCCACATAAATGCTGAAAATAGTCATTTTTTGCCATACGTTGACTCAACGTATATGGCAAAAAATGACTATTTTCAGCATTTATATGGCATATTTTTTCTGGCAACTGTGCTTCAGTGGCTGCGTCCAAAAAAACTGGGCAAACAATGTCTACAAGGTCAACGTATGGCGAAAAATTACTATTTTCAGCATTTATATGGCATATTTTTTCTGGCAACTGTGCTTCAGTGGCTGCGTCCAAAAAAAACTGGGCAAACAATGTCTACAAGGTCAACGTATGGCGAAAAATGACTATTTTCAGCATTTATATGGCATATTTTTTCTGGCAACTGTGCTTCAGTGGCTGCGTCCAAAAAAACTGGGCAAACAATGCCTACAAGGTCAACGTATGGCAGTTGTTTAAAGAGAACAGTAGATTACTAGCCAGCAAAGCTACCTAAGCTAAAATGTCCCTCAAATCCCTGCAGACTTCTGTCCCTCCAATACAGAGCAGTATCAAGCAGATTACTAGCCAGCAAACTTACTATCATCTGTCCCTGAAATCACTAACAGCTCTCCCCCTACACTATCTCTTCCAAGCACACACAGGCAGATTTTTCAGATACATTTTTGCCCTTGATCCCCCTCTGGCATGCCACTGTCCAGGTCGTTGCACCCTTTAAACAACTTTAAAATCATTTTTCTGGCCAGAAATGTCTTTTTTAGATGTTAAAGTTCGCCTTCCCATTGAAGTCTATGGGGTTCGCGAACCGTTCGCGAACCGCTCGCATTTTTGCGCAAGTTCGCGAATATGTTCGCGAACTTTTTTTCCGACGTTCGCTACATCCCTACTCCTCAGAAGGCTTTGCTGTTCAGCGATAGGGAGGTGCCAATGGAGTCGCAGTCAGTACCTTGCTCCCGTTTCCTGCATATTTCATAGGCTTTCCTGTCTGCTTCATTAGGGAGGATGTGACTACCTTATTAGTTGTTCATTTAAAGGGTGCCAACCTTCTTGCAGTACAAGTCTCTGCCTATAGTCCTCTACTTGATCTTTATATTATAAGTCCCATGATCCTTTGTGGGACCCCTGTTATTTATATAAAGTACACTGCTCCTTGTCTAGGGGTTTTGTAATCGATCTATTTATTAACATTTAGGCACTATCCAATAGTGATGTGCGGGTCGGGTTTTTCGCAACCAGCACCTGCCCAATATCTGACCTCCCACCACCAGTGCCAAGCCTGAGTTCTGGGCTGCTTTTATAGACCCGCTCTGCCCACCGATGATATCACAAAAGGGGCGGGAAAAGCAGCTATAAAACCGGAACCCAAAAGTCAGAAGGCGGAAGGGACATCCGCAAAGTGCGAGGTCGGCCCGAACCTGACCAACCCACGGGTATCGGCCAGCCAGTACATCACTACTGTCTAACTAACACAAAGTGGTTATATTACAGGAAAAATTAGTTTGTATAAACATTAAGGTTACAATTATGTTTTTAAAAACATTGGGGTTGCAAACATTACTGACAACACTGTTTTTAACATATATTGTTTTGAAACATTTTGTTGCATGATATTATTTATTTATTGACCCAATCTTATTGTTTATATAAAATGCATAACAAAAACAAACACACACACACACACACATATATATTCATACATAAATATATAGTTGTGTCTGTTTAAGACTAATTTAAGTATTAAAATAGTCCAGTTGCAATCAGCTAAATTAAGGTCAGCGTTAAAGCCTCCTGGACTCAATGTGCTCATTTTGCATTTCCAGCAGGTTTCCCTCTGGCTTAATTTGTGTAGTTCATCTCTACTTTTATATATGTGTTTGATGTGTATGTGTGTTAATTCTAGTACCAAGTTTCCTTGGATCTGCACAGTGTGATTCTTTGAAATGTCATAGGACAGTGCTGTCCAACTTCTGTGCTACAGAGGGACAACATTTTACTGGCCTATGTGGTGGAGGGCCGATAATGAAAGTCAGTGTTGGTCACTCCCCATTTTAAACCACACCCACTGTAAACCACACCCATATTACCGCAAGCACTTTTTAGATCATATCCACATTAACAGTGGTAGCACACCAAAAAACCAAATGGTTGGTGCTCACTGCAGGGAAATCCTTCATCACTCATATGTGAAAAATGTAACTCATCCTCCCCTGTGGATAATACAACAACCCCCCAACACATGATTAAACACCTTAGGGGCCCTTAACAACAATTTCCAAATGCTAACAAACCCCAAGAACAAACCCCTAACAGGCTTACATGCCACAGGTAGCGTAGGGCAAGCAGAGAATGGCACACACAAGCAGCACTGGGCAAGCAGAGAATGGCACACCCAAGCAGCACTGTGTAAGCAGAGAATGGTACACACAGGCAGCACTGGGCAAGCAGTGAATGGCACACACACAAGCAGCACTGAGTAAGCAGAGAATGGCACACACAGGGAGGGAAGGCAGAACAGAGCAGGAGACAGGGAAACCTGTCATTCTAATATGTACTATATACAGTGACACAGTGCTGGTGCCCTATTAGCATTTTTAATAAGGTGTGAACAGGTGAACAATGTGGGTAGTTTCAGTCTGGATGTGAACAATAGAGGTGTCACAAGTGTGAACAATACAGGGGATTACAGTCTGAATTTGAGGTTTAAACAATGCAGGGCCAGTTAATCTGTGTAGTGATACCTTTTAAATCTTACATATGATAAGAAGATACAGCATGTGGGGGGCCACAGAAGGGAGAGTCGGGGGCCACCAGTTGGACAGCCCTGTCCTAGGACATATGATTGGTCTGTTTTTTATATTATTGACATGCTCTAGAATGCATTTGCCTACTGTTCTCTTTGTTCTACCAATAAAAAAAAAACTTACATTCACATGCATATGCCACAAATACGCTTTTGCAATTATATAACACTTTGGATTCTAGTAAGCCTAATTCTGTATACTTGAAGTCATGTAAACTGACAGGCTTTGCATTTCTTAATTGTACCTTTCAAACTGAAATTGCTGCTAAAATGTTCATCTTTATCAAGATGTCTGAATGTATTTGAAGGTGCTGACATGATCTTTAATTTTTCTGGTTTTTTTTCTGAAATATATTGTTGGTTTTGATTTCACATGTTTTCCTAAGATGGGGGTCTGTTTTAATTATTTGCCAGTATTTTCTTTTAATGATTTTGCCTAGGTTATTCAATAAAACTCCATATTTAGTGACACATGGAATGTTGGTGCTGATTTCAGTATTTGCAGATCTAGTTTTGGTCCTTATTAGGGAGTTCCTATTTTTTTGTCAGCTTTTTTGTTTAAAACAATAAGTGGATTGTATTCCTTTTCTTGAAAACTTGGCTCCAAGATTTTTACCTGTGATTTGTAGAGGGTGCCCTTAG
This sequence comes from Xenopus petersii, assembly GCA_038501925.1. Lineage (NCBI taxonomy): Eukaryota > Metazoa > Chordata > Amphibia > Anura > Pipidae > Xenopus > Xenopus petersii. The sequence continues at coordinate 72,156,617 of CM076683.1, read as the reverse complement.
AGCAATTTAGCTTTGCCCTAAGGAACTGTATATAGGGAATATTAATAATTCAGTATCTATTATGCCTACTTTTGGCATGAAGAAGTATGTTTTTAAATGATTTTCTTATATAAATGAGATACAACACTATTAACCTCCACCAGGGCAGGGCCAAGGCAGCAAGGTGCCCCAGGCACCCTGGCTGGCTACCTGACGCGAGTGCAAACATGTGAGCAATTGTGCATACACCATAATAGAAGAGAACAGAGGGGAGACCAACAAAGGGGAGAGGAAGATGAGGGAGGACGGTAGTGATAGAGGGGAGGGGAGAAAGGTGAGAGCAGCAGGGGATCGAAACTGGACAAGGGGTAGGCAGAAGACCTTTGAACAGTTACCTGTACAGGGCTGCCACATGGTTGTGCACTCTGCTTACCCCTATTTCGGGCCCTGCCCTCCACCGTTAACATCAGATCCAGATAGTTAATATATTTTGCATCTCATTTGCTTGTAAAGTATAAGTTGCGGTCATTGTTGTTAATGTATTGGACAAACTTCTTGAAGGTATAATCGTTATCTGTAACAAATCAGGTGTATCATCTGGGAAACTCTGCCCTGGATTGCTGAAGATAAGGATGTATTTTAAGCAACAAGTTATTTATTTTTATTAGTCTTTGCTTTGTTTTTTAAAGGGCACAGAAGGGCGGTAGTGTCCTGCTGCCCATTTAGGCACATGTGGTGCTAATGTGGTACCAATGCTTTCAGCTCACTACACTAGGGTCAGGGTTCTACTCCTGATCAGTCATGCTACTGACAAGTATGGGTTTATGGGTCATAGATATGTTCATAATGGGTAACCACAGGGTGTTAGTTTTCAAATAACAACAGCAGAATACAAGTTAAACTATTATTATTTTGGATCCGACACATTACCACACAGATCCACATATACTGTAGCAAAGTCGACTCGTGCAGAACTGCATTAAGCATGATGCAGCCATGAATAGCAATATAGCAGAGTTGCCAATAGAGGTAGAGTAGAACTAAAAAAAAGGGAGAGATGCACACTAAAAGTAGTGTGGTTGTTGTAAGAGGTGTCAGCTAAATAAGAACATGTGCCCTTTACACTTCTGCTAATATTAAATTAGAGACATTCAGTACTAAAGATACTCAAGTTTTGTCATCTTAATGTAGGTGATGCTGCAGGAGTGTGAAGTTCCAAAGAAGATGCTGACTTCTTTGAAATAAGAGGTAACTCACTGCAAGAGATCACACATCCAAGAGGTAATTTACTTTTTCTGGGGTGAGGGTGGAAGAGAGAAAGAAGACCTACATGTCTTCACTGCCCATTGCATACAGAACTCTATTCAAGCTATATCTATGCTAGCTGCAGTTCTCATTGATTCAAAACAGAAAGTATATGCCTGCAGAAATTTGTAAACAGCAGAACCCAGTGTGCAAAGTGCAAACGAAAAATGTTGGATTGTGGCCTTTTTTTGCCTTTTGCGCTCTACGTTCTACGTTCTCTATGTAAATGACCCCTACACTGTTGCAGCAACAAGCGTACTACATCCTTCTGGTACAAAGTTGGTGGGTAAAACATAGGTTAGAGAAGTGTAACTTAAGAAGCACCATATTTAGCAAAAAACAGTTGCTTGTGTAGTAGTGGCTAGTGATGGACGAATCTGACCTGGCTTTGCCAAAAATGTGGAAATGGCAAAAAAGTTGCCAAATACATTGACTTTTTTTTTGTGAAAACATTTTCAAACATGCAGGGGGTTATTCCTATTTTTTCTGGTCGGACTTATAATGGGAAAATACAATTTTTTTTTTTGGAGGAGGTCATGTAGAAGTCAATAGCAGATTTAGTGGTTTTCGGGTGATAATCCTAAAAAGAGTTTTTTTCAGTACCAAATTTTTTTGTGAAAATTTATAGACCAAAAAAAGTAAGCAGGAATTTGGTCAGAGTGGTTTTAACAAAATAATTGGACATTTTTGGTGTTTGATAAATAAGCCCAGTAATGTTTATTTTATTATCCATTCTAGTCTGTCAGTGATTTTTTCTCAGTGAAACAAGGCAAAACATTTGCTCATCCCTAGTAGTGGAACAACGGGGCAGCAATTCTGTATTGGTTTGGTAAGGAGGGCTACAATAGTGGTGTAATTCATATTGTGATATTTCACCTCAGTTCTAAATGTGCAAGACCTTAATGTATTTATGTAAATAAAAAATATATAAACTATTATATCTTATATTACACAGTGGGGCTCATTTATTAAAGCAGCGCATAAGTGGACGCAAAAGATTGTCTGCGCCATCACGAGTGTGATCGCTAATATATTTGCGTGATATTGCGCATAACACAGAGCTTTTGCGATGGTTTTGTTTATGCGCATTGCGCAAAAGATTGGGCATTTATGTCGCAAACGATGCCGTGGTTGTTAGGGGCGTGGCTGTGGGCGTGGCTACAATGCGCTTGCACTGCGGCCGTCGCAGATTTGCGTCTGTATATGTGCAAAACTGCACCCGGGCAATAGCACCACAATTTTTACGACTGCTTCTTCGTGGCGTAATAGTAACGCTCTTCAAAATGCGCATTCCTGCCCAGCTGCGCTAGTATATTCACATTTTTGCGTTTCATGTTGCTTAAAAGAGAATTTTATATATGTGTGCAGAGCCACACTGCTAAACTGGGTTCTGGCAAATACAATGGTGCTGCTGTTGATGGGGATGTTTGTTAACTCAAAGTTTACTCAAAGATGAACAACCCCTGTAAAGTGCATATTAACCACACCTTCCACCCAACATGTTTATATTGACCAAGGTTCCTTTAAGGGTATCAGGTAGGCTAAACACCTTTGCAACCAAACAAATATTAGCACAGAAACAAATGCAGATGCGTCTAAGTGAACGCAATATGCGCAATATGTGACGCAACTAATTAAAGCAGCGCATTCATACATGAGCACAACTAATCCTTACCTTTGCGGTATCTTCCTGTGCGCACAATTTATTATAAGCACTGCGACAGCTGATACGCAGTTTCACACGTCGCACCTGTCTGTGTCTACATTAGCGCACAAAATTGCACTGTTAAGGTATCGTGCGCTACATTATTAAATACTCGCATGCGCTGGGCAAATGTCAGGCCACTGCGCTCTTTTTAGCACTGCGCTGCGTTAATAAATGAGCCCCAGTATGTTACTGATGTCTTCATTAACAGTTAACAAATAAACAGAGTAAAATATATTTTATGTAAATATTCTCTGGCGTGGTATAGCCTCAATTTGTTTGAATGCATTACATTCTAAATGGACACCATATTGGTAGGTATGAACTTTCAACCCTTAACTTGGACCTAAGCCTTTGTATGAAAGCAATTGTAGATTTTTCTCAATACGACTAAACTAAAACAAACTTTGTAATTCTGTATAAGAACTCGTCCGTTAACATCAAACGAAGAGTAACATGTTTTAATATTATTTATTGTATTTTAATACTTTATTACTTAAGTACTTGTTTACATTTAACAAGAGTATACATATAAAGAAAACTGAGACCTACAGTGGTGTGCAAAACTATTTGCCCCCTTCCTGATTTCTTATTCTTTTGCATGTTTGTCACACAAAATGTTTCTGATCATCAAACACATTTAACTATTAGTCAAGATAACACAAGTAAACACAAAATGCAGTTTTTAAATGAGGGTTTTTATTATTTAGGGAGAAAAGAAATCCAAATCTACATTTTCATGTGTGAAAAAGTAATTGCCCCCTGAACCTAATAACTGGTTGGGCCACCCTTAGCAGCAATAACTGCAATCAAGCGTTTGAGATAACTTGCAACGAGTCTTTTACAGCGCTCTGGAGGAATTTTGGCCCACTCATATTTGCAGAATTGTTGTAATTCAGCTTTATTTGAGGGTTTTCTAGCATGAACCGCCTTTTTAAGGTCATGCCACAACATCTCAATAGGATTCAGGTCAGGACTTTGACTAGGCCACTCCAAAGTCTTCATTTTGTTTTTCTTCAGCCATTCAGAGGTGGATTTGCTGGTGTGTTTTGGGTCATTGTCCTGCTGCAGCACCCAAGATCGCTTCAGCTTGAGTTGACGAACAGATGGCCGGACATTCTCCTTCAGGATTTTTTGGTAGACAGTAGAATTCATGGTTCCATCTATCACAGCAAGTCTTCCAGGTCCTGAAGCAGCAAAACAACCCCAGACCATCACACTACCACCACCATATTTTACTGTTGGTATGATGTTCTTTTTCTGAAATGCTGTGTTACTTTTACACCAGATGTAGCGGGACGCGCACCTTCCAAAAAGTTCAACTTTTGTCTCGTCGGTCCACAAGGTATTTTCCCAAAAGTCTTGGCAATCATTGAGATGTTTTTTAGCAAAATTGAGATGAGCCTTAATGTTCTTTTTGCTTAAAAGTGGTTTGCGCCTTGGAAATCTGCCATGCAGGCCGTTTTTGCCCAGTCTCTTTCTTATGGTGGAGTAGTGAACACTGACCTTAATTGAGGCAAGTGAGGCCTGCAGTTCTTTAGATGTTGTCCCGGGGTCTTTTGTGGCCTCTCGGATGAGTTGTCTCTGCGCTCTTGGGGTAATTTTGGTCGGCCGGCCACTCCTGGGAAGGTTCACCACTGTTCCATGTTTTTGCCATTTGTGGATAATGGCTCTCACTGTGGTTCGCTGGAGTCCCAAAGCTTTAGAAATGGCTTTATAACCTTTGAAATTGAACTCAGGTGTGATAAACCACAATTAAGTTATTTTTTAACAAGGGGGCAATCACTTTTTCACACAGGCCCATGTAGATTTGGAGTTTTTTTTCTCCCTTAATAACGTAAACCTTCATTTAAAAACTGCATTTTGTGTTCAATTATGTTATCTTTGACTTTAACGGTTTTTGATGAGCAGAAACATTTAAGTGTGACAAACATGCAAAAGAATAAGAAATCAGGAAGGGGGCAAATAGTTTTGCACACCACTGTATATTAGGATTTAGATGCTGGAAATATTAAATTTTTTTATGTGTTTATTTAAAACACAAAAATTATCCTTGCTTACATGATTTTGTATATTTAGTTTTTTTATTTATTTGTATATAAAACTCCATATTTTAATGTTTTGTTTTGAGCCAACAGCATGTTTATAAATACATCACAAAAAAATGCTTCTCTGTGGAAGTTTTCTTCTTTTTTTTTTTTTAATATATCAAAGCTATAATATGCTTAGCATGGACAGCTAGTGCTTCAGTTTCCTTAAGCTAGGAAAATAAAACCAATTCAGAGACATGTTTTTTTCATCCAACATATTTTTACGTTGAATGTGCTCTGCCTAGGATAAACACCAAAATATGCATTTATGAATACTTATTTTTGTTTGTAAGAAAACTATTCTGTAATTTACTTTCAATGGGTGTTAAAGATAAGAGAAGGCAAAGGATATATACTAGAAACATGCATATAATTCATAAGGAGAAACACCTATGATTAATGCAGATAGATAGATAGATGATAGATAGATAGATAGATAGATAGATAGATAGATAGATAGATAATGCAATAGATAAAAATAGACATTTTTACAATAATTGATGCTCTGGATGAGCTTATATACTCCACCCTGTGTTGTTGTGTAGCATAATTATTCAGTATGTGTCTAGACACTAGTAACTGGAAAACCTGAACTAGGTGTGCTCTCTCTTAGTCTGGTCCTGATTATATACATGCATGTATGCTGCATGCATGGCCTGACTTACATAGTGGGCACCCCTAGGCCCGCTGATGTTCGTCGCTCCCCGTCTCCATCCATTTCATTTGCTAAAATTTTCATCATTGACTGAAGCAAGGGGGATTGGCATATTGGCATATGGGAAATTTAAAAAACTATAGTATCTTCTGCACATCCCCAGTGTTTCTGAACCAATGTGGGTGTGGTGGGGCAGCATGCCGGCCCCTAAAATAAACAATAATTCTATTGGTTTGGCAATATTATACACATGCACACGCAGGCAAAATCACGCAAACAGCATGTGTATAATAACCTATACTCATTTTCAAATGTATGGAATAAATACATCTTTTTAAATAAATAAATTAATGCCAAACCCTCTGGTCAGTTTTGATGCAAATTTTATCATGCTGTAAGACAACTTTAAAACCCATACTTCTAAGCTTTTTGGAACTTTTTGGGGAAGAAATACAGACCTTGAATACTTCCGACAAGCTAAGTGGCAGATCTCGACCCTACTGAACTCTAGCTGAAATAGTTTCGCCAGTCAAATTGACCTACAAGTCAGTAGCACCTTTGGGAAAAACTGCAGATGATGCTGGCTGAAATTTCCACTGAATATCTTAAGAAACAGTAACACCATTAAATGAAAGTGTAATATTACAATATAATATATTGTTGTCCTGCAATGGGAAAAGTTCTGTGTTTGATTCAGAAACGTTACTATAGTTTATACAAACAAGCTGCTGTGTAAACATGGGGGCAGCCATTCAAGCTGGAGAAAATGCCCAGGTCATATAGCAGATAAAAGATAAGACCTGTGTATACAATATGTCTATCTGTTATCTGTTGTGCTTCCTGAGCCTTTTCTCCTTTTTTTCCAACTTGAATGGTTGCCCCCATGGCTACACACAGAACTTTTACCAGTGCAGAGCAACAGTACATTCTATTTTAATTATGTTAACGCTCTTTAATTTTTGGGCGTTTAAACACTGACAGTTAGAATGCTAAGGCCTACAAAACTAAAATTGTTGCAAATGAAGGATTCTTCGAGCATGTCTTTTCTTAAAATACAACCCTGGCCAGGTCATATTCCTCCAGAGCAGTGGACTACAATATATTCACTGGTCCCAAATGAGTTAAGCTTGGCCCATGCACAATATAATTAGCTGGCAAGAAGTACCATTCTGTACTTTTTTCCTCACCCAGGGCAGTTCAAGTGATACCTGGGACCAGTATCCACATGGTGTGCTAGTGGAAAGTTCCCTGGGGTTTGTTTTTTGATGCATCCCAGTGGTTTTAACTCTACTTTTCCTTCAAGTACTGTTCCAAGTGATCTTTATCTGTATTACAAATAATTAAAATTAATTACAAGAATTCTTGGACCAGGAGGGACTTTAGCCCTTCCCGAGTCATGGGTGAGTGGCAGCGCAAAAGTTAAAGTACGGTGCTCAATGGTGTCTTTCGGAGTTAACTTACCTTGTTTCTGGCTGTTATTTCAGTTCCTTTGTTCTGATTTGACTGATTTGGGGCACAGCTATTTAAAAAAAGATGGAAGATTGGCCTATATAAGAAGCCACTTGCGAAGCTTGAAATAACTTTTGCTGGTCAGCTGATGAATAAAGACCCCTCCCATTTTATTAAATAAGTAATTTATTTAAATAAATACATAAAAAAATTGGGTCAGGAGACAGATTAGTTATTCTTGGTGGCACACTGAGGAGATTGACGCAGGGCATGGCTGGTATTGTGATGGGCGAAATGACCCGCTTAGGCGAAAATTTGTGAAATGGTGGAAAATTCACCAAATGCATTGAACTATATTAGTGACAATTTTTTAGCACAATTTTTTTTTATGAAACGATTTTTTGAGGTGCAGAATTTTTTCTCACCCATTGAAACCTATTGGCGTCCTTTTCCCAACAAAGCCTGGAAAAAAATGTTGGTCATCACAAGATAAATAATGAAAACAGCTGCAGCCTTTCTCCACCAGGCTTGTGTCTTGTTTAATTTATTCATTTTGGTTTGGGTATAAATGCTTACTACGTCTCCCATGTAATTTGAATAGCACTGCTTAGTTGCTCTCCTTTTTGTTTTTTTGCCTTGCATTGAAGTTTGTGGTGTCTATACTGCAACACAAAAGGATATAGTAATGTAAAAATAATATTGTTTTTATATTTGTGAAAAGGTTGATAGGAGTTTTCCTAAGACACAAAATGCATATGCAAACATTAACAAAAATATTGCTTATGCAGACACCACAAATATCAATACAAGAAAAAGGAAGAAAAAAGATGTTCAGTGCTATTCAAAATGTTAATGTTTATATGGTGTACTTTAGTTATTCACTCAAACATGTCTCTTTCTTTTCTTTTCTTTCATTTCTTGCCCCCTGGGGAGGGTTTAATTGGTATCTAAAAAAAGAATACTTCTGACATTACTTTAATAGTTTCAGTGGAAAAAAGGAAAACAACATTATAAAGTAAGATTATATTCAGCAGCTGTATATTAGAAATGGGAGAAAATGCTGACATGAAGAGAATGAATCTGAAAATCTTACATTACAACTGTGGCCAGAAGTCAGTAATTGCTAGCCATATACAGTGGACTATACATGACTGGGAATAACTTCACTATTTGCTGTAAAGTTCATTTGGTAATGTAACAGTGTAACTAAATCAGTCACACAGGGACTTGTTATACATAGAGAAAAAATCCAATGAGTTTTTCAATCTAAATGTACAATAGCAAGTAAGTTCCAATTTGAAACTTTATCGTTAAACTGGAAAGCAATTAGAGGCAACATTCCTCTAGCTACTCTGGCTCATAGTGTACCAACTGCATGCCAATTATCCGCAATACTATTTATTCAGTAGGAAATTATCATGAGCTTCATACATTCTGATGGAACCTAACTGTTACAGTGGGTACCCTGATAGGAAAAGTGAAAATGTGCCTTTTAGCTTCATAGCCTTCAAATGTTAAGAATTTCTTCTGTTACAAGGGCTAGATACATTTTCATGTGATTGAAAAGGTTATTCTTCTTACAGGAATCATTATTAAAAAAAATAGAATAAGAAACTACAGTTTCCTTTTGGTCAGAACCAAAATTCAATTGTGTGTATTATTAGGAAAAACTAATTATGTGTATAACAAGTATTTAAAATATAAAAAACAAGAATAAAAATATTAATCTAAAATAAATAGCATTATAATAGCATATTATTATTTTGCCCTTTTATCAGACATATACTAAATATAATTATCTTCCTGCTTTTCATATTTTCTGGAAGCCCATACAATGGGGAGAAGGAAAGGAAGCTGCAAATAATTCTTCATCAAAAGACTTGGATAAAGGGGGGGGGGAGTCTGCCTGTGAACCAAGATGGCCTGAACATTGTGCTCCATCTATCAGAGAGCTAAGTACAGGAAATAGAAGCAATCATCCCCACAATGTTAAAGAAAAGATAGAGGTACAATCCAGGTACATTAAGGGCAACAAAAAAAACACACACTGTGGGGTCATAGCCTGCACATGCTGCAGCAGACACCATCTTGGATACACTGCACGGTGCAAAGAAAGCAAACCAGGCCACAATGGCAGATACAACTCCGGAATCTACGCCAGCCGGCAGAGCAGAATATAGAAATGATGCTGGACATAAAACAGGTGCTGCGAAGAGACATTGGGAAGCTTTCAGACATTCTCAAAAGAGACCTAAGGGAACTGTAGACCGCACATAGCACCTACAGGAAAAAATGGGTGAATTTGTGGATACCACAATAATTTAGCTGACTCCCATAACAAAACCCAGACTGAACTAGAGTGCCTTACAGATAAGTTTACAGACATACTGTAGAAAATAGATACTGTAGAAACAACGTACGTTTTAGGGGGTTCCCTGAGACAATCCTCCCAAAGAACCTAGAAAACTATATTTCTGAAACTGCTTAAAGTGATATTACCAGATTTACATAATTCATTGCATATATAGAGTCCCGAAACCCAAATTAGTCCCGGACACTGCACTACACAAAGTACTAGCTAGATTTGTCTTCTACCAAACAAAAGCTTTCCTTAGCAAGAAATAAGGAAGGATGGCCAAAACAATATCAGCAACTAGAAGTCTATATGGACTTATCCCCAGCAACTTCTTAAATGCAAAGCTTTTGCTGAAAAAACTAAATAGCTACGATTAAACAATATTCCATATCGCTGGGGATATCCAGTAAAATGTATAGTACAGTGCAAATGAGTTCTTACTATACTATCTACAGTGAATGAAGCTAAAAAACTAGTGAGATGAGACATCCCTTTAGTTACAGAAAACACTGCACAGCTAAGAAAACCTATATAAACCACATAAACTACAAGGAATGGAATGGCAGAAAGTGGAAAAGCTCTTACTGGCACTAGGGATGTAGCGAACGTCGGAAAAAAAGTTCGCGAACATATTCGCGAACTTGCGCAAAAATGCGAGCGGTTCGCGAACCCCATAGACTTCAATGGGAAGGCGAACTTTAACATCTAAAAAAGACATTTCTGGCCAGAAAAATGATTTTAAAGTTGTTTAAAGGGTGCAACGACCTGGACAGTGGCATGCCAGAGGGGGATCAAGGGCAAAAATGTATCTGAAAAATCTGCCTGTGTGTGCTTGGAAGAGATAGTGTAGGGGGAGAGCTGTTAGTGATTTCAGGGACAGATGATAGTAAGTTTGCTGGCTAGTAATCTGCTTGATACTGCTCTGTATTGGAACAAAAAAATAAATAAAAGCAGTCCTTACAAGGACTACTGTTATTGCAGCAGTCAGCAGATGAGATCAGAAGCAGGACAGCTGCCCACTGCAGCTACATACAGAGCACTGCAGTAGAAGGTAGATTACTAGCCAGCAAAGCTACCTAAGCTTAAATGTCCCTCAAACCCCTGCAGACTTCTGTCCCTCCAATAACAGAGCAGTATCAAAACGATTACTAGCCAGCAAACTTTCAACTGTCCCTGAAATCACTAACAGGCAGCAGCTCTCTCCCTACACTATCTCTTCAGCACACACAGGCAGAGTGAAAAAACGCTGCAGGGCTTCGGTTTTTATAGGGAAGGGGAGTGGTCCAGGGGAGAGCTTCCTGATTGGCTGCCATGTACCTGCTGGTCTGGGGTGAGAGGGCAAAAAAAAGCGCCAACAATGGCGAACCCAAAATGGCGAACGTCGCGCGACGTTCGCGAACTTCCGGCGAGCGCGAACACCCGATGTTCGCGCGAACAAGTTCGTCGGCGAACAGTTTGCGCCATCTCTAACTGGCACTACAGAGCGGAAAAAATTGCTCCTCTCCAGAATCTTTACATATCTTACAGTAATTCCCTGGAAGAAACCAGTCTATTTACCTTTCTACACCTCCCCCAACTCTGCAACACCTTAATAGGAGTCGTGGTGTGGTTCCCAGTAGACAACCACAATCAATTGCAAAAAATAAAGTCCAGAGGTTCTGCAGTTCACTCCCTTTGCCGGTATTAAAACTGTTCTCCTTCAGATTAGTCACAATAAAAATCTTTCATTCGTACGAAGAAACACCAGCGCTACAAACTCAGGGGTACACACCAAAGAAAGCAGAGAAATAAAATATAATGTAGTATTTTATAATAAAGTTTACACCTCTTTGTGCATTTACTATGTGGTGTGGTTTGATTTCTTCCACCGGGGGGTTTAGTGTTCAGAGCTTCTGAGCACACACCGTGATTTATTTTGAACAAACTGTGTATGCTATGGGAACTCCAAAGCAGGACTGCCTTGTGATAACAGAATCATTGAGGTCTGGCATGAGACCAAGAACGCGTGTCCTACAAACAATGCCAGGCAACTAACATCCACTGTAGAACGCAGAATTGGGAAACCCTTAGACGGACTGATTACATGCTTATTTTAAGCACACATATGTGAGTGAAAGAAGTTTTTACACGATTTTAGCATATCCTTCCTAGAAACTGAATGATGTCCTGTATTTGAGGAGCAACTATATTTTACGCTAGTGGTACAAGTAAACGTTTGTAAGTATTCATTACTTACACACAGGAGGTGGCCACGTATATTGCTAAAATATAACAGTTAAAGGGTAACTAAACCCCCCGGTGGAAGAAATCAAACCACACCACATTGTAAATGCACAAAGAGGTGTAAACTTTATTATAAAATACTACACTATATTTTATTTCTCTGCTTTGTTTGGTGTCTACCCCTGAGCTTGTAGCACTGGTGTTTCTTCGTACGAATGAAAACTTTTTACTATAACCACAATCAATACTTCAGTGGACAACACAAATCAATATAAGTTTTTGATTACTGTTCTAACATGTTTAGATTTCAATGTAACCTTTAGTTGTTTCACTAGAAGATATATGTGTTTAAGTACATGGTCTAAAAGCCTGAGAAATATGACAAACTGTTTTTGGAAGATATGGGGAAACCATGTAGCTCCTAAACTGAAATGTTGCGCCTCTACTCTTTAAACAGTTATCAATTACTCAATGTTTGCAAATCAACACATTTCTGTAAAAATTCCCCTCCCAAATTCTATAACAAACGTTACCCCTACAGCTTTTATGCATATGTCAATAACAAATCAAAAGGGGTTTCAATCCTGATGTCCTTTAAAATACCATTTCAGTTCAAGGACATACATGTGGATTCAACGGGTAGATACCTGATGTTAATTTGTGAACTGGGAAACACAATTTACTCACTGATCAATATACATGACCCAAATGATAACCAGAACAGGTTTTAATTAAACAAAATTACCACATGCGGTAATTGTGTTTAATTACAAGGGTTATTTATGAGGTGGGTGCATGCCACTTTGCATGTCTGATGAAGGGGTCCGCCCCCAAAATGTTACATCACAAGACTTGAATAAACATGCAGGGGTCCGCCCCGCTTCACCTGCTGTTGAGTGTCTGGTGATTCTTTTGCTCTCATGTATATTGGAGAGGTGCCGACCTCTCTTTCAGAGACCAAGCTAAGTAATTGGAGAGGCTGGGGAATCAGGAACCTTTGTTGTACCCCACAGATAAATTGCCATGGAGACTGAATTAAAGCCTATTGCTTAGGGAAGACTATTGAACCCATATTTATCAAAGTATAATACAATATTTCCTACAAAACTCAAATAGAGAAGCCGACCCACAAACTGTTGGGGGAATTTATAAACCTAGCAAAAAAACTAAACAAGTCAGGGAAGAAACCGCTAGAAGCGAAGTTAAGAACCCTAGAACAAAGAATGTATTGACAAAAAAAATCTCATATACGCAAGAAATAGCTGATACTAGACGTAAATTGAATGAAATACTTGCAGCCAAGACAGCCTATTGTATTAAGCTGCTTAAAAATTGTTCTATACCAAGGACAATAAAGATGACAAATTACTAGCAGCTCAACTGAGGCAACAACAAGCGCAGACTAGAATTAAATACACATCAACCAAACAAAGGAAACTAACTGACCCTAAACAAATAACAAACAAGTTTGCTAAATATTATTCTACATTGTATAACCTAAAAGCAGATGACAGTAAATCACAGCCAGCACTAGACATTATTAGAAACTACCTAAAAAATATTAAATCAACCGATAATGGGAGAGGAAATTGCAGCAACCCTAAAAAACTTAAAACTAGACAAAGCTCCAGGCCCAGATGGGTTCACCAATATCCATTATAAAACTTTCTTAGAGACACTAATCCCTCATTTGCTTAAAGTTTTCCAAAGCATTACGGATACTGGAGAGGTGAACTAGGAGTATCTTCAAGCATACATAGTCACTATTCTCAAAAATGGGAAACCACAGGATGTATGCCACAACTAGTGACTTGTAGCACTTTTAAGTACAGATCTCAAAATGTATTCTAAATTGCTAGCTCAGAGACCGAGAAAGATACTTACATCCCTAATCGACCCACATCAAGTAGGGTTTATAATCCATAGACAAGGATTGGATAGCACCCGCAGATTCCACAATATATTACATATCCTGAAAAAACAACAAACCACAGCTTTGTTTTTATTACTAGATGCAGAGAAAGCATTCAATATGGTTAACCTCAAGTTCTCGGGTGGACTAGTGAACTGAAGTTTGTTTATAGGATTCTCCCCATGAGTAGGATGTTCAGATGGTGCCTTTCTCTTTGTGTGACCGAAAAGTGAGGTTAAATTCTGATAACACGTCAGTGGTCTGAGCTCCCTTGTGGACACGCAATTTTCCCAGCTTCAATCGTAGTGACTTTGGCACTCACTCTTTGCTCATAGGGACAGCTTCTTTGCTGGGTTTGGCAGATCTATTAGCAGGTGGGAGTCAGCATACTTTCGGTCATATGTGTGGCTTGATAGGATGTGATGGTTTGTTATTACCACCCCCCCCCCCTTTCCCTTGTTCTTTTTTAATTTCAGGTTCACCCAGTGCAGTAGTTTGGATTGTTGGTGATTCCTACATTCATCGGGCTCGCTGAAGGTTGTAACATCACTTACTTAGACGTCTCCTTTCTGCTGAATCAAGTAGTGGTACAATGGTTTGGGATAGGGGTTATGTGTTGAGAGCAAGTATTGCTTGATTTTGCAGCCTGGATTAGGATTGCTAACCCACTTGACATTTTGGTAGTGCATTGTGTGGAGAATGACCTTAGCTGTGTGTCCCGAAGGGAGCTGATACAGCTTATGCTGCATAATTTAGAGCAGATTCAACAGCGCCTCAGGTGAATAGTTTTTTCAGAGATTTGTGTACATTCCAATGGATGTTTGCTGAAAGGTGGGATGCAATCGAACAAAGCAGGAAAGAGATTTTGTGGATTTTTTATCAGCTCATCCATGGTTTTATACGAATGGTGGTGTGCATTTGAGTGATGTGGCTCTGAACATTTTTATACTGGTGCTCCAGGATGGTGCTGAAAGGGCCTTATGCAAATGTTGCATCTGGCAAGGAAATGCTTGCCAGTGTGGGGGAGTGGAACAGGATTCCCCTAGTGTGCTTGTATCTCCCAGGTAAGGGTCCCGGGAGGCAAGGGTTTGAGTAAAGCCATTTTGCTCCTACTTCCAGATGCCACACATTTGAATGGCTGGCATGGTGGTGGCCCATTCACTCAACAGAGTAATTTTTAGGCAAGCATCCCTGTTAGGGGATAACTACAGTTATGCTTTGTTAATATTGATGTTGTTAATAAAGATGCAGCCATTAAACTCCATCCTGGGCTCTAACTATCTTTATTATAATCATCAGGTTGTATCTTGGGTAAGTTAAGGTGAATAGGACTGGTGGCCTTGATGCTGCCAAAGTCAAATTATAAAGATAAAGCAAAAAAGAAAAAATATGCTTGTGTATGCACTAGAAAAAGGTGTGTATGTGTGTCTCAGTGTTAATGTGCAAATATAAGTAGTAATAAAAACTGAAGAAAAAAAACAAAGATAAATATAATAAAATAATAAATGTATGTAGCATGTGCAATGTGTGTGTGTATAATAGTGCAAATCACAAACCTGAGAACAGGCAAGGCTTGTAAATCTGTAGAAAGACTGCAGTCAATAGTTAGGAAGTTTCCAACAACATCCCTGAGCAGCTCAGCAGAAGAGGGACTGGGCTGGGGATCTACACTTCCATACACAAACAGCAGCTTACAATATGTCTGTTTTATGATATTGAGGGCAAATTATCTGAAAGCTTGT
This sequence comes from Xenopus petersii, assembly GCA_038501925.1. Taxonomy (NCBI): domain Eukaryota; kingdom Metazoa; phylum Chordata; class Amphibia; order Anura; family Pipidae; genus Xenopus; species Xenopus petersii. The sequence continues at coordinate 72,141,201 of CM076683.1, read as the reverse complement.
TAAATTTTGTCCTGATAAATCGCATTAGGAACAGTAATCTACATGGCTTCGTGAAGGATAGGTCATGTCAGACAAATTTGATTGCTTTTTATGATGAGGTTAGTAAGATGCTGGACAGTGGGGGGCAGTAGATCTATTTGGATTTTGCCAAAGCGTTTGATACAGTGCTCCACAAACGACTAATTTCTAAACTAAGGGCTTTTGGGCTTAATAAAGTCATTTGTACATGTATAGGAAACTGGGTACAGGATCAGGTACAGAAAGTGGTTGTTAATGGTACATTCTCTACTTGGAGTAAGGTTCTTAGTGGGGATCCTCAGGGCTCTGTATTGGGTCCACTTTAATGACTTAGGGAAGGTGATTGCAAGTAATGTATTAGTGTTTGCAGATGACACAAAAATATGCAGTCCAATTCATTTCATCCAGGATGTGGCATCCTTGCAGAAGATTTGAGGGGAAAAAGCAAAGGATGGTAATATATAGTGTAGTATTTTCCTTTTACGTATAGGCACCCTTTGTGTCACAGATTTCTTTACGGGTTTCGCTCCTATATAGGTGGGGTCAAATCACCCTATATGCCTTCACCACTTTCAATTATTTCACCTTTCGTGTTTATAAGTTTTATACTTACAAACGTTTAAAGTAGTTGTTTGCATTAAGGTATTGCAGCTCTTCAATCGTAGCACACTTCGCATCAATTCTACGGAAACAGGCTTAACATCGTATAAAACCGTTTTTAATTTAAATAGATACAGGTTAAAATTACACTCACATTAGATTTTCTTTAAAATAAGAGTGTCACTCATCCACAGGTTTTCCCCAGTCTTTAGAAGATGTTGCGCTGTATAAAGTGATCTTTAAAAATTGCCGGCATAAAACAGCGTGTCTTACTGGGCCCCTCTGGATGACGTCACCACAAGCCGACGCGTTTCGTCTTAGAAGACTTTCTCAAGGCTACAGTTCTTCTCTGCGCAGATGCGCCTTTTACTCTGTCTTGCTACCATGGCAACGTTCTCTGCATACTTCCTGTTTCCGCAAACAGGACGGGTTGCTATGGCAACCCGCCTTTTCTATTTACAGAACTTGGCGGTCTCCCACTCAAGGATACAATCCGCTCGTTGCTATGACTATATACTGTAGTTACCACAAAATTGTACAAACATAATTACATTATTACACCATTGACATAAAAGATTTTAAAATATCTTCTCATTCCTGCAGTGTATACCTAATAAACCAATTGTATTTTCTAAATCAGACTACATAAAATAACTAATTTTTTTCTCCTGGATTTTTCTTTTATCTGTATGTTCCTCTCTTGATTAGATATATCATTTCACAAAAAGGCCCTCAAATTGATATCAATATTTAACCCCTTTGGAATATATGATTCCAGTTTATATATCCATCTGCTCTCATTTTGTAGTGTCTTTTTTATCAAGTCTCCACCTCTCCATTGATTTTTTATAACTTCAATGCCCCAATATGTCAGACCTGCGGGGTTCATTTTATGATGTTCCTTAAAGTGCTTGGAGACACTGTGGTTTTCCTTACCATTTTTTATATTATTAACATGCTCTCTAATCCGTTCTCTTAGTTCTCTATTTGTCTTGCCTACATATTGTAATCCACATGGACATTGTAGGCAATATATGACATTTTTTGTCTTACAGTTAATATTTTGTTCAATCTCAAATTTCTGTTTATTTACTGTTGAAGTAAAGCATTTCCTCTTAACCCCATATTTACAGGCCTTACATAGGGAGCAAGGATAGAAGCCTGTCCAACTGCATTCTTTTGTTCTCTTCTTTGTTTTATCAGTATCGCAGTAACTTTTCACTAGTTTTTGATGTAAATTGTTCGCACGTTTAAACACTATTTTTGGTTGATCTGGGATCACGTTAGCTAGTTCGACATCACATTTTAGGATACCCCAATGTTTTTTTATAATTTTTTTAACTTCTCCTGCTAGGGGGTTATAAGTTGTTGAAAATATTATTTCCAAATTTTCTTCTCCTTTTTCTATTTTTTTATTAAGGAGGTCTGTTCTCTCTACATTTTTTACCTTCTCTCTAGATTTTTTGATTACATTTTTTTTTGATTAGAGAGCATGTTAATGGTAAGGAAAACCACAGTGTCTCCAAGCACTTTAAGGAACATCATAAAATGAACCCCGCAGGTCTGACATATTGGGGCATTGAAGTTATAAAAAATCAATGGAGAGGTGGAGACTTGATAAAAAAGACACTACAAAATGAGAGCAGATGGATATATAAACTGGAATCATATATTCCAAAGGGGTTAAATATTGATATCAATTTGAGGGCCTTTTTGTGAAATGATATATCTAATCAAGAGAGGAACATACAGATAAAAGAAAAATCCAGGAGAAAAAAATTAGTTATTTTATGTAGTCTGATTTAGAAAATACAATTGGTTTATTAGGTATACACTGCAGGAATGAGAAGATATTTTAAAATCTTTTATGTCAATGGTGTAATAATGTAATTATGTTTGTACAATTTTGTGGTAACTACAGTATATAGTCATAGCAACGAGCGGATTGTATCCTTGAGTGGGAGACCGCCAAGTTCTGTAAATAGAAAAGGCGGGTTGCCATAGCAACCCGTCCTGTTTGCGGAAACAGGAAGTATGCAGAGAACGTTGCCATGGTAGCAAGACAGAGTAAAAGGCGCATCTGCGCAGAGAAGAACTGTAGCCTTGAGAAAGTCTTCTAAGACGAAACGCGTCGGCTTGTGGTGACGTCATCCAGAGGGGCCCAGTAAGACACGCTGTTTTATGCCGGCAATTTTTAAAGATCACTTTATACAGCGCAACATCTTCTAAAGACTGGGGAAAACCTGTGGATGAGTGACACGCTTATTTTAAAGAAAATCTAATGTGAGTGTAATTTTAACCTGTATCTATTTAAATTAAAAACGGTTTTATACGATGTTAAGCCTGTTTCCGTAGCATTGATGCGAAGTGTGCTATGATTGAAGAGCTGCAATACCTTAATGCAAACAACTACTTTAAACGTTTGTAAGTATAAAACTTATAAACACGAAAGGTGAAATAATTGAAAGTGGTGAAGGCATATAGGGTGATTTGACCCCACCTATATAGGAGCGAAACCCGTAAAGAAATCTGTGACACAAAGGGTGCCTATACGTAAAAGGAAAATACTACACTATATATTACCATCCTTTGCTTTTTCCCCTCAAAGCTTTTAGCGCTGGTTTTTTTATTCAGAATTTTATTGACTTTCCGAAGGAGAACGGATTTCGACCGGCAGAGGAGGGTGAACAGTGACACTTGGATACTTTTTTCTTATTTTAGGACTTTGAACTTCTCCAAATCCAAGGGACTCTGTAAGCATGTTTGCATTTAGACAATCCAAAAAACATGATTTGGACATTATATTTAAAAATGACAGTATTGATCTAAATGAAAGTAGTAACTTTATTGATATTGAAATGTATGAAGATTTTAATGATTTAGAACATCTTATGGCTAAAGAAATGCGAATATGGTGGGAAAAGATCAGCCTTAGTAAATATATCGAAAATCAAATTACCCCAAGAGGGTTACGCATTAAAAAAGAACCCACATTTGGGAGAGACAATGTAGAATTTGTAACGGAATGGAATGAGATATTGAATGGGTGTACTGTTAAATTGATGCAGTTAATTATAAAACAAAGATCAAAAGAACTAAATGAGTATAATATAAAAATTGAACAACTGCAAAAAAAGTTAGGCCAGCACCAGGAATCAAGAGAATTTTCCAATTTGGAACAAACAATGGTTGATAATTTGGAAAAATTGGAAAAGTCTATTGTTGAAATAAAACAGGGGAAATTTAAACGAGATTTGGAGGATTTTAGATCAGGAGAAATAAAATTCTGGAACAAAAATAAAAATAAAAAAAGAGATTATCACTTATATCAGGAGAATACATCACAGAAAAAATACACTAAAGAGGAAGATACACGATATGGATTAAAGAAAAATAGGGAGAAAACATATAACACTTCACCACAAAGAAATTATCAAGGAGAGTATTTTTTAGAGAAAGGACAAAAAAATCCACAGAGAGACAAAAAGTGGGAAAAATTCACACCGACACAAAAAAAGGAGAAAATAAAATCAACATATCAGAATCACCAAAAGAATCACTACAAACAATGGAACACAAAAGATATAGGGGGAACACAAAAGAATCACTACAAACAATGGAACACAAAAGATATAGGGGGAACACAAAGGAAAGAAAATTGGACACAGAACGAATGTTACTAACAGAACACACATATGATAAAAAACGGGGTACACAAGCAGGATATAAACACAAGACAAAAGTAACACATAATGGGATATATAATTTGAGTAGTAGAATTTTAAATCCAGAAGAGGAAAGAGTTTAAAAAAGGGACTGACATTTGCCCCAACAAACAAACCTAACAAATTTGAAATGTACATAGATGCAGAAAAGTTTATTCGAAAAATTTGTCTAAAGAAAGCATTTGCAAAAAATAACTATGAAGAAAGAAACTATTTACCACATATAGAGAAAAATGATATATTTTTACATACTACACTAAAGAAAAAATCAGAGTACATTCCCTCACAAGAAAAAGGTAATTATATAAGAATGTATGAGGAATGTATAAAAAAAAGACCTAGAAAAAGCACAAGAAAATTATATGAAAAAGGAAAAGTACACCCATTCAAACCTCAATAAGAAAGAGAAGGCAGCATTAAAAATATTGGAGAGTGAGGAAAATATAATAATAAAAGCTGCAGATAAGGGAGGTGGAATTGTTGTGATGGACAAAGAACAATACTTAAAAATGTGCAGAACTCTGATAGAAGATATAGAAACATATAAAGAATTAACAACAAATCCCACGGAAATATTTAGAAAAAAATTACATTGCATTTTAAGTGAAGCAAGAAAAAATGAAATACTAAGCGAAACAGAATGGAAATATTTGAAGATCGATTATCCAGTTACCCCCGTATTTTACTGTCTTCCGAAAATCCACAAGGATATTATTAATCCACCTGGAAGACCAATTATATCAGGCATAGGATCACTTACGAGCAACTTGTCACAATACATTGATAGAATGTTACAAAAACATGTAATTTCCCTTCCAGCCTATTTAAAAGATTCAACAGAGGTGATAAAGATTTTTCAAAATTTACAGTGGGAGCCAAACATGATATTGGCCACACTGGATGTAAAATCTTTATACACCTCTATAAGACACGTTCAGGGTATTAAAGCGACAGCACACTTTTTAGAAAAGGACGATCAAATACCTACTATTCAAAAAGAATTTATTCTAAAGGGGATAGAGTTCATATTAGAACACAATTTCTTCTGGTTTGAGGACAGATACTACCTCCAGACATGTGGCACCGCCATGGGAACGAGGTTCGCACCAAGCTATGCAAATTTACATCTGGGATATTGGGAGGAAAACAACATAACCCCCAAACTGCAAGCTGGTGCGGACCTTGTCCTATGGCGGCGCTATATTGATGATATCATATTGGTCTGGAGGGGTACTGAAAATACCTTAAAGAAATATGTTCAATCCCTCAACCAGAATGATCTAAATCTGGAATTTACGTTAAACTACAATGTTGAGAATATAAATTTTCTAGATTTAGAAATCTATCGAAAAAACCAACAAATACACTTTAAGACTTACTTTAAGAGTGTGGATGCTAATAATTACGTGATGCCAAATAGTAATCACCACCCACAATGGGTAAACAGTATTCCATACAGCCAAATGTGTAGAATAAAGAAAAATTGCAGTGAAGAAGGAGAGATGAATAAACAATTGGATTTTGTAAGCAAAAGGTTTAAAGAAAGAGGGTATAAAGAAAATGTAATCAAAAAATCTAGAGAGAAGGTAAAAAATGTAGAGAGAACAGACCTCCTTAATAAAAAAATAGAAAAAGGAGAAGAAAATTTGGAAATAATATTTTCAACAACTTATAACCCCCTAGCAGGAGAAGTTAAAAAAATTATAAAAAAACATTGGGGTATCCTAAAATGTGATGTCGAACTAGCTAACGTGATCCCAGATCAACCAAAAATAGTGTTTAAACGTGCGAACAATTTACATCAAAAACTAGTGAAAAGTTACTGCGATACTGATAAAACAAAGAAGAGAACAAAAGAATGCAGTTGGACAGGCTTCTATCCTTGCTCCCTATGTAAGGCCTGTAAATATGGGGTTAAGAGGAAATGCTTTACTTCAACAGTAAATAAACAGAAATTTGAGATTGAACAAAATATTAACTGTAAGACAAAAAATGTCATATATTGCCTACAATGTCCATGTGGATTACAATATGTAGGCAAGACAAATAGAGAACTAAGAGAACGGATTAGAGAGCATGTTAATAATATAAAAAATGGTAAGGAAAACCACAGTGTCTCCAAGCACTTTAAGGAACATCATAAAATGAACCCCGCAGGTCTGACATATTGGGGCATTGAAGTTATAAAAAATCAATGGAGAGGTGGAGACTTGATAAAAAAGACACTACAAAATGAGAGCAGATGGATATATAAACTGGAATCATATATTCCAAAGGGGTTAAATATTGATATCAATTTGAGGGCCTTTTTGTGAAATGATATATCTAATCAAGAGAGGAACATACAGATAAAAGAAAAATCCAGGAGAAAAAAATTAGTTATTTTATGTAGTCTGATTTAGAAAATACAATTGGTTTATTAGGTATACACTGCAGGAATGAGAAGATATTTTAAAATCTTTTATGTCAATGGTGTAATAATGTAATTATGTTTGTACAATTTTGTGGTAACTACAGTATATAGTCATAGCAACGAGCGGATTGTATCCTTGAGTGGGAGACCGCCAAGTTCTGTAAATAGAAAAGGCGGGTTGCCATAGCAACCCGTCCTGTTTGCGGAAACAGGAAGTATGCAGAGAACGTTGCCATGGTAGCAAGACAGAGTAAAAGGCGCATCTGCGCAGAGAAGAACTGTAGCCTTGAGAAAGTCTTCTAAGACGAAACGCGTCGGCTTGTGGTGACGTCATCCAGAGGGGCCCAGTAAGACACGCTGTTTTATGCCGGCAATTTTTAAAGATCACTTTATACAGCGCAACATCTTCTAAAGACTGGGGAAAACCTGTGGATGAGTGACACTCTTATTTTAAAGAAAATCTAATGTGAGTGTAATTTTAACCTGTATCTATTTAAATTAAAAACGGTTTTATACGATGTTAAGCCTGTTTCCGTAGAATTGATGCGAAGTGTGCTACGATTGAAGAGCTGCAATACCTTAATGCAAACAACTACTTTAAACGTTTGTAAGTATAAAACTTATAAACACGAAAGGTGAAATAATTGAAAGTGGTGAAGGCATATAGGGTGATTTGACCCCACCTATATAGGAGCGAAACCCGTAAAGAAATCTGTGACACAAAGGGTGCCTATACGTAAAAGGAAAATACTACACTATATATTACCATCCTTTGCTTTTTCCCCTCAAAGCTTTTAGCGCTGGTTTTTTTATTCAGAATTTTATTGACTTTCCGAAGGAGAACGGATTTCGACCGGCAGAGGAGGGTGAACAGTGACACTTGGATACTTTTTTCTTATTTTAGATCCTTGCAGAAGGATCCTGACCAACTAGCAATCATGGCAGATGAAATTCAATGTTAGTAAATTTAAAGTCATGCACCTAGGATGTATGGATAGAGATGGGGATTATTCTTCCACTGTACAGAGCTTCTTGATAAACTGGCAATCTGGGCAGGTAAGTGGCAGAATAAATTCAATGTCGATAAATGAAAAGTCATGCACCTGGGATGTAAAAATATGCAAGCCACTTATACTCTTAATGGGTCTGCATTAGGCAAATTCATAATGGTGGTAAAATTATGAAAAATCTCAGCTATGAGTAAAGACTGGCTGGAGGTTTGGACTAAATATTCAGAAGGGATTTTTTACAATGAGAGCCATTAAGATGTGTAACTCTCTCCCTGGATCAGTTGTGTTGACTGAGACATTAGATAGCTTTAAGAAGGGATTTTTTGCCTTCCTCTGGATCAACTTGCTGTTGGGTAGGTTATATAAAGTCCGAAACAATGCTGTCCCATTTCTGTTGTATTGAGGGCCGGAATTGTTCTTGCCTTCATGGTAGAGGGCTGATAATGGAAGCCAGTGTTCAGTCCCCCTTTTTAAACCACACCCATGTTATCTCAAGAACTTTTAAGACTATGTCCACATGGTAGTAACACACCAAAAAACAAAAAAAATGGTTGGTGCACATTGCAGAAATATCACCCATCAAACATATGTGAAAAATGTAAGTCATACCCTTAAAAAGCATGCCCTTAAATCCATATGCTGTGTTCTATCCTCACTATGTGTTACCAACGGGTAGTGTGTAGCTTGACATGCAGCTAAACTCCTTCCTTCATTAACCCACTGACACAGGTTATTGAGCTTCAGTTTATTAACAAAGGGCAAGGTGTTAAACGAGGGGGGGGGCAGAAATGACAGTGCTTAGTAAGCTGTACAATACATCATAATATATACGTACATAAACACTATGGGGAACAACATATACTGTATTAATCCAAAAGGGTGTGATGCATCTGTAAAAAGTATAAGGCCTGGATACCTGGGCAGGGATATAACAGTGTATAGCAGTGCCATGAGGTAGCTGCATATAAAGTTACAAACTTGCATAAGGGGTATAAAACAAGTAAATAATAGGCTTGGGGAATAGGTAATACCTACCAACGATGCTACCACAAGGCTGGATGGGGTAGGATTACTGCAGATAGAGATGTGCTAGCTGCGAACACTATGAAGATGGCAGCTACAGTGATCATTTCCTGGTATTACACAAGGTCACAAGGGAAGGGTATGGTGGCCTAAGAACAGCATTTCTATAACAAGGTATAACCATACAAGTAAATGACAAGGTGATGCAATACAAACAATAAAACAGTGCGGGAGGCATAACATGCCGTCTCCTCCCCTGTGGATAAAACAGTGTCCCTTCCCCCCAGCACATGATTAAACAATTTCCAAATGTTAACTGCAATGGTGGTGATATTATGAGAAAAAAGTACTGCATGGTGGAAAAAAAATATGGCTATTGGATCCAAAATCACCTTGCACATTGTGGTACAATAAGTAATCGCTAGTGTTGAGCAAAATTTTTCACTGAGAAAGACGTCTTTGTTGGATTCAGCAGAATGTGTACTTTCCTGAAATATATGGGTTTGGGGATCTTTGTGCTGTAAGGAGGGTCTTGTGGCCAGGGTCAGACTGGGGGGGCCTGTTGCCCACTTGGGTTCAGCTGCAGGGCTCCCCCACCGCAAGTGTGCATATGTGCAAAGCCATGTGCACACACAGTTTTGCAGCGCAGGGAAGAGGCGCAGGGTGCTCATGTGGGCCAGCAGAGTCCATCGGGTTTTTTCCCAGTGTCCCCGTTGGCCCAGTCCGATCCTGCTTGTGGCATATAATACTCAGTGGGGTCTTTGTTCACAGAAGGCGAATCAGAAATGTAATTCTAATTTTTTGAAAAACTCAAATCAAATTTGAAAAACTCCCTAGTTGAATTTGGCAGTTTTGACCTTAATGTATGGAATATATAAGATAAGGGTCTCACTGTCTCTAAATAATAACTTACCACATTTAGGAAGTGGCACAGGTGCACTGCTGTAAGCCCTCAGCATAGGGAGCAGACAAATGAAATTCTTTGAAGCAAGCAAGCACTCCAGAAAGGCAAACTTTGACCAGGCAAAGTTTTTGAAGTGAAAAAGTAGTTTGTTGTGTCCACAGCCTTACACATTTCAAGGTAACATGGCATATTCATAGGTCTATGATTACGTTAGTTAACACGAAACGCGCAAGGCCGTGGACACAATTCTTTCAAAATTTCATTTCTACTTTTGACCCCCTAGTGTCACACCCACAGCCAAAAAGTCAACTGATTCATGTACTTGTTGCCAAACAGCAGATCTGTGCAGCTTGGTTGGTGACTGCTATGCTTGGCCATATCACTTCCATTCCAAGGCCTCATGACAGCAATTGCTGCTCATAGAGTAGGTTAGTGCCTTTTTTAAACTATGTAAAACACAGCAAGAGAGAAAAAAAATTAATCCTTTAACTTCAAATTAAACTCTTTAATAATACTTTTGATGCAAAAACATCATGCTGAAAGCATTAACAGGGTGTTTTACAATTGTATGTAGGAAATTGGGTGAGATAAATGTGGCCAATTGCTATTTGTTATGCAATTTTCAGTAATGTCATAAAAACCGATGACTTGCAGTATGGTAGTTTGGAAAAGAAAGACATGATTATGCATTTTGGATTAGTCAGATGTGTGCTTTCCAAAAAGATATGGTTTTGGGGGGTCTTAATGCTGTTAGGAGGGTCTTGTGGCATATAATACACAGTAGGGACTTTGATCACAGAAGGCAAATTGGCAGCAGAGAAAATTCATATGCACGGTTTCCGCACATGCCACCAGAATGTATCCAAAGATATATAGTTCTGGGGGTCACTATAAATTTAGTGTAGCCATCAAATAAGTATGTACAATGTAGATTATGGGGTCTTTACATGCCATGTACTTTGATAAACTTATGTACATTGGGCATCAAACTGTTCAGCAGACCCCTAGTTTTCATATTTGGGGTGATTTGTCTTGATCCCTAATAGTATGTGGAAAATAAGATGCTGCTGGGTTGAAGTTGTGAGAGGATTTTTGGAAATGTCACCAAAATCGCCAAATTTAGGAAATGTTTGCGGCTTAGTGCTTTGGAGTAGAAAGACATGCATACCCAATTTGGATTTGGGGGGATGTGTACTTTCTGAAATTATATTGTTTTGTTGGGTGAACATGCTTTTTTCTACCTTCCCCCCCAAAACTATGTAAATGTGTTGATTTTGCAGTGAAATGACAGCTCAAATGGGGTCTACATTTTAGGTAAACCAATACATATTGGACATCAAAATGTTCAGTGGACTCCTGGCAATCATGTTTTACATTGGTACCTAATGATGTGTGGGAAATATGATGCTGTAAATTGAAAGTTTTGAGGTCATTTTTTAAAAAATTCAGCAATTTCTATAAAACTATAGCTTTAGGAAAGAATTGCAACTTGGTAGTTTGGCATAAATAGATATATTTTACCCAGTTTTGATTTGCCAGAATCTGCTCTTCCTAATAATGTGTTGTTTTCTAGGATAAACCTACTGTTAGTGGAGTGTTTGGCCATTTTGTGGAGCGGTGCTTTGGAAAATATGTATATTTTTTTCATTTTATTAGGCAGTTTAGTTTTTATCTTTTTACATAAGTGAAATTACACCAAAATTCAATCATATTTTGAAAGAAAAAAAATATAAAAACTAAAAAGACCCCCACAGGAAAGGCCCTTAAAGTGAAAGTACAAATTGTCTAAAAACTGCTTGGCAGTAGATGTTTGCATTTAAGACAAATCGCTGGCAGGGAAAAGGTTAAGGCTGCCCTTACATTGGGAATTATGTTGTCTGCTAAATACACAGAACAGCCTTGGTTGTTATTAAAAATGTTATTATATTAAATCTTTACCATTCTCAGTTTATTCCCTCAATTAGTAAACATAGAAGCACTCCTATGTGGCTTAACCAGAAGTAAAGAAGTCAATAGGAAAAAAGAGAAAGTCATTTAAAAGCTACAAGTCCGTGGGAACAGAAACTGCAGTTAATAAATATAAACACTATAATTAATGTCGTAAAACAGCAATCCAGAAGGAAAAGATAGAAAAAGAGGCATAGTGGCAGAAGCTTAGACTAACCCCAAAAAGTTTTTTTAGTATATTAATAGTAAAAAAGATGTGGGTTAAGAGTGTTGCTCCTTTAAATAATGGTACCAGTGTGGCTATAACTGATACAGAAAATGCAAATTTGCTAAATCAGTTATTTTCTTTAAATATAAAATATAAAATACAATATTTGAATTTTTTGACATGTGTATTCTAAGGACATTAGAATCATTGCAATGAGAACAAAATGACCAAGTGTGTAGAGTTGGTATATATGTTTCTCCCTCCCAACTTAACTCTTTTCAACCCCAGTATGGCCAGTTCCTACACTCAACTTGCATCTGATTCATTAAGAATTCAATTGCTTTGTTATACAATTTACAAAGAGACTAAATTGTACCCGCAACTTACTTGCTGCTTTCAAAGAAAAACTTGGTTTCCCTTTTATTGCCCACCAGTGGGATCACCTAAATATAGCTAGCCATAGCGGGGAAGTCTTTATTGGATGGTTTTTTTTTTGCAGTTTTCTCACAAGAGGGCTTGTATGTTTTTTTTTTATATATATTCTTTATTTTTCAGTACAAAAATCATTTCACAAATAGAAGGGCTTGTATGTTTGAATGGTTTTGTATACACATTTTTTATTGGATAAGGCTTTGTATGATGCAACTCTTTCTGATTGGTCATCACCCTTATAAATAGCTTGTACAGAGGTGGAACCACTAGCCTATGAGTAAGTGACCATTTGGCACAAATGTGTTAAGCTATACATGTCCTTATAAATATTTTTTTAACTTTTTGCAAGTACTTTTGCTACTGACTTTATTGTTAAATGAGCTTCACTATTTTATTGATTTTTTTCCACTTTTTGGTTTTGCATAAAGCTCTGCTCAAAATTTATGTTTTAGACCAGCCTCTATTTCAGATTTTCTCAGACTTGCTTTAATTTTACATGGTACCTTTGGATTGGAGGAAAGCTGAAATAATTCCTATATTTAAAAAGGGATTGCGATGTCAGCCTGGCATTTGTATGCCAGTAAGTTTGACATTTATTGTGGGCACATTATTTGAGGGCTTGTTAAGGTATCAAATTTAATTGTCAAAAAACTTAATTGGCACTATGAGCAGTAATCAGCATGGTGTTACAGTATGAAGGATAGGCCATATCAGACTAATTTGATTGCATTTTATGATGATGTAAGTTCAATGCTAGACAGTAGGGGAGCAGTGGATGTGATCTATTTGGATTTTGCCAAAGTGTTTGATACAGTGCCCCATAATTGAATGTTTTCTAAACTAATGGCTGTTGGACTTAATGAAGATGTTTGCACATGGATAAGAAACTGGCTACAGGATCGGGTACAGAGGGTGGTTGTTAATATATTCTCTACTACTAGTAAAGTTCTTAGTGGGGTCCATCAGGGCTCGATATTGGGTCTGCTTTATTGAACTTGCTTATTAATAACTTAGGAGAGTTTATTGTAAGTAATGAATCAGTGTTTGCACATGGCACAAAACGTATGCAGCCCAATTAATTCCATCTAGGATGTGTCATCCTTTCAGCAGGATCCTGACCAACTAGCAATCTGGGTGGCTATGTGGTAGATGAGATTCAATGCTAATAAAGTCATGCACCTAGGATATATGGATAGAGATGGGGATTATTCTTCCACTGTACAGAGCAATGGTAAGGCCCCATCTAGAATATGATGTACAGTTGTTTTCTCCATTGCTCAAACATTGCTGAGGACATTGAAATATTGAATTAGAGATATTCCAGAGAAGGGCAACAAAGCTGGTAAAAGGTATTGAAAATCTCAGGAATGACTGGCCAAGTTAGGTTTGTTCACACGTGAGGAGAGGCACTTAAGGGGTGATATGACACCTATGTATAACTCTATAAGAGGATCATATAATAATCACTCTAATGCTTTATTTACCAGTAGGACCTTCCAACTGGCATGTGGGAACCTGTTCATATTAGAAGAAAGGAGGTTCCAGCCAAATATTTATAGGGTTTTTTTTACACTGAGAGCTGTGAAGATGTGAAATTCTCTCCCTGAATCAACCGTACTGGCTATCAGCTTTAAGAAGGGATTGGATGGCTTTTTAGCAAGTGAGGGAATACAGGGTTATGGAAGATAGCTCATAGTACAAGTTTATCAAGGGACTGGTCCATCTTTGAGTCAGGAATGGCTTTTCCCCCTTCTGATGCAAAGTGGAGAGGTTTCAAATATAATTGTTTTTGCCTTCCTCTGGATCAACTAGAAGTAAGATTATATAGATTTAAAAGGTTGAACTTGATGGCTGTGTGTCTTTTTTCAGCATAAATTGCTATTTTACAATGTAATGTACATTGGAAGGATTGCTTATTAACAAATAAGTTAGAGAACATTTAAGTGCAGACACTCCTGCACAACATGTTTCAGCTACAACAGCCTTCATCAGGTGCACCTGATGAAGGCTGTTGTAACCGAAACATGTTGTACAGGAGTGTCTGCGAAATAAAAATGAAAACCTTTTAAACATAAAGATGTGCTCTCCGACTATTTTTGATTTACTTGGAATCCTTGCAATCTGGCACGGGGACTGCGGCTCGTTGAGAAGCACTGAACACACGGATGACTACTATAAGAACAATTTTATATTTAATCTGATAGAGAACATTTAAGACACTGAGCAAGAGATGCATTTTCTCTGACTAACTGTATTTAATGAGCAAAAGAAAGCTGTAATTCTTTTGCCACCTTGTGTTTCATTGATGCACTAAGTTGTGATGGGCGAATAAATTTGCCAGGCACGTATTCACAGTGAATTTCCATATTTCGCAGAATTTCTGCCGTCAAAAAAATCTTGATGTGCGTTGGTATAGTCGCTCGCTCCAAAATAGTTGTGAAATTCACAAATTTTTTGGCGAAACGGGACAAATTCGCCCATCACTGGCACTAAGGTATTTAAATTGATGGAAAAGTGTCCTTTTTTCAAATCTAATTAAACACTTATATTCAATATTTAATATATGAAATATGTCACTGTTTGCAAGAGTTTTTTGAAAATAAGGCCTAGAGAAAGATTTGAGATTGAACTGGAAATTCAATGCTGCACACAGTAGTGGGGTTTTTTTTTTTATAACTCTATAGGTTAAATTAATTGATCCAAATAGAATTAGTATTTACTGCTGCTTGATATTTCAGGCATTGCTTATCAAAACATCAACTTGTCTGAGATTTTGATATATAAAATATATAAAATAATGAGTATTTTCCACTATGTTCAAAACACAGAAGTTTTTAACTGCTTAGGACCTAAGAATCAGAAACCATTTACTGTATATTTAACAAACTACCTTGCCCATTTCTCCATTTTCTACACTGAAATGAATCTTACATTTTATGTATTCTGACTGGGTAATTTTTATATAGCAGGTGCTAAAACAGCTTGACACTTTATTGCTCTCACATTGATGCTACATTTGAATTTTTATTAGTAATACAGACTCTCGGCAAATATGAATCCAAATCACTTAATATTTTTTTGAATTTCCATTGAGAAATGAGGATGTTCAATGACTGACCTACAGTATGAAAAATCCATGTATAAACATATGTCTTATGAAACTTATTTTGCATGCAATGATTACAAAATTGTACCTTATTTGATAGGAAAAGAACTATCTTGTTCCCAGAGTTACAACTCCATGCCTTACTTATGCTTAAAAAAATAGTATATATATATATATATATATTGGACTTTACAGGTACTGGTGGGTATAGGACCATATCTAATATTATTAAAGAACAGAGGCAGGCACTGGTTGGATTGGGCCAGAGAACTGACATAACTGTGAAACCCTCTGATAAAGGGGGCGCCATAGTTATATTAGACACTAATATACTTGAACTACACTTGAATCCAACAGTTGTGTAGTCAAAGTGAAAAAAATAAATATTAGTATTGCTTATTGATATTTCCTATTCTGCAATAGAAAAGGCTGCTAGCTTTGGTAATATAATGATAATGGGGGGTTTTATTTACACAGATATTTTATTTCTGTAATCACTTTTATTGTTCAATAAACAATAGCATACATAAGGATGTATCATTTTACATTGCATCTTATGTTCATGTTTGAAATCAACTGTTTTACATATTTTGTCTTTGTTTATATTTCCAGTATCAATATATTCCTTTGATATTCATCACAATATTTTAAATTAACTAAACATAACATAATTAACTGTTACTGTTTTTCTATTATCTCTGTATATAAAGCTATAATTGTGTTTAATCTTTTGTTTTGTTCTTTTTTATTTTCTAGGTTTAGCTGAATGAGTGTCTCAAGTGTTCTCTGAGGTAAGTACCTGTTTTATTGTTATTGCTGACGTACCTTATAATAAGGTATTTAGTGGGACCTCTCTAGATTATATTTAATGTACTAGATATGTATTCTCTCCAGGGTAACCGTATAGAAGTGTATGTGTTATATTTATTATTTATAAACACAGTTAGTTCTTAAATTAGACGAATATCTTTTATAATTTGGAACCACTTATCTTTGCTTGGAATACTTTTGCTTCTCCATAGTAAAGGAATTTGGGCTTTAGCTGCTATCAATAGCTGTAAGAGTAAGTATTTTTTTACACAATCATTTGGTGCATAATTATGGAGTAGTAGAACTGCTAGGGAGTTCACCTGTATTTGTTCTCCCATTATTGTCGAACAGACTTCTTTGACTTCTGCCCAATATGGTTGTAATACAGGGCAAGTTAACCACAAGTGTTCTAGGGTCCCTGTATTTATTCCATATCTCCAACATAAATGCTTATCTAACAAGCCCATCTTTCTAAGAATACCCAGTATTCTATACCATCTAGACAATAATTTGTATGAGAATTCCTGTAGTCTATTGCTAATAGAACATTTATAGATGTTATATTAGCAATATTATAGAATATTTTTTTCCCATTTTTTTCTGAAAGTTCAACATTCAAGTATTTTTCCCATATTTTAGTGAAGGATGGGTACATAGGATATTTCCTATCTATTTGTATTTTATATATTAATGATAGCATATGTGTTAGCGGTATTGGCGAAGTGCAAAGCTGCTCAAAATTAGTAAGTGGTCGTATCTGGGCACCCCTGCATTGTAACTTTTGCAGGAAATGTTGAACTTGATGTATTCTCCACTTGTCACTATTGGACCAGTTGTCTTTTTTTTTGGATCAATTACTGCAGTTTCATTATTATTTGTGGGTAGGCAATGCATTAACAGTGGATTTTGTATATTAAATGCTGTAGAATACCCATGATCAATCATTCCCGGAGTCAATTCCACATTATTATGTAATGGTATGAGAAATTATGGGAAAGGTACCAATGCCTATCTTTTATTCACCTTATGCCAAATTTCTAGGCAATTATTAATTAGGGCATGTGTCTTAATACCTTGAGGAATGTTTTCCTTACAAATCCATGGCAGGCATATTTAGTGTATTTTCTGACCAAAGATCTTCTAATGTATGCCATTGAACGCTTAAATTCTCTTTGACATATTCTATTAGGTTTGATAGTACCGCTGCTTGGTAATAGGTTTCAAAGTCCGGCATTGCTAGTCGTCCTCTTTGTTTAGGTATATATATATATATAAAGATTCTCTTTTAATTCTGCTTACAACCTTTTCTTTAAATATGCTAGGAATTCCTATAGTTGTTAAGGCTAGATATAAAAAGTTCCAGCTGACTATCAAATGCCTTCTCTGCATCTGTTGATAGAAGCAGGGAAGGCACCTGTTGTTTGTTAGACCACATAATCCTATTAAAGGAATTGTACAGTGTAAAAATAAAAACTGGGTAAATAGATAGGCTGTGCAAAATAAAAAATGTTTCTAATATAGTTAGTTAGTCAAAAATGTAATGTATAAAGGCTGGAGTGATTTAATGTATAACATGTCGGTCTTAACACTACTTCCTGCTTTTCAGCTCTCTTGGTTTACACTGACTGGTTACCCTGGCTACCAGGCAGTAACAAATCAGAGACTTGAGGGGGGCCACATGGGTCATTTCTGTTGCTTTTGAATCTGAGCTGAATGCTGAAGATTAATTGCAAACTCACTGAACAGAAATGTACCATGTGGCCCCCCTTCAAGTCGCTGACTAACTCTGAGTTATAGAGCTGAAAAGCAGGAAGTTGGATTCTGGCTGTTTTATTAGACATCCAGTCACTCCAGCCTTTATATATTACATTTTTGCCTAACTAACTATATTAGAAACATTTTTTATTTTGCACAGCCTATCTATTTACCCAGTTTTTATTTTCACACTGAACTGTTCCTTTAATCACTTTATCGTATTTTCTTTTGCTTCTCTTCCTTGTACGAAACTCACCTGATCTTTGTGTATACAGTGAGGTAGTATGGGGTTTAATCTCTGTGCTAAAATGTTTGTATATATTTTAAGGTCAAGGTTCAGTAAATATATTGGTCTATAATTTCCACATACACTGTAGAATGCTCTTTATCTGATTTTGAAAAAAGAGAAATGTGTGCTAATAGAAAATCTGAGTTTAATGGTTTCTTTTCTGAAATATTATTAAGGAAGGGGAGGAGAATTAGGATTATATTCTTTTCACATGTTTTATAAAATTTGGCTGTAAAGCCATCAGATCCAGGAGCTTTGTTTAGTTTTAGTTTTTTTATTGCTTCTTCAATTTCAGTTTGTGTAATAGGTCCTTCTAGTTTTGATAAATAATGTTCTGGGATACTGGGTAAAGCGTTTGCGTTTATATAGTTATGTCATGTAATGATGCCTTATTTTTATCAAGGCATGGTTTAAGGTTGTTAAGTTGTTCATAATATCTCTTACATGTCAGCTATTTCTTTCGAAGCCCAGTGCATTTTGCCCTGAGCATCTTTGATTTGTCTAATATGGGAGTATATCTGTTTGTTCCTTAAGGCTCTTGCAAGCAATGTCCCAGTTTTGTTGCCATATTCAAAGTATTTTTTGGCATACTATGGCTAAGATTGTCTAGTCTAGTTGTGCTAAGTTTAATAAGTTCTCTGTTTGGTTTTGTTTAAGTATAGTTTCCAATTCGTGTATCTTGTCAACCAGATTATGAATTTGTTCCAGTCTCCTTTTTTTTTAATCTTGTCCCATGTTTAATAAAAATTCCCCTAGCTAAACATTTTAGGGCTTGCCACTTCAAGATCAGTGCAGCTGGGTCTGCATGGAGTGAATTTTTATGTGTGTTTAGATTTTCTTTAAATTTTTTAATACAGTCTGGTTCTTCTAGTAATGATTCATTTCATTTCCATCTCCATGGAATATGTGGCTTGTTTGGAAATTTTATTTTGACTTGTACTGCTGCATGATCAGACCTTATTATATCTTGTAATATAGAATATGTAGCCCACTCGATATGAAATTGAGACATTAGAATGTAATCAATTCTAGAATATGATTGTTTGGAATTGGAGAAGAAAGTGTAGTCTTTTCATTTTCATACATACATACATCTCCAAACATCTAATAGTCTTGCATTATGTAAGGAGTTTCTTGCTTTATTAATGGCAGAGATATTGAAGGTATTGAAGATGTGCCTTTTGACGTATCTTTTGAGGGGTTTAGTGTCATATTTAAGTCCCCTTCTATTAATGTCAAACCTTTTCCAAAAGTTTCTACCTTTTGGGGCCTGATTTTGATTGGGTAGACATATGCTCCCCAAAGTGCATAGTGTTTAATAAAGCATGTCCTTTACAAAAATAAATCGTCCTTCTTCATCTTTTAGTACCTCTATAAGACGAAAATCAACATTCTTATGAATTCCTTTAGCTACACCTTTAGTTTTAGCACTAGGATTGTTACTGAAGAACCATTGTGAATAATTATTGAATTTCCTAAGTGTTTCATCTGGACCTTTAAAATTAGTCTCCTGTAACATTAGAATATGGACTTTTTGTCTATTCATTTCTCTAATTAATACATTTCTTTTTTCAGGAATATTTAACTCCATTGATGTTTAAAGAGAGCACCTTCAACTCATCCATTTTTAATCAGGTAAGTCAATATTTATTTTAAAGGTAAGGGACTGTGCATTCCTAGAATTAGGTTAAGGATAAAATGTTCAGTATAATTTTAGCAGTATTAACTATAGTTACACTCTTAACATTGATTTGTTTAAACATAAACAAGATATAATTGGTGGTAATAGCTAACATTTCAATATTGGGGTATTATAGCCTTTTTTTCCAAGTGGCTAATATTTAACAGGACTAGACCGTTGTAACCCCTGGGGGCGGAGGTGTGCCTTATGACAGTGACTCTTATATTCCAACCCATGTAAATATTGTCTTTTTTACTTGGTTATTTTCAAGTATATCACATTTTTCCCTAAACTTATTTCCAACAGACCTGTATATAAAAAATAAGAAACATATTCAATTGCATTCCATTGTGTTAGCTAGGGTAACATTGTTACCGTATGTCAGGTATATATAGCAGTTCCTAAATGAGGGTGTAAAAAACCCAATGGCCTAGATGGGATTTTGTCACATTTTGTATCAGCATGCTATTGTGTTAATTACCCAGATATTGACTGGAGCAACAGTACTGCCAGATAAGTTAATGGGAACAAGTTTATAAAGTTGTTGCATGAAATTTTATGGCACAGGGTGTTGAGGAGCCAACCAGAAAAAATGCTATTCTGGATCTAGTGATCTCTTAAGACCAGAACTTATAGCAAATGTACAAGTCATTGAATTCCTGAGTAATAGTGACCATAATGTTATAACATTTAGGGGCAGATTCACTAAGAGTCGAATTTTGAAGTTAAAAATACTTCGAAATTCGACCCTCGAATTGAAATCCTTTGACTTCGAATATCGAAGTCGAAGGATTTAGCGCTAAACGTTCGATCGAACGATCGAACGATTTTTTGTTCGATCGAACGATTAAATCCTTCGAATCGAACGATTCAAAGGATTTTAATCCAACGATCGAACGAAAATCCTTCGATCAAAAAAAGCTTAGCAAGCCTATGGGGACCTTCCCCATAGGCTAACATTGACTTCGGTAGCTTTTAGCTGCCGAAGTAGGGGGTCGAAGTTTTTTTTAAAGGGAAAGTACTTCGACTATCGAATGGTCGAATAGTCGAACGATTTTTACTTCGAATCGTTCGATTTCGTTCGATTTAGATCGAATTCTAACGAATTTAACCAATTCGATGGTCGAAGTACCCAAAAAAAACTTCGAAATTCGAAGTTTTTTTCAATCGAATCCTTCACTCGAATTTAGTGAATCGGCCCCTAAATGTCTGGTGCAAAAAACAAATATACACTGGGGCAACAAAAATCATGGATTTCAGAAAAGGGTGTTTGTTAATGGAACATTCTCTACTTGGAGTAAGGTTCTTAGTGGGGTACCTCATGGTTCAGTATTGGGTCCATTTTTTTTTTAACTTGTTCATTAATGACTTAGGGGAAGGTATTGTAAGTAATCTATCAGTATTTGCAGATGACACAAAACTATCCAGCCCAATTGGTTCCATCCGGGATGTGGCATCCTTGCAGCGGAATCTTAACAGACTAGCAAACTGGGCAGCTAAGTGGCAAATAAGATTCAATGTCAATATGTAAAGTCATGCACCTGGGATTTAAAAATGTCCATGCCACGTATACCCTTAATGGGAATGCATTAGGCAAATCCATTATGGAAATAGACCTTTCTTTAAATGGGGCATTGATCACAGCAGGAAGGGGCCATTATTTTACTGTATAGAGCACTGGTAAGGCTCCATCTAGAATAGTGGTCTCCAGTGCTCAAACAGGACATTACTGTGAGGGTACAGAGAAGGGCAACTAAGCTGGTAAAAGGTATGGCAAATCTTAGCTATGAGTAAAGACTGGCCAAATTGGGGATGTTCATGCTGGAGAAGAGGTGCTTAAGAGGTGATATGATAACTATGTAAAAATATACAACGAGATCATATAATAATCTTTCTTTTTCTAATCTCTGCTTTATTACCAGTAGATCTTTCCAGCTGAAGCGAGGTCACCCATTCCGATTAGAAGAAAGTTTCTGCCTAAATATTCGGAATATTTTTTTATAGTGAGAGCTGTGAAGATGTGGAATTCTCTCCCTGAATCAGTTGTACAGGCGGATACATTAGATAGCTTTAAAAAGGGTTTGGATGGCTTTTTAGCAAGTGGGGGAATACAGGGTTATGGAAGATAGCTCATAGTACAAGTTAATCAATGGACTAGTCTGATTGCTATTTTGGAGTCAGGAAAGAATTGTTCCAAAATGGAGAGGCTTCAGATGTTTTTTTTTTGCCTTCCTCTGGATCAACTAGAAGTTAGGCAGGTTAAAAAAAAAGAGTTAAAAGAGATTGAACTTGATGGACGCGTGTCTTTTTTAACCTAACTTACTATGTTACTATGACTGGTTTGTGATTTCCGTATATTACATTTTAAAATAACTTATTTTTCCACTGTTTATGAATAAAAATGTTTTTCTTGATGAATTCTACAATAGAACATATTGGCTGCTATATTGAAAAGAAAAAACAAGTTATACGCTTCAAATAAAATGACAATGTGGACATAACATTAGCTATAAAGTAGAATACTGCAATTAAAGGGGCGCTATCATGATAACAAAACGTGTAATCTAAGTTACATTTCATAGAAATAAGAAACCTTCTAAATACAATATGTTTAATTTTTTGTACCATTTCTAAAATAATCTGTAATAAAAGTTACTAACCCTGGTGGTCTAGTGGGGGGACGGCAGGGACGCAGTCTTCTTCCTTCTTCCTAAGGTGTGCGTTGCGCATCTTTCCTATTTAAAGGCACATTTGGGCAAAATTCAATTGTTTAAAGGGACATTCAGGTTTAGAATTGTTGCCTGTTATTGTTCCTGGTGCTTCTGAGCTTTAAGCTAAATCTGCTTTGAACCTGTTATTGGTTCCTCTTGTGACCCCTGCCTGGCTTTGACAATTCTACTCTCTGTATCCTGACCCTTGCCTGTTTACCGACTCCGATTCTGTTTAACCCTCTGATTGACTTCCTGGTTTGACCCTTGCCTGCCTGACTACGGATATTCTCTACCTGCCTCGACCCAGCCTGATCTGACTACTCTATTGCCTAACGCCTTGTACTACGACCTTCTGCCCAAAGACTCTTGCTAACAGTCGTGCCCCTCTGCCTATTCAGAACCTCTTGCCTTGCACCTCTTGTTTAAGTTTTGGTGGCATCCAAGTCACTGAGTGCTCCTCCCGAGGCCAACAGCAGTCACACTACAGGTGAAGCACGAGCCGAGACCAGGGTGTTTGGCATTTGTTCTGGTGTTGGGTGCCGACCGTGACATAATCAAGTTCACTAGAGTAGGGTGATCCACCTGTTGCCTCTAGAGAGCAGAGAGGAGCTCTTGGTCTGGAGCACAAGTGAGCTATGGCCTATAATTCCAAAATAGTGTGAGTAAAACATGTTGTTGTTAGGGTTACTCATCAAAATAGGTATTAAATATCTATTAAGTCCCCATTTATAAGTAACTGGATTTTAGCCTAAAACAGCAGGAAAACTGAAAAAAAAACTGCTGTACAATGGTAACTCTCAACAACCTCTTTGATGTGACTTAATTATAAGTGGTTAATGTAACAATGTTGGAACTATAATAAGGCAGAGAGATTAGTCAGATGGACTGGGTCATACAAGGAAAGTCAGAAGTACACTGTAAAAGGGATTTAGCGGAGAGCAGAAACCAGGGAACAGAGCACATCATACATGGAGGAACATAATCAAAGTACCAAAGGGTTTTGTTTAGACAATGTCAGACAGGCCAAATTTCTTGACACAAACTGAATTACAGTACTTCTTCAAGCTATATTGCAGAAACACCCTTCCTCTAAACGATAGAACTTGTTTTCTCAGGCAATGAGCTGTCAGAGACAGGATCTATAAAAAGATTCCTTCCACAGCTGTTTAGAGGAAACCATCTAATCCCTATCCTTGTCTAACCAAATTTCGTTTGGGAGTCACCTTATTCCAAAACAATCGTACCAACTATGCCAAGCACTTGTGGGGGTCAAACTATCCAGAACTCACATGGTACACAGATTTCCAGAAGTCACATTGCACCCAGATATTCACAAATGGCTTGCAAATGAGTTTTTCACTGTGTGAGGTCATTGTGCATAGAAATTGCGTTGACAGTAATTTAAATTCACAATTTGATAAAACATTTTTTTTTATTTATATATTTTTAATATTTACTCCACCACCAAACTCATGTGTACATAAATATTTGCAATTTGCAACTATGCCATATTTAAAAAGCTCTTATTTACATTCAAAGCGCGAATAAAAAATTATAATTCTCTTTGAACAATAAATACACTGCACTTATTCAACTATATGGGTGTTATTTACTAAAACTTTACTTTTTCACACTTTTGGGAGAATTTTATATGTTTTGTTAGTGAAAAAACATTTGCAAACACCTTTGCAAACATTAACAATGTTTGTGCCATTTTTGACTGATTAAATACCTCAATGAACTCCTCGCAAAGTTTGAAACAAAATTTCTTTCGCGAACGTTCGCAATATATGTATACCACTTTTTGCAACAAAATATTTAACAAAACTCCACAGCAGGTGTTAAGGGTTCTCAATGCATAATTACGATTTGCAATGCAATAAAAGCCTAATGAAGAATTTTACATTGTGACAGGCAAATTTTTGTTTGCAAAGTTTTGCTCTGCTTTTTTTAAAATTTTAATAAAGAAACCCCTTAAACGTTACCTATAGGTTGCTTGAAGTTCCTAAACCTGACTGTGTTGCCAACCTGACTGTCCTTTTTTAACCTGTCAGAGTTTCTAAGGCTAATAGACTACTGCTGCACAAATATGCCAACCCTCTCAGGAAGATGGAGTAGTTATGAGAGATAAAAATTGTGGCGAATTTTCATGTTTTGCCTCGGGCTTATAAATTTGCAAAACTGCAGCGGAAATCTGCAGACAAAAAAAATCAGCTGCGCATAAAAATTGTTGCACGACTTTAATGCATTTGCATAGGCGCGTGTATAAAAATTGTCACCCATTTTGATGCCCATTGACTCAATGCGTTTCGTAAATTTTTTGCTCATCACTAAGATGGAGGTAAGAGGTAAGTATCAGGCAAATACTGTTATGGCAAAATTATAATTAGCATTCAAAGCCATTGTTATGATAGATATAGAAAAAGTTTATTTTCCGACGTCAGTATCTCTCTTGAAGGAATTGTTCAGTATAAAAAACTGCCAAAAAGGTTGTGCAAAATAAAAAATGGTTTGAATATAGTCAGTTAGCTAACAATATAAGCTAAGAGGCTGGAGTGCCTGGATGTCTAACATAACAGACAAAACAGAATATTACTTCCTGCTTTGCAACTCTCTTTGTTTCCACTGATTTGTTACCAGGCAGTAACCAATCAGTGACTTGATATATCCCATGTGGCCCCCCTTCAAGTCACTGACTTGAAGAGAGCTGGAAGCAGGAGGTTGGGTTCTGGATATTATGTTAGACATCTGCTCACTCCAGCATTTATTGATTACATTTTTGGCTGACTAACTATATAAGTATTTTTTTTTTATTTTTTACCCAGTTTTTATTTTTAGACTAAACTGTTCCTTTAAATTCTATAAAATATATACAATATAATAATATATACATTTTTACATTGCTGATTTCTTTACTTTTTTTGGTCTTTTTTTAATCTTTCCTTATTCAATAAATGTACCCATTGATCAACTATTAAGACTTTACTTACTTATCCTAGTTTTGGCAGAATACTTTTGGTATCGAATTGAAAAGAATGGAATTAAGTTGTTCTCAGGTTCAGACAAAATCTCTTTCATGCCATTTAGGACATTCAGATAAAGCAAAGTTCAACTGCAATGTTTCCAGATAAATTATATTGTCAGAGATTTTCTGTGATACCGTATTTACCCAAGGATTTGCTGTGTGCTTCAAAGATTACTTTTTCAAGAGCTGAGATAATGACTACATTGTCTTTATTAGAATACCTATAATGCTAGGATTTAAATATGTACAATTAATAAATGAATAAATATTGAATGAAAGTAAACCATATTCATGTAAAAATTATCCAGTTTACTGCAATGTATCATAAGCAAACACATAAAGAAGCAGATTTAATAACTATTGAACTTGCATTCCAAACAGTTTGTTTTGTTTTCCTAGCTACTAACACTTTCCTGTTAAGTATAATGTTCTTGAGCCAGGATTTGTAATAGGAAGGATTTGCAATAGTGTACGCAAAGGGGCCTACTTATTAAACCTCACATTTTTCTAGTCTTAAAGAGAAAAAAATGGAATTTTTAGGGAAAAATTTTTTTTTTAGATTTATTATGCTTTGAAGATGCTAAAAATTCTAATCTGAAAATACTCCAGCTAACCTGTCGAAATCATGTAAAAGTCAACTGCAGATGGTCCCTTTAAGAACATGTTATTTACCTTCAGGAGCCTTGATAGTTGTTGGCTGTTTGTGCTCGTTTAGTTTGATAATGAGAGTTTTTCAGGCAAAAAATAGGATAAAGTTGTACAATCGGGTGCAAAATCAAAAAGTCTCACAATTCAAATTGTTGCATGATTTTGTTGTGACTATTTTTTGCACAGGTTTGTTTTCGAGAATAATTATTGGTAAATTAAGGGAATTTGGGTTTAGGAGTTTGGTCAAATTATTTTCAATATGGTGAGAAAAAGTAGAGTTTTAGTAAATAGGCCTCTAAATGTAGCATACTATAATCATTGTTTGTTCATTTTATTTTTTGCTCTAAAGTAATATACCTATACAAATATAAAAAGAATGTCATATAGTACCAAATAATTGATCTTACTTAAGGTTTACTTAAATTAGAACATTAGTGGTCAGATTTATCAAAGGTTGAATTTATGTGAATTTTTTTTCTTTTACTAAATTTGAATATACTGTACAGTAACGCAAATGGGATGTTATTTAAGAAAAATGTGAACATCTAATATTTGATCGAATAGTCCAGACCCGAATTCAAATCAAATTTGAATCGAGTTTTACCTCGAAAAAACCCCTCAAATGTCAGGAAGGCAATTAACATATTCAAATGTTTCAATCGACCTCTGCCAATGAACTTGGCAGGTTTTAGGTGGATAATATTTGAATTAGAACGGTTTCCATGGTCGAGGTTCGAAATGGGGGATTAAAATTCAAATGTGTGAATTTTGACTCCAAACAAAATGCAAATTTACTATTCGAATGATTGAAGTAAAACTGATGACAATATAATACAGGGGTTTGTATACCTTTCCTAAAACTGATTTTTTTTTCCCCAATCCTATTGGGCATGCATCTCAAACTTTATTATTGATGCAAGAGGATTTTCCAATTAGAATCTTTCTTACTAAGGTTACTTCTGCACCCTCATTATTATCTAATATACTGTATTTAGTAACATAAATCTTGCAAAGAGTTAATAAGAGAGAAATATTAATTGCATATTATTTTTTATTGATTTTGTATCTTTTGCCAAAGTGTAATAATTCTGAAGTCATAGAGTACATTTTGAACATGTTTGTGTTACAATAATACACAATAATCTAACTTCAGAAAGGCAGCAATAAAGCTCTTTAATGAAAGCAAGCAATACAATTGTGAGCTGGTCATTTACAAAAGTACTTGGTCAATACCTGCTTTTCAAATAATAATTTGTTTCAAGGTGGAATAAATACTTCAATGGCTTCCTTTGCAAGTTGTGCCTACACACATGATTGACTTGCACATGCTCACAATATTTCTTACACCATGAACATAGTTTAGAGAGGTGTGCTATTTTGCAGTCACTGCTATCTAGCAAGAATTATTGGGACAATCATATGACACAAAGAAGAGGCATGTAAGGGGCAGATTTATCAAAGGTCGAATTTCGAAGTGAAATACACTTCAAAATTCGACCATCGAATTGCTATACTTCGACTTTGAATATCGAAGTCAAAGCTTTTTTTACCGAATTTGACCGTTTTGCAGTCAAAGTAAAATCATTCAATCATACAATTAAATCGTTCAAATCGAATGATTGAAACGGTTTCAGCGATCAAACGATTTTACTTAGACTACAAAAAACTTGCATTAGAAGGTCCCCATAGACTAACATAATACTTCGGCAGGTTTAATTTGGCGAACTATTTAAGTCAAAGTTTTTTTTAAAGAGACAGTACTTCGATTATCGAATGGTCGAATATTGGAACAATTTTTACTTTGAATCGAAGTCGAAGTAAATTCAAAGTCATAGTATCCTATTCGATGGTTGAAGTATTGACATTTTTGAAGTTTGAATTTCGAATTTTTTTACTTCGAAATTTCCCTCAAATTCACTTAGACCCTTGATAAATCTGCTCCTAAATGTATAAAAAACTGAATGGATTTTCATTTCAAGGATGCTCTTGCATAAATTAAGCTAGTGACTTGGAGAACTCAATGTTCATATATTTACATAGTTAATTTGTGTTGTAATAATTGCAAAATTGTATTATGTGTGGCACATAAGAAAAAAATGTCCAGTGGCAATGCTCCAAATGTAGTACAAAAGCTTTTATTGCAACTTTTAAGTACCAGCATCATCTGTTCATTAGTGCTTTTGCCCTGAGAAGGCCTCAGGTCAGTTTATGTGGTTATTAATAAATACGTATTTTTAAAGAGATGACCCAAAGATGCTGCATGTTTTGTGGAAATATTTCAATTGTTTTGAACATACAATATTAGGAAAGACTAAGACAAATATAGCTTTCAAGCATACTCTTATGTTTAGGAAATAGGAAATAAAAACAATTAAATGTTATAATGACAGATAACAGGCTTTATTATCATTGTATTGTATCCTTGTCACAATGTTTTTATAGTCATAATGTGCATGTTTTTGTAATATGCTTTTCTCCTGTCAGAGACATTCACAAAATCCTTTTCAATGGATAATTAAAATCAGTGAATTAAAAGTTTACATTGATTAATGGTTTTTGGGGCACTTTAAACCTGCAGGAATAAATAGCCCAATGAATGTCACAATGTGACTAAAAGTTGGTAATTACTTGTTCTACTGTATACTACAGCATAATATTTAACTGAGCACTTTTGTTTTGAAATATATACTTATCTGAATACTTTAATGAAATCCATAATACACATAGATGTTGGTGCATTGGAGCTCTTTGGCAGGTGGTAAATTCAGGTTCATCTGAGCCATGTGTCTAATGCTGCTCCCTTGCTTGTGAATTCCCACCTACTGTACCTTCTACCCAAATTTATGCCGCACTGGTAAGCAGTGATAGTGTTTCATACAGAAAGCCTATGGCATTGTAACTTTTATTTATTTTTTCCACTCAGTACTTAGTTGTATTAAGAAAACATAGTTCACATAAATACTACAGTGGTAGTATACGCATAATAAACACAGATTACATATACTGTATATATAATTTCTTCTCTTTTAGGTTACAGCTACAGTATGTAACCCATTTTTGTCTCATATATATAGGTATAGTGTTTCCCCGGTTTATAGTGGGGAGGGGACATTGTTCAGCTAAGTTTTTGGGGTAAGAGTGTTGCTTTTCCATATTGTATATTGGAATGAATTTCTCCTACTAGTTGGTTATATGTTGAGGCCTCTAGTTGCTTCCAGTTTCTGGCTATTAGTCTCCTAGCTTCAATGAAGATATGGGTGAGGATTTTTTCAGACATCTTATCTCCCAAGTCTGGAAATTTATCAAGTAGAGCCACGCTTGGGGACCTTGGTAGATTAATATTTAGATATTTTTTTAACAGTGTGAACTAGATGTGTAGGTGTGTAGCATGGACCCTTTGTTATTACAGTTCCTCCAGCAAAGCATGGATGTCCCTGGCTAAATCCAAGCAATTTTTTTCTGGAGTGCTGTTTTAACCTATGGAAGACATCCTGGGATCAATTTGGAGTTATTTCCTGACATTCAAGTTTTTTTCGGAGAAGATCCTATTCACTATTCAGACTTTGAAAAATTTGATTTTTTTTTTTCAATAAATTTAGATTGGTCAAATTTAGAGTTCATGTGAGTTTATGGGAGTTTTAAATAACTCCCCTGAACTCAAAATTTGACCCTTGATAAATCTGCACCTTAGTGTGGGATTTCAAGCTCACGATAGCTACCCACCAATCCTCTATTACAAACGATTGGAAATCTTTTTTCCACTGAAGAATTGCTGGAAATTTCTCCTGGTACATGTTTTCCAATAGTAGGCTGCAGCATGTTGCAATGCCTTTAGGTACTGTTGGGTTTTTCACACACATAATCTCCAATGCTGTTGATTTCATTGTAGAACTCTAGCATTCTTATTGGGGCATTGAATGATGGAAATGACATTTTGCTCTTCAGGCCCACATGTTGCCCACATTTGTAGTCCAGCTTTCACTATATCCATATATGTTTTCTTTGTGATTAGTCATGGATTTTGTGCCCATAGAAGTTTAGTTAGAGAGTGAGGTGCTACGCAGTGTTGTTCCAATTCAAGCCACCTTTTATTTTGTGGGGGTTAATGACAAGCACAGGTTTGTGCTACAATATAAGCCTTATAGTAACATTAATATCTGGTATCAATAGGCCTCATAGTTGTTAGCTAAAGTGTTGTGCAATCTTGGTTGTTGCAAGATGAACCCGGTGATTCATTTTTGAATTTCCTGGAAAGAGGACCATGGTACTAAACAATTCAGAGTGTGTAAAGAATAATTGGCAAGACCATAATTTTTACAATTGACATACAGTCGAACCATGAGACCATGCAGATTTTCCATGCCTGCATAAAAGTTTTTATTTTTGCCAGTAGTCCATGGTAGTTTGCTTTGAATAACTGTTCTGGTGACCTTGTAAAATAAATTCCTAGGTACTTCAATCGAGACGCCAATCAAACTTTTTAAAGTATTCTCTAATTATTGCTGCATTGTGTCAAGATTGTTAATGCCCTTAGCTTACATTTTATTTACATTTACCTTGTTATATGACACTTTTCCAAATATGTCCAGGAGGTATTGTAAAACTTTTGTACCTTCCACTGGGTCAGTGATTACTACAATAACATCATCGGCATACAAACCATTTTCGTTGACTCTTTGGCCTCACTTCTATTCCCTGGAAAGTGTGTGTGTCGCTTACATTTTGTGCCATTAGATTGAAAACTAGGGGAGACAAGGGGCACCCATAGTGAGTGCCATGAGAGAGAGTGAATATATCAGAGAGGAACCTTCCCATCTTTCAAGCCCCATCCTTTTATGACATATGCTTTTCGTACATATCCCAGAAAGCTATCCTATCAAAGGCTTTGTTTGTGTCCAGGGACAGCACCAGGGCTGGTATTTGTTTTCTTTTTATTATCTGTACAAGGCCTACCTTTTACAAAGCCTACTTGATTCAATGATATAATATAAGTTAATATCTCCTGAAGTCTGGAGGCTAGACTACTTGCATATATTTTGACATCCACATTTTGTAGGCAGACGGGCCTGTAGTTGGCACATTGCTTAGGATTCTTTCCTTCTTTTTGGATTAAAGACATGTGCATCCCTAGCATCTGCTTTGGGAATCATTGTTGTGTTGCAGCGTAGTTGAACATTTGAGCTAGTCGTGGGGTCAAAAGGTCTGCGTATGTTTTAAAGGACAAGGAAAGTCTAAAATAGAATAAGGCTAGAAATGCTGTATTTTGTATACCAAACATAAGCATGAACTTACTGCTAGGGATGTAGCGAACGACGTTCGCGAACACCGGCAAAAAATGCGAACAGTTCGCGAACAGTTCGCGAACTTCGAACATCCGAAAATCGTTCGATTCGAACGATCGAAGGATTTTAATCGTTCGATCGAACGATTTCCGTTCGAATCGAACGATCGAAGCCATTGGATCGAATGATTTCATTCAATCCAATGGCTTCGATCGTTCGATTCGAACGAAAATCGTTCGATTTTAGCGATTGAATGGTCGAATGGTCGAACGATTTTGACACGAACGCCTATTGGCGAACGTCGCGCGACATTCGCGAACTTGCGGCGGACGCGAACAGTCGAAGTTCGCGCGAACTAGTTCGCCGGCGAACAGTTCGCTACATCCCTACTTACTGCACCACAAAGCCTAATCAAACAAATGATTTATGTTAGTAAGTCTCTGATTGTGTTCCTCTTATATTAATTTTCAGTTTTCAGAGTCCTATCTCCATTTTTTTGCAGGTCTAATTGGTGCAATTCATCCTTTATTGTTGCTATTTGCTTAGTGGTTTTCATTGAGGGTGAATTTGTATTCTCTGTTTGTAATTGTATTCATTGTTGTTTATGTGCCTGCAAATTATTAAAAGGAGAAGTTTGTGCTGGTAGGTTGGTTTAGAAAACCTATACTATAGCCTTTCGGATTTGTGACTTGTTTTGCTGTTGTAACAACAGGGTCTCATTAAGGCGCCATATCAGGGGTGTTTTTGGTTAATGAGAATGTGCAATTACCAGAGTAATTGGGGTGTGGTCAGACCAAGTTATGGGCCCAATGCTTGCTTTTTTCTATAGTAAGTTAGGTGCACATAAAATATGTGAAGTCTTGTTGCTTCAGGAATTTCACTCGCCATGGGTCAAAATATAAGTTTTGCCAGCTGGGTGTCTGTGGTACTTCGTGTTAGTTAACTTCTACTGGTCCTACTTCTCTGTAGGTCTAATTCAGGGTTTTGTACTAGGTTGTAGTCCCAAGCTGCAATGGTAGTACCTTTCATTATTGATTCTAGCTTTTGTAATACCATTGCAATGAACTTGTATTGCCTTTTATTTGGGGCGTATATATTGAAAAATGTGTAGTTTCTGGTATTTCCCATTACAATAAAATAACTGCCCTGGGGGTCCCACCACTGGTTTTCCATTTCACAGTTTATGTGATTGCTAAATAATATGGCTATTCTTATTTACTTTTTCTTCTGCGTACCCCAGACTGGGAATATTTGTTGGGCTTCTTCTGGTTTCAACATCACTGTCATAGTTCCATTTCTTGTGATGATGAGTTTTGGGGGAATCTCCACCTGTAGACAATCTTGTGTTTCTGTACAGTTGCCTTAATTTGGACAAATTCCTTTCTCCGCTATATTGTTGCGGTGGACAGATCTGAGGAAGAGGGAGATATCTTTGTATGTCTCCATAGGTTTGCATGGTATGATGTTCTTGCAGCAGTTGGTCTTTGTTATGGTAAAAGTGCACCTTAACAATGACATCTCTTGGGGCTGCTGTTGGTGCATTCTTTGCCTTAGGTAGTCTGTGCGCTCTATTTAGGATTAATGCAGATTCTGCCATTTCCAGAAGGATTGTTGCTATTAACTTTTGTACATTGGTTGATAGGTCTTTAGCTTGTATCAATTCTGGGATTCCTATCAGCCTCACTTTATTGTGGTGTGATCTGTCTTCTAGTTTTTGCTTCAACGTTGTGATCTCCTCTTTCAGGGCTGTTGTAAGGTCTATAACATTGTTATGTGAACCCACCATCTCTCTTATTTTGTTTTCAAGGTGGATCATTCTGTTTCCGATACACCTCAGCTCTTTACGCAGTTCAGTAATAACTTTCTGCATGTTGCTTTAAATATCCTTAACGAGCAAGTATAGTAGGATTTTTAGTGTAGTGAAATCTTTTTCCGAGTCTGTCAGGCTGTGCTCCCCATGTTGCGAGTTAGACAGTGGGAGATGCTGAGCGAGAAGTATCTTTTTCACTGTCATCTTTGGCCCTTCCTGGTGGGTCTATGTGTTTATCCTTTGCTCCATAGAAGGTAGTTAACTTGGTCTGAGAGCCTTTTTTCATATGGCTTTTGACCTCCTTGAATCACTGGACTGTTTCTAGCTGCATTTGAGTGGACTCTCTATGTTTTGTGGTAATAGACGGCACCAATCAATAGATTATTTTCTTAAAACGCCTTTATTGGGACATAGGCTCTGACCCCAAACACCTGGCAACGTTTCAGACCTATCACGGTCTTTTTTCAAGCCACTCAGACAGCACCTGTGCTCTGCTTTTTATACAATGTATCACAGTGACCCCTAGTGACATTTTCCATAATTACAATGTTTCACATTTACAAATCATCATAATTGACACGAATGGGATTCTCTTAATATCACTTTTTTTGTTTCTCTTGATATTGTCAAGGTATAGTACCGTGAGCACTTACGTAGAGAAAGCAATTAGGAAACATTGGCCATTACTTAAAGAGGGCTTATCTGAGATTGATTTTTTTAAAAATGCTCCACTCATTTCATATAAAAAATCTAAAACAATTGGCTCAATGGCCATTAGAGCAGACATAGGAGGGAGGGGCTCCCAAGAGCGATTGTTGCGACCAAGAAAAAATGGGACATACCCATGTCTTGGCTGCAACTGTTGCTCAAATTGCTTAAAAGGAGATATACTGTATCACCCAAGGAAAGGCACAGCAATTAAAATAAATGGTTTCTACACGTGTGAGAGCACTTATGTAATATATGTGATTAAGTGCCCCTGCGGGTTATCCTATGTAGGACAGACTACCAGAAGTGCTAAGGAACATATAAGAGAGCACAAGTCCGCAATACATACCAAAAAAAGTGACCAAGCAGTAGCGAATCATTTCCTTGTTGCAGGTCATGGGGTGCAACAATTGAAATACCAAATAATAGATAGTGTACCGAAAATGCGAAGGGGAGGAGATAGAATAAAGATGTTACTAAAGAAGGAAGCAAGATGGATCAGACAATTGGAAACAATGGCTCCCCATGGCCTCAACAGGGAATACGATTTAAGTAAAATATACCGTTGAATTGTTTTTAATAATAATGTGTAAAAAAGTTTTTCAATTTTAAATGTGTATTTTATTTATGGGGTAATTATTATGTTCCCCCTTTTTTTACAGCATAACTTTTGTACATCCAAAATATTGGACACTTTAAGGAATACTGGACTTTCTTGCACTAAGGTATAGAGATACACGTTTTTTGATTTATATAACTTGAAACAATTATGATGATTTGTAAATGTGAAACATTGTAATTATGGAAAATGTCACTAGGGGTCACTGTGATACATTGTATAAAAAGCAGAGCACAGGTGCTGTCTGAGTGGCTTGAAAAAAGACCGTGATAGGTCTGAAACGTTGCCAGGTGTTTGGGGTCAGAGCCTATGTCCCAATAAAGGCGTTTTAAGAAAATAATCTATTGATTGGTGCCGTCTATTACCACAAATCGAATTGATGAACGGATTGAGGTTGGAAACCGTTGGACGAGCACCACAGAAAGTACTTTGGAGGTGAGGGTGCTGACTGTGAAAATTGTGGACTCTCTATGTTTCCCAGCTCTGCTTTGCTGATTTTATTGGGCCTATGCAGTGTTAGGCCATGTCCCCAAGATACTACTTTTAATTTTACATGTCCATGTCAAAATTCTACTTTGATGTAGATCATGTTAATGTATGTGTGGGATGTGTGTTCGCATTTTTAAAATCTAGAATTCTGAATATACAAGTTTTATGCCTACTGTTTCTTTTTTTAAATTAGCCACAATCATCTCTGAGCAGTAGGGTAGTAAATTGTGGAGGCTTATTTATTAATGGTCAGATTTTAGTGGTTTTAAAGGTTTTTGAAACCACAACTAAGCTCCCAAACTCTAAAACTAAGACTGTCATTGAATTTACTAAAAAATCTGAATCTAAAAAGTAAAAAACAAAAAAAGTGCTGAACGACGCCGTACAAAATATGAATACCTAATTTTTGGCAAAAAAATCAGAAAACCTTAAGAAGTCTGCTTTGATTTATTAAGATTGAATAATAAGATCAGCATAGCTCCCATTTACTTCTGTAGCACCTCTAGAACTTTTACTTGGCAAAATGTGGTGTAGTGCTAAAGGCACTACTAAGATTAGAAACTGCAATAAATGTCAAGGAAATAATAACACACTATGGCTTATAACATATACTACTTTACTAAAGAAAATGGCCAACACACAATTAAAAACAATACACACAATGCTAAGTCAATTACAGTGAATTAAACAGTTAAACACTTCTGCTTAGCTTCAGACATGAAGTTCTTAGCAGAGGTTCCTGAAGAGTCAATTCTTTGCAAAAAAAGTAGAATCTCTGGGCCTGTGGTTTGGCCACCTTCCATGCAAAATTACTTGTCCAAGTACTTCAGTGAGATTCTGTCACACAGTCTTGAGCAAGTGCCTTGAGTATCCTTAATGATTCAAATTTCACAACATAAACTTAAGTCTACCTGTTCATTAGGGACCTTTTAGAACAAACTGATGATCCCTTACAATGTTCCCAATATTTTGCATACTCTTAGGGGGAAATTTATCAAAGGTCAAAGTGAATTCGAGGGAATTTTCAAAGTAAAAAAATTTTAAGTAATTTTTTGGATAGTTTGACCATCAAATAGGATACTATGACTTTGAATTCGATTTGAAGTAAAAATAGTTCGAATATTTGACCATTCGATAATCAAAGTACTGTCTCTTTAAAAAAAACTCTGCCTTCAATACTTCGCCAAATTAAACCTGTTGAAGTGCTATGTTAGCCTATAGGGACCTTCTACAGCATTTTTCTAAGTTTTTGAGGTCGAAGTAGAAATCGTTCGATCGTACGATAAAATCGTTTGAATCATTCAATTCGAATGATTTAATCGTTCGATCGTTCGATTTTACTTCGACCACAGAATAGCCAAATTCGATTAAAAAAAGTTTGATATTCGAGTTCAAAGTATTTTAAAGGACCAGTAACGTCAAAAATCTTTACAAATAACTCTGTCACTGTCAAGGCAGCTGAAACAAAGCAGCCGCAAAAGAATGCGTCCAACACTGATCCGGCAACCCCAGGAGGACGAGCTTCCTTTAGTGAGCCATGCTGCTCCCGGCCTGCAGCTGCTGCTCCCTCTGTCAAACTGCTGTTAGGCTGCTGAAGGCTGAATCGTGAACCGGCAGTATTTGGGGGGGGACAGGCTTTCGCCCTGGAGCGGTGCAGCCTCCTAATATACACAATGCAGACCTGCAAAGAGCCGGGGTTATTTGATTTTCTTTTATTTACTCATCCTGCCAGCTCAGTGTTGGACGCATTTTTTTGCGGCTGCTTTGTTTCAGCTGCCTTGACAGTGACGGAGTCGGCACGGGGGTCGGCAGTCAGGGCTGCATTCCTGGAGCAGAGGAGCTGGAGACATCGCCTTCATACTGCTGCTGGATGAAGAAGAGCTGGAGAAGGCGATCGGGCAGAGGACACGCTGTCAGTGTATAGTCAGGAGGAGAAATCGAGCGCTGCAGATGGATGGTCGCCCTTTCGCGGTTTCTGAAGAGGACAGGAAGTGGAGTTTGTGTAAGTTATTTCTTAATAAAGGCTTTGCTATTTTAAATGTTAATTTGTGTTGGTGTTTTTTTTCCGTTGTATTCTAACAAATTTTTTGGTCCTTTAATTCGATGGTTCATGTTTCGACATGAATTACATTTATGGAGCTAGCACTACTTTGAAGTTAAGAGGAAAAACTGTTTAATGTACTCCAGTATTTATGTTAGTATGATGAAAAACTTTAATTATTTACAGTAGTTTTACATTTTCCCCCATAACATATTTTATTAATTGCCATTCCTGACAGCAGTAAAATAGATTTTGATTACTGAACTCCTTTTTCGTTTTTATTTTTCAAAGTTCTAAGAAAGTGTCAATGTACTTTTAATTTGTATTACTATTTTTATTATTTGCACAGTCATATGAAGTGTATAACATACTTTATCCCTGGGAAAGGAAGAAAGGCAAATTAGAGGTTCATGTGCAATCAAATGTAGTTTGATGCCACTGAAGTAAAAAAAAAGTTTAAAGTGTTCAATCTGTTGCAATTAAGTAAATTCACTTAACCATTTAGGGTATTTAAGTCCGAATGCTAAAAACTAAAAAAAAATCATGATTTTTTTACTATAGAAATCCAAATTTTTATTGTAAAAAAAAACTAGAATTTTTCAAGATTTATTATACCCCGAGGATGCAAAAAGTCAGAATCTGAAAATATTCCTTAAAATATCAATCTGTTGAGGTCCTGTAGAAGTGAATGGCAAAGGTCCTATATGCAATTTGAAGTTCTTATGGTCTGCACAGGGCTTTGTGTGATAATCTGAACATTTTGGGCTTTTCTGCCAATTTGATTAAAAATTCTGACTTTTTGAGTGTCAAATCTGAAAAATGTAGGGATTTTTTTGCACAACAATGTGAAAAAGACAATTTTTTTGTGAGACAATACGAAAAAGTTATGTTTTTTACCTGAACCTTTTTTATGTGTTTTTTTTAATGATAAATAAGGGTAAATCGTGGATTCTAGTTTGGTTGGACTTTTTTTATTTAAAACATGAAAAAAAAATGGATTTTGATAAATAATTCCCTCAATGTGTAGTTAAACAAAGTCCACTGCAGAGCATACTACAGCTTCTGTGTAGTTTATTTAGGTACATAGCACTACATGTTTTGGACCCCACAGGTCCTTCCAGTGTGCACATCTTTGATGTACATATGCTCAGCTTCCTGCATGCATGTGACAGCATGATATATACAATGACATTGTATCTGCAAAAACTGCTTTCGAAAAATATATTTAGATTACATCCACTACAGACTTTAGATATATTGTGCGTTAAACCATTCCGGCACAAACTCAAACTCAAAAAAATTTGCAAGGAATTCTATTAATTGTTCCTTAATACTCTTTAAAAACTAACAAGCCTATATTTATTAGTCCGAAAAGAAATAGCTTTTTTAATAAAAGCTGCACGTTTTTAATTTACCAATCTCTCAGCATCATGGCAGACCAAAAAAAATCTTGAATTTAGCTAACCATGGTGCTAAGTTCTTTAAATAGCATCAGGTT
This sequence comes from Xenopus petersii, assembly GCA_038501925.1. Taxonomy (NCBI): domain Eukaryota; kingdom Metazoa; phylum Chordata; class Amphibia; order Anura; family Pipidae; genus Xenopus; species Xenopus petersii. Next base: position 72,102,449 of record CM076683.1, on the reverse strand, counting down.
ACATAGTTAAATCGGATTGAAAAAAGACAAAGTCCATCAAGTTCAACCCCTCCAAATGAAAACTTAGCATCCATACACACATCCCTCCCTACTTTCACATAATATATATATATATATATACCCATATCTATACTAACTATAGAGTTTAGTATCACAATATCCTTTGATATTATGTCTGACAAAAAATCACCCAAGCCATTCTTAAAGGCATTAACTGAATCAGCCATCACAGTCACCCAGCAGTGCATTCCACAACCTCCCTGTCCTCAGTAAAGAACCACCTACATTGCTTCAAATGAAATTTATTTTCTTCTAGTCTAAAGGTGTGGCCTCTGATACGGTGATCCACTTTATGGGTAAAAAGGTCCCCTGCTATTTGTCTATAATGTCCTATAATGTACTTGTAAAGTGTAAAAATGTCCCCTTACAAGCACTTTTTTCCAGAGAAAACAACCCAACCTTGACAGTCTACACTGTTAAATCTTCCATCCCTCCAACCAATTTAGTTGCACGTGTCTGCACTCTCTCCAGCTCATTTATATCCCTCTTAAGGACTGGAGTCCAAAACGGCACTGCATACTTCTGTAAGTTTATAATATATAGTTTATAATATATATATATATATATATATATATATATATATATATATATATATATATATATAATATTAATAAATTAATATTAAATTATATATTAATATACCTTATAACCCACTTACTAGGGTTCTGGTTCTTTTGAGCAAGCAGACAATGAACCCACACCAATAACTGTATATTAAAGTGATATATTGTAAAATAAATCAATTGATTGTTAACCATAAATGATTACACTTAGACTTAACAATAATTACAATATTTTCAGTTACGCATTACACAAGTCTACATTGTTGTTACCAAAAAGGCAGGGGAATGGAGGTCAGTTTCATCTCTGCCTTCCCCGCTGGTCTGCATTCCTCATATGTTGTCTTGTCCCAGGCTCCTCTGGCTTCTCCAGCTCCCTCCTTCTTCCTCTCAGTTGCCCAGCCTCTTTCTCCTCTGTCCAGCATGAATTTATTCTGGGTTCTCACCTGCCCCCACCGAAACCCTCCCAACTGCCAAGATGCTGTGATAAACCCCAACTTGCCTACATCCTGTTGAGCAAGTTTTCTCGCATACAAGTTGATTTATGGTCCCCACAGCAGGCATAGGCTAATTGGGGCTTCGTGTACGTTTCTACTTAGTACCTGCTTTCCTATTAAATACCAAAATGAAGACAGCAATTTCTTACTCTCCAGATGTGGCCTCACCAGGGACCTATAAAGAGGCATAATTATGTTTTCATTTCTTGAGTTAATGCCCTTTGTCATGCAAGAGAGAACTTTATTTGCTTTAGTAACCACAGAATGACACTGCCCAGAATTAGACAACTTGTTATTTAAAAAACCCCTAGATCCTTCTCATTTAAGGAAATACATTGCCATTTAGTGTATAACTTGCATTTATATTATTTTTGCCAAAGTGCATAACCTTGCATGTATCAACATTGAACCTCATTTTCCAGTTTGCTGCCCAGTTTCCCAACTTAGACAAACCACTCTGCAAAGTGGCAGCATCATTCTATAGTTCTGCACAATTTAGTATCATCAAAAATAAAAAAGTACATTCAATGCCCACCTTCAGGTCATTAACAAAAAAGTTGAAAAACAAGGGACCTAGTACAGAGCACTGCGCTACTCCACTAACAACACTGGTCCAATTAATGTAACATGTTAATTATTTTCACATGTTCTAGTCTTTTTTGAACTTCATTAATCACCTATATTGTCCTTATAAAAATGTTTCATAGCTCAGTTGCCTATATATCCTTATAGGTTTCAGTTGTTTTGCAAAAAGTTGTTAAAGATTCCTTCCATTTCTGATTTAGACAACGTTCGGTAATATGGCCATGAATCTGGTCAATATAGGGTCTGGTTCAGAACATGTTTATAGTATGTTTCCAACCTATTTTTGGACAACTCATATCCAATTCCCTTGCTTGGTTTTAGTTTCAGCTTCGCATTTGCCCTATCTGTGCCTCACTTTGGATTACTCTATATTTTGTATATGGCCTGTCCTCCTCTTGACATTCTACTCACTGAAGCTGCAAACAGCATTCATCTTGCTCTTAAACTTGACCTGTCTGCTCTCTGTCAGGATTAGTTGTTTTCCACAAGACAGAGTAAGAGACTAATAACTACTCACCAGTTTAAATTGGAACAATCTGAGAATCAGCTGTTTTTGCATATTCATTTCCCTCTCTGCTGTTTCTTAGTCTAGTGACAGCTGTTTCTTGTAAATTTCAGGCAAGGATTGAGTTAATTACGTACTTACCAATTCACAATGCAACAAGCAGCAACTTACTCACTGTAGCATTGTCAGCTCTTTTCTTATAAGATACAGAGAGAAAACTCTTACTTGCTTCTGTACAATACACTGCTTACTTACTGTGGCACATTATTTCATATGAATAATCCCTTGAATTCATCCCTAGAATTCACAGCCTTATAATTGTAAATGGCGGAAACAAGATTTGGGGTGTTGGAACAGTTTTATGTTATGATTGTACTCACCTATAACCTGTAGGTCAGGTGAGTGCTTAAGTATCTACCCCTTTATAACCACACCTTAAACCAAAGTTTTCAACTCTTTATAGCCAAGCCCAAATTAATGTGTGTTTGAAGTGGTTGTAATTATGAAGAATTTATGATCTTAGGAAATTAAATTAAATGGTAAAGTAGTAATATATGTATAGGATCCATTACCCAGAAAGCTCTGAATTACGGAAAGGCCATCTTCCATACACTCTATTTTAATCAAATAATTAAAACTTTTGTCAATTTTACTAGATTCTGATTGCAATATAATTAATCCTTATTGGAGGCAAAACAATTGTATTGGGTTTATTTAATGTTTAAATTATTTTTTTAGCAGGAAAGACCCCCTTATTTGGAAAACCCCAGGTCCCCAGCATTCTGGATAACAGGTCCCATACATGTATTTTGTATTGTATGATATTGTATTGATAAGCAAATAGAATTTATTTGAATAGAACATGCATTTATATTTTTATAACACTACCTGACCTATGTTTAAGTATTTTCTTACTGGTTCAGTGAAATTTACAGTATATTACAGCGAGTATAAAAGAAAATTAAAAAATATCTACTAATAGGATGTAGGGATGTAGCGAACTGCCGTTTATGTGTTCGCGAACGCCGTTCGCGAACACCGGCAAAAATGCGAACAGTTCGCGAACAGTTCGCGAACTTCGAACATCCGCAAAATCGTTCGATTCGAACGATCGAAGGATTTTAATCGTTCGATCGAAGGATTTTCGTTCAAATCGAACGATCGAAGCCATTCGATCGAATGATTTCATTCGATCGAATGGCTTCGATCGTTCGATTCGAACGAAAATCCTTCGATTTTAGCGGTTGAAGGAATCGAATGGTCGAATGGTCGAACGATTTTTGTTCGAATCGAACGCGAACTCGTATTGGCGAACATCGCGCGACGTTCGCGAACATTCGGCGGACGCGAACAGTCGAAGTTCGCGCGAACTAGTTCGCCGGCGAACAGTTCGCTACATCCCTAATAGGATGTCATCTATAAAATATAAGATACCCTTTATGGCCAAAAGTATAAATCACACACATCATTGCTAACATAGATGTCATTCTTTCAGAGCCAGCTGAATATCCATTTGCATTAAACTCAAGACAATTTTTGAAAATGTTTAAGCTTTTTCTCTGCAGGAGCATTTCCTAGGTGAACCTTTAGTTTAGCTAGCCTTTTGTGTCATTATTTGTGAAGTTCTTCTTAAATAAGATATAGGACTAAATACTAGAAAAAAGTATTTAAAAAAATATTTTTTTAAAATATAGAAAAATAAACAAAATACATATAATATAATATTTATTACATATACAAAAACAAAAGATTTAGCAAGACCCATGTTTCCCAAGAATTTCAATGCCAATATGTATAGTTTTATAGGCATTCCTGACATGACCATGATCTGAACATGTTACACAAACATACACCCTCTCACACCAGAAATAATTTAACCAAAGCAGGGTCGGACTGGGCTGACACTGAAAAAAAATCCGATGGGCCCTCCCAGCTCTTGTGGGCCCCGCAGGCCCAGATCTGCACCCCGCCTGCGACTTCCTGCAGAAAAAACAGTTCATGAGCAGACATGCAGGTGGGGGCCAGAGGGGGGCCCTTGGCCCACCAGTCCAACCCTGAACCAAAGTCCTTGTTATATATTTGAAAAAATATGTATATCAGGTTAACAAATGCAGGTACAGTATATGACCTGTTATCCAAAATGCTTGGGACCTGGGGTTTTTGGATAAAAGGTATTTCCATAATTTGGATTAGTCTACTAAAAGATAATTTATATATTACTTAAACCCAATAGGATTTAAAAAGAATTAACTATATAATTAGGATCATGAGCAATGTATTGTTTGATATTACAGAGAAAAGGAAAGATGTTTTAATATTTTTAAACTTCCTCAGGGTTTAATTAATTCCTAAAAATGTGTGATTTTTTAAAAGTCCAATTTTATTAAAAAAAAAATCACACATTTTTTCGTGATTTTTGCATTTACACCATATTAGCTATACTAAATATTAACAGCAACCAGAACACAAAAACAAATGCCTATACCAGGGGTATATTAATGGGACAACCCAAACATCCTTATTACGAAACGAAGACTAAATTCCTTCCAACAGGAATCTATGTACTAACACACTGACATCTAACACAAAAAACAAGTGCTTTTTAAGCACTGTACTGGACACCAAGAAGTAATATATCACACTTGGGCAACCAAAAAAACTTGTCCATTCTACTGAATACAACCACTTTGTATAATTCTCAAAGCCATCTACGACCTCTGAAACTATTAACTATTACTAAGATACACTTTACCATGGACCTCAGATGCTAGCATTGTCAGACAGCACTAGTGTTTGCCATATATATATATAGAAATCCAAAGGATCCGCACTCACAGGTCTTATGCGTAAAAATAGTTTTTATTGCAAAGCTTACAGCCTAAAGTTTCGGCCTCCTCCGAGGCCTTTCTCAAAGTGTATTGGTCACATACAGGAAAGCATTAGATACATAAATTGGCGGGAAACTACAATGATGATGTCATGTCATGATTAACATAACGAGATAATTAATATTCATATGTGAAATCCCACTATATACGTATTAAACTATTAATGTATTAATATATTATCATTATCACTTCTGTTATTCATTTGGCCTAACAACTCACAATTAAAGTTAAAAACAGGTTAAAATCAAAACACAATGTAACCCATATATATATATATATATATCACCAAGTTGAAATTACTTTTTATACCCTGTTACAACGGTTTTAAGGGTTACTATGTTACAAAATCTTTGAGGATGTAACTATTATCCATGGTCACATTTCACTTGTAACAAACTCGATAGAAAGCCCAATGTACTAAATTTGCCTTGTCTTCAGTCGGTCTATAAATAGCGGTACTTTAATCCCAGGGGCTTGCTCTCCTCACCCCCTTGTTTTGGACAATATTATCTTCCCATAGCGATGTAATCATTATTGTCTATATTATCGACTGCTTCCCTAGGGACCTCCCATCACCACACCCCACCTGTGTCATGATCACTGTCCGTGACAAGCATACCTATATTTGTAAGGGATGTATATCCAAAATTAGATTCCAGGTTCCTTTGGCTTTAACCCACCTCCGTACTAACCCTTGTGTTGCTTCCCAGTGATATGATAGGACATATCACTTTTTTTACGCATAAGACCTGTGAGTGCGGATCCTTTGGATTTCTGTGGATAATATTTTTGATACTGCACCCAGGCATATGAACTTTTTATTCGAGAGTGCTGGCTTTCCATGGTGTTATATATATATATATATATATATATATATATATATATATATATATATATATATATATATATATATTTCCATTCGGAGAAGCTGACAATATTTGTAGCTGAAGAAGGAATAATTGCCTCTTCTGGTCAAAGCATGCAGAGTGCCATAGCCATTACATTTGGGTTTGGCTCCATCAGACCTGCTTTCATTAATAGTGGCAATGCCCAGCATTAATGGAGAACAAAGCAAGCAAAAATTATGCAAGAAGGTCCTCTTACCACTACATTAACATTAACTACACATCAACTACACTCATTTTATGTTATATAGTATCATGTTTGGTGTATAAATCCCTTTTAAATGGCATTGTGTTCATCAAATATATTACATTATACTGCATTAGTATTAAAATGAATTGTAATGGGCCATTGGTAATCTTCCCTCCCCTGTTAGCAGAGGAATAATTCATCCTCCGCATATGATTTCTAGCTCTAAAATCATTGTTAACAACTACATGTATATCCATCACCAGTATCCATAGACATATTAAGGCATTTAATTCTTTAAAATACACAATATTCCTTATACCTAACATAATAAAATAATTAAGTAATTGGCAGGGGCCACAACAAAAGGTTGTGTATAGCCAGTTCTACATGACCCCAACACACTGTGAAAATAAGATTTTTAAATCGCACATTCTGCATAGTGAAGATTGAAGCTGATTTATAAAGAAGTGCTTCACTAAAAAATGGTTGCACATCAGACGAACCAAAGCAGACAAAGGAAATGCTCCCTTCTTGGCAAACACAATACATTTACATGTTGCAACAAGATGCCAAGCACATAAATCAGATGTCATACAACCAAGGCAATACCATCTGTATCAATGCTTTGAAATGTTTTTTATCCTGTATCAGTATGTGAATTTCAGCATCATAATGCCCTCCTCAATATGTTTGGGCCACTTGCAGAATATTTCTACAGCATTTTCTTGATCTGTGTGCCAGAACTCTACTGTGTTTTCTTCAGCTGTCTAACTTATTAGCCTTAATCCTTTACTGTTATTTCATTACACCTTTTGTAGTCCTGCTTTTTCTTTCAGATCCTTACAGATTTGTTTCCTTATTATTTATGTGTATCATAATTGTAAGAATATTACACATTGGTTTAGTTTTCTAGACATTCACTGAGAGTTCCTGATTCTTTCCTTCACCTTCTATATGCTTATTATATCATTTCAAATATATTATTTCCTTTTTGCCATTTTGACTGTAACTTATTTGCTGAGAACTTAATTGTGGTTACAATTCCATATTGTGAATAAGGGCTTGCTGCAGTATTGTCACCTATTTCCAGGAAAAATGTGTAATGGAATTTCAACATAATATTGCAACTAAGATAGCTGCAGATCTAGCATAAGCCAAAACCCACACATGTGACTTACAAGATTACATATGTGCAATGATAGTATTCCACAAGACAAAATGTAACCTATATATTGTAAAAAAAAAAAAAAAAAGCCACTTATTTGTTGTAGTTATATGTTTTTTTTAATAATAAAGCTGGCATTTTTATTATGACTAATGAACTAAATATGTACTGTATATTCTACATGGTTAAGCTTTCTTATGCTATTGCATGACTAAAGGGTAGGACAATAAAGAGCTGTACAGTTTTGACTGGATTGTCATATAGGGCAGGACAATAAAGAGCTGTACAGTTTTGACTGGATTGTCATATAGAGCATGTACAAAAAATATTAAGGACCAGATGTATTATGTTCTGTAAAAACTGGCAGAATAATAAGTTATACATCAGCAGGTATCACTGTGTAAAAAATGGTGTAAAAATGGCGTCATTTTTTAAATTACTTTTTTTTGACCAACTTCTGCCAGAATTTACTTAAAAAGGTCTGAAGAAGTGTAAAATAAAAAAAGTGTCAAATCTGGCCTTGCATGGCATAAAATAACACACACCTTGATAAATTTGCCATTTAATTTACACTGTTTTTTTTACACTGTTTTTCTGGTGAATGTTGTTTTACACAGCAAATAGGCCCTTGAAGTGCTCAGTCCTTCTGTTTCTAAATTTAGAGCTGCTGTGCCTTTTAAAACCATAAAAGTTATCCCAAAACTCTATATTGTGTTAAAATATGTCTTTATTCAAAAATCATGTTAAAAAGATAGGCATACAGAACAGATGGTATTCCGCCCTACGTGTTTCATACTCCCTGGTACTTAATCATGCCTATCAGGAAATTTCTTACCTCCCGGCGCGTCTCTACCAGGTTGTTGGTGCAGAGGCGCGCACTTTCAGCTTCCCGGTCCCTGTGACGCTGGCGTTTGATGCAGAGCATCGTGATGTCACAAAGAAGCACTGGATTATAATATTGGCTTTTCTGGATTTTGGAGCAGCAGGAAACTTCATCGATAATTCCTTTGCTAAAACCTGTGGTCTGAGTCCTGAACCTCTCAAGATTCCTCTTTGTGCCCAGGCTGTGGATGGCAGACCAATTTCACCAGGTGTTCTCATCTCTGCTACTGCTCCAATCCTAATTTGTGTTGGCAGTCTTCATGAAGAGGAGATCTCCTTCCTGCTTATTGATTGTCCTGAGACTCCCATCATCTGGGGATTTCCATGGCTATATCTTCACATATACCTCTGTTACCAGAATTATTCGATAGACTAAGAGGAGCTAAAGTCTTCACCAAGTTAGACTTACGGGGCGCATACAAGCTTATTCGTATCCAGCAAGGCGATGAGTGGAAGATAGCCTTTAACACCCGGATGGCCATTATGAGTATTTGGTCATGCCATTCGGCTTGTGCAACGCGACTGCTGTCTTTCAAGACTTCATCAGCAATAATCGTGACTTTTTACAGACAAGTAAAACAAGTTCTTCTCAGACTAAGAGAGAATTGTCTTTATGCCAAGCTTGAAAAGTGTGAGTTCCACAAGTCCACAATCTCCTTTTTGGGATACATGATTTCTCCCTCCAGATTTGAGCTTGATCCTGCTAAGGTTTCTGCTGTTCTAGATTGGCCCCAGTTTTTTGGGATTTGTCAACTTTTACCACAAGTTCATCAAGAATTTTTCCCAGACAGCGGCACCTATTATGGCGCTCACAAAGAATTATTTAAAAACTTCTTGGACCCCACAAGCACAGGAGGCATTTTTGACTCAAATGATTGTTCTGCTCTAATTCTTCTTCATCCTAATCCTGCCTGGCCCTTTATTCTGGAGGTTGATGCTTTTGAGGGAGGCATTGGGGCTGTCTTGTCTCTGAGTGAAGAGCTCCAATGGTCTCTTCATCCATGTGCCTATTTCTCTCACAGACTGTCTCCTGCCAAGAGGAATTATGATATTATGGTAATTGCAAACTTTTGGCTGTTAAGCTTGCACTGGAGGTGTGGTGTCATCTGCTTGAAGGGGCTAAAGAGCCTATCACCGTCTTTACTGACCAAAAGAATCTTTTATATATTTCTTCTGCCAGAAGACTAAATCCTCATCAGGCCATTGGGCTTTGTTTTTCAACTTTTTCATTTCCTATTGTCCTGGTTCGAAAAACACTAAGGAGGATGCTTCGTCCAGATGTTTGCTTCAAACTTAGGTGAATCCAGTCTCACCCACACATATTATCTCACCTAACTTAGTGGTAGATCTTGGGTAAGAGTTCATTTTGCTTGACATGATAAAATAGTATTTGGAATATTTTTTTTTGGATGACGGGTCCCCTTTAAGAGGAACTTTCCTTAAGAAAGTTATGTGTTTAGCAGGTAGTAATTTTAGCTATGCATCTTTGTATATTCAAACTGCCATTAGCTGACTACCTTCATCAATCCTTTATGGCAGATCAAGTTAATTAAAACTAAAAATTATGTCATATAATAAGGGGATTATTTACTAAACTCCAAATGCAAATGTGGTTACGGAAAATTCTTTTTTTCTTTATAAAACCTGACTTTTAAAAAATCACGACTTTTTCAGAATTTATTAAACCCTGAGGATGGAAAAGTCTGAATTAGAAAATCCGGCATCTCAGACCTGTTGAGGTTGCATATGTGAATGGGAGAAGTCCAAATTATTTTTTGATGTGGGCTGGGTTCCGTGCAATACTGCAAAGTTTTCAGGCAAAAAGCATAACAAATTTGAGTGTTCGGGTGAAATGTCAGAAAAATCTTGAAAATCTGATGAAAAATCCGACAAACCACGCAAAAATCTGATTTTTTTCACTCAAAGCAAATTTTCGGGAAAATGTAATAAATGTAAATCTATACAAAATAAATACTGTATATTTTGCACATTTAAGGAAGTATGCCAAGTATATTGTTCCAAACTTGTTAACTTGTTATATAGAGCATATTGAGGTCTGAATGTTTTTTAAGTCTTCCACATTTCTGTAATAATGTAGAGTATTAAAGAACAAAGACAAAAAGGTTGTTATATGTTTAACGGTAGGGATATAAATCATCAGCAGATACTGCATTGTATGTATCGTTAGATATTGAATGATGGATTGGGTTGTCACACATTCAGTATCCAAAACAAGGGTGTTTTCTAACTGTAAGGTTCATTTTCCTTGTTTTATGACTTTCCACTGTAGAATATTGTGTTCTTTTGAGTATTGCAATAGAAAATCCAGATTTATCTGTCATTATTATTCTTTACAATCTCAGTGTACAGTATAAACTGATACTTTTTAAGGGAAAAGTAAAAACGTTCAATAGAATGTATAGATATTTTTATCTGCAATAACATTAATAATATCCTTGAATGAATATTTAGTGTGATTAGTATCCTTTTAGTTTTAAGTAATTAAAACATGTCTATTAGTGAAAGAAAAATAAAGGGGATTGTCTAGTTCTCAGGTTTAAAATGTAAATTGAGTTCACCACAGAAAAGCTATTTTATGTAGGATGACCTAAAATCCCATTTTCACTATTTGCAAACAAAATTGCTGTATTGATACAAACCCCTCCAAAAAAGTGCTGTTTCAGCCATCATCAAGTTAATCAATGAATAAAGGAAATGTTCTCTTAAAAATAAACAAGCCCTCCTAATATATTCTCAAAAGCAAGTACAAATTTGATTGAAAGGAATCGGTCATAAAACACTAGATATTAATACTAGGCATACATTTAACTAACGCTGCAAATATATTTCCCAAGAGAATTACCCCAGATTGTTAGCTATGCTAATCCACGAATTTTCAGAAAACTTTGTATTTACTAGTCAACATGAATCAATGCACTCAAAAGGTTAGCTCTTTCCAAATTAAATGTACTTTTTTATACAATTCCTGTAAATATTCTTAAATCCAGTGGCATGGGTGTTATTACTTATCCCAATACTGCTAACTATTACTCTTACTGGATATTGGAACAGGTAAATCAATGGGACTGTTGCTGGTTTTTCACCATGAATGCAACACATCAGAGAGCATTATATGGGAAAAAAATATTTCCTCAACTTTTTAGTTTTTTTTAACATGCATTGACATATTTTCAACTAAAATAGTATTTATATAACATATTTACTTCTTTATTTTTAGTTATGAGAGAAATTGTTCACCATTCATTGTTTGCGATCTCGTTTTAGGGGCATTTCCTGGTGGGGGATTTTTAGTTTACCTAAAAAGCTGTACAGAACCTGAGCTTCTAAATCTGCTTGTTTGTATGTTTTTTCCACTTCTAGAACAAGATTTAAAGCTATAAATAACAAAAAAAAAACTATTTTCAGGATATAGGGAATAAATTATTTATTTTATTAATATTTATTAAATTTTATTTATTTTATTCAGAAATATCCAACTGATGAAAGTGTCTTGTGTCTTGAATGCTCCAATATCAGAGAGAGATTTCAGACTTCTATAGATCAAAAATTGCCAGCATTAAATTACCAAAATTTCAGAGCACTACAGCAGAATATGACATACTTTGAATTCCAAAGCCAAAAAAATCTGAAACAGTAGATTTACCCTATGAAGCCATATGCTTTTGAAAAGTACTTTCTGTCAAATCCAAAATGGGTAACAATGTCCTTTGACTCCTAATTACAAAACATCAAAACTTTTCTAAATCAAGCAGTTTTGATACAAATGTATTAAAATCCTGCAAAATCACCTCAAAACTTTCACATTCGAAATTCATTATCTCCAACATAGCATTAACTGCCAATAAAAAAACATCCTAAATGTGAATGTCAGGGGTCCACTGAACAGTTTGATGCCCATTGTGCATAGGATTTCTGGTGTTTAGAGACTCCAAAATGAAGCCCGTAAAGTCACATCAGCTACTGAATAATCAACACATTTACAGCATTTCTTGAGGGGTAAAATACAAAATAATATGTTGCCCCTCCATCCCCATAACCATATATATTTGGAAAGTAAACATTCAGTCAAATCCAAAATTGGTAATCCTGTCTTTCTACTCTAATGCTTTCCCAAAATAGTTGGTTTGATGATGCCTGTAAATTGTCTCAAAAATCTCCCTCTCACATAGAATTATTTACCAAGAAATAAATGCTTGATGGCCAATAGTGATGGGTGAATATGTGAAAAAATTTGTGAAACTGTGAAAATTGTGAATTTTGGCCGCAGTGTTGCGAAAACATTCAGTCAGTGAAGTGCTGAAATTCACCACAACTGCATGCCTGTCGAATAAAATCACTAGTGACCAAATCTAAAGGACCAATATCAGCAGCTTTAATCTGCCAATGTATAGCTACCATTAGAGGGATATCAATATGAGGCTATGCTGTTATAGCATATTGATTGAAATGGACATACTGTGACAATATTTTAACCTATTGTGCAATCACTGACCAAAGAAAAGTAATCAGAATGTTAGCTGTCTGTTTGTGGGTGGTTAATGATTGTTCATGGTCATGACTGCTGACATGATGTGACAAGTATTGTCACTGTTTGCCCCTCTTTTAAGGTAATTAAACATTCATTTTTTTTTATATAAGTGTGCCCTCCTTACTTTGTATTTTGTCAGGTTGTTGTGTTATCCACACGGGAGGAGGAGGCATATGAATGTAAGGCTATGTTTAATATGACAAACTTTTTGCACATATGAATGATGAGTGATATGCCTGCAATGGGCAACAACTATTTGTTTAAATGCAAGTTATACAATAAATAGCAGTGTGTTGGGAGTTTCCTTAAATGAGAAGGATCTAGGGGTTTTTGTAGATAACAAGTTGACTAATTCTGGGCAGTGTCTTTCTGTGGTTACTAAAGCAAATAAAGTTCTGTCTTGCATAAAAAAAGGGCATTAACTCAAGGGATGAAAACATAATTATGCCTTTTTATAGGTCCCTGGTGAGGCCTCATCTGATGTATGCAGTGCAGTTTTGGACTCCAGTCCTTAAGAGGGATATAAATGAGCTGGAGAGAGTGCAGCGACGTGCAACTAAATTAGTTAGAGGGATGAAAGACTTAAATTATGAGGGTAGACTGTCAAGGTTGGGGTTATTTTCTCTGGAAAAAAGAAACTTGCACAGGGACATGATTACACTTTACAAGTACATTAAACATTATAGACATTATAGACAATGGCAGGGGACCTTTTTTACCCATAAAGTGGATCACCGTACCAGAGGCCACCCCTTTAGACTAGAAGAAAAGAACTTTCATTTGAAGCAACGTAGGGGGTTCTTCACAGTCAGGACAGTGAGGTTGTGGAATGCACATTTTGTGATGGCTGATAAAGTTAATACCTTTAAGAATGGCTTGAATGATTTTTTGGACAGACATAATATCAAAGGCTATTCGGATACTAAGCTCTATAGTTAGTATAGGTATGAGTATATAGAATTTAATTAAAAGTAGGGAGGGGTGTGTGTATGGATGCTGGTTTTTCATTTGGAGGGGTTGAACTTGATGGACTTTTGTCTTTTTTCAACCCAATTTAACTATGTAACTACTATGTTTTGTTTGGTGTGCCAGCACCATTTATGTGGGTATCAACAAGAGGTCAACAATGGCTTTTAATATCAGCCCTCTGCCATTTAGATCAGAAAAATTCTGGCTCTCAGTACCACAGAAGCTGGACAGCACTGAACTGGCACATTGATCAGAAAAGATAATGTAAATTTAAAAGAATATGTTTGACTACTTTAAGCAGTCAAACATCTTTCTATTCTACTAGGCATTATCTCTCTCTGAAGCAAAAAACAATAGTTCACAGACACCATTTCATGCATATTAAATAGAATGTTAATGTAGCATGGGATACTACAGGGCTTAGTTATTATGCTATGTAAAACCAATTATGCCAGGTAAATGATCTAAAAAGCAGTGTAAAATAAATAGTGAATTTTTAAAGATATATATATATATATAACAAGATTATAGAAAAATACCCGCACTCCTTCACATGCGTTTTTTTGCCGGGTGCTTGGTCAAATATAGTTATATTGGCAGAAAGGACCAGCACTCCGTGTTCCAAAAAAATTCAATGGTTTATTCAAAACTCACAGTGTCTCCAACGTTTCGACCCTCTTTGGGGTCTTTATCAATATATATATATTCTTTTACACCTCCCTATCAGTGTATTTAACATCAATATTTTACACTGTCATATGGCGCAGCCCAGTCCAGACAGTGGGAAATATTCAAGGGCAAGTAAAGTAGGGCAGTAAAAAGTGATGATGAAAGTATTTTCAAGTGGCCACTGGTTTTTATTATGGAATATATAATAGATTATTTTATATTAAATGTGTAAGAGAAGCAGTACATTATCCATACTCCGATCCATTTTCACTGCTTTAACTTCAGCATTGCTTATTACTTATGAAATGTGTTCTCCTCTATGTCCATTGGGATCTTCTCTGCTAGGATATTACAGGTATCCATGCAGTAGTGCATACTTGTCAAACTGTGTTAAAAAAAGGGAATAATATTCTAGCATAAAAAGCAGTGGCGCTTGAAAATGTTGTGGTGATCATCCATCATCACTTTATTTTACTGCCCCAATTTACTTGAATATTTCCCTTTGTAGCTCTTAAAGGGGTTTACCTTTGACTTTTAGTATGTTATAGAATGACTTATTCTAAGGAACTTTACAATGGGCTTTATTTTTTATAGTTTTTGAATATTTTAGCTTTCAAATGGGGATTACAAACCCTATCTAAAAAAACAAATGTTCTCTAAGGCTACAGTCTTATTGTTATTGCTAATTTGTATTACTCATCTTTATATTCAGGCCCTCGTCTATTCATATTCCAGTCTCTCATTCAAATTGGCGCATGATTGCAAGGGTAATTTGGACCCTACAAACCAGATTGCTGAAAATGCAATCAAGGGAGCTGCTGAATAAAAAACTTAATAGCTCAAAAAACACAAATAACCCAATTGTAAACTGTCTTAGAATATCAATCTCTACATCATACTAAAAGTTAATCTAAAGGTGAACAACCCTTTATACAGTATCACTATAGCCTGGGATATTTTGCATGGTCATTAATAGGGATGTAGCGAACTGCCGTTTATGTGTTCGCGAACGCCGTTCGCGAACACCGGCAAAAATGCGAACAGTTCGCGAACAGTTTGCGAACTTCGAACATCCGCAAAATCGTTCGATTCGAACGATCGAAGGATTTTAATCGTTCGATCGAAGGATTTTCGTTCGAATCGAACGATCGAAGCCATTCGATCGAATTATTTCATTCGATCGAATGGCTTCGATCGTTCGATTCGAACGAAAATCCTTCGATTTTAGCGGTCAAAGGAATCGAATGGTCGAATGGTCGAACGATTTTTGTTCGAATCGAACGCGAACTCGTATTGGCGAACGTCGCGCGACGTTCGCGAACATTCGGCGGACGCGAACAGTCGAAGTTCGAGCCGGCGAACAGTTCGCTACATCCCTAGTCATCATTAAACCCACTCTTAAAGGCATTACAAATCTGCCATCACTACATCGCCCAACAAGACACTCCATAACCTCACTGTCCTCACCGTGAAGCACCACCTATACTGCTTCAAATAAAAATTATTTTCTTCTAAAGGAGTGGCCTCTGGTGCAGTGATTCTTCTATGAGAAAAAAGACCCTCCCCCCACTAACTGCCTATAATGCTCTCCAAAGAGAAAATAGTAATCAACCCTTTGCAAGTGTAAGAAAATCTTACCCTGGTGGTCTAGTGGGGGGAGGCAGGGACGCCTGCCGCCCCAGCGGGGATGCCCGCCACATTGATCTTCCTTCCTGTAGTGCCAGTTAGTTAGGGCGCGCGCGCCTCTTCCTGGACTTTATGCGCATGCGCGCTGACGTGATAACGTATTTCAAACAGTATTTAGTACAAACAGTATTTAAAGGGATTTCTAGTTTTATACTGTGCCCGTGATAGGATTTGTTCCTGGTGCTGTTAGCTTCTGCTATTCTGTTTGTATCTGATTCCTGATTATCTGTTTGGACCCCTGCCTGCCTGTTTGACTATTCTGATCTCTGGAACCTGACCCTTGCCTGCCTTCGACAACTCTTCCTGCTAGACCCCTTGATTGACAACCCAGTTTTGACCCTTGCCTGCCTGACGATTCTCGATATCTGCCTGCCTCGACCCTGCCTGTCTGACGATTCTCCTTGCCTGCTCCATTTGTACCGTGACCTTCGGCCTAACTGACTTTTACTACAGTCGTGCCCCTTTGCTTGCCAGAACTCCTCGCCTTGCTCCTCTCGAAAAGTCCAGGTGGCATCTGAATACGCTGAGGGCTCCTCCCGAAGCCAAAGGCGGTCACACTACTGGTGAAGCTGAGCCGAGACCAGGGAGCTTGGCATTAGTTCTGGTTTAGGGTACCGACCGTGACATTATCACTGGCCAAGGAAGACAACGGTCACGACGAATCCGCTGCTGCTGCTGCTGCTCCTCCCACTCCAACTACTACGGAAGCGCTTCTATCTGCTCTACTACTGCGCTTGGAGGATCAGGAGCGAAAGCAGAACTATCTCCTGCAGGGTTTTCATAACCTAACCCGCCAACTGGAGAATCCGCAGACTCCACAGCAGCCATCTGTTTCTGTTCCATCTCTTCCTGTGGGTTCCTCTGCCATGTGGGGTAACACTGCTAGACCCCAAGAACCCAAAATTGCCTTTCCGGAGATATTCTGTGGAGACAGAACCAAGTTTTTTGTCTTTAAAGAGGCATGTCAGTTATACCTAGGCTTTTTCCCACACTCCTTCCCAACTGGTGAGGAAAAAGTAAAATTTGTTATGACCCTGCTTCAGGGTGATCCCCAAGTTTGGGCTCCCAGACTGCCCCCCTCTGATCCCGCCCGTTTCTCCCTAGATCTATTTTTTCACACCATGGCAATCCTTTACGATGACCCGGATCGCGCATCATCTGCCGATTCGATGATTCGTAAGTTACGCCAAGGGAGACGGGATGAGGAGGCATATTGCACCGAGTTCTGCCGGTGGGCAGTAGAGACTGGGTGGAACAACATTGCCCTGCGCAGTCAGTTCCGTATTGGGCTAGCTGATACTATTAAAGATAGCCTAGTGAATTATCCCTTATCCCTCAATCTAGATGATCTCATGTCTCTCGCCATTCAGATCGATAGGAGACAAAGGGAGAGAAGGGGTGAAAGGGGTAATTCTAATTTCTTAGGGGTTACTTGTGTAAAACCTGACTTAGTAACCAATGTTAAGTCTTCTGTTTCCTCCATGTCTCCACCTCAGGAGGAGCCTATGCAATTAGGCCTATTCCATCTCTCTCCTGAGGAAAAGACACGCAGGCGTACCCTTGGGCTATGTATTTATTGTGGGGATAAGGGTCACTTTCTCAAACAATGCTCCAAAAATGCACTCTCTAGGAGTTTTGAATCCATTTCCTCTGACTCTAGTGAGTGCACTCCCATCATTCCCAGGGAAATAATTGTTGCGACCTTGGAGTCTGACCTCTCTTCCTTGTTGTCCCCTTTACAGCCTTCTGCTCCTGCTGAAACCCCATCTGGTAAATGGTTCGTTCCTGAGGAGCTTAGGGAACAAGTGTTACGAGAGGTTCATGATTCCAAAGTGGCAGGTCATCCAGGTATTGCAAAAACCATTTCTCTTTTATCCCGTCATGTCTGGTGGTCTTTCTTCAAACTGGATACTAAAACATTTGTCAATTCCTGTCCAGTCTGCCAAAGGTCTAAATCATCTCATCATCTGTCCCAGGGTATTATTAAACCCCTTACCCGTCCCAGAGAAACCATGGTCTCACATTTCCATGGATTTTATTGTGGAGTTGCCCCCTTCTCAGGGTAAGACAGTGATTTGGGTGGTGGTCAATAGGTTCAGTAAAATGGCTCATTTTATTCCTCTTCCACATCTCCCTTCTGCTAAAACCCTGGCTGACTTATTCATTACTCATATTTTTAAGTTTTATGGTTTTCCTGTAAATATTGTTTCTGACAGGGGGGTTCAGTTTGTTTCAAGATTTTGGCGTGCTTTCTGTTCTTTGGTGGGTACTGAATTGTCTTTTTCCTCTGCCTATCACCCCCAAACTAACGGTCAAACCGAAAGGGTGAACCAGTCCCTTGAGCAATATCTCAGATGCCATGTGTCCGATAACCAGTCCACATGGTCCGAACTGCTACCCTGGGCAGAATTTGCATACAATAATGCTACCCATTCCTCCTCAGGGGAATCTCCTTTCTTTGTTGTCTATGGTTTGCACCCCAAAGCATTTTCTTTTTCTGGCTCTAATACCACTGGACCCTCTGCCAATTCTTCTGTCTTGAAATTTTCTGAAATTTGGTCTCAAGTTCATAATTCGTTATCCGCAGCTTCCCTAGCACAGAAAAAAGCTGCTAACAGATCCTGTAGGGAAGCACCCCAGTACAAGGTGGGAGATTTAGTATGGTTATCGACAAAGAATATCAAGTTGAAGGTTCCCTCTCCTAAACTGGGTCCTAGGTTCATTGGTCCATACCCCATCATTGCAATAATTAATCCATCTTCTGTCCGTCTTCAGTTACCTCCTAACTTCAAAATTTCTAACTCCTTCCATGTCTCTCTTTTGAAACCTGCCAATAATTCTCGTCTTCTGTCTGTTCCCCCCCCCCCCCAGTGTTGGTTGAAGGTCAGCCTGAGTATGAGATCCAAGAGTTGGTTGAAGGTCAGCCTGAGTATGAGATCCAAGAGTTCCTCGACTCCCGCCTCGTGAGGGGTAAGTTACAATATCTTACTAGGTGGAAGGGCTTCGGTCCTGAGGAGAACTCTTGGGTCTCAGTTGATGACATCAAGGCTGACCGTCTCAGGAAGAAATTCCATGCTAAGTTTCCCAGGAAGCCTGGGGGTCCAGTGGCCCCCCCTAGAGAGGGGGGTAATGTAAGAAAATCTTACTCTGGTGGTCTAGTGGGGGGACGGCAGGGACGCCTGCTGCCCCAGCGGGGACGCCCGCCACATTGATCTTCCTTCCTGTAGCACCAGTTAGTTAGGGCGCGCGCGCCTCTTCCTGGACTTTATGCGCATGCGCGCTGACGTGATGACGTCAGTGCGCAGTGGCGCGAAATTCAAACAGTATTTAAAGGGATTTCTAGTTTTATACTGTGCCCGTGATAGGATTTGTTCCTGGTGCTGTTAGCTTCTGCTATTCTGTTTGTATCTGATTCCTGATTATCTGTTTGGACCCCTGCCTGCCTGTTTGACTATTCTGATCTCTGGAACCTGACCCTTGCCTGCCTTCGACAACTCTTCCTGCTAGACCCCTTGATTGACAACCCAGTTTTGACCCTTGCCTGCCTGACGATTCTCGATATCTGCCTGCCTCGACCCTGCCTGTCTGACGATTCTCCTTGCCTGCTCCATTTGTACTGTGACCTTCGGCCTAACTGACTTTTACTACAGTCGTGCCCCTTTGCTTGCCAGAACTCCTCGCCTTGCTCCTCTCGAAAAGTCCAGGTGGCATCTGAGTACGCTGAGGGCTCCTCCCGAAGCCAAAGGCGGTCACACTACTGGTGAAGCCGAGCCAAGACCAGGGAGCTTGGCATTAGTTCTGGTTTAGGGTGCCGACCGTGACAGCAAGTTTCTTTTCTCCAGAGAAAACAACCCCAGCATTGTCATTTTTTCCTCATAGTTTAAATCTTCCATTCCTCTTACAAGTCCAGCTGCTTGTCCTGCACACTCTAGCTCATTCATTTTGATTTTATTTATTTTATTTGTGTTGGTGATCTTACAATTAGAAAATAATGTTTATTGTTACTCACAGAGTATATTTTATATAAGAACAAATATATAGACCACCCATAATTATTAACTATATTAATATTATATACATGAAGTAGACACAGCACTGTAGAGAGCTGTTGAGGTTACAATGGAGTAAGTTATAGACACTTTCCTGAGCTACTGAAAGATTTACTGGAATGTGTAAAGTTAAATACAAAAACGCTTGCTTACTGAGTTCCAAATGATAGGACAATGTAACCATTCTTTCCCCCGGTCCAATAAGAAAATCTCTGGCCAAAGGAGCTTGCAATCTTATTTTAGAAAACTTGAACGGAGCTGCTTAAGTTTAGGCAGTATTTGCAGGTTTTATATTGATGTTTTAATGATTTATTTACAAGTTGTTTTGTGTGTTGTATTATTTATAACATATTTGCTCTGAACAATTTGAAGGCATCTATGGGGAATTTAATACTTAAGTATTTAAATTCACTACTGTTTATGTTGAAAACAAAGTTTTGGTGCTTGGCTTTTTTGTTGCAAGTTGCATTACCCAGGAGGGAATTTAGTTTAGATTTACACAGTTTTACCAAGTTTATATTCCTATAGCATTTTTACTGTTGAGTCATTCAGATAAATATTTCCTTTTTGTAAATTAATAGCATTCGGTACAGGTATATCGATTATGGCATTAATTATATAAAGCTTATCCACACAATGCTTAAATAATTTGTCTAGGGCTTGTGTGTCTTACCTAATGTATACTTTTATTTTTAATGCAGTTATTGATCTTTTAGGTCTGTACACTGTCTAGTGTTTAAGCAGTGGTTATAATGTTTTAACTAAAGGGAGCATGCGGAAAAGACTAGTACCAAAGGGCTCTGTACTAGGTCCTTTTCAACTGTTTTTTAATAATGACCTGGAGGTGAGCATTGAAAGTACCGTTTCTATTTTTGCTGATGATACCACATTGTGCAGAACTATAGGTTCCATGCAGGATGCTGCCACTTTGCAGAGTGATTTGACTAAGTTGGTAAACTGGGCAGCAAACTGGAAAATGAGGTTCAATGTTGATAAGTACAAGGTTAAGCACTTTGGCAAAAATAATATAAATGCAAGTTATACAATAAATGCCAGTGTGTTGGGAGTTTCCTTAACCGAGAAGGCTCTAGAGTTTTTTGTACATAACAAGTTGTCTAATTCTGAGCAGTGTCATTCTGTGGCTACTAAAGCAAATAAAGTTCTGTCTTGCATAAAAAGAGCATTAACTTAAGAGATGAAAACATAATTATGCCTCTTTATAGGTCCCTGGTAAGGCCTCATCTGGAGTATGCAGTGCAGTTTTGGACTCCAGTCCTTAATGAGCTGGAGAGAGTGCAGAGATGTGCAGATGAACTGGTTAGAGGGGTGGAAGACAAATTATTAGGGTAGACTGTCTAGGTGGGGTTGTTTTCTCTGGAAAAAAAAGGTGCTTGCGAGGGGACATGACTACACTTTACAAGTACATTAGAGGACATTATAGACAAATAGGGGACCTTTTTACCCATAAAGAAGACCACCACACAGAGGCCACCCCTTCAGACTAGTAGAAAAGAACTTTCATTTGAAGCAACATAGGGGGTTCTTCACAGTCAGGACAGTGAGGTTGTGGAAAATCACTGTCGGCTGAAAAAACTTTTTTCCACTGTGTTGGTTAATCTGAGAGTGGACAGCAAAGTTAGTCAGTAAATAATTCAGTGTTGGTAGAGAGAAATGAAATGCATATTAGCAGGAGGAAATGTAGTAAGGTCTAATATAAACACCATAAATACAGTAAAATATATAAGGCATGCTGTATTAGCATTGGCATATTATTCTGGAGAAGTGGTCATATATAGTATATCAGGGTCATAACAGTGTCATAAATATGACATTCTGCAAAAATGGTTGTATACACTATAATATTCCACACAGAAGTTAGAGCGCTCATCTGTTACTCCATAAACCTTTTTTAGGTGTCTGGTGCTAAACAGCATATAAGGCCCCCTGCTAAGAGCCAGCACAGTTACAACAAAGTGAAACAGTGGAAGGGATTAGGAAAATATCCAGTAACAATTGGTTGAAATATATCCACATTTGTAAAACATTTGTAGATCATGAGATCTACATGGCCACTGAATAAGAACAATCTGAAGACCAGTACCAGTACCATGATCTGCATAACCTGAAGTGTCTTGAAAGATGCCTTAGAGGTACTAATTTTGATTCTCAGATTGCTGGATCTTTTTTTCAAATATTTTTTCAAATATATTTGCAGTGTCTAATTTGATATTCTACTAAGATACATGGACTTGCACAAGGTGTTTGAATTATGGACATTCTTTGGACTATTGTTCATTAATAATGTGCTCCATTAATTTCATTAATTGGAGCACATTAGATCTCATGATCTACAAATGTTTTACAAATGTGGATATCTTTTTATTGGATGTTTTCCTAATCCCTCCCACTGTTTCACCACTCCCCTCAATTAATCTATTTAACACAACACTTTGAGTGTAAGTTCAGGCTTGATAAAGGGCCCTGTGTGGCCCGAAATTTTGCCATGTTTTGAAGTCTGCAATGAGCCAATAAAAATCACTTTTTGCATCACCAAAACGGATTTGTGTGCTACAGCAACTTTGGACTTTGTATACACTATAATATATCAGGGTCAATATAGAAGTGGTCATATCCAATTTATCAGGGTCAGTATAAATGCATGAAGTGGTGTCCTGTGTTTAGACCCTTCAGTATTTTATTCTAGAGAAATGGACGTATACAGTATAATATATCAGGGTCAATCTAGAAGAGATAATTTCCATTATATCAGAGTCAGTATACATACACAGGTATAGTGCCACTTTCTTTTGTTCAATTATGGCTTATTACAGTGGGAACGCTGTTGGCAGAGCACCAGGGATTTGGAGCTGTATTACAGAGAACATAAGAGGGGTGAGTCTGGAGCAGGCTTCTATCTCTATTGACTTTGTATGTAACTGAAATACATGAAAATACCATGTTTTAGTGCAGCTTCTTTTTCAGTGGAATAATGAGATGAAATCTATTATTTAATGTATCTGATCCAATGTTTACAAAGGTTTAAAAATGACTTATACCCTGATGTGTTTATGAGGTGATCTGTAGCAAATCATCCTATATTGATTCATATTGTACAATAAATATTTGAAGTTGCAAGTGAAAAAATAGTCCCTTCAAAGGCCACAATGCACATGAATCTGATAATCCATAAACAGATTATAATAAAAAAATTCAGAATCCTTGAATTACTTCACTGGATTTTTGATATGTGGATTTTTCAGGTTTTTCAGGCAATTGGCAAAAATAATTGCAAAATATAGATGCATGCATACCGTATATACTCGAGTATAAGCCGACCTGAGTATAAGCCGAGGTACCTAATTTTACCTACGAAAACTGGGAAAACTTATTGACTCTAGTATAAGCCTAGACACAACTACAGCCCTGTCTCCCAGCAGCGCACATTCTGCCAAAGCGACCCCCCCAGCGATCAACCGGACTTCTTTGCAAAGTTGATGGTGACAGAGAATTGCCAAACGGATTACTGTGTGCATTGTCCCACTGTCCCACTACCATGTGCAGAGGGTGCTGTTTGATATTGCCATCACTGTTAATCTTTCGTATAACCAACAGAGGGCGCTGCGTGATATTGCAGTCACTGTTATTCTTTCATATAACCAACAGAGGGCGCTGTGTGATATTGCAGTCACTGTTATTCTTTTATATAACCAACAGATGGCGCTGTGTGATATTGCAGTCACTGTTATTCTTTCATATAACCAACAGAGGGCGTTGTGGGATATTGCAGTCTCTCCCCAAGTGTACTGTTGGTATAGGAATGATTAAAAGTGACTGCAATCTCAGCTTCTCGGGTCGGGTACCGCTGACATGAGTATAAGCCGAGGTAGACTTTTTCAGCACATTTTGGATGCTGAAAAACTCGGCTTATACTCGGGTATATACGGTATGTATTTGTTGATCTCTACCTATCCCACAATTTACATTGTTAATGTAACATTTGGACTGGGTTGACCAGATACCGGGGAAAAACCTGGAGGGCCCACTGACCCAGATCTGGGGGCTAAACTAAATACAAATAAATAGGTATCAAGTTACTTATGGTTATAATTTTAAATCAAGTGCACTGCCCCTTCATATTTTTTAGATTATTTGACTATTGACTATTTGACTATTGATAAACTGAAAAAAAATGCCCATTGTACCTTGTACCCAATTATTTAGCATTAGTATTGGCAGTACTAAGTTAGAGATAATTTACAGGGCATTAATGCACTGAGGTGAACAAACAAACCATGATATGCAAAGCATTTAGTTGTAAAAGTTTTTACAAATAATAAATCAAGATGTTTGTAAATCAATGCACATACTTTTTTTTTACAATTTGCTCATCTCCAAGTTCAGTGCTTTCTTTTAAATGCAGGTCTATAAAGTGTTTAATTCAGAATCAAATTTTGTCTATATTCAGTATTTACATACTGTATGTAGAAAGAAGGACTTTTGCAGGGAATGTGGAATAACTTTAAATAATGCATTTTAAAAAGTTGAAAAGTACATTTTGTATATGCGTGTGCATACTGTGTATGCACTTAATATCTTAGAGATGTGGATTTATGATTGCTAGAATGTTACATGGTGTGTGCTTGCCTCTCTCTGTCAGTTCTTGACACATACAGGCATATGCATTTGTTTTCTTATTTTTGAAAGTGGTTTATTTTTGAGAATATATTTATCAGTATATATTTATCATTTCCCGGTTCTAAAGTGGTTATTGGTTATTGGATCCTTTAGAATTGTGGTGAGCATGTGTTTCAACAATATGTGTTTATGTTTTGTGATTTTTTTTTTTTTTTTTACATAGGCTTGTGATTCACAAATTCTGTGGGTGAGTATTGGGGTTTTTTACCCCTAGGTTTTACCCATGAATTCAACAGTAATATGTGCACAAAATTGCACCTCATATTGCTCATTTACCCAGAACTTTCATCTGGTGTATTTCTGTACTCTGCACCTTTTGCCACTAGTGATCACTCCCAATGTGTCTTACGATTCCTGTGTATCACTGTGATATCTCTAGATATCTCCAGGTTGCCACAAAACTGTGCAATCTGTAATATGTCTTGTTGGAATACAGGTTTGTATGTATTAGCAACAACCATATCAATGTAACATCTGTTATACTGTATTGTCAATGGATGGCAGTGTTGTGAGGGATAGTCATGCGACATACAAGTTCCCTGTGTTTGCTGTGTTCTGTTACAAATAAAGTTGTTGTTGATAGCTGTGTAAGAAAGCCACACCACAGAGACTGTCTGTCTACCTTTTTGCTTAGCATCCAGAGAGGTTTTTCTATCATGTCTGCTATAAGTGAGCAGGCTAGATATGTGCGGGCCTGCCCAAAGCCCACAGTTTGCCTGGTTTTAGGTAGATTTCTGTACAATCTTTGTGTGCCGCAGGTGGATTCAGGCTGAACTTGGCCACGTGTTACCTGGCCCGGTTACAAAAGCACACTGCTAAGGCATTGAACATGCTGAATGCCACCATTATAAGTATGAGTTTACTCATTTTTAGATAAAACCTGCAGTTAACCTATATAACCTATAACCTAACGTTAACAGGCATGTAGAGGATTGCAAAAGGCCTGCAAGCGCTTCACACTACCCAGGAGCCTGCCTGAGGGTAAGATCAGGAAGCTTAGCAGTGAAGAGAGACCAGGTAGAAATATTGTCACCAGGTCTGGATTCAGGTAAACAGCAAAGATTTGATATTTGGGTTAAAGTCAGTATAAGAGTTAATGTAATTAATATATACACAATGATACTTGATAGCCAAGCAATTGGTCAGTTGCTTAGTGTCCTTTAAATGGCAAAATTAGGAAAACTGTTAGGGGCAAGTATATGTACACACTGATGTCAAGACACAACTGTAAATGTGAAACCAATCAAGATAAATGTGTATTACTTTTTCACAAATTAAATTAGGGTATGAGCAAATCATATGAGCAAATCCACATGTGTTAATAGTGATGGACAAATTTGTCCCGGTTCGCCGAAAAATTTGCCAATTTCCCGTGAAATTTGCGAAACGTTGAAAAATTTGAGAAACACCGCCATAAAAGGCTGTATAATAAAAGTATAAACAGTGAGATTGCTGTCAATCATATATTGTCTGACCATCCTCCATGCCTTAGGCATCGAGGCTCTATTTTTAGATATAGAAATAGACAACTCTGAGGTTGCTAATTTTAGATAGATAAATCAAATTTTGTTTAGTATATAATATTATATAATAATTCTTAAATAAATCACATTTTTATAAATATTTCTTGTTGTTCTTACATTACCTTAACAGTATGTATCATCATAATGTAATTGTCAATAGCTAATATTTACTGTATAAGGTTTTTTTTAGGTATTTTTAACTAGACTAAGGCTGCATTATTTTGGGCATGAGGGAATACTTTTCACAAGCTAACCCTTTTTTTTTATACCAGGAGTTTTTTTTCCTAATTTTTATTATATTGCTTTATTTTGCCTTATAAAGCTGCATAATTTCATACCATGGTATTAAAGTGGCAATGCTTTGTGTATTCCAGCCTTGATGTTGTTCTGAAAATCATATTTTTATGTTACATATGGAAATATTCCATGTTATAAAATCACAATTGGAATATAAAAATATAAGGAAAAAACCTCAGACACAACAGTGTTCTAATGTTCTAGTAAGGACATTGATGTATTGTCTCTAAAGATCATTTCTACAAAGAAGAACGACATCTACAGCATCTGCTGCAAGCAGTCAATGATTGTTACATCTGTGCAATCTGTGTTTCCAACAGTTTTCATTCCAGAATCATCTCAATTTCATCTCAAAGTCATTTGACAGCACAGATTTTTTTGGTTGGACAAGTAAAATATGTTTTTCTCCAATATAACTGGATATATTTTGCATATATATATTCATTAAATTTATTGTTATAGAATTTATTAATTTCAAAGTAAAGTGGGACTTTTCTAAAATGTATTAGGTAAGTTACATGCAAGAATCAATATCCTTAGGATGGAATAAATTGTCTTTATTTCTAAGCTAAATTACCCTAAAGTTCCTGGCCCTATTCACTAAGGCAGTATTAGGAAGATGGGTTAATCTACACTGTTGAGGTCTAGGCAGGCAAAAACACCAATTAATGTCAAATATTGTTTACACTTGTCTGTAACCTTTGTAAAAGTTATTTGTGAAATACAGATTATACAGGTATGGCAGCCATTACCAGAAGACCGTTATCCAGAAAGCTCCAAATTACGGAAAGGCTTGATTCCATAGACTCAATTTTTCTCTGTAATAGGCACAAATGCAGCTCTTCAATAATGATTGCCTGTTTGCAAACAGAGAAGTGTTGCACACAGTTATGATGTAACTAGAGGACGAGGGAGGGAAAATATGACTCAGGGAACATGGGTGGGCCTAAGTGAATGTTGCTAAACTGAATGGACATTCTTACTTTCAGATTCTGAAAATGCTTGATCTGGAGAGCTGTTAGTAATGAATGATAAGAAAGTGTAGTAAGTTCGGTATAGATTTTATTGTACTGATTAATGTTATATAGCAGTGAGAAAAATGTATGGTTTATAGTTCATGACAGTTCTCCTTTAATGTTGAAATGATTTTTTAGTAGACTTAAGGTATTAAGATCCAAATTAAAGCAAGAGCCTGTATCTGGAAAACCCCAGGTCCCGAGCATTCTGGTTAACTGGTCACATACCCACAATTATAGAGAAGCAGGTAAACCGGTACAGTGTAAATTTTCCAGTATCACAACACCTTGCTTCCATCCAAAAACAAGCAATATAGAAATTCAAAATGTAGGTGTGGATACAAACAAGCGCAGGCGAATCTGCTGCAAATGCACCATTTGCAGCAGATTCGCCTGCGCTTGTTTGGATCCATACCTACATTTTGAATATCCATACCCACAATTATACTTTATGGTTTAAAATAAAACTCAGAAAGCCTTCTTTGTATTCATTGTAGTTTACAGTTCATCTGTGGGCCTATATGCCTGTTTTGCAAAAGTAAGAAGTTGTTCCATACATCTCTTCAAAGCTGCAGTTTTGTAAGGCCACTCACCGTCTCCAGATGGATGTCTGAATCGTTCTTGCAGGCAAGTTGTCAGTCGCCAGCGGTGACGCGCCCGTGCGTCCGTGCGCGAGCGTTCGCCTTGTCGCGCGTGCGCCTTGTCGCGCGCGCGTCTTGGCGTGCGCACGTACGTTCGTGCGCGCTGTGCGTCCTTGCGCATGCGAATTGACGCTGGGCCTATAATTTCACTGCTAACATGTGAACAAGTTGCTAGGTTATCTTAGTACATTTCCAAGAGACCCCAGCACTGTTTATTGATTTCCTGATATTGACCCGGCTATCCTTGACTCTGCTTGAACGCTACCTGCATCTGACCTCGGCCTGTTGACTCTGAACCTAAGCTGCCTGCATCTGACCCCGGCCTGCCTGACTCTGAACCTAAGCTGCCTGCATCTGACCCCGGCCTGCCTGACTTCGAACCTGAGCTGCCTGCACCTGACCTCGGCCCGTCTGACCTCGTCCATCTTGATCCCTACTACTACTTATCTGGACTCTCCGGCCTCTTTTCACGGCGCATTCTACCTGTTCCACCTTCAGGTTAGTCTGCCGTCGGTGGAAGCTGCTCGTGAGCCCTTCTCTACAAAAGATCCACTTAACGTCTAAACGTAAGTCTAATAGTATAACCTAGCCATGGATCGTGAAGAGGAGGAGTCTGCACTGAGCCAAGTATCTCAGCAATTGGCTGCCCTTACGCAAGCTGTTCAAGAACTGCAAGGGGGCTATAATCAAATCCAAGATCAGCTACAGAATGTTTTACCCGGTGCTGGACCCCCTCCTATCATTAATATCCAACAGCCAAGCATTGCTGCCTCTTCTGCTTCCGCTGAACCCAAGTTATCCCTTCCGGAGAAATTTTCTGGGGATCGAAAGAAATTCAGACTTTTTGTTAATAACTGCAAGTTATTCTTCACGCTAAAGCCTTTGTCTTATCCAAATGAACAGGTGAAAGTGGGATTCATTATTTCTTTGCTGCAAGGCCAGCCACAGTCTTGGGCATTTCGTCTCATGGATCAGCAAAATCCAGTACTTGCTTCCGTGGAATCATTCTTTTCTGCCATGGCTTCACTTTATGATGATCCGCATCGCGAAATTGCTGCGGAGGCCGCTTTACGAGCTCTCAGCCAAGGTCGGAGGCCTGTAGAAGATTATGCTATGGAATTCCGGGAGCTCGCTGTGGAGACCGAATGGAATGATGCAGCACTCAAGCATCAATTCCGTTTGGGCTTATCTATTGGCCTAAAAGACGAAGTTGCCCGAGTAGCAATGCCTGGTTCTCTAGAGGAACTGATTTCTCTGGCAGTTCAGTTGGACATTAGATTGCGTGAAAGGAAGACTGAAAGAGCTTCTGAGATTTCTCCTTTCTGGACCACTCCCAAGGCTCCCCCTCCAGTAAGGGGTACTCCTACTAACCCTGATTCCGAGCCGATGCAAATTGGAGCAATTAGACCCTCTCTCTCTGTGGAGGAAAGATTAAGACGACGAAGGCTGAATCTATGTTTATATTGTGGACAAGCTGGACATCTCCTTCGAACATGCCCCATTCGACCAACATCCTCAAGTAAAGAGACCTTCTCTCCTGTTATTAACCCTTCAACAAGTTTTTCACCCCTATTGATTGTGTCCCTTTCTTTGCAGTGGGGAGAGGAGCAGGTGGTTCTTCCAGCTCTAGTTGATTCCGGTGCAAGCGGATGCTTTATTGACTCTCAAGTGGTGGACAATCTTCATATTCCTCTTCTGCTTAAAGAGAGTCCTGTCTTCATCAGAGTGGCAGATGGTTCTGCAATTAGTTCTGGTCCGGTGACTAAAGAGACTATTGCACTTTTCACATGTTTGAATAAAATTCACTTCGAGCAAATGAGTTTTGATGTAGTTGCTTCCCCATTATTTTCAGTTATTTTAGGCCTTCCGTGGCTTCGTAAGCATAACCCTATTATTGATTGGGTTTCCGGAAAATTGACTTTTTATTCTGAGTTCTGTCAGTCCTCTTGTTTACAGCCTCTTGGGGAACAAGTGTGTACAGTCTCTCCAAGTAACGAACCTAATATTCTTCCTACAGTGTACCAGGAGTTTGCTGATATCTTCGACAAGAAAGGTGCGGATATATTACCTCCTCATAGAATATATGACTGTCCGATTGAACTTTTGCCTGGCAGTCAAATACCCTTTGGACGCATCTATCCATTATCTGAGCCAGAACTGAAGACTCTTAAGGATTATTTGGACGACAATTTAGCCAAAGGATTCATTAGATATTCTACTTCCCCAGCAGGAGCTGGTATTTTTTTTGTTGGAAAAAAAGATGGTTCTCTAAGACCATGTATTGACTACAGGGAATTAAACAAAATAACCGTTAAAAATCGATATCCACTCCCTCTAGTTCCGGAACTTGTCCAACAACTTCGTGGTGCAAAGGTGTTTTCCAAACTCGACCTTCGGGGAGCCTATAACCTTGTGAGGATACGTAAGGGAGACGAGTGGAAGACGGCCTTTCGTACCCGTTACGGGCATTTCGAATATCTAGTAATGCCATTCGGGCTCTGTAACGCGCCCGCAACATTTCAACACTTTGCAAATGACGTTTTACGAGATTTTCTTGATATCTTCGCAATTGTTTATTTGGACGATATTCTTATTTTTTCACAGTCACTCCAAGAACATCGATTTCATATGAAAAAGGTCTTTAATCGCCTTAGAACCCACCGTTTGTATGTAAAATTAGAGAAGTGCGAGTTTGAAAAAGAATCCGTGGAATTTTTGGGTTTTATTATTTCTTCTAAAGGAATTCAGATGGATCACAAGAAGGTTTCAGCCATCCTGGACTGGCCAGTCCCTACCAGTCGTCGAGCTGTTCAAAGTTTCATTGGATTCTCTAACTTCTATAGGAAATTCATTAAAAATTTTTCCCAAATTATTCTCCCTATCACTAAACTCACACGTTCCAGTAAAAAATTTTTTTGGACTGATGAAGCACAAGTAGCCTTTACCTCTTTGAAGAAAACTTTTACTTCGGCCCCAATCTTAAGTCATCCTGATCCGGATTTACCCTTCCTACTGGAGGTTGATGCCTCTGAATCTGCAGTAGGTGCAATTTTATCTCAAAGGACTACAGTTAAAGATGAGTTACATCCTATCGCTTTTTTCTCTAGAAAATTGAACAGGGCAGAACAAAACTACGACGTCTCTGACAGAGAATTGTTGGCGATTAAACTCGCTTTTGAGGAATGGAGATATTTGCTTGAAGGTGCGAAACATCCAGTTATGGTATATACTGACCATCGAAACCTTGAGTACCTACGTTCTGCCAAACGTCTCAGACCAAGACAAGCGCGTTGGGCAATGTTTTTTATGAGATTTTCCTTCCACATCACCTATCGTCCAGGCAAGAGGAATGTTAAAGCTGATGCCCTTTCTCGCATATTTTCATCTGACTCCTCTCCAGACCTCTCTTCTGAGACTATCTTGAAGCCAACCAATTTCTTCCTTCTGCAGGAGTCTCTGATTGACCGTCTAAAGAAGGCATCACTATTAGTTCCTGGCAACATCGTGGATCGATATGTCCTGTCTCGCAGGGCTGGTCTCTTGTTTTTTGGGTCAAAAATTTTTGTGCCAAGTGATCTTCGACTTGATGTCCTTAAAACCGTCCATGACTCTAAGCTTGCTGGTCATCCGGGCATAAAAAAGACTATTATTTTAGCCAAAAGGTCCTTCTGGTGGACAACTCTAGCCAAAGATTGTGCAGCATTTGTGTCCTCATGTGAGACATGCGCTAGATTCAAGAATCCACGCTCTAAGCCAGCAGGATTGCTCCAACCTCTCCCTATTCCATCGCGTCCATGGGGATCTGTCTCAGTGGACTTCATTTCAGAGTTACCACCTTCTCATGGACAAACTACAATCTTTGTTTGTGTCGACAGGTTAACCAAGATGGCGCACTTTTCGTCCTTATCCAAATTACCTTCGGCTGCAGTCACCGCTGAAACCTTTATCAAAGAGGTGGTTCGTTTACACGGAGTTCCAGATGAAATTGTGTCCGATCGTGGTGTCCAATTTACTTCCCAATTTTGGAGAGCGTTGTGTAAGGCTTTACAGATTAAAGTATCATTGTCCTCTGCCTTCCATCCACAGTCCAATGGACAGACGGAGAGGACTAATCAGACCCTGGAGCAGTATTTAAGATGCTTTTCTTCTTTTGCACAGGATGATTGGGTAACTTTATTACCTCTAGTGGAGTTCGCATATAATAACGCCTACCATTCTACTATACGACAATCACCATTTTTTGCTAATTTCGGCCTTGATCCTGCTATTTTTCCAGTTTTTTTACCTGAGATACCTGTTCCCGCAGTACAGGAGCGTCTTGCCTTTTTGTCATCAAATTTCAAGACTCTACAAGAGACAATGGGCAAGGCACAACAGGATTTTAAGGATTATGCAGACCGCAGACGCTCTCCTGGTCCTCAATTCAAAGTCGGGGATAAGGTTTGGTTATCTTCTGCCAATTTGAGACTAGCCTGCCCAAGTAAGAAGTTGGGTCAGAAGTACCTGGGACCTTTTTCCATTATCAAACAGATTAATTCTCTTACATTTCAACTTGAACTCTCGAACTCTTGGAAGATTCATCCCGTGTTTCATATGGCTCTTCTTAAACCTGTTATTCCTAACATCTTTCATGGTCGTGTGACGTCCCCTCCTCCAACGGTTATAGTTGATGGCTTGGAGGAATTCGTGGTGGAGAAGATTCTGGATTCAAGATTTCGAGGCAAGCAAGTTCAGTACTTGGTCAAGTGGAAAGGGTATGGGATGGAAGAGAACTCTTGGGAACCTGCATCCAATCTTCATACTCCCAGTCTTCTTCAAAGATTTCATCGAGCCCATCCCGAAAAGCCAGGTTCGTGTCGCGTCCTGAGGCCGCGTCTTGGGGGGAGGCACTGTAAGGCCACTCACCGTCTCCAGATGGATGTCTGAATCGTTCTTGCAGGCAAGTTGTCAGTCGCCAGCGGTGACGCGCCCGTGCGTCCGTGCGCGAGCGTTCGCGTTGTCGCGCGTGCGCCTTGTCGCGCGCGCGTCTTGGCGTGCGCGCGTACGTTCGTGCGCGCTGTGCGTCCTTGCGCATGCGAATTGACGCTGGGCCTATAATTTCACTGCTAACATGTGAACAAGTTGCTAGGTTATCTTAGTACATTTCCAAGAGACCCCAGCACTGTTTATTGATTTCCTGATATTGACCCGGCTATCCTTGACTCTGCTTGAACGCTACCTGCATCTGACCTCGGCCTGTTGACTCTGAACCTAAGCTGCCTGCATCTGACCCCGGCCTGCCTGACTCTGAACCTAAGCTGCCTGCATCTGACCCCGGCCTGCCTGACTTCGAACCTGAGCTGCCTGCACCTGACCTCGGCCCGTCTGACCTCGTCCATCTTGATCCCTACTACTACTTATCCGGACTCTCCGGCCTCTTTTCACGGCGCATTCTACCTGTTCCACCTTCAGGTTAGTCTGCCGTCGGTGGAAGCTGCTCGTGAGCCCTTCTCTACAAAAGATCCACTTAACGTCTAAACGTAAGTCTAATAAGTTTTATCTCTAGGCACACTGAAATGCTTATTTAATTTAGAATGAGAAATAAACGAAATTCAGACCTAATTGCCAATTATCCAAAACTGAAACTAGGATTATTATGGAGTATACTCCAAGACTCAGACTTGCATATGGGACATTTTGACTGCTGATTTACTTTATAAATCTTCCTATAGAAATGTGTAGGGAATGCAATGCCCATAGCTATCTTCAATTTTCAATGTCCTGTGCTGGACAAATGGTGTAATTCCTATCTGTTACATTTCCTCATCTCCATTAGACTGCCCACTAGTGATGGGCGAATAAATTAGACAGGCACAAATTTGCGACAAATTCCTGCGTTTCATTGCCAGCGAATAAAAAAAAAATAAAATGGTCACGCTTCAGAATAGTTGCACACATAGCATTGTCGCGCGTCAAAATTATTCGGACGCCCATTGACTTTGATGCATTTGGATAAAATAGTTGCTCATATAAAAATTAACTCTTGCGTCAAAATTGTTGCACGGCTAAATTATTTTGATGCCCATTGACTTCAACGCCACTTTTTAGCAAAGCAAAATGGCACAGATTCTCCCATCACTACTGGCCACCTAATGCACTTTGCTTTATTTGCTCTTGATCTGTCAGCTCCTGTGAACCATGCATTTAATTAGCTAGTTTTCTTAGAAACCTTACATGTATTTTGTATTATATGTAAGGTAAATGCTAAAACATATGTATATATTAGAAATGTAATACATTTGTGTTAATTAAGGAGAATTTGTGCACTGTGGGAGTTAAAAAGACTAGGTGTATATGCAAGCAATTGAGTCACGGCAAAGCACAAGTTAGAAGTGCTGGTTCTAAGAAGATCTGCTGTATGTTGTCAATATCAGTTTTTCTTTTTTGTAACAAAGTCTGCTCTGCAAGTCTCTGAAGTGTGTTAATGAGAGTCTGGCTTATTTTTTTTTTTTTTTATGGAGGTCTGTTACATAAAATAAACCTCTTGATTTTTTCCTTCATCAAGACAAGAGTTCTTTTTGAGAAAATGTCCACATGCCTCACAGACACTGTAAACTCTACTCAGTATATGTATACTCTAATTCAATGGTTTATGCAATAGGAATTAGCAAGGTTCTGACCCAAATGCAAATTATACACACACATATACAGTATATATACATACAGTATATATATATATATATATATATATATATATATATATATATATATATATATATATATATATATAGTCAAATACAAGAGTCCTCTGCACTCAACCCATTATCAATATATTTAAGACAGAGACATTTTGTGCATACTGCTACTGAAAAATGCCTTACCCTCTAAACAAAACAGGGATTGTTTGTCCATATATTGCAATATATTTAAGCTGGCCAACTACGTCAAAGTCATCCCATATCCCTTTTATTAGAGGGCAGCCAAGTATGGGGGTTTACTTTGAAAGCAGCAAGTAAGTTGCAGGTAAAACCTAGTCCCTTTGTAAAATGTATAATGAAGCAATAGAATTCTTAATGAATCAGATAAATTTGAGCATAGGACTGGCCAGATATGGGATGACTTTGACGTAGTTGGCCAGCTTAAATATATTGCAATATATGGACAAACAATCCCTGTTTTGTTTAGAGGGTAAGGCATTTTTCAGTAGCAGTATGCACAAAATGTCTCTGTCTTAAATATATTGATAATGGGTTGAGTGCAGAGGACTCTTGTATTTGACTATATCTATTTTGTGGTCACACCCTCATTGCACCCCCGACTAATGGTTTTAAAAAATAGTGGTGAGCGCAACTTTCCCTTGTTTGTTATATATATATATATATATATATATATATATATATATATATATATTCCTCTTTCACCCCATCTCCCCAGGCCCGCTGCCTTCTAGTTATCCTTGATTGCGTCCTGTCCTTTACTTCTCATATCCAGTCATTTAAAATCATGTTGCTTTCACCTAAAGAACATATCCAAAATACCCGTCAAATTTCTTATTCACTCTTTCATCATATCACATCTTGATTACTGTAACTCTATTAATTGGCCTTCCCCATCAGAGACTGTCACCTCTCTACTCCATAATCAATACTGCTGCCCGCTTATAAACCTCAGCAACCGCTCTCAATAAATTCACCCATTACTTCCTAATGTGCTTACATTCAAAGAGAGACAGTGTCCCTCCAGTTCATATACTATACTATTGTAGCTGTTGACATGTAAATTGTTACACATAAGCATTCAATTCATATGCCACAAAAATTGGCGCCAAACATTCAAGGCACAAAAACCAATAGCTAAGCAGTTTCTTTTTCGTTAAAATCAAATAAATGACAAATTTGTTTAACACAAGGGCAAAAAACACTCTCCACATTTTGCTGTGAGCAATGTTACAATTACTCACATACATACAGTACCTGTTCCAAACACTATTTAAATAATGTCCATTTGGACAAGTTGTAAAAAATTGGAGCAACAGTGCAAAACAAAAAATTGAAGTGCCACATTATTGAAAATAGACTCTAGCAAGACTGTACCTAGTCATAAATATTGCTTAAATAAATGCATATATATTTAATGGAACTTCTTAAAGTGATTGCTGAAAAGGAAACATATAACTTACTCACAAGTCAGCCCTCTGGAATTTCTCCTCTGGTGAAGAGGTCATGGAGAGCTGACTGTGGCATTGTGGACACTTCCAGGAAAGTGAAATCATGATCCTTATATGGGAATAACACACCACCTACACATAGCACTCTGTTTATGGCGATTTGGTGTGAGCGAAACATGAGTGCAATCAATGACTCTAAGGCAATTTGGAAATTGGCAAATTAGGATAAACATCCTGCTTCAATCTTATTTTCAATCTTTAGTTTCATTTGAAGCAATGCAGGTGGTTCTTCACAGTGAGGACAGTGAGGTTGTGGAATGCACTGCTGTGATGGCTGATTCTGTTAATGCTTTTAAGAGTGGCTTGGATGATTTCTTGGACAAGTATAATATTCAAAGCTATTGTGATTCTAAACTCTATAGTTAGCATAGATATGGGTGTATATCATTTATGTGAAGGTATGGAGGGGTGTGCGTATGGATCCTGGGTTTTCATTTTCAGGGTTTGAACTTGGTGGACTTTATCTTTTTTAAATTGATTTAACTATGTAACTATATTTAACTCTGACTGGGCTGAAGGGAAAGTGTAAAACTGAAAACAACTTGCAGAACCCAGGCAGTGCCTGAGACTGTGCCATAACAGGTTCAAGCTCCTGATTGATGAGCCCCTAGACCTGGAGGATAGCGGAATGGCTCAGATAGTACATCTGCACAATCTCATCACCAGACAGTGGGTAAAGAGAAAGAAGAGGCCTCCTGAAGTGACGAGGCTGCCTGATTCTAGCAGGAATCAAGTGACATGTTGCTGCTGGTGCTGCTCCTCCTCCTCTGGCAGTTGCTGCTTTTCTTGCCAAGCAATTGCTAGAGCAATAATAGGCTGTAGATTGGAGTTTCTGCTTAAAGTTACTTCCAAACACTCTCTTTCAAACTGAAACTGCATTAGGTGAGGGGTCTTCTTGTTTACCCAGTGTTTCCCAGCATTCCATGCAGCCTTTAAGCATTTCCTTAACCATTAGGACAGATGGCCTAAATTCGGATTTAGAGTTTTGAAACTCGAATATTTGACTTTTTGTAGTCTCTCAGGGAACTCCGAAGGTCAAAATAGGGGAAGAAAAATGTTGACTTTCGAGAAGAAACATTTGAGTTTCTAGTTTGGCATTACTGACAAGACATATATGAATACACAAATTTGTCGAGTTCAGTTTTCATAAATATCGAATATACAACAACAATTCTAATCTCTCCACTGAAACTCTATTGAACTTTATTAAATTTGCCCCTATGTAATAAAAGGTAATTTCTCACATAGTCACAAAGTTCAAATACGTACATTTAGGGGCAGATTTATCAAAGTGCGAGATTAGGACTCACCACAATAAACTTACTTTCTCACGTTTTAAAAGCATAATTATCAAATAGTGAATGGTTGGCTGTTAAATATGATTCTAAAAATCCCATAGGAGTGAATTGAACATGGGTGAGATTTTCTGTGGTGAGTTCTAGGGGGTTATTTACTAAAATTTGAAAATGTCTCACTATTTTCTTAAAGCCACTTTAATCAAACTCCCATGCATTATGTGCAAATTGCCATAGGTCTCTGTGTTCTGTTTCAGAGTGCAGACATCTTCAGCTTCCTCCAAAAATACAGCACTGACAGTGAGTATATGCAAGAGGTGGATGGGGGGAGGAACTTAGATATCAGTCTCCCGATCAGTCTCCCAGCTGCACAGTACCTCCAGATGCTGCATTCTGCTCCTTGTGTTGTGATTTTGGTATAAAGAGCAGAGCACAGCTTTTCCTAGGTGCAAGTGTTGTTAAAGTGGGCACACCTTTATGCCTCTTAGTTCTCTAGCAGGAACCCAGGGAAAAATAATGTAAATGTATGTATAAACAATAAGGAAAGCATATAGAACTACGAGACCCCTATAACAATACAGTTTATGTGTGTGTTACAACAAAAAGGAAAAACCTCTCAGCTTAACATAATAACACCATGGTACTATGTCTAAAATAACAGTCTCATAGTGATTGAGTCCATACTAAGCTGCAACAATCATCACCATATTTTACATATATTAAGGCACTAATGGGTGAATGTATTAAAAGTCACAAAGAGAAAAACAATTTGCACAAATAAGAATAAAAATGTGTATTTCGCAATTTAATATTCTTCCTTCAACTGTTATTGCATTGCGAATTTTAATTGTGCACTTTTAAGGAGTGCTTAAAGGTATCACAATCTTTTGGAGCAAACATAAATTTTTCAGTATGAACTCTTATTACATCCACTCCACACTGGCGCAAACTATAACATTTTCAAAATTTCTTCCACTGTCAAAAGAGGTCGCTAAACAGTTTTCAAGTTCGCAAAAGCTTCAATATATGAAATTCACACAAAGGAAAATTTGTTAACGCAAAGGCATAACACATTGTGAATATCTTTTCCATTACCGACTTTTATTACATCCTCCCATTACTGTGTTAGTTATGATAAATATTCCTCCGAGTGTAAGGGGCTGATTTGTTGATGTTTGTTTTTTAAGATCCTGCAAATGTACGACTAGTTCGAATGATGAATACTTTAAAAAAAGTGGACCACATATTATATGATCTAAAAAATATAATTTTTTTGTAATAACTGTTGACCAAAGTTCAACAATGATTTAACATATATAGGTCATGATTATGTATACATTGATGTCATTCCTTCTTATATATAATAACATTTCATTGTAATGAATGTGGCTCAACTTTTCTCTTTTCTAAATGACAAACTTTGATGACCTTCAAACTTTGTGAATGACAATTAAAGCTTAACATATTTGGAGGTGCCTAAAATAAAATGAAAAAAGCAGAAAAGAGAATAATGAAACTAAAAGTGATAGCAAAATCCCTGCTACAACATAATCAACAAATGTAGCAAGGAGTTTGAAAATGTTACAGTGTTTTTTAAAGGTTACAGAGTGTAAATCATCAACATTGTCAGAAAGCTCCAAAGTACTTTTAAATGGCAAAACATTAGTGTAATAACTTTCTAAAAAAAAGTATAATGAGAATTAAAATAACTCTTCTTTGAAATTTCTGTATTAGAAGATGTCAACATATTGTGCAAGCCACCTAATACACCTAGTAAAATATCACATTCCTACATTTTAAATGAAGGGAAAAAAATCCATCACTTTAGGTCAGAAATATAACATTCTAAAAAGGTCACATGCATACAAAAATGCCATTATGCATCTGCCAAACTCAGTTTTCTGCTACAAGCGAAATTAGCAGAAACTAAAAAGTTTCAGATGCATCTAGTTATATAGCAGACCACATTTTTATGTCACTTGTTTTCAGTTGATTGGATGGATTCAGAAATAATAAGAACTATTTATTTTTTAACAGTGTAAAATACCCAAGGCTACATAAATTAAAGGCAATTATGAAAATAATACCTCCTTCATAGACTGTAATTCAAGTTTCCAGGTCTGTTTAACTCTGCTCCTGCAATTAGGCAGTGGGTCTATACAGGGCTCAAATGCAGCCTGTAAGTATAAGCACTACTCAGCTTACTTTATGGGGCAGATTTATCAAAGGTTTTTTTTTACCGAATTTGACCGTTTTGCGGTCTAAGTAGAATCGTTTGATCGAACGATTAAATTGTTCGGATTCGAACGATTTCAGCCATCGATCGAGCGATTTTACTTTGACTACTAAAAACGTAGAAAAATGCATCAGAAGGTCCCCATAGGCTAACATAGCACTTCGGCAGGTTTAATTTGGTGAACTATTGAAGTCGAAGTTTTTTTAAAGAGACAGTACTTCGATTATCGAATGGTTAAATATTTAAACGATTTTACTCCAAGTCGAAGTTACAGTATGCTATTCGATGGTCGAAGTATCCAAAAGATTACTTTGAATTTAAATTTTTTTACTTTTAAAATTCCCTCGAATTCACTTCGACCATTGATAAATCTTCCCCTTTGTGTCTAGGGATGTAGCGAACTGTTCTGCTGTGAACTAGTTCACGCTAACTTCGACCGTTCGTGTCCGCCGAATGTTCGCAAACGTTTGGGAACGTTCGCATTTTGAGTTTGCGTTCGATTCGAATAAAAATCGTTCGACCATTCGACCATTCGAATTCCTTCGACCGCTAAAAATCGAACGATTTCCATTCGTTCGAACGATTGTAAGCATTCGATCGAATGATTTTCATTCAATCGAACGCTAAAAATCGTTCTAATCGTTCGATTCGAATGATTTTAGCATTCGATCGAATGAAAATCCTTCGATCGAATGATTAAAATCCTTCGATCGCTCGAATCGAACGATTTTAGCGGGTGTTCGAAGCTCGCGAACTGTCCGCGAATGTTCGCATTTTTTGCCGGTGTTCGTGAACGGCGTTCGCGAACACCAAATCGGCAGTTCGCTACATCCCTATTTGTGTCAGAATGACAAAGTCAATGGATTGGTGGTGGGGTGAACTGCTGTATTCATGGGAAGAATGCAGATCTTGGTGCTCTGAATTGGAACACATAGACCTGTAGCAATAATTCTAACAGCAGGGGAACAATGTAACGTGCAAAAAATGGGTGCAGTGTGCTGTATTTTTTGCACTTTGGATTGTGCCCTGAAGGTAGTCAACAACCTCTATTCTCCATTAACTTCCCTGCATAGCAAACCCTATTTGCTATATACATACTGTACTTAGATAATGTGCTCATATACTGCTAAATATTAATAATGCTCATAGATATGTTTTAGCCTTTTATATATAAATATTGTCATATATGGTATATGTTGAGTTCATTGCTATTTTTATTGCATTCATATTTAAACCCAGGGAAGCAGGTGTTTATCAAGTGTAGAGAAGGCCCGTCAAAAGTATTACTGTGGGGTGATAAATTCTAGTTATGGCTCAGAGATTGTCTTCATTTTTAAAATGAAAGAAGCATTAAGTGCAAGGTACAGTAGGTCTGCAAAAATAAATATAAATGTAGGCTATTTTTACACAGACATACCTTACCCCATGGTTACTCTGGAAAGCCCAAAACCATTTCTTTGCAAAGTAATACTGTGAGGTTGGAGTTGCATGAAATGTGAAAGCTCTAAGGGGCATGGATATCTGATCCTAGTGAGCAGAGATTGACTTTTAATCTTTCAATCTTCGGACTTATATATG
Source organism: Xenopus petersii (assembly GCA_038501925.1). Lineage (NCBI taxonomy): Eukaryota > Metazoa > Chordata > Amphibia > Anura > Pipidae > Xenopus > Xenopus petersii. Next base: position 72,060,803 of record CM076683.1, on the reverse strand, counting down.
CCTGTGTAAAAATACACCTGTACATTATACATTTATGTTTATTTTTGATGGGTATAGGGTTTATTTATGAACCTTTTTATAAAAGCCTGACTAAATGGATGTATTAACATAAATTTTCTAGCTTACCCTTGTAAAAAAGGAAAATATTGCTATTACTTTAAAAAAAAAAAATTAACTGTAGTATACACAATAATTACTTTTTTATAAGTATATACCAAAAATCCAAGGAGATCTGCACATAAATATATATATAAATATATGTATGTATTATAGTTTTTTTTGTTTGTTATCATTAATATGGTTTATTAGTTTGCTTTCTTTGACTATATTTTTCATGTAGCAAATAGCTCTTCCATCCTATTCGTGAGAAATGCATTGCATCTTCTGGCTCATACTATTATTATTGCAATCAGCCAATAAGGTCAGACAACAAATTTTGTCCACTAGTGGAAAAACATCAGAAGACAAAATGCTAATCTTTGTTGTTCTTTTCCCCGTGTTCTGTGAGTTCAGACTCCAGAGTCATGGGTTTTCAAGGCCAAAACTGCCCTGTGTGAGTGCTGACAAGAGGATGCAGTTTCTATTTATGTTTGTAAAAAACAGGGCGGATGGTATATTCTCTGTTTATTGTAAATACCCAAAGACCAAGTGAAATCTGTCAGGGATTTACAGAATTAGTGTACTGTTGCAGTTAGGGGAAACAAGTTATAGTTGAAAAACTCAAAAATAACTATTTAGATTTTGTTAATGTTTTTGATCAAGACCTTCTTTTCCTTCTGTATCATCAACTGGTATTTCTGTGTATTCTGTATGTATGATTTATATGGCCTATCACTAGTCACCATTTATAAGGATTTAATTTACAAGATATGAATGTTTTTGTGTATTATCTAAATATAAAGATGCCGGTGAACATTAATACATGGAGACATAACATAAATTGCCATAATAATTTCATGTTCTATGGTTTATAAACCCAGAAAAAGGCTGTTTGGTTTTCACCCACACAAAATATTCAGTTGGAAAAAAAAAATGTGCTAAACAGTATGTTAGGTTTTTATGAGAAAAAGACAATTTTACTAGAACAAACACATCCTCTAAAACCTTCAATCCATTACAACCCACGTGTATTATACTTAAATTATGCTTTTTGACAGAATCCTGCTTTTGAATTCAAGTCATCTTTCTTTTTGCAATGCTTGTCTTATTTTAATGCACCTGCCCGCTGATATTCGACTAGTGACAGGCAATCACTTCACAATAGCACAGTCCAGCTAACCATTTTAAAGCGCTGTTTATAATATGTTGCTTTTTTTTTCTTTTTATTACTATTATCAAGAAAAAAATGACATTTGCAAACAGAAGTAAAAACTATATTTTACTTTAAAATTTGTTTTGTTCATAATCCATGGTAATCCAGGAAACAAATGTGGGAATAAATCATAAATTTTAAATAAAGTACAAATACCGCATACAGATACTGTCAACATGTTTAATATACACTAGATTCTACAGTTATACCAGATAATCATTATTCAGTATTTTTGATACATTTCAGGGCTCAGTTACAAACACAAATGTTTGAAATGACTGCACATTTGTTATCCACCAATGTACTTTGCTCTAATGTATACTCTTTGCAGTTTGATTGTAGAACCAATGCACCCATGTAGTCTGCTTGGATACCATGTGTAAATGTATTAAATTGACTATTATGATATGAAAAAATAAAATAGTGAATCCATTAACAATCGGATTTCACTAACAAGTACAGTAGAACCTTAAATTGCTGGTTTTAATTCTTATTGTACTATACCTTGTTTGTAGACAATGTATAATCCCACGGACACAGCACATTATTGAAAGAAATGTCATAACATAACAAGGGCATAACTAGATGCACCTACAACTCATTGCAAAGCTTCACTTCCTTTAATGTTTTCAAATTTTAAACAGTCAGTATCATGTTCTATTCCAAGCTATCTGCCATGTATACAAGGAGGGCTAGTCTTGACAATTGGCAGATATATAAAAACATGTTTTTTATACTAAAGGCAGACTCTACAAACTTCTTAGCCTTTCAAGCATCCTGTAATCTCTAGCAACCAGACAACAGTTTGCAAGTTGGTGTAATGTGATTTAGAGAATAGGGCATGTCTTGCTCCCCAAAACATGCCATTGTCTTACCAAACTGTAACTAAGCCAGTGTCAGGTATTGCTGGGATTCGAGCCAGGGCCCTTTGGGTTTCTGGCTCGATGCCTTAACCATTTGGCCAGGTGAGCAGCCTGTAGGGTTGCTTGCTATATATAACCTGGACTCTGCAGTTCCAGCCCAGCTTCCACCTGATTGGCCTCTCCAACCCCAGCTCAGCTGCAGCCTGTTTGGCATCTACAGCCCCAACCCAGCTGCTACCTAGTTTCATCAGCCAATCAGGGCTGACTCTTCCCTATTTAAGGGTAGCACTTAGACCACTCCTTGCCAGAGCATTGCATGGTTTTCCTAGTACTGCGGCAGCGCCCCTAACTAGGTAGTTCTAGCTCTTGCCCCTGTTCCCTTATTATTCTGCCTTGCCTTGCCTTGCCTTGTCTTGTCTGCCTTGCCTTGTCTTGTCCTGCTTACCTTATCTTGTACCTTCCCAGCCTTGATCCAACCCTGCCTTGTACCTTGTACTCCTCTCTTGCTCCAGTCCTCTCTTGCTATCTTGCTCCACTCCTCTCTTGCTATCTTGCTCCACTCCTCTCTTGCTATCCTTGGCTCCACTCCTCTCTTGCTATCCTTGGCTCCACTCCTCTCTTGCTATCCTTGGTTCCACTCCTCTCTTGCTATCCTTGGCTCCACTCCTCTCTTGCTATCCTTGGCTCCACTCCTCTCTTGCTATCCTTGGCTCCACTCCTCTCTTGCTATCCTTGGCTCCACTCCTCTCTTGCTATCCTTGGCTCCACTCCTCTCTTGCTATCCTTGGCTCCACTCCTCTCTTGCTATCTTGCTCCACTCCTCTCTTGCCATCCTTTGCTCCACTCCTCTCTTGCCATCCTTTGCTCCACTCCTCTCTTGCTATCCTTTGCTCCACTCCTCTCTTGCTATCCTTTGCTCCACTCCTCTCTTGCTATCCTTTGCTCCACTCCTCTCTTGCCATCCTTTGCTCCACTCCTCTCTTGCTCCACTCCTCTCTTGCTATCCTTTGCTCCACTCCTCTCTTGCTATCCTCGGCTCCACTCCTCTCTTGCTATCCTCGGCTCTAATCTCCTTCCGCTCCAGTCCTGTCTCGCTATCCGCTCTAGTCCCCCTCTGCACTCTATCCCCAGTTTGATCTGTTCTACGCCTGCACCGTCCTGTCCCATCCAGTCTGTTCCTGTTCCACTCCTGCCCCGTTCAGTCTGTTCCTGTTGAGTCGTCGCCCTCTTCTTCCTGCCTAGTCTTGTCCAGTCCAGTCCTGATCTTCGCCCTCTCCGTCCTGTTCTGCACCTGTTCCAGTCTGACTCTTCGCCCTCATCAACCTGTTCCTGCTTCCCTTCAAGTTTCCCCTAGGCACATACAGCTCCTGCCTCAAGGACTCGCCCTTTCCCTTCAGTCTCCACAGCTCCCCCTACCTAGTCCTTGACAGAATGCTCTGGCCAAAAGAGTCTGCAAGGGCTGTTCCTGTGCCTTCTGACCGGATTCCCAAAAAGACTGAATATTCTATTCTGACCCGCAGATACTGTGATGGCTCCCCAAGTGAAATTCCTATCTTTCTAGAGGAAGTCCTGCTCCTTTCAGAGAAAAAACACTTTCTGAGTGCTCCTCCAGTCGAGCAAGTTTCGGAAATCATTTTCTTCCTGCTAGAAGGTGAAGCTCGTTCCTGGGCCGAGAACTTACTGTGCAGTAAATGCCCTATAATCTACGATACTGCTCAGTTTCTGTTGGCATTCCTAGATAAATTTGCCTCAGTTCCCAGGCCGGCTATCCCTCCACAGTCTGTTCCAGGGCCGGCTATCCCTCCGCAGTCTGCTCCAGTTCCCGGGCCGGCTATCCCTCCGCAGTCTGCTTCAGTTCCCGGGCCTGCTACCCCTCAGCAACTGCTTCCCCAGCAGCATCCGCTGCCTACAGTTCCAGAGGGGCTTCCCCAGCAGCATCCGCTGCCTTCAGCTCCAGAGGGGCCTACCCAGCAGCATCGGCTGGCCACAGCTCCAGAGGGGCCTACCCAGCAGCATCGGCTGCCCACAGCTCCAGAGGGGCTTCCCAAGCAGCATCCGCTGCCTTCAGCGCCAGAGGGGCTTCCCCAGCAGCATCCGCTGCCTTCAGCGCCAGAGGGGCCTACCCAGCAGCATCGGCTGGCCACAGCTCCAGAGGGGCCTACCCAGCAGCATCGGCTGGCCACAGCTCCAGAGGGGCCTACCCAGCAGCATCGGCTGCCCACAGCTCCAGAGGGGCTTCCCCAGCAGCATCCGCTGCCTTCAGCTCCAGAGGGGCCTACCCAGCAGCATCGGCTGCCTACAGTTCCAGTGGGGCCTTCCCTGCAGCCGCCATTGCCTTCAGCTCCAGAGCCAGTTCCCCAGCAGCCTCCGCTGCCCATGGCTTCAGCTAGGCTTCCCGGGCGACTGGCTCCCCACTGGCTGCCTCCTGCACTTGTGCCGGCTCCCCAGCAGCTGCCTCCTGTACCCATGCCTTGTCCTGTGCCCCCAGAAGTGGGGCTTCTGCCTGGTCCTGTGCCCCCAGAAGTGGGGCTTCTGCCTGGTCCTGTGCCCCCAGAAGTGGGGCTTCTGCCTGGTCCTGTGCCCCCAGAAGTGGGGCTTCTGCCTGGTCCTGTGCCCCCAGAAGGGGGGCTTCTGCCTGATCCTGTGCCCCCAGAAGGGGGGCTTCTGCCTTGTCCTGTGCCCCATGAAGGGGGGCTTCTGCCGTGTCTTAACACAGTGACTGTACCAACTCTTAGAATAACATTCAAAACCCAGGCACTCATGTGGAGGGCACCCGCGAGGGTGGAGTTGCCTATACAGTTGCCAAGTCCCAGGGCACCCGCATGGGTGGCTCTGCCTAACACCTGGGCACCCGCCAGGGTGGCTCTACCAAGTATCAGAGCACCCGCCAGGGTGGCTCTACCAAGTATTAGAGATGGCGCGAACTGTTCGCCGGCGAACTTGTTCGCGCGAACATCGGGTGTTCGCGCTCGCCGGAAGTTCGCGAACGTCGCGTGACGTTCGCCATTTTGGGTTCGCCATTGTTGGTGCTTTTTTTTGCCCTCTCACCCCAGACCAGCAGGTACATGGCAGCCAATCAGGAAGCTCTCCCCTGGACCACTCCCCTTCCCTATAAAAACCGAAGCCCTGCAGCGTTTTTTCACTCTGCCTGTGTGTGCTGAAGAGATAGTGTAGGGAGAGAGCTGCTGCCTGTTAGTGATTTCAGGGACAGTTGAAAGTTTGCTGGCTAGTAATCGTTTTGATACTGCTCTGTTATTGGAGGGACAGAAGTCTGCAGGGGTTTGAGGGACATTTAAGCTTAGGTAGCTTTGCTGGCTAGTAATCTACCTTCTACTGCAGTGCTCTGTATGTAGCTGCAGTGGGCAGCTGTCCTGCTTCTGATCTCATCTGCTGACTGCTGCAATAACAGTAGTCCTTGTAAGGACTGCTTTTATTTATTTTTTTGTTCCAATACAGAGCAGTATCAAGCAGATTACTAGCCAGCAAACTTACTATCATCTGTCCCTGAAATCACTAACAGCTCTCCCCCTACACTATCTCTTCCAAGCACACACAGGCAGATTTTTCAGATACATTTTTGCCCTTGATCCCCCTCTGGCATGCCACTGTCCAGGTCATGCACCCTTTAAACAACTTTAAAATCATTTTTCTGGCCAGAAATGTCTTTTTTAGATGTTAAAGTTCGCCTTCCCATTGAAGTCTATGGGGTTCGCGAACCGTTCGCATTTTTGCGCAAGTTCGCGAATATGTTCGCGAACTTTTTTTCCGACGTTCGCTACATCCCTACCAAGTATCAGAGCACCCGCCAGGGTGGCTCTACCAAGTATCAGAGCACCCGCCAGGGTGGCTCTACCAAGTATCAGAGCACCTGCCAGGGTGGCTCTACCAAGTATCAGAGCACCCGCCAGGGTGGCTCTACCAAGTATCGGAGCACCCGCCAGGGTGGCTCTACCAAGTATCGGAGCACCCGCCAGGGTGGCTCTACCAAGTATCAGAGCACCCACCAGGGTGGCTCTTCCGAGTCCCAGAGCACCCGCTAGGGTGGCTCTACCTAGTATCAGAGCACCCGCCAGGGTGGCTCTTCCGAGTCCCAGAGCACCCGCCAGAGTGGCTCAACCGAGCATCAGAGCACCCGCCAGGGTGGCTCAACCGAGCATCAGAGCACCCGCCAGGGTGGCTCAACCAAGTATCAGAGCACCCGCCAGGGTGGCTCTACCAAGTATCAGAGCACCCACCAGGGTGGCTCTTCCGAGTCCCAGAGCACCCGCCAGGGTGGCTCTTCCGAGTCCCAGAGCACCCGCCAGGGTAGCTCTTCCGAGTCCCAGGGCACCCGCCAGGGTGGCTCTGCCGAGCATCAGGGCACCCGCCAGGGTGGCTCTGCCAAGTTCCAGGGTGGCTAATACTATAGCATCACCTCCTAGTTGGGCACCCATGTGGGTAGTTCTGCCCTTAGCATTGCCAGTTCCCCAGGCGCGTGAAAATGTTGGTCTCTGTGGCGCCTGGGAGTCGCCTTGTGAGGGGGGGATACTGTCAGGTATTGCTGGGATTCGAGCCGGGGCCCTTTGGGTTTCTGGCTCGATGCCTTAACCATTTGGCCAGAGCACCCGCCAGGGTGGCTCTACCAAGTATCAGAGCACCCACCAGGGTGGCTCTTCCGAGTCCCAGAGCACCCGCTAGGGTGGCTCTACCTAGTATAAGAGCACCCGCCAGGGTGGCTCTTCCAAGTCCCAGAGCACCCGCCAGAGTGGCTCAACCGAGCATCAGAGCACCCGCCAGGGTGGCTCTTCCAAGTCCCAGAGCACCCGCCAGGGTGGCTCTTCCGAGTCCCAGAGCACCCGCCAGGGTGGCTCTTCCGAGTCCCAGGGCACCCGCCAGGGTGGCTCTGCCGAGCATCAGGGCACCCGCCAGGGTGGCTCTGCCAAGTTCCAGGGTGGCTAATACTATAGCATCACCTCCTAGTTGGGCACCCATGTGGGTAGTTCTGCCCTTAGCATTGCCAGTTCCCCAGGCGCGTGAAAATGTTGGTCTCTGTGGCGCCTGGGAGTCGCCTTGTGAGGGGGGGATACTGTCAGGTATTGCTGGGATTCGAGCCGGGGCCCTTTGGGTTTCTGGCTCGATGCCTTAACCATTTGGCCAGGTGAGCAGCCTGTAGGGTTGCTTGCTATATATAACATGGCCTCTGCAGTTCCAGCCCAGCTTCCACCTGATTGGCCTCTCCAGCCCCAGCTCAGCTGCAGCCTGTTTGGCATCTACAGCCCCAACCCAGCTGCTACCTAGTTTCATCAGCCAATCAGGGCTGACTCTTCCCTATTTAAGGGTAGCACTTAGACCACTCCTTGCCAGAGCATTGCATGGTTTTCCTAGTACTGCGGCAGCGCCCCTAACTAGGTAGTTCTAGCTCTTGCCCCTGTTCCCTTATTATTCTGCCTTGCCTTGCCTTGTCTGCCTTGTCTTGTCCTGCTTACCTTATCTTGTACCTTCCCAGCCTTGATCCAACCCTGCCTTGTACCTTGTACTCCTCTCTTGCTATCTTGCTCCACTCCTCTCTTGCTATCTTGCTCCACTCCTATCTTGCTCCACTCCTCTCTTGCTATCCTTGGCTCCACTCCTCTCTTGCTATCCTTGGCTCCACTCCTCTCTTGCTATCCTTGGCTCCACTCCTCTCTTGCTATCTTGCTCCACTCCTCTCTTGCTATCTTGCTCCACTCCTCTCTTGCTATCTTGCTCCGGTCCTCTCTTGCTATCCTCGGCTCCGCTCCTCTCTTGCTATCCTCGGCTCCGCTCCTCTCTTGCTATCCTCGGCTCCGCTCCTCTCTTGCTATCCTCGGCTCCGCTCCTCTCTTGCTATCCTCGGCTCCAGTCCTGTCTCGCTATCCGCTCTAGTCCCCCTCTGCACTCTATCCCCAGTTTGATCTGTTCTACGCCCGCACCGTCCTGTCCCATCCAGTCTGTTCCTGTTCCACTCCTGCCCCGTTCAGTCTGTTCCTGTTGAGTCGTCGCCCTCTTCTTTCCTGCCTAGTCTTGTCCTGTTCTGCACCTGTTCCAGTCTGACTCTTCGCTCTCATCAACCTGTTCCTGCTTCCCTTCAAGTTTCCCCTAGGCACATACAGCTCCTGCCTCAAGGACTCGCCCTTTCCCTTCAGTCTCCACAGCTCCCCCTACCTAGTCCTTGACAGCCAGTTGCACTTGTGTCTTGAGTCTTTCCTCTCAGTCGGGATCTCACTGTACTGTTGGAGCAAACTACACTGATTCCACACACAGAACTTGATCTCACAGACTTTTTAAGGATTAGGTAAACCCTATACCCCCTGGGCAGTTACTGAGCTGCCAGGGAAATATTTTCAACCTGGAATCAGGGAGCAACACCAACTCTAAGTTTCCACAACCCTCCTGGTGACAACATGAAATATAATTTGGAAAACTATTACAACCAACCCCATATTGAAATAGAAGAGCACGTGGGGTAAGTAACCATTACTGTGAAACCTAAGGCAATGCACTACCACCCACTGAAATCTATTTATAGAAAGTATACATTTCGTACGTTTTCCTTCAGAGCACTACATTCATCTTCTACACTCTACTCTCATATCTCCATACACTTACACACTGCCTCTGAGCTTAACCTGGGACAATCTATTGAACATACAGTTTCACCTTTCTCCCTGATCCCACCACACCTCTTAAATGCTCTACTACCTTGTATCATAAATGCTCATACACCAAGGGCCTCATTTATCAAAATCCATTTTTTGGAGTATTTAAATTAAAAGTCTGACCAAACTAAAATCCTTATATATTATTAAAAACACAATTTAATTGGATTGGGTAAAAACTCGATAAATTGAGCAAAACCCTGAATGGCACAATTTTCTCTGACTTTTTCCCACGAATCTCTTGATTTTTTGGACTTTTTTCCAAAGTCTTGAATTTTTTCAGATTTTTGCCCAGAAAGCCAGCGCAGACCACAGAAACTACCAAATAGAATAGAAACCTCTCTCATTGACTTATATACAACTTCAGCAGGTCTGAGATGGAGTATTTTCAGATTCAGACTTTTTCCATCCTCGTGGTATAATATAAAAAAAAGTTTTTTTTACACTAAAAATTCTGAATTTATAGTTAAAATACCCAAATTTTTTCTAGATTTTTGGATTTGGACTTTAATAAATAGCCCTCCAATTGTATTCTCAAAGCTCCCTAAAAACATTTTCAATATTTTTTATGCTTGACCCAAACAATTATTCCACTAACCATTATGTTTATATTTCCTCTTCCTAATAGATTGTAAGATCTTTGGGACAGGAAAGAGACTCCTAGCACTTAAGCATTTATTCTTACTGTCTAATTTATAATAAGTATAACCCTATTTTTGTTTAATCCTTGTAGAGCGCTACATGCATTTGTGAAGCAATAAAAATAAATATGTATACTATACAAAGTCTGAAACCCAGATATTTAGGATATTTTTATTAGAAATAGAGTCAAGTTGACTAATAAAGGTATAACAGAGAATTTTCGACACGAACATATTTAGTATTGTTTCTCACTACAAACAAAAAATCATATTGCTGTCATGGGAGATAATTTTTTTTAAATGTATTCTGGTAAATAGTAATGCATTTTGATTGGAATTACACAGGTCTGTTTCTGACTAAATTTTCACATATGCCTTGCTTAGGAAAGGTCTGGATAAATTATAACAATATTATATCTTGCATGCAGAATTATGAGCTAAATTATTGAGCTCATGATTGCAATAAAAATGTAAACCACCTATTGAGGACATAGGGTTTCAGTTTACACCGGCTTTTTAAAGTCAATGCAATGGCAGCTCCTGGCTATCTGCTGACATCTACAATTATCATTAACCCCATGTGGAGAGTCAGTCTACATTTGAAAAACATGTGCAAAGCTGTATTAACAATATTATTCAAGGGTTTATAATAGTTTATGAAAAGAATTTGAATTAATACTTTATATATTTTATATGTAAGATAAAATGCTTAGCTTAATTTTTCAGGTAAAAATATAAATATTAATATAAATATATTTGTTTTGGAGCCAAAAATGCATACACGTTCACAGGCCCTGTACTAGAAGAATGTTATTTTGGAATGAAACTCAAGTCTCAGTGAGGAACACCAGAGCATAGTAGCAATCTAAACCCAGGGCCAGTGCTCCTATCAGGAGAAATCTGCACCGGCCCTGGGTTATAGAAGCGAGCACTACGGAGAGATCTACTTCCGTCTTCGCGCAGCTGCACATGCGCATTAGAACTAAAAGCTGAACTTTAACTTTAAAGTCGGCTTTTTCATTCAAATGCGCATGCTTCAGTCCGGGGAAATGCGCAGCTGCGCGAAGACGGAAGTAGATATCTCTGTGGTGCTCGCTCCTATAACCCAGGGCCGGTGCAGATTTCTCCTGATAGGAGCACCGGCCCTGGGTTTTTGGTAAGTCACTACAATCACTTGGGGGTGCCTAACGTTTGGCACCCCCAAGTGTCTCCAGCCTTTCCTTCTCCTTTAAAGTGATTTTTGATAAGGTTTAATAAAGAGATAAGATTTAATAAAGATCCAGGGGAAAGGTCATGGTGATGTTGTAAACAAAATTGAGTAAAGTACTTCCTTGTTTTGTAACAAATAGTCACACAATTGCCCTCCCGTCCCTAATTTGCATATGCAAATTAGGATTCAAATTCGGTTCAACCAGGCAGAAGGATTCGGCTGAACCCGAATCCTGCTGAAAAAGGCTGAATCCTGGCCGAATCCTGGATTCAGTGCATCCCTAGTCTAAAGAGAAACGGGTGTTTGAAAGTAAGAGTGTGGATGCAAAGGATAGCAGTATGAGGGTGTGGTAGTAGGAGTGGTGTCCTGTGAGAGAGATAAAGAGATTAAATGATGATCAGACAGTGGGAAAAGGCAGTGATGCCCAGGGTCCAATTATGAAGGCCACAAGAAGTTACAGAATGACTCAGGATAGAACGTTATCCTCAATATGGGAAGTGAAGTTGCCTAGAAGCAGAGAAGAATAGTCTGAGGAGATAAAATTGCAAGCCTAAAGTCAAGAAAATAGTGGTGATTTTTGGGGAAATCAGATAGGTTGGAAAGATTTTAATAGATAAGTAGTGATGGGCAAATTTATTCGCCAGGTGTGAATTTGCGGCGAAATTGCGCGATTCGCTGCCAGCGAATAAATTTGTGAAACGCCCTCGAAAATCCGCCCGAAAAAATTCACCGCCGTGAAAAAAAAACGCCAAAAATGGGCGCCGCCGTCAAAAATGAGACGCTGACGCCGTTTCGCAAATTTTTCGCCGTTTTCTGAATTTCGCGCGAAATTCGCGAATTTTCCGGAGAAGCGAAACGCCGCAAATTCGCCCATCACTATAGATAAGTCAAGTTGAGCTTTATAAGGCAGTAGGAATTCAGACCAGACCAGTGAAATGTTATAATTAGCACATTAGCAAAAACTGATAAACAAAACAGGGTAAAGTGGCAGTTGCAGAGTGGACAATTGTAGGTAAATTTAAAAGTCTAGTGTTATAGATCTATGGAAGGACAGAGTATAGATCATCATGCCACATCCCTGCACTGGCTTCTGCTACCAGCGACCATCACATTCAAAGCAGCCCTACCCTATATCTCTGAGCATATCTTTAGATACTCACCAAACCTCTTGTTACTGTCCTGCTCCTCAACTCTTCTCTTTGCAGGACTTTCCTTTTCTCTGGAAATTACTTCTATGATTTGTCCAACTTTCTCTCAACTAAACTCTGGTTATAACTCAAACTTAAGTCACCCTAGCTCCATGCAACTAAATATAGTAATGGCAAGAGGATGCCCAAATTAACAAATACCTGATATTAAGCAGGTTTAAAGAGCCAATTCACCTTTAAGTTAACCTTTAGTATGTTATAAAATGGCCAAATCTAAGCAACTTTTTTATTGGTCTTCATCATTTATAACCACAAATAATAATGAAAAACAATTGCACATTTTCTCAGTATATCACTCCTCTATATATCATACTAAAAATTAACTGCAAGGTGAATGACCCTTTAAGTGTTACATAATGTAGAATCTATATTCCGTGCATAAAAGTACTGAAGTGCCACTGAAAATTCGACAGCGTGACGTCATTTCTTTACTTCGCCGATTTACTAATGGGCGCAGGCCTAACTTCACTAGCGAAGGAGATAGAATTTAGCGGTAATTCGCTCCCTTACGCCTGGCGAAGTTGCACTCTGGCGAAGGGATGTAACTATGCAAATTCACTAAGATGCGGATTTAAATGAATGACTTGCCTGCTCCACCTCAGACCAGGTGAAGTAGAGTAGAGTAGATAGGACTTCCTCAAAAAATTTTGAATAGTTAAACATTTTTCTAAGTCCCAAAAAATGCTGGTGACTTCTAATTTTTCAGGGTGATACGCTGCAAAAGATCGTCAATTTTTTCTGGGGTACCCAGCTTACCTCTACATTTCCTAACATATGGCACATAAACTATACACTGTGATCATGTGTAGGGCAATATAACAACTCAATTTTGTTTTATTAAGGTTTCCTGGGCTTGTATAGTATAATGTATTGCTGCAACATATAAGTCCATTGAACTTTAACTTCCCGCCCTATGCAGATCAGCCAACGCTAGTGCTACTTTGCTTTGCTTGTTGCAGAAACACTAGTGCTACTTTGGCAGCATTCGGTGCCCTGGACGCAACTTTGGATCTTAGTGAATTAGCGTTGTCCTGGCGAATCTACGCCTGGTGAAGTGATGCATTTTCCTCCCTTACAACCCACACATTCCCCTGCCTTTAGGCAATGAGCACAGTGAGGTGGCCCCTGGGGTTTAGCAGGCATGTGGAAACTCTGTGTCTACTGTGGCTGCTACTTCTGGGACCCCCCCCCAGTGTCGCCCAGATCCTGCAGGATGGCACACTCCTCTTTATTCTTGATATTTCCTTGTCCTTCAGATGATTTCCAGCCTGCACATCCCAGGTAAGGGTCACACACACACAAACACACTTTTTACACTATTACACATTAGCATTTACACCTCACACACACACATTTTACCAAGTGCACACACACTTATACACACACACCATTTTCTGTAATTTTTGTTCTTTTTTTGCCCTAAAAATATGCTTTATTGCCATTGTGAAAAGCGTATTTGCTAACCGCACCTTGCATTACCTTTTGTATGTTATTTTAGTGATTATATTACAAATATAAATAAATTGGTGATTTCGGTGCATTTTTAGCCATTTTATTCCATGTTCAACTCTGTGTTGCTGTTTTTCTCTGTCCGTAACCCAAACCCAAAATAATCAGACTGTGATTCTGACAGCCGATTACACTAGTTAGTGATTTTATTGGATTTTAGTGATTTTTTTGCATTCTGCCTTGCTCTTTGTTATTTGTTTTTGCCCATGGAAATTTTGTCTGCTATATATATCCATTTGGGGTCTCTGTGTGCCATATCATCTGACAAAGCTATGCATATTGGGCATCTACATGTCCAGTAGAACCCTGGCATGCTTATTTAGGATGTTCCAAAGGATGTTACTGACACACATTATCAGTGCACACATTATACACACATTATCAGTGCAGCATTCATCCACCTAAACTTTAATGTGCAAGTGAATGAATTTTAAACACTCATACGCCATCAAATATAGTGCACTGTGTTTTTTTGAAAAGGAAAAAAAAGATATCTTAGAGTAGAAAAATACCCACACGCCAAATAGCAGTATATCTGGTGGTTGAATATATTCACCAACTATTTAATTTTGTTTTGCTTTGTTTCAAAAATATTGATGCTCCCGGGATTTCTCCTTTGGACAATAAAGAATAGCATGTGTGGAAAAGTTTTATGGTTCTTTAATAATAAAATTTTGGGGTCTCTAAGCAAAGGATACAGTGGTAATCCTATGCACAATAAGCATCAAACTGTTCAGGGGATTTATGGCATTCATAGTTAATGTGTTTTTTCTCGGTTCCTAATGTTATGTTGCAGATAAGATGCTAGAAAATGGAAGCGTTGAAGTGATTTTCAAGTATTTCATCAAAACCACCAATATTGGGAAAGCATTGTGACTCAGAAGTTTGGAGTAGAAAGACATGGTTACTAGTGATGGGCGAATAAATTTGCCAGGCATGGATTCCCGGCGAAAAATCCACTGCGGCACAAAAATGATTGTGCTTCAAAATTATTCAGATGCCCATTGACCATAAAGCATTTGGACCAAAAATTAATGTGTATAAAAATTGTTGCTTGCGTCAAAATTGGCGTCTAAATTAAAGTCAATTGGTGTTTTTCCTTAGGGTGACTTTTTTTTGTCTCTGGGACATTTTTGTCTTGCTGAATTTTTTATTGCAGCAAATATTTTGTGGTAAATTTTTGCTACGGTTTCCCCTAAAAAAATAGCAGACGGCGAAAATGCAGAATTTTCCTGCGAATCAATGCCTGGCAAATAAATTTGCTATATATTATCTTTTCTTTTGCAATCCAAGAGACTGCATTAGCCTGGATCTCATCCTATGTTTCTGATCAATCCTTTTGTTTATCTCAAATCAACTTAACCTATTCACTTCATCCAATCTTAGTTAAGTTACCACAAGCATGCAGTGTAGGAATAATTCACTCCCCACATTGCGTGCTCAAAAAGTCCTTTCTTGCGTTAATCCTCTCTGGACTCCCAGGGGGTTATTAATAAACTTTGCACAGAGCATATTTATTTGCATATGGTTTGTTTTGCACATTTTTTTCCCATAAATGCTTTAATTTTGCGTTGCTATGCCAGTATTTCCTTTTTTTTTTTGCAAATTATGGTGAGCTGCACATTGCTCATAAAGATTTGCAAATGGCTCCAAATGAGATGGACATTTGTGTAGTAAAATAGTGTTTTTATCCCCCCCCCCCCCACTCTGTAAAGCACTGCAGGAGATGATTGCACTATTTAAATAATATTAATAATAGCACATACAGTATATACATCGAATGAATACAATGAAATTTTAATGTTTTAGAGAATGATTAGACATAGACATCATGGTGAACTGTTTCTTTTTGCACAGTGCTCTTAGTTTAAATGAAGCCAAAACATTTACTACCTAGCCTGTTAATATTTCTTTCCCACAACTATACATATATTTTAACCAGCCCTGCTGACAGTGACACAATAATCCAAGTTATATACTTAATCCATCTGGGTATCAAATCTAATTTCCCTGGTTGTTACCAAATTATCATATCTATAAAATGGAGGGAATTATAACATAATGAAAACATTTCCCTTTTTCAAGCAAAATCAGCAATAGGGAAAAAAAAATATTTTAAATATAGAAAATCATTGTTCACACAAAGCTTTAAATGGTTGTAAACATCAACAGTAACGCAGAATAAATAAAAAACAAAAGTTAAAGCAGCAAATATATAGAAATAAAGATTAGCTGCATCCACTATGCTATGGATCTTTATCATTGTCAAATAGGAAGTAATGTATAAACGAGCAGTTAGATGATTTTGAAGGAAAAAATTATAGCCTAAGGAATAGATAATATGAAAATTAAGTACGAGAGGGAGAGAGAGAAATACTAAAGGTTAAATAAACACCAAGGGAACCCATTTTAATTAAATCCAGCAAACAGAAAGAGGAGGAATAAAGTCATAAATATTATTTATTACTAAATATAATGAAGCAGTGCATCCCATTAAACATGCGTTTAAAAAGCACTGGCACATCCTGCAGAAGGATTATATCTTAGGGAAAGATTTATCAAGAGCACATTTTTTGGTGTTTAAGACCTGTAACCTTCACAATATCACGGTACCAAGTAAGCTCTGATCTACCTTCAAAACAGGCAAAGGATGTAGAAAGTTTTCTGTGTATAAATAATGGATAATGGGTACAGTATGTATGTATTTATAGATCCCTTGAACTGCATAAAAATGCTGAAATCCAGTTTTGCATTAATCGTATTATAACAGGGATGATCTACATTAAGGCTGAGCAGGTCACACAACAATTACAAATTGAAAATGTTGTGCATAATAACGTATTAAATTAATTAAAGCATTGAGACTGTGATACAAATAAGGTAAAAAGTTCATTTGCATCCTCAAGGATGAACTCTGAAAGTCAAACACAGGTTAAGCTTTATTTTTTTGTTATATAAGAAGCTTGATACGTGTGCTCTATAATCTAGAACCACTGTGAGTTCAATCCATATGATATTGTGATTTAATTTGGCTTAATATATAAGGTTTCATGGGTCAGCCCATATCAATTAATTTAGATTGTCTAGGAATCGATCAATATTATGCACATATAATTTTTATTATTAACAACAAATATCTGTTTTAAGGCAATTATCATATATCAAAAGGAGAATCTATGTTTAGCAGAAGAAAATATTTAGTATAAGCAAAGGAAAAATATGTCTCCTATGTGAAAGGCATTTATAAGAATACAGCGCTTAAAGCAAAATACCAATCATTTTGAGGAGCTTACTAAATTAGGATAAACAGTCTTTACTATTTTAACAAAGTTATAGTACAGAGATTAATATTTATTAGAAAACCTAGTATTTTTATTCTATATTACTGTAATTGGATGGTCCTCTTAGGGTAAATATTAACATATAGTAACTGGCTTTAAACATACTGTCGTTGTGTTGCCGGACTGTATCTTGGTTCCAAATGTCACTGTGCCTGTACTCTTGTTTTCTACTCATCTTTTTTCAACACTGACATATCTCTTGTTCGCAGAACCAGCCTATCTAATATGTCAAATTCAGTAGGGACTCCAGGATAAAAAATCACCCAAGGCAGATTAATTTTAGAAAAAAATGCAGATAAAAGAGGTACAAAATGATATTTCCCAATAACTGTGTTGAATAATACTTAATGCCTTAAGGGTAATCAGACAACTTTAAAAGTTTCCTCCTTAAGAAACACATAAACATGCATTCTCTGTTTAAATGTGCTTGGACTTTACCTAACTATATACAAGCCAAACTTATTCTGCCAGTAGTGAAATCTGCGGAGCTTCTGCTCCATAGCAAAGAATAACTACTAAATGGTAATTGTTTGATACAATGGACAGTGACATTTATTATAAAGTCAAAGATAATGTAAAATAGATTATTCCATAAACAACAGTACTTACAACTAATTGTAATACCATGGTTTGAACATTTTGGGGATATTACCACTTATATAAGTCAATAAGTCATAATAATGTTGACACGTGTGTATGTATATATATGACTTGAAGGTGTGTAGGTTATTGATGTGCGAGCCGGCCCGATACCCACAGGACGCATGGGATTACTCACGGGTCGGGCTGTTTCAGGCTGACCTCACACTCCTCTTTGTGGGTGGCGGGTGGGTTGAGTGCTCTCCATCCGCCACCTTTAAATGCCGGCTTCCGATTTTTGGCTTCCGGTTTTATAGTCGTGCGCCTGCTCACCCCAGCCATTTTGCAAAATCATCAGCGGGACGGATCAGCGCGGGTATATAAAAGAAACCCAGAAGTCAGAAGCACACGGGCACCGATGGAGGGAGGGCGGGTCCAGGTCGGGTGCGAGTTGGGTTTTACCTGACCCGCATATCACAAGTGTAGGTGGTTCTTTATAGTGAGGTTGTGGATTGCCTTATTGTTTTTGTATTCTACAATTAGTATCGATATTGGTGTATATATGTGTGTATATATGTGTATATATATATATATATATATATATATATATATATATATATGTGTTTATGTAGTGTATGGAGGTGTTGGTATGAGTGTGTATTTGTATGGGTTTTATTTGGAGAGGTTGACCTTGATGGACTTTTGTCTAACTACTGTATGTAATAAGGTAACATTGATTATTGTCAATAAAATAAGCTAGGCCTGGTAAGCTAATCAATAAAGGACCATCGAACATTTTTTAACCACGTATTAGTTACTTATTTATTTTCCTTACTAACTTTAAGATGCAGCAAAAAAATAAAGGTTTTTGGATTGCTTATAACCTCTCTTGAGCAGATATGCAACATAATCATTATACACTGTACACATATTTAATGGGTAATCATCCCAAAAGATAACAAAATAGTATAGCAAATCACAAATGTTCTTTTGTATACAAATTGTTTCAATGTGTCTGCCTTTTATAACATTTCTCCCCAAGAGGCTTAAATGATGGTCACAGGTTGGATCACACTTTAGAATTTTTTTCTCAATATTCTTTGTTTACTTTTTATCCTATAGAGCATATCAAAATTATTGTTTGTACTTGAGAAAGTTAACAGAGAACTAATTTCAAAAATCTTTATCTTAAGTCTACTGTAATGCAGGGTATCCCAAACTCACAAGAGACCCTAAGGACCCAGTCGTGGCCCACTCTTCCACCTCTAACAGCCCTAGTATTGGCCCTTCATTACTTGGAAGATGCCAGGTCTTACTGTGAGTAGGGATGTAG
The DNA here is from genome assembly GCA_038501925.1 of Xenopus petersii. NCBI lineage: Eukaryota > Metazoa > Chordata > Amphibia > Anura > Pipidae > Xenopus > Xenopus petersii. The sequence continues at coordinate 72,042,151 of CM076683.1, read as the reverse complement.
CGAACCGCCGACAATGTGTTCGCGAACGCCGGCAAAAAATGCGAACAGTTCGCGAACATTAAACACACTCAGGAACTATAAAATATACCTTACTTTGGGCAATGAACAAAGGGGTCTGCGGCTTTAAATATTCAAATCTCGCACCAAAGCATGATGACTTCATAAGTGTCGCTGCTTCAAACCCAGAAGCGAGTGGTGTGGTTACTTTCTCAAAATGGGCGTCCTCATCGTGGGTGCGAGGACGTCCGGGTCGCACCCCCACTAGCCAACCAGAGTAAGTCCACACATTTACATTTAAAAATTAGTTATATTTCAACTTCAAACATAAAGTGGTAGACTTTATTGATGGTCAGTATTTTACTGTGAATTATTTAGTTGAAGTTGTAAAAACGTGTCTAAAATTTCCGCCTAGATTACTGAATTCAACCCTATATCCCTCCCTAATGAAAACAGGGGCACTTCCAGCACTGATGGAAATGGTGCATTAAAATAATATGCTTTCTCTCTGGAAACATCCCCATTTTAATGTATTAATATGCAAAGTCTTTGAGGCTTAATATTTTACTTGTGTTTCCTGGGTTAGTGTACCGGTCATTTATTGCACTGAAAGCCTGGGTTTGCTTAGCTCTAGTTTATGGATGTTACAAAGGTCACAGTGTGATTGAAGAACTTTTTTTTAGAATTTCAAAGTGTGTCTCTATTGTATTATTATTTTCTACTTCTGTTGTCTTGACATGTATTTCCATTCTAAGACTGATAAGTTCTTTATTTCCTAATTGCTTCTAAAATATCTTTACCAGTCCCAATTATTAAATCAATAACACAAACTAAAGAAGACTTCATATTGATCTAGGGTTTAAGTACTGTGCATGATCAAATGCCTATGATCTTATACTTCAAAGCTATGATGTTATGCCTCAAAGCTTATCATCTGTAGAATCTTATTTACTTTCAGCACCAATATTCGGTATTGAAATACTCAAAGCAGCAGCCAATACAGAGAAGCTTCCTGACAAACTTACCAAACTTCTTAAACATTCACAGAAATAAAAAACCTCTGCAGACATTATTTACAGAATAAAAATATTGGTTAGAGATGTATATAGCAGGTGATATCCAGCTGTATCAGTAAGGTTCTGTGGTGTTTATACAAATGGCCTGTAGATGTCACTGTGCCCAGACTTATACTGTGCATACTTCCTGATAGCTTAAAATGAAAGTGAACCTTACTGTTGTGTAATGGCTGCATGAGTCTCTGCTAATAAAGCACTGTTATACTCTACTCATCCCCGGCTACCCAAAACATAACAGATTGGTGACAGGATGGCTCTTCTGCCTCTGCAGCAACCAGGCCCGGATTTGCGGCAAGGCCGCATAGGCCCGGGCCTAGGGCGGCAGAAAAATAGGGGCGGCATGCCGCCCAGCCACATTATGGGGACGCGTGCGTCCCCATTCATTTACAGCAGCTGCACCGGCGTTTTTTCGCCGGCGCGCTGGTAAAGTGAGGTGGGGTGGGCGCTAGGACCGCGCGGCCGCCTGTTCGGACCGCGCGGCCTAGGGGCGCGCCTCTGTGAAATCCGGCGCTGGCAGCAACCTCACCTCTTCTTGCAAAACTCTGGTGAGCCTAACATACCTTTGACTGCTTGGATCCATATGTATGAAAATTACATTATTGCTGCTGACCAAGGGGAGATTTCTGCTGCTAGAAAGCGTGCTTTACTTATTCACTGCCTGGGAGCAATGTATATTCTATACATTACCTGATGATACTTATGAAACTGCACTTACTGCTATAAAGAAATTTTTCATGGCAAGAGTAAATGTGGTTGCTGAAAGATATAAGTTCCGCCAACATGAACAATGTAATGGCGAATCCACAGAACAATTTGTAGCAGCTTTGAGAGAGCTGGTTCTTACCTGTGACTTTGGGAATCTAACAGATGAAATGCTAAGAGACCAGAGTGGAAAAAAGAAACTCACCTCACAGTAGAGAGAGACTGCTCCTAGAGCAGGATTTAACCCTTGAAAAGGCTATTACAGTTGGTAGCCAAATTGAAACAGCAGTGGCAGAGGCTAAAACTCTCAATCAGGGAACTGCTGGAAATGTACAGATTGTGAATTCAACACTGTGGCCTAATAATGCACAGCCACAGGCAAAATACAGTGCTAAGGAAATCTAGTATAGGTAAATCTAAAAACAACTGGACCTGCTGAGTAATCAATGAAGACGTTTCACTACTTCATCCGAGCAGCTTCTTCAGTTCAACTGACTGGTGTGGGAAGTTCTCGACATATAAACTCTAACCACTAATCCAATTACAATGGCACATTGTAACTCTTCAAAGAGGTGACATCTGAAGAAATTCACAGAGGTGTAGATTCTGTGTAGTTACTGTGATAGGATTATCCAATGTGTCATGCAACTCCTAGAAAGAGGTGTTACTTGTGAGAGTTGCATGAATGGATGTGTGAAGTGTTCTGAAACCGCCAGGGTACAGATGTTAGAACAGCATTGTGTGTTTTTAGATTTACTAATACTAGATATACCATGACCTGGATGAATGAAAATCTTCATAGTCATAGTGCTAAGGAAAGATCCACTTGTTGCACCTGCCCTGAAACTGGTCAGTTACTGAAAGGATCCAATCCCTGTGCTTGGTTGCTTGCCAGTGACTGTACAATTTGAATCAAATACTGCAAAATGTGACTTTTACATTGTGAATAAGGGTACTGCTATACTTGGAAGGGATCTCTTTGCTGCATTAAACCTATAATTGATGGTCTCATTACTACAGCACCAGTGCCTGCCACACAGCCAGTGTCTTAACATTTCACCACAAAGCAACACTTCACTGGGTTGTGCAAAGAACTTTGTACACAAAGTTAAGTTGAGACCAGATGTAAAACCAGTACTCCAGAAATTGAGGCAATTGCCCTACTGTATAAGGGAGACTGTCTCAAAGGAACTAAAGAAACTGATAGAGCAAGATGTGATTGAAAAATCAGAATCCTCTGAATGGGTTTCACCATTTATTGTAACAATGAAGAAAACTGGAGGTATTCGATTGTGTGTTGATCTCCGTGAACCTAATAAATCAGTTGTTATGGATAATCATCCCGTGCCACACATAGAGGAAATATTTTCAGAGCAAAATTCTTTTCTACTCTGTATCTTCAGAGTGCTTATCATCAATTATGACTGCATAAGGAAAGCAGAGACCGCACTGCATTTATCACCCATGATGGTTTGTTTTCGGTTCAAGCGTGTACCTCATGGACTGGTTTCAGCACCGAGTTGTTTTCAAAGACTGATGTTTTTTATACTCCATGGTATACCTGGTGTAGAATTCTATTTGGATTATATATTTGTCTACGCTCCAACTATGGATTTTCATGACAAGTACCTAGAAAAGGTTCTGAAATGCATTGATTCTGCAGGACTGAAACTCAACCTTTCCAAATGTCAAATGACGAACTCAGCTGTCATTTCTGTGTCATATAATCTCACAAAATGGATTGCTGCCTGACCCTAACCATGTCAACGCTGTTACACAAGCACCTTCTCCATCTGATTTCCAGACTTTACGAGCTGTTTTAGGTCTTACTTCATGGTATTCTAAGTTTATTCCCAACTATGTTTGAGTTGTGGAGCCATTTAGAGAACTACTACGTGGGACTTTAAGTCTGGTGTGGTCAGAGTCTGCTCAACATAGCTTTGAAATAGTGAAACAGCTAATTGTGAACAGCCCAGGGTTAGCATTATTTGATCCTGCACTACCTGCTATGGTTACTACAGATGCTTCAGACTATGGCGTTGGTGCAGTTCAAACACAGATCCATGCTGATCATATAGAGAAAACTGTTGCATTTGCATCCAAAACACTTACAGAGACAGAGCGTAAGTATTCCACTGTTGAAAAAGAAGCCCTAGCATGTGTTTGGGCAATAGAAAATGGAGAACCTACCTATGGGGTAGAGAATTTACCCTATGCACTGATCATAGCCCTTTAACTACACTGGTTACAACAAAGGGACTAGGAAAAGATGGAATGTGTATAGCTAGATGGTCAGCAAGGCTACTGAATTTCAACTACAATATGCAATACAAACAGGTTTGAAAAATGTTACTGCTGATTGTTTGTCACCTTTACCTTTACCTGCAGCTTCTGATACACTGGATGAGGACATATAAGTTGTAGCATTGACTGATTTACTATCATCTACAGTTACAGCTGCTGATTTTAAGCAAGCTTGCCTCACGTGTCCAATTCAAGTAAAACTATGGGACATCTTACAAAGCAAATGGCCAAATGCTGAGAAGAAACTGAGTCCTGATCTTCAACCTTACTACAGGATTAGACACGCACTGTCCTTAGTAGATGAATATGTTGTCCGTGGAGCTCATCATTTACTGGTACCAGAGACCTTGCGAGAAAAGCTCATACGACTTGCACACGAGAGTCTTCAAGGAATTGTACATACAAAACAAAGACTATAAGAACTACCACTACTGGTGGGCAGCAATGGATGCTGATGTGGTAACTGCCATTCATTGTTGTGTTACTTGTCAGAATCATGGAAAAACAGCTATCACACATACACCACCACTTTAGCCAGTACCATTCCCTGATTCAGCATGGGAAAAACTTGCAATTGATATTGTCGGCCCTTTTACAGATTCTCAAATAGACTGTAGATTTGCTATAACCTTGATAGACTATTACTAGGGATGGGTGAATTTAACCCGTTTCGCTAAAATTTGCAGCCAGTGAAATGTCGCAGACGCCCATTTAAGTCTATGGGTGTCAAAAAAAACCTGTTGCGCGACAAAAAATTTTTGATACACAATGCTATACAAGTCTATGGGCGTAATTTTTTCAGTGAAACAAGCCGAAGAAATTCGCCCATCCCTAACTATTACAATAAATGGCCTGAAATTGTATTTGTTTCTCATATAAAATCAGCTACAGTTATAACATTTCTGTCTAGGAAATCTTCAGTGTATTACCCACAAGCAAATGGAGAAATCGAGCAATTCAACAGAAGTCTGAAAGAAGCACTACAGACAGCAAATCTTACTGGGAAATATTGGAAACAGAGTTCCTACAGAACTACCGAGCGACGCGCCATGCAACAACCCAATCATCTCCAGCTGAATTATTACATGACAGACAGATGGGCACTAAGTTACATCTTGCAGACATCAAACTCAAAATACTGTGCCTACAAAATCATCAACTGCTGACATTGTGAAACATCAACAAGCCAAATGCAAGGCTTATACTGACAGAAAATGTGGTGCAAGAGAAGTACACTTTCAGCCTGGATCTTTGGTCAGAATTAAGAAACCAGGAATACTGAAACAAGGACATCTAAATTTCCTACATCACTTGAAGTGAGACGCCAGCGAGGACCATACACATATGAACTGTCTGATGGACGCATATGGAATGCAAGTCGTCTTGCTCCTGTTAGATATGACTTTGGTGTAATGGCTGCATGAGTCTCTGCTAATAAAGTAGTTATAATCTACTCATCCTCGGCTACCCAAAACATAACAGGTTCAAATTATCCTTCAGTTGTGCCTGGGTTATATTAAACTCTCTAAGTTAAATCAGCATGATATTTTAAATAATATTAATAAGGTAGAATGATGTAATATTAACATTAAAGTTTGTGTGTGTGTTTATGTGTGTATGAAGGCACACTGCCAAAATGTGAAGTATTTCGAACAGAATACATAAGAAGCCTTTCTTGACCCTGGGTCATGCAAGTACAAGAATGTACCTCTTAGTGCTCAGACTAAATGTACATTACTTGCACCCCTGCTTGATGCCATCTGCACTACGTACTAGGAAAATCCAGCTCTCAGTGACAAGAGCAGCATCAGAAAGCATGCAGTAATTACAGGGCCCTTATGCAGGCTGTGCCTCCTGCTGCTCCTTACCTTGCTGAATGGAACAGAGAGGGTATATATATATTACATATAAAGGAATGGAATTAGTCTTCGTCTAAGTTTTTTTTTGTATTTTATTTTAGCATGTAATCTGTATTCTTTGCCTCCATAATGTGGACGGCCTCTAACCAGTGCTTGAATTAAGTCTAAAAAAGAGAAGGGAAGGTATATTTGCCGTGTGTAGCAAAAATTTACAAGCCACACCCACAATTATAAGCCACACCCATTAGTATAAACCACACCCATTGATGCTTTTTTGGGTTCCCCGAGTAAAGAGAAACTGACACCAGGAACAAATTTTTTTTTACATCTATCATAGCATTTACTGACACTGAATAGATCATCATCAAGCACACTGCTATGAACAGAAGTCACCCAGGGCAAAGAACTACATTATATGTGCATATAAACATGTAGTATGTAAAAGCAACAACTACTAACCTTATATTTTTGTTCTGCTTTTCTTTTATTTTACATATTTTTCCTGCTTCTGCTCCTCTATTTGTCTTGTTTGTATTTTCTTTCTTCCACCATTTCTTTACTTTTTATATATTCCTCAACCTCTTCTTATTCCTCAGCTGGCACCCCTCTTTTCTTTGGATTCCCCCTGAGGTACACACACACTGAGACACACACACAGGCACATATACACACATACTGAGGCACATACACACACTGAGGCACATATACACACACACACTGAGGCACACACACACTGAGGCACACACACACACACTGAGGACACACTGCGGCACATATACACACACACACAGGCACATATACACACACACTGAGGCACATATATACACACATACTGAGGCACATATACACACACACACTGAGGCACATATACACACACACTGAGGCACATATACACACACACACACACACACTGAGGCACACACACTGAGGCACATATACACACACAATGAGGCACATATACACACACACACACACACACACACATTGAGGCACACACACTGAGGCACATATACACACACACACACACACTGAGGCGCACACACACAGGCACATATACACACACTGAGGCACACACACTGAGGCATATGTACACACACACTCTGAGGCACACACACTGAGGTGCACACACACAGGCACATATATACATACACACACTGAGGTGCACACACACACTGAGGCACATATACACACACACATACCCACACACTGAGGCACACACACACACACACCCTGAGGCACACACACACACACACACTGAGGCAAGCACACACACACTCTGAGGCACAAACACACACACACTGAGGCGCACACACACACACTCTGAGGCACACAGACAGACATACACATCAAGGACACACATTTCACAGAATTCAACAGATTCAGATTCAACAGACACTAACAGAGAGCTCCGTAGCCTTATCACTTCTTTAACATAAATAAACAAATAGTGCCCTTCAGTCCATTCTGCATGAATTCCCACATGAGTTACAGATAGAAGAGTAGTGGGGAGGGGCAAAACTTAACCTTATCTTTGTTGTCCTTGCTCCTGCTCTCTTGGCCCCACATTCTAAGTATTTTCTTTTCTCTCCTGGGAGTCTGGGACACAGTGGTGTGGGCCCCATCAGGGGGCACAGGCCTGGAGCAGCCACACTCACGGTAGTACTATGGAGTCCTAGGGGGGCGGGGCCAGATTAGAAGCAATCACTCATCACTTGCATCCCAATGCCCCCTCCCCCTGCTCACATCCGTTGTTGCACCAAGCACTCCCCTGCTCCTCTCCCTGCCACTGCCTGCTCCTCCTCTCAACCCAACTTGTTCCAAAACAGTATGTGCACTTTGCGCACTCTTCTCCCTGTCGGCACTGAGGACAGTGCTTGCGCATAAGTAAAGGGGAAGTTTGTAATGCGCACAGTCCTCAGTGCCTTGGACAATTATGCAGCTAGACGGAATGCCGCCTGTCTGGAGCCGAAAAAAAAATGCTCCGGTATGCTAGACACTAGCATCCCGCCTGACAGGATGCATTTTGTTGAAAAAAAAAGAAGTGGCGGCATTCCATCCCGCCGCATCCCGCCCCAATTCAAGCACTGGCTGTAATGATAACTGTTTTAGCCTCTTCATGGTCATGCATGTCTTCCTTAAATTAGTATTTAAGTATTTGTACTGGTTAAACTGATGTGTTTGATACAGAAACTCTACTAAATTGTATATTAATTTTTATATATTGTATATAAATTGTATATAAACAAGCTGTTGTGTAGCCATGGGGAAGCCATTTATGTACAGGATACACAGAAGATAACAGATAAGTTCTGAAGAATCCCATAGTATATGACAGAGCTTGCCTTTTGTCTGATGTGTACCCTGTGCCTTTTCACCTTTTTTACAGCTTAGAATGGCTTTCCCATGACTACACAGCAGTTTGCTTATGCAAACTATAGTAAAGTATCTGAAGCAAATACACCAGTTGTACCAGTGCAAAGTAACAGTTCATTATATTTTCCTTAAATAAATCAAAAAAAGAAAAAAAATAGTTTCATTATGATTAACCCTAGTTAAGTGTAAAATACTGCAGTATTGTACTTGATATGGAAACCTCATAAAAAATTTCAAACCAATGACTAATGATGAGCAAAATTTTTGCCATGTTTTGCTACTTAAAAACATCCATTGACTTAAATGCATTTCACAGATTTTGGTCAATGTACTGTAAATCCAATTCCTTTCATACCACACTATTGTAGTGTGAGAGAGTAGAATGTATTCCCTAAACATATATGCCTATATATGCTACACTGGGGCTAATCATCTGTGGTGAGATTAATTAGCATGATAGTGATGGGAGAATCTGACCAGTTTTGCTTCACGGAATATTCGCTAAATTCATGAAAGTTCACCAAAAATGCATTGAAGCCTATGGGCGACAAATTTTTTGACACACGAGGTGGTGCGACACTTTTTTTTACTCATAACACTGTTGTGTTAACCTTACCCTATTCAGTCTTGGTCTAGTTCAAATTATGTGACCTGACTGAACCCAGACCCCTGGACTATTTACAACACACCTGAATTACTTTTATTATCTCTACAAGTTATCTCTGTCTATCTGTAACTTTCTAATTTATTGCCCATAAACCCTTGTTTCAATGATCTAACAGCATATACGATGTGCCTTTCCAGCCTTTCATTTGTATTTTGCCTGAAGAAGGGGTCTGTGTGCTCTGAAAGCTTGCAACTGTTACTTATTCAGTTAGCCAATAAAAGGTTACATTTTCTGCATTCTTTCAATGGCTAACACGGTACAACATCTCAAAGCCAATCCTATAATTTAAACTTTTAAAAATGATTTCCTTTTGGGGGCGGGGCTTGGACGCTGATGCGAGTGGACGTGCTGTGAAGAGCTCCGTGGTTGGAACTGGCTGCAAACCGGCTACATACAGTATCTCCTAACTGTCTCTTCTTCTGAGCAGAGCCAACGGTTTTCTGATGTCGAGAAGCGTGAAAAAGAATCCGCAGACGGATCTTACCTCCTTTCTTTCTAAGGCTAAGACGCCAAGCCTGAAGTCGCAGGATGACGCAGCACAGTTGGATATGGCGGAACGCTCTGACAAGACCGGAAACTCAGGCCTTGAGCCTACTACTGATTCGGACTCCATGCCAGTAACGGTGAGCATCCTTAAAACTTTATTGGACGATCTTAGAGTTTCCTTGCACGCTGATCTTAAAGAGGAACTAGTTACTTTGCGTTCGGATGTTCACCAAATTGGCACCAGAGTTGATAGTCTAGAAAGCAACCTGGATGAACTCCGTCAAACGCAAAACCAGTATACTGATTGTTTGGAGAGGGTTACTAAACAGGCCGTGCATATTAAAGATAAATTGGCGGACTTGGAAGATCGTTCCCGTCGCAATAATGTCCGCTTGAGGGGGATTCCTGAATCTGTTAATCAGGGAGAACTGGGCGTATATTTCCACGCAATGCTGTCGGCCCTTCTACCCCAACTAGATGCTTCTAAACTAGACGTGGACAGAATTCATAGGATCCCCAAGCCTAGGACCTTATCTATGGATGCCCCGCGCGATGTGATTGTACGGATACATTTCTTTTCTACTAAGGAACTATTCCTTCAAGCTTTTCGGGCTGGTGTTGAACGCCCAGACCAGTACAAAAATATCCGGGTTTATGCAGATCTTTCCGCTCACACCTTACTACGCAGAAAAGAATTTGCCTCCGTTACAGAGATTCTGCGGACCCATGGAATCCCATATCGATGGGGTTTCCCTGTTCGTCTACTTTTTATTCGTAATGGAACTCAGCTTTCTTTTCATACCCCTCAAGAAGCTATGTCGGCATTTACAGAATGGGGTTTATCCGAGCAGTCAATGGACACTGTAATGCCTAAAATTCCGAAGAAACGTGCGTTGGACTGGTCGACAGTTTCTCCAAGGAAAGGAAAACAAGCCCAACTAGGTGACGCCACTTGAAACACGGAGAGATTCTTATAATGGTTTATTGCTGTAGTAATGGAAATCCAGTTCGCTAACTTTTCCCTATGTTGCTGTGGACTTTTTTGCTGGTTTTACCCTGGTGGGTTTTTCTCTTGTTTTATTCAGCCACCCTCCCCCAATGGCTGGACTGTGCAGCTGGTACTCGCAGTATGTTTTTTACTGCACATATCACCCGGATAAGCCTTTGGTGCTGTCCATGGGTTTTTTTTGGTTTTCAATTCTATTTTTCTGTGTTGTTTTTTTCCTTCTTCTGTTTTTTTTTTGTTGTTGTTTTTTTATTACCTTTTTTATTCTTTGTATTTTTGATCGTAAAGATTCCAGAGATGTTTGTATGCCTAGAAAATAGCCTCAGAGAATTGCCTAATCTGTTTGTTATTTATACATCTTTCTTCTCCTATTTAGTAACAGTTATTCTCTTCTTGCTCAAGTATGCATTTACATATTGTATCTTTGAATGTTAAAGGCTTAAATAATCCGGCTAAACGGAAGACTGTTTTGGAGTGGGCTAGAACTGCTTCAGTTGACATCTTGTGCTTACAAGAGACCCACTTTAAAGCAGACTCCCACCCTTCATTGGCAAACAGATACTATCCCCAAATTTATTATTCTAACGCTCCAGTTAAAAAGAATGGGGTTGCTATTTTGTTCAGGAACTCGTTGCAGTTTAAAATTCTAGATCAGATAATTGATAGTCATGGAAGATATATAATCCTTCGGTTTGAAGTAGACTCCAAATACTACACGGTAGTTAACCTGTATGCCCCAAACACTAACCAAGTGAAATTTGTAAATAAAGTATTGGCTCGCGTTGCGGCGACTGCGGCTGATCTACAACGCTGCATTATAGTTGGAGACTTTAATATGGTTATTGATCCGTATGTTGATAAAACTCCAATTTTATCAGGCTCATCTTTGCGGACTGTTAATAATTTGTCTAAAGCCTTTCAACATTCACTGAAAAGACATGACTTGTATGATGCATGGAGGTCTTGGCATCCGGCTGAGCGTGATTTCACTTACTTTTCACCAACACATATGTCTCACTCACGCATAGATTTCATTCTTCTAAGTAGCCAGCTACTGCATTTGGTTCAAAAAACTTATATAGGGGTTGTTGCCTGGTCGGACCATGCCCCAGTTGGCCTACTGATTAAACTGTCCTCACTCATCCCACCGATATCCTTATGGAAAATTAATAATTCTATCTTGGCGAAACAGGATCATCTTGATCACTTTGTAGATCTCACTACTGACTTTATACAACTTAACTCCACACCTGATATGAACCCTGATACGTTATGGTGCGCTTATAAAGCAGTTCTTAGAGGTCATATCATAGCCTTATCATCTAAGTTGAATAAAAGCAGAACTAAGCTTCTGGTAGATCTGAATATCCAATTAGCAGCACTGATGGGAGAGTTAAAATCGAGACCAACTGCGGCATGCTCCCAAAAGGTAACTGAGCTTAAGCGACAAATCAACTTCATCCTATTGGAAAAAGTGTCTTACCAATGTAAATTGTTGAAACAACGCTACTATATCCATGGTAATAAAGCGGGAAGATTGCTGTCAAACAAACTGAAAGAGGCTAAAGCCAAAACCCGGATTTACCAAATTAAGACTAAAGATGGCAGAATCCTTACAAATCCTAATCATATAGCAAGTGAATTTGGAGCTTATTATTCTCGACTTTATAATCTTCAGACAGACAAAGAAGTTTATCAAGCTACCGCATTGGACAGACAACAGTTTTTGGACTCTTTAAACCTTCCGAAATTATCAGAAGCACAACTCAATATTTTGAATCAACCTATTACTGATAAGGAGATTTTAGATACTATTAAAACTTTGAAACTTAACAAAGCCCCGGGCCCAGATGGATTTTCCAATAACTTTTATAGATATATGGCCCGGTGTATCACTCCAATTTTGGCTCCCCTTTTCAATAGCTTTGCTATGCATGGCTCCCATAGAGAGGAATTGTTTCAGGCCACTATTACTACCATACCAAAACCAGGGAAAGACCCAACCATAGTAACAAACTATCGACCCATTTCATTATTAAATTCGGATATAAAAATTTACGCGAAAATATTGGCAACTAGACTTAATCCCATCATTACGGAATTAGTTGGGAATGATCAGGTGGGTTTTGTGGCTGGTAGAGAGGCGCCAGATAATACTAGGAAATTGATAAATATCGCTCTTCACGCTAACACATATAAACATCCTTGCCTATTGCTTTCCTTAGACGCAGAAAAGGCTTTTGATCGGGTTGCCTGGCCCTTTTTAAAAGATGTTCTCTTGAAATTTGGATTTTCCGGCCCCTCCTTAAGTAGTATTCTAACTTTGTATAATAACCCAACTGCTAAGATATGTGCCAGCGGTTACTATTCACCCTCTTTTAGACTCACTAATGGAACTCGACAGGGCTGCCCCTTATCCCCACTAATTTTCGCTTTACTGATGGAGCCCTTAGCTGAACAGATTAGGTCGAACCCCTTAATAAAAGGTTATCGAATAGGTCAACGAGAATATAAATTATCCTTATTTGCAGATGATGTAATCTTATCTCTTGTGGAACCTGAAATCTCCTTATCAGCACTGTTTGAGACCCTTTCTGGTTTCTCTAAGGTGTCCTATTATAAAATTAACACTACCAAAACAGAAGCTTTACCCATCTGGATTGATAATGCACGTATTTCCACTCTAAAGAAACAGTATCCGTTTGATTGGCAGCAATCTTCTATAAAGTATCTTGGTATTAACTTAGCAATGTCGGTTAAAGATTTGTATAAATTGAATTTTGCTCCTTTAATTACTAATCTTTATAATCTTATTGAGGGCTGGATGTACAAAGATATTTCTTGGTTAGGTAGAATTGCAGTGATTAAGAGCCATATTCTACCAAAAATTCTTTACCTATTTCGGACACTTCCGATACAACTACCTGTTAAATTTTTCTCTGCCATGCAAGCTACTTTGTCCAAATTTGTCTGGAAGGCATCTAAACCGCGAACGTCAGTTAAAGTTCTAACAAAACATAAAGTGAAAGGGGGACTAGGTTTGCCTCAACTTAAAACATATTTTCAAGCTACGCATTTGAACTTTTTGCAACGATTTCTGGACTCGACCTCTCCCCCACAATGGGTGCAACAAGAAACAGATATTTTTGACTCTTCATTTGGCCAAATCAGAGATTTAGTTTGGTCCCATCCTAGACTTAGGCCAAAACCAGTTCGATCACTTCCAACAACAGCTTCTAATTTGAAGGTCTGGGACGCAATCATATTTAGGGACAATTTAAAGTTGGGTCTGCATCCTTTGCATTCTTTAGCGATGCTCCAATTTGCTCTTCCGCAATCTAACTTTGTTCCATGGATTAGGTCAGGCCTTACAAAATTTGAGGATTTTTTCCAGCAATCAATTCTACAATCATTTACCCAACTGCAAACTAAATATAACTTACCTAAATATACATTTTTTACTTACCTTCAACTTCGCAGTTTTCTGAAGACTTCTGAGATTGACAAAATTAAACAGTTGTCTCCACTTCAAATTAGGCTTACGAAATTGCTCTCGCAACAGGCTAAAATTTCTCAATATTATTTGGCATTGCTTGATGCTAATTCACAAACATCAGATCCACATCTACTAAAATGGGAATCGGAACTTGACTCCCCTATTGAGTATTCAGACTGGAATAATGCTTTTCTTTTACTTACATCTACTACTCACTCAGTCCGACTCCTGGAAACAAGTATTAAAGTGATGTACAGGTGGCATATGGTCCCAACTAAACTTTATGCAATTTACCCCAATACTACAACTAATCTTTGTTGGCGGCAATGTGGATTTGTAGGTTCATTTTCTCATATCTGGTGGGATTGCCCGAAAATAGTTCCATTTTGGCAATATGTATTGGATATTTGTAAGTCTGTTTTGAATTCTGTGGTGATAGCGTCACCGAGATTTGCTCTTTTAAATATGGACATGGAACTTATTTCTTGGAAACACAAGCTTTTGCTCACACATATTTTATCGGTAGCTAGACTAGTCCTGGCTAGAAACTGGAAATCTCCACAACCTTTGGATCCTAACGAATTCCTTGATTTGATGAATGAGACTAGTACTATGGAATACTATATAGCAAAGAACAACCAATCCTTACATAAATATTATAATAAATGGTTACCTTGGGGTAATAATGATCTTATGGATCCCACTGAATCTGCTATATATAGGAGATAGTTGTATTTCTATGCTACAGGATCCTCTGAGACATCTCTGAGGTCAGAATGTGTTAGGTGATAAACTTGATCTGATCTCTGTTTTTGGCTTTTGCTGCTACATCTCTGGCATACATATCTCCCTTTTCCCCCTTTTTCTTTTTCTTTTTCTTATGGTTGCTAAGATAGTTTAGTAGTTCTTTATTTTTCTGTATTATAACTGACTTTGGATATTGTACTATTTCACACCTTGTGTGACTACTGATTTCAATGTTTACACTTTGTACATCGCTGCTGTATTGGATATGTAACACTTCCTTTTGCATTTGTGATCCTTATTTGTCCATCGTCAATAAAAAAGTCTTGGAAAATAAAAATGATTTCCTTTTTCTCTGTAATAATAAAACAGTTCCTTGTACTTGATCCCAACTAAGATAAAATGTTCATGATTTTCTAGTAGACTTAAGGTATGAAGATCCAAATTATGGAAAGATCCGTTATCTGGAAAACCCCAGGTCCCAAGCATTCTGGATTAAAGGTCCCATACCTGTAGCGCATATTCTTAAAATATTTTTAAACTTCTTTTCTTTTTACTATCCTTCCTGATTTTAATATCATTTGACCCCCGAGCCTATATACATTTTCTTGGCATCTTAACTGTGACTACAAACTGAATAAATTTTCTTGTTTTTTATCAAATTTTACATTACTCCTGAGGACTTGATTGAGATTTATTTTAAAACATATTATTCTTTTTATGTTATTTCTGCATAAACAACCTGTTTATGATAATTGCATGTTATTAAGATGATGGTGTCCCAGAGTGGCATACAGAGTGCAATTACTTGTAAATTATTTTGCATGGTGGTTGTGACTTATATGATGTATTTGCACTTATTCAAACCTGTTATAGAGAAAAACTATTTTAAGAACGTGTCAAAATACAGAAACAGAGAATAATTTTTTTAAGATGTATTCCAGTAAAATTATGTGCAAGGAATAAACTCTTCCTAAGAACTTTACAAGGTGAAAGTAACTGGTTCTGATGAAAATATACGACACACCAATATATATATATATATATATATATATATATATATATATATATATATATATATATATATATATATATATATATATATATATATATATATATATATATATATATATAT
This sequence comes from Xenopus petersii, assembly GCA_038501925.1. Classification (NCBI taxonomy): domain Eukaryota; kingdom Metazoa; phylum Chordata; class Amphibia; order Anura; family Pipidae; genus Xenopus; species Xenopus petersii. The sequence continues at coordinate 72,026,306 of CM076683.1, read as the reverse complement.
TGGTTATGTAAGTACATTTTTCAGAGCATGAGTTAGACAGAAGTTCTCAAATCTGTCTCGGAGTTGTTCCAATATTGCATTTAATATTCTATGGAGCAGATGTACTAGGGCGAAGTGACAAATGCTGGCGACAATTCAGCAGCATTACCACTTTCAAGCACTTTGCCAATTTACTAACGGGCGCAGACGTAACTTCACTAGAGAAAGAGACACTAGCACTCAGTCGCACTCTACCGCCAGGCGAATTTTCACTCTAGAGAATGTATGTTACTCCGCAAATTCACTAAGATGCGGACTTGAATGAACGTTACCTCTTTTGCCAGACTTGCCTTTGCAAGCTCAGACCAGGCAAAGTGCATTGGATTGCATAGATCTTCCTCAATCTTCTGTTACTTACAACATATTTTTAGTGGAAAAAGTTTCTAAGTCCCAAAAAACGCAGGCGTCTTCCTTTTTTCAGAGTGATAGTCTGCAAAAGTCCCTAAAAATTTTTCTGGGTAACCAGGTTCCCCCATACATTTTCTAACATATGGAACATAAACTATACAGTGGGCTCATGTGTAGGGCATTATAACAACTCGATTTTTTTTATTAAGGTTCCATGGACTTGTGTAATGTAATGTATTTATTGCAACATATATGTCCATTTAACTTTATAATTTCCCGCCATATGCAAATTAGCCTGAGCGAAGACCTCTAGCAAAGTTTCTCTAGGCATAATTGAATTCTAGTGCATCTTTGCTTTGATTACCGAAGTAACGATAGAGAAAATTTGCCCTGGATGCAACTTTGCATTTTAGTAAATTAACGTTGTCTGAGCGAATTTTCGACTGGCAAAGTGTAGCGATGGGTATGAAGTCATTTCTGGAGAATTTTCGCAGGTTAGGAAATTTCCCCCTATGACCCAGTTAAGCTGATGAGTTGATTTAAAAAAAATGCATGACTAAGTACAAATGACTTGCAAAGACTGGATCAGACAGGGTCAGACTGGAGCCTTGGGGGCCCACCGGGGCTGCAAAGGAAGGGCCCTCCTTGCAGTACCCAGGGACCCCCTCCAGACCTCCGACTCCCTGGCCTGGCACGTGCTACATGCCCATGCGCGGACCCTGTGCACGAATGCACAGACACTGGATTATTTCTTTATAGGGCAGCGGTGGAGCAGGTCTGGGCTGATGGGGGCCCATGAGGGCCAGGGCCCACCATTTTTTTCCCAGTGTCCCGCCTGCCCAGCCCGACACTGCATCCACCCACCTAGAGCAATACTTGTTCAACAACCCACACCTTCAGCACCTGCTGTACCTCCACATCTTCGAAGCATTCAAGGTGCAGACACATGTAGGTCCGGCACATGTAGCCCCCCCTTGATGTACCCCTAATTTAACTGTAGAATTTATTTTCAAAACAAAAGTATGGTTATTCAAAATTAATTCAAGACAATCTACTACAAACTCAGTGTACAGCTGATATTTTTGACTACTACTTTCCAAATATTTTCTACAGGCTTATATACCATATTCATGGGGTACCAAGGAATACAGTATTTCTACATCTAGTGAAACCAACCACTTGTGTCAGAATTTGGTGGCTGATCAATTTTATTAATTACATCTTTAGTATCTAAAACTAGTGATGGGTGAATTTTTGCCGCGAATTCGCACCTGCCGAATAAATTCGCCCATCACTATCTAAAACAAATGAAGACACATTTACAAATGTACTTACAGATGATGTCACTTAGATTTGTGTATTTAATGCGTCATGATAAACTGAAGAAATGGATATCTAAAGTCATCTTAACTCATTTAATGCATTTAACCTTTTCATTAGCATACCAAAGCACCTTTGTTCACAAATGGTGAACTCTTTAATTAGACGGATGCCATGACACAATGTTCAGTGTTAAATGGGATAAGTGGGTTAAATGTGTTTAAAAATTCTGTTTTAAACACACAAACCAAAGTGGCTTCATCTGTTTATGTTCAGTCACACTACCAATTCCAGATATGATTGGCCATCCTGGAGGATTCTTTACATTTGTGTGAATTTTGCATATTACATAAGATGTTGGTGTTAGTGGAGTCTGCATGTATAAAAATTTAATTCATTTTGGGAAACAACCCCTTCCAGTTTTCCTTTTAACAAAACCACCTCTGAATTATTTTGTATTTGCCATTTAGCATCTCTATACAATTTTTCATATTGATCAACAATCTTGCAGTTGTCTATAAATTAATTTTCATACTTATGAGAAGGTGAGCAGGGACCTCAGTCCTGGGTTGGCAGTGGATGTGATCTACTTAGACTTTTCTAAAGAATTTGATACAGTGCCACACAGAAGGTTACTGGTTAAATTAAGGAATGTTGGCCTGGAACATAGTATTTGTACCTGGATAGAATTGGAGAGAAGCTAAAAGAAAGATTACAAAGGGTGGTGGTGGTAAGTGGAACATTTTCTACTTGGACAAGTGTTGTTAGTGGAGTGCCGCAGGGCTCTGTACTTGGTCCTTTGCTTTTCAACTTGTTTATTAATGACCTGGAGGTGGTCATTGAAAGTATGTTTGCCGATACAAAATTGTGCAGAACTGTAGGTTCCAAGCAGGATGCTGACACTTTGCAGAGTGATTGGACTAATTGGAAAACTAGTGCCACAAACTGAAAAAATGAGGTCAATGTTGAATGCAAGGTTATACACTTTAGCAAAAATAATATAAATGCAAGATATATACTAAATGGCAGTTGGGATTTCCTTAACTGAGAAGGATCTATGGGTTTCTGTAGCTAACAATTAGTTTAACTCCAACTGCCAACTAATATTACCATTAGACAGAGGAGGGTTAGCTATTCCAGACGCCTGCTTATATTATATTTCAATCCAACTAACACGTATAAAACATTGTGCAGGAGAGGAAAGGAAGAAAGAGCGGGTAGTTCTAGAACATCAGTGGGCCGGGATACCATTGTAAAATTTTCTATGTTGTGAACCCAAATGTATACCGGAAAGGGTGAAGGCCCACCCACTAATAGCTCCCACACTTAGGATTTGGTATGGCAACAGAATAAAGATGAACCTGTCTAAAACTCCCTTTATTTTACAACCCTTAGTATACAACAGTTCATTCATACCTAGTTTAGAGTATGGAGCCTTCAAGGATTGGCAAGTACTTGAGGGGAGACCAACACGAATCAGTGATTTTCTGGAAAACAATAAAATAATTTCATTAAAAGAAATTCAAAAGAAATGGGGAAACCATGTTAGAGATGCATGGAACTACCGCCAATTGCAACATTATATTTATAAATTTAAAGAGGAAGATTGGGATAGAGAACTGACCAATTGGGAAAAATTATTGGAAAGCAAAGAGGTCCCTAATAAAGCAATATCCATTATATATAAAGTTATTTTATCAAATATTTCTCTGGGGAAAGACACAGCTCGCAGGGAGTGGGAAAAAGAATTAGACATCAAGATCTCCCCCGAGATGTGGAATAAGATCCAGTTACAAGCCCACAAATCATCTAGAGCGGTAAGAGTGAGGGAAATGAATTTCAAAATAGTTACTAGATGGCACCTCACACCAGCTAAGTTGAATAGGATGTACCCTGAACTTACAGATTCATGTTGGAGATGTGGTAGGGAGAGGGGGACACACGGGCATATATGGTGTAAGTGTAAGGGTTTGCAAGTTTATTGGGGTAATATTTTGAAAGTAATAAAAGAAATAACGAACATCAATATGTCGGCGGAAGATGTCCCTTTGATCCTGTTAAGCCTAGATATTGATATTAAGGGACCCACTCGCCTTACATTTGCTGTAAATCAAATGGAGGATTTTTCTGTGTATAAACATGATTGACCTGGGGATGGGGCAAGTGAGTCAGACAGAGTAATAAAATTTGTAACTGGTTTAAGTAACGTTGATTATTTAAGGGATGGTTCGCGGGTTGAACAAGTGAATTATGGAAGTGTACAGCTACGAGGTAGCTTGTGTCCTATATATTCTTAATCTACTCTACTTAATTCTCATCTACTTTTTATTATTCTATCTATTTGTATCTTTGCTATTGTACTATTGTACTATTTTTGTAAAAACTGTTAAATAAAAATTAAAAAAACAATTAGTTTAATTCCAATAGTGTCATTTTGTGGCTACTAAAGCAAATACAGTACTGTCTTGCATAAAAAAAGGGCATAAACTCAAGGGATAAAAAAATAATTTTGACTCTTTATAGGTCCCTGCTCAAGCCCCTTATAGGTAGTTCTAAAATGTCCTTTTCTACCATTTGAGCAAAGGATTTTACTACTGGTACAATGGACAATGATGGCCTAACATCACTTTTATTTTCTGTGGACACACGCACACACTTTGCTCCGTTGTGTAACTAGACTGGCCCTCACCTTCCTTTTTGTCCTATGGCTCTTATGTCTTGTCTCTTGCAACCTTTTTATCTTTACTTATTTTAATTTATTGATGTATTTTCAAAAGGACATCTTTCACTCACATTCAGTTCTCACAAATCATCTTCCTCTTTCCCTTTCTGCATAGCCACTTGTAAAATGAATGCTAGTGAAAATTATTTGGCCCTGTTTGTATGTATTGAGTACTAAGTAGAGCTGTAGGTTTCTGCACAAGTTGTAAATAGATGAATTGGTTCTCCCCAACCAGTGACTCCTTGGCAACATTTTGCTCACCAACTCCTTGAATCTTGCTTTCAGTGCCTCAAAGCAGGTACTTCTTTTTGAATTCCAGGCTTGAAGGCAAGTTGTAATTACATAAAAACCAAGTGTATGGCCAAGTAGAGGGCCATGTAGGATACCAGTCCACACAGAGGCCAAATAGCCAATCACAGTCCTTATTTGGCATCCCCATGGATTTTTGCATGCTTGTGTTGCTCCCCAACCAAAAAAGGTTTGGGACCCCTGTATATATCATATATGTGGAGGGTGACTTTTTTTCTTTGGGGAGGCTAAATGTGGCCATACAGAGGATTACTTAAAAATTTCACCAGTATGATTGTAAGCCCAGAAAGTGCATACGCAGTTAGGGATACTGACCTTCAAACATAGCTTAAAGCTTTGCATTAGAAGTCTAAACCCATATTTGCATTTTAAAAAACCTGGGGACCTGCACAAAGGGCTATGCATTAATAAAACAAGACCAACTTGAATTATTTTAGGTATGGCAACTATCAGGAGTATAGAGGAGGTACAGCTGTGTTGAGTCCTTAAACAAAAGTTCAAATGCTACACCTGGTCCTAATAAATAATTATGGCCATATTTATATTTATGATTCGCTTGTTTTTCAAACTTTTTTTATTTAGGCCACCGCTTCAATGCTTGACACACATCATAAAAGTACAAGTACATTTTCACGTACAAGCCCATTGGTACAGAAGCAACACCAGGCACAATATTACCCATGGTCTAAAAGGTGTACTACAATGTAAGAAAAATTATCTGAATTAGTAATTATATATTAATTGACTGCAAAAACTTTGATGCATTTTTGCCCAACATGCAGAAGCTTTACCCCCAGTGCTACACACTTCCCTTGCAGTAGTTGTTCTGAAAAAGGCTGAACTACTTGCTTTAGAGCCATTGTGAAGCAGTCCATGAGTTCCAATAACTGTTTCTCATTAAGGTTTCCTCTCCATTCCTGTTCCACATTCCACACCAGCAGGCCAACTGATCTGTGAAAAGATTTCTGCTGTAACGTTGATCTCAAAGGAACACAGAGTATGATGTGAATGAGTTGTTAGAAGAGCACAGATTCCTGACCCTTTGGGAGCATAACATACCAGGGTGCCAACAAGTGTCTTTATCAGTTAAGACTTTCACAGCGAATCCACCATCACTCACTGTCCTCCCAGACGCAGCAAAGACTTATCATTAGCAACCAGTCACTGAGGTTCTGTTTGTTTTTTTTCCCTTAATTTTTTTCATGTTAAGATAATTGACTTAGCCTCCCCAAGCCTTAATGAATATCCACCCATGCCTTTATTAATATCCACCCATGCTTATATGTTAATGGGAATGAATTGATTCAGTAATTATTTGAGTGTATACTCAATTGAATTGAATTTTGCATTTGGGAAATTAAGTTCTCAATAATGAATTGTTTTTATTATGATGATTAATAAATTCAAAAGACTAAGGTGATCAGTTGTGGTTTCCACTGAATACAAATTGATGATGACTATAATAATGTTACCCTCTTTCAGCAGAATGGGCCTTCATTAAGAGAAAGGAACATGTCTGTGAGGATGTTGCTGAACTATGCTGCTCCACTGGCCAATAGTAATAAAAATAGAATAAAGGACGGCAGTGGTTCTTTTCAAAACAGATAATAAAGGCTTTATCAATTTAAAGCACCACAGCGGTTCCTCTTTCTTTTAAGGTTGTATGATTAAACACAGCTGTCAGAAATGTCAATGCTGTAGGAATAGCTTGGGGAGTTGAAAAGTCACCATATTGGTTGTCAATATGTCACATGTGGTCCTGATCACCTACAGTAGATGTGCAACAGGGATGGAATAAAGCCTGACACCTAACCTAATATTGCAGTCTCTTCACTTAGGCAACCAGAAACTCAGGGAAAGCTATTCCCTTATCTGCTCTTTGGTGGAGCACAAGACTGTTCTTTATTATTAAAACTTCCACCATAGACGCAGGCCAAAAAGGAACTTTTTCCAAACACTATATAAACGTGTGGCACAAAGTGGTCATATGGCCTATGGGCCAATGGATGATATTTTCAAATAAATATAACTGGTAGTGATGAGCAAAATTATAAGCCAAATTTAGGAGCAAAAAGGAAACCCATAGACTCCAAAGGGTGAAACAAATTGTCTTCTGGCAAACAAAATTTGACGCGCCGCATTGGGCGACAAAAAAATTAGAAGCCAGTAGACCAATGCATTTTGACAAATTTTTGCCGAAGCGAAAAGGGTCACATTCGCCCATCACTATTAACCTAGGGCAATGAGGAACTGTAGTGAATTAAAGCCATAGGATGCTATCAACCCTATGGGTCCCTACACATGCTTCTCAGTAGTGGGGAATCAGTTCTTCTCTACCCGGGCTTATTAAATTGCAACTTTAGTATTCCTATCCAGGTGAGTTCTGTTGTAACTATTGTAATCTATTCAAGGCTGTTACCTTCTAACCTAAGCAAACTATATCCTAATATTAATAAAGTCACTTCCTTATATCAAACTCTGTATCATAATTAACCCAAAGGTGGAAAACCCCTTTAAAGAACAATAATGCTAAATAGTCTTTAGAATTATGGTAACCATTTATCGAAAATACATAAAGGAAGATTGCCAAAGGACTATTATGCATCAGTTCTGAACTTCTGATTAATCCATAATGATTTTTGGATTTAACATGACACATACTAAATCTAATTCTGATTGATAAGCTTAGAACATTTTAGTTTCATCACTTGATCGAATTCACGTGAAAAAAAAACTTTATTGTGGCCTTTTATATACTGGTGGTATATTATGGCACTCCTTATTATGAAGTAAGCAGGGTCCACCTCCCAAGAGGCACCAGTTACTATCCCCCTGATCACTTGCCCTCAATTAAAAAGAGTCCTTGCATGAATGACCACATAGTTCATCTGCAGTTTATCTTGTATGAACCTGATGGTGGCCCGGAGTACAGTAATGCCTTGGACACAAAGCAGCAATTACAGGACTCTGCTGCACCTTGCAGTTTGCATGTTGTGATATCTGCATGTTTAAGTTACAGTGTATAGTACATTTCAGGCAGAGAGGCAGGCTGGGTTGCAGGCAGAAACAGGAATTGAAAGGAATGGTAGGAGGGAGAAAGCTGAATGCACAATGAAAAAAATGCACAATGAAAAAAATGCACATAACACGTGTCTGAATGATGCACAAGGGAAGGGATAGGGGTTTTTTTTTTGCACTTTGCACCATGTCCTATGCTTAGCAAATGAACCCTGATATCATACCAGTATGAGATAATGCATCCCAAAAGTAGAATAACGAAAATTTCTAGCAACGTTTTCATATTGGCCTATTAAATTGTTTAGGTCGGTAGAATAAGACAGTTTGCACCTCAATGGAACGGGGTCCACGGTGCTAGGGGAAAGAATGGCTAAGAGGTTGGAGGAGTGTTTAAACTAGGCAAGGGGGGGTGGGTGAGATTAAGAATTATGGGGAAGCTAGGGTAGACAGGGCAGTGGGGTTAGTAAGGGGTCATGGGGGAGGAGTGAGGGGGGCATACAGTTTGCCAGTTAGGAGGTCCCTCTGTTACAAGGAAAACAGAATAATACTAATTTAATGTATAATTCTCCACTAAGTAATGCTAATTTCAAAAGTTAAAGTAGTAACCTCCGCTGCATGCTGGCAAATGCACGGAGTTTGTCAGGTAAAATGGGAGACCTAGAATTAATTGCATGCTCTATGAATTATGATATAATTGGTATCACTGAGACCTGGTGGGAGGAAACATGTGACTGGATTGTGAATTTAAATGGTTATACCCTTTTTAGGAGGGACAGAGGGATTAAAAAGGGTGGAGGAGTGTGTTTGTATGTAAAGCCTGAATTAAAGCCATGCGCTAAAGAAATAACAATAGCTGGCACTGGTGAGGGTGTAGAATCACTCTGGGTAGAGGATTTTGACTAGGCAAAAGGTAACAAAAAGAATTATCATTGGTGTACTGTATGCTATAAACCACCTCGTATAAGTGTCGAGTATGAAGCCCAGCTACTCTTGCAGATACAAGCGGCTTCACAGCTGGGTCAAGTTGTTGCTGTGGGTGACTTCAATTATCCAGACATTGACTGGGGTAATGGGGTTGCTAAGACAGAAAAAGCTAGTAAGTTTGTAAATATGCTGAATGACAACTTTTTATTCCAGCTCGTTCAAGAACCTACTAGGAATAACTCTCTTTTGGACCTTGTAATATAACTAACAATACTGAACTCATCTCTAACATTTGTGTGGGTGAACATTTAGGGAATAGTGATCATAACATGGTCTCCTTTCAGATTCTGTTGCAGAAGCAATTCTATATGGGAGTAACTAAAACGCTAAATTTCAGACGTGCAAACTTTGACAGTATAAGGGCATCTCTGCAACATATTAAGTGGGGAATGCTTTTCACAGGGTTAAACACAGAACAAAAATGGGAAGTCTTTAAAATGCTGCTTAATAAATATACTTGTCTGTATATTCCACTTGTAAGCAAGGAACGTCGATGCAAAGCAAAACCTTTTTGGTTCAATAGAAGCGTTGGTGTTGAGGTGGGTAAGAAAAGACGTGCTTTTAAGGCTTTCAAGGTAGCTGGTACAGCCGAAACATTTATAAGGTACAAGGAGGCCAATAAATCATGCAAAGAAGCTATAAGGCAAGCTAAAATTGATATAGAAAAGCATATTGCAGCAAGCAGTAAAAAAAATCCTAAATTATTTTTTAAATATGTTAATAGTAAAAAAAATGAAGCAGGAAGGGGTGGGACCCTTACTATCAGAGGGGGGTCAGCTGGTTGATGAAAACAAAATAAAAGCACAGATTCTGAACTCATATTTCTCATCTGTCTACACAAATGAGGAACCAGTAAGTGCAGGTTTCCTTCTTAACAGTCCCAATTCTAGTTCTAATACAGTTCTAATACAACTAATGATGCATGGTTCACACATGAAGAAATTCCAAAAGAGACTAGAACATGTTAAGATTAACAAAGGTTCAGGGCCAGATGTATTCATCCCAGGATAATAAGCGATTGTGATTGCCAAACCTCTTTACTTAATTGTTCAGGATTAATTGAGATCTGGCATAGTGCCGAGAGACTGGCGAATTGCTAATGTGGTGCCTCTATTCAAAAAAGGTTCCAGTTCTCAGCCTTAAAACTATAGGCCGGTTAGTCTGACGTCAGTGGTAGGAAAGATTTTCGAAGGGTTAATAAAGGATAGATTACTGGACTTCATAGCAAATCATAATACTATGAATTTGTGCCAGCATGGTTTTATGCGTAATAGATCTTGCCAGACTAACTTAATTTCTTTTTATGAGAATGTAAGTAGAGACCTTGATTCTGGGATGGCAGTGGATGTGATTTACTTAGACTTTGCTAAAGCATTTGATACAGTGCCACACAAAAGGTTACTGGTTAAATTAAGGAATGTTGGCCTGGAACATAGTATTTGTACCTGGATAGAGTCATAGAGAACTGGCTAAAAGATAGACTACAAAGAGTGGTGGTAAATGGAACATTTTCTAATTGGACCTGTGTTGTTAGTACCGCAGGACTCTGTACTAGGTCCCTTGCTTTTCAACTTGTTTATTAATGACCTGGAGGTGGGCAGTACAGTACTGTTTCTAGTTTTGCAGATGATACTAAATTGTGCAGAACTATAGGTTCCATGCAGTATGCTGCCACTTTGCAGAGTGATTTGTCTAAACTGGAAAACTGGGCAGCAAACTGGAAAATGAGGTTCAATGTTGATAAATGCAAGGTTATGCACTTTGGCAAAAATAATATAAATGCAAGTTATACACTAAATGGCAGTGTGTTGGGAGTTTCCTTAAATGAGAAGGATCTAGGGGTCTTTGTAGATAACACGTTGTCTAATTCTGGGCAGTGTCATTCTGTGGCTACTAAAGCAAATAAAGTTCTGTCTTGCATAAAAAAGGGCATTAACTCAAGGGATGAAAACATAATTATGCCTCTTTATAGGTCCCTGGTAAGGCCTCATCTGGAGTATGCAGTGCAGTTTTGGACTCCAGTCCTTAAGAGGGATATAAATGAGCTGGAGAGAGTGCAGAAACGTGCAACTAAATTGGTTAGAGGGACGGAAGACTTAAATTATGAGGGTAGACTGTCAAGGTTGGGGTTGTTTTCTCTGGAAAAAAGGCGCTTGTGAGGGGACATGATTACACTTTACAAGTACATTAGAGGACATTATAGACAAATAGCAGGGGACCTTTTTACCCATAAAGTGGATCACCGTACCAGAGGCCACCCCTTTAGACTAGAAGAAAAGAACTTTCATTTGAAGCAACGTAGGGGGTTATTCACAGTCAGGACAGTGAGGTTGTGGAATGTACTGCCGGGTGATGTTGTGATGGCTGATTCAGTTAATGCCTTTAAGAATGGCTTGGATGATTTTTAGGACAGACATAATATCAAAGGCTATTGTGATACTAAGCTCTATAGTTAGTATAGGTATGGGTATATAGAATTTAATTAAAAGTAGGGAGGGATGCTGGGTTTTCATTTGGAGGGGTTGAACTTGATGGACTTTGTCTTTTTTCAACCCAATTTAACTATGTAACTATGTAGAATTGGAAAGATTTCCAGTTTAATAATTGGGAGATCAGCCTCTGAGGTTTCTTTTTGTTATAATGTACAACATGTTTGTATGAAGCACTATATCCTAGGCATATTAATAAGAGAAATAATAAAGCAAGAATACTATAGCAGACAAAACAAATGAATATTCTAAAATTGTATAAACATATAAATCTAGATTTCTAGAGAGAGGCATAATGTGTACAAGATACATAAGAATATTAAAGGTATTATATGTTGACAGTATTTTTTGCAGTTGAAACTTTGGACCCATGTGCAATACATTTACATCAAATACATCAAATTTTATAAAATTTAATGTATTATGAATGTACTGTTTGTGGTTTGGCAATAATAAAATAATACATTTGATTTTCTGTAAGAAAAGTATATTTACTTGTTATAATTCACGGAAAAAAAATAAAACCAAAACAATTATTTGATCTAATAATACTCAGATGCCCTCTGAGCTCTTTCTATATTGATTCTCTATTTTTAGTGATTTCTAAGATATTTAACATTTTTTGTTTGGCAGGTTTTTGGATCAACAGCTACCTTTGAAGGTAAGCAACCCTGTCTATACAATTCTTAGATTTAATTAACTAACTCTTAGTTGAGTCAAAAGTCTACTATTAGCAGTCTAAAATTTGAGTATCTTAGAAACAACTACAAGTAAAAATGAATTTAAATACAAAAGTGCTCAGAAACGTAAACTCTTTTGCAGCTTGCAATAATTTTCTATTTAGAAAAAAACTGTAAGGCTATTAAACAACTGTAGAAGGTAAATAATAACGATCAAATGAAAAGTTGTTTACAATAAGTTCATACAGAACATACCAAAAGTTTAAACAACTGTTAACTTTACCCTTTTGTTTCCTAATTATCTAGCACTGTTTACATATCATCTATGCATTCGTAGACTGCCCACACTTTTGCCAAATCAGTGTACTAGAATTGCCTTTAAAGGGTTAGAAAAGGCTAGTTCACTGGTAGGTACTAAGTTTCTTGCCCAGGCCGGTGCTTTTCAGAAGACACTGCACTAGCCCGAGGAAGAATGGAGTGTTGCCATTTTAACGTATTTCCAAATGTTCTTGCTTTTGGCACATGATAAGTGAAATATCATTTACTGATATAACTCTGCTGCACATTAGTGATGAGAGAAAATGTCCACATAGTTTTGCTGATATAATGATGCCCATAGACCCTAATGGGTTAATAAATTTGCGCGTCAAAAAAAAAATTGTCGTCCGTAGATGTCAATGCATTTTGGCAAGATTTTGTTGTTTTTGGTTAACCAAAATGGGTCAGATTTGCTCATCACATGTACCTTACAGTGTAAGTATCAGTCAATGCTATGGATATCTGGGAAAGGCATTCAAAATGTCAGTGCGGTGCTCTGCTATTTTCTTCCACCAGGGCTGGTGTATTCTTTCCTAAATGGGAAAGGCTGCTTAACATAGTGCCACCCCCACCCCCAGTGATTCTACCTTTCCTTGTACTTTAAAACTCGAATCAAGGAAACATTTTACTCAATCACTTAATTTGCAGAGTATCTCTGAAGGTCAATTTAGGGACATTATCAATAATAATACTTGCATAAATAAAACAACAAATGGTTTTAAAATTAATATGATTGAAGAACAACATGCTTATTGCAATAAAAGTGAACCTACAACTAAATCACTTTATGATTTGTAATTTTTATATGTCAGACATACATAATTGAAATCATAGCAATGAGATTCATGTTTGATGTGTTTACTATTCTTATACATTTCAGTTCTCTGCCATATTATTTATATTTGATAAATCTTTTTAATATGTTACAGTACAGAATTTTATTGGCCCTAAAATTCAGATTAATATAACAGCAATGATGTTCTGCTTACAGTTGCAGATTTGATTTCACATAGAATAAATTATATGCAATGGGTAAAAGTATTCAGTTATCAGAAATGACAGCATTATTTGCAGTAAATTGCTGAATGTCTGCAGAACATAAATAGTAAAAGATAGCAACTAAAAAATGTAATATGTCATGGGTATCATGGGTTATAAAAACAATTCTATTAAAAAAAAAATTGTCTAAGAAAACCAAGGAGAAGATCCAGGACTCGTTCTGCTCAATTGATACACAAAAGAACCCTGGGGCCTATGTTTATCCATTTACCTTCATTAGGGGGCAGATTTATCAAAGGTTGAATTGAAAATTCTTATTCAAATTTTTAATTTTTTTATGGTCAAAACTCTCATATTCGACAAGCGAGTTATCCAAATTTGATTTGAGTTTTTAAAAAATTCTAATTCGATTTTCGAGATTTATCATACTCTTGCCATTTAAAAATTAGAATTTGCCTATTCGCCACCTAAAACCTGCTTAATTGCTGTTTAAATCAATAGGAGAGGTCCAGATAATGTATTTCGTACCATGTTAGCCCTTTGAAAAAGTTATAGGGTAGGACTTTGGATATGAAGCATAACAAGCGGTCTAAAGTTGATACCTTTATTGGCTAACTAAGATGATAATCACAGCAAGCATTCAGAACATTGCAGTCCCTTCTTCAAATCTGCTGGAGAGGTCCAGGGATCAATTTGGAGATGCTTGCAGCCTTCCTGACATTCAAGGTTTTTTTTGGAGAAAAAAATCGAATCTAGTTTGATTGAATTCAATTCAATTCAATTTAGGGGAGTTTAGGGGAATTTAATTTCACCCTTGATAAATGTGCCTCTTATTGTAAAGTAATATGTTTATTTTGCTTTTATTAGATAGAACAAGATAAAATGTCTAAGTATTTATTAATTTAAATCACCCTAAATCCAGAACCCAAGCTAAGCTCCCTGGTCTCTGCTCTCACTTCTGGCTATAACTGCCTCCTTTAACCTTGGGTGGAGCCCTCGGCTAATCGGATGCCGACAGGTCTTATTTGAGAGAGGAGCAAAGCTAACGGTTCTGGACAAGCAAAGGGGCACAATCGTCTCACCAAGGATACTGGACAGAAGATGCTAGATAACACAGCATGGAACAGTCAGGCCGGGCCAATACAAACAGAGTAGAAATGTCAGACAGGCCAAAATCGGTATTGGAGAGTGAAGAATAGTCAGTGGACAGGCAATTGGTCAGGATTGGAGAGATCAGAGTAGTCACATCAGGCAAGGGTCAGGATAGGAGAGATTAGTGTAGTCACAGACAGGCAAGGGTCAATACACGGAGGCTCGATTGGAATCACAAAGATTAAAACACCCAGGAACAATCAAATACAACCTAACATCGGGCAAAGTCTTAAACACATAAATCCACTTTTATACAATTTGAATTTCGCACCATTGCGCAATGACGTCATCTCGCCGGTGCAACTGTGCCTATGAAACCTGGAAGTGCAAGCCGTGTGCACCATATGGGAAACGGCGCTGTAGGAAAGAGGATGCGTGCGGCAGGCGTCCCCGCTGGAAGTGCAGCGGTCGTCCCCGCCGGCCACTAGACCACTAGGGTAAGCCACTGGACCACCAGGGTAACTTATCATTACATAAGCAAGCTGAATGGTTTAGGAATAATAAGTTATATGAATAAATGTGTGTAATTCAAACATACTAGATGGAAGGTACTGTAAGTTTACCAGTTTCTATGATATAGGAAAAATGTCATTTTCATGTGTACGTGTACTGAACTTTCTTAATTGTTCCTTTAAAAGTAATATTACTGTCATTTATCATGTCAGCAGGGTATGCTTTCAGTATGTCAATTGGTGATGACAGTCCTATGAGAATTTTGATGCCCATAGACTTTGATGGGCATCGGCGACATTATGCTGGCGCCGAATTTTTGGCAAAATAAAACGGGTCAAATTCGCCCATCTCTAATAGTAAAGAATAGTGATAAAAAATAGCTTTTTTTGCCATTTTTGAATGGCAAAAATTCACTGAAATTGTATGTATTGGGATAAATTTTTTTTTAAAGCTACATTTTTTCTGGTGAAACAAAGCATATGGAAGATTTTTTAGAGCAGACATAATTTTAGCCCTTATAAAACCTTTTGCTGCACAAAAATTCACATATCACTACTAAATAAGGCCCAATATGTTACTATTCTATAACATACTAAAAGTTATCTTAAAGATGAACAACCCCTTTTAACAAGTTGATCCATTCCAGTAGAGAATAGATTCTTGTTTCCAATTTCTTGCTATAAGGAATCTTCCAGTTTGCAATATTAGGAGATTTTGGTGAATTTTCAGTGACTCTAATGCCAAATAAAAAAATTAAAGTGCTCCTTTTGTGGTAAGGAACATTTAGTTAGTGTGGTTAATACATTGAAACCTATGCCAAGTACTGCTTAAATTTAGGACAGTCTCTCCAATTATAAAGGTACTTTTATTACCACCATGTGGAATTGTTAGCTGGTTGAGGATACATATTACTTCCTGAAACTACACACCAATTATACATACAGTAAGGGGCCCATTTACTTAGCCTGAGTGAAGGAATAGAAGAAAAAAAACTTCGAATTTTGAATTGTTTTTTTGGCTACTTCGACCATCAAATTTGCTACTTGGACCTTCGACTTTCAATCAAACGATTCAAACTAAAAATCGTTCGAATTTTCGACCATTCGATAGTCGTAGTACTGTCTACTTAAGAAAATCTTCGACCCCCCTACTTCGCCGCCTAAAACCTACCGAGGTGCAATGTTAGCCTATGGGGAAGGTCCCCATAGGCTTCCTGGCAACTTTTTGTCAAAGAAAAATTGTTCGATCGATGGATTAAAATCCTTTGAATCAAATGATTCAAAGGATTTAATCGCTCGATCGAACTATTTGATATTCGAAGTCGAAGGATTTACATTCGACAGTTGATTATCGAGGGTTAATTAACCCTCGATATTTGACCCTAGGTAAATCTGCCCCTAAGTGTAATACTCATTTTCAAATCCCAGTCTTTTGGATTAATGCCATTTAGAAATATGAGAATCTGGTATTTTTTATGGGCATAAATTAATAAAATATAAAACAGTAAAAGTTGTTTTAGAGACGAGATACAGGATAAGATATCTTATTTTGCAGATGTGAAGGTGTGAAAAAAGCACTGAGCATTTAAAGCTACTACTACTTTAGTATATAACTTTTGCCAATAGCTTATAAAGTAGATATGGGCTATCAAGAAAATATCAAAAATGCCTTACAGTACAGGATTCATTAAGTATACATTTAGGGG
Source organism: Xenopus petersii (assembly GCA_038501925.1). Taxonomy (NCBI): domain Eukaryota; kingdom Metazoa; phylum Chordata; class Amphibia; order Anura; family Pipidae; genus Xenopus; species Xenopus petersii. The sequence continues at coordinate 72,009,770 of CM076683.1, read as the reverse complement.
CCCATTCACTAAGTTCGAGTGAAGGAATAGAATAAAAAATACTTAGAATTGCAAAGTATTTTTTTGGCTACTTCGACTACGACTTCGAATCGAACGATTCAAACTAAAAATCGTTCGACTATTCGACCATTCGATAGTCAAAGTACTGTCTCTTTAAGAAAAAACTTTGACCCCCTAGTTCGCCACCTAAAAGCTACCGAAGTCAATGTTAGCCTATGGGGAAGGTCATTCGATTCAAAGAATTTAATCGTTCGATCGAACGATTATTCCTTCGATCGTTCGATTGAACGAATTGTGCAAAATCCTTCGACTTCGATATTCGAAGTTGAAGGATTTTAATTCGCCAGCTGAATATCGAGGGTTAATTAACCCTCGATATTCGACCCTTAATACATCTGCCCCTTAATCTAAACTCTGCAGTTTACTACATGTTCCTATTTTCTCTCAGAGTACAAATAAGTTAATTAAATTAAACTTTATGGTAACAAGGTTTTTCTAATTAATATGCATCTTACCTCTTTACTAAGAAAAGTCATTTAGTATAGATAAGAAGTACATACTGTGTGGTTCATGGTTGGAGTGAGGATTTAATCTGCCCATATGTCCAGAAAGTGCACCCATCTGTCTAACCAATTTTTTGTGCATGTGCTTGTGTTCTGAAATATCTATAAATGTGTTAGACAGATTTCTGTGTTATGTTGCTAACTATATTTAGTTTTTAAAGCTATAAAATTACTTAAAATATAATTATTCTTAGTACTGTCTAACAAGATGTTATCTTTTTTAGTATAATAATTCACTTAATAGTATAAAACAGAAATCGAATGTGTATTTTGATTTTGGATTAACTAAACTGCTAGTTACTATCTAAAAATAGGCAAACATTCAAAAATAATATTAAAAGCTTAGTGGTTATATATCATTTCAATGGTCAAAAAGTTTGCTACTTGCTTGTAACTCATAGCAATCAGCAGATAGTATTTATTCGTCAGCTGTTTGAAAACAAACATCTGTTTGGTTACTTGTGTTACTAGATGTGGGCATACTAGAGACTTTTCCTAGTATCTTTTGACAAAAATACTGTACAGTATATAAAAGTTCCTCTTGTATTACTTTATAAAATAATTACATTTTTTCCAGGTCTGCACAGAAAGTGATCTAACATGTAATAACTGACATTTTCCATTACCATTATATTACAAACTGAATACATAGAATTATACAGTACTGTCAGGTATCAGGGCGAGTCTGAAAGTATAAGCCTCCCCCACGCTTCCCACTGAGCTGCGCCCTGGGGGTTGGTACAGGACAGTCCCAGATAAGGAATAGCAGGAGTGCCGATAGAGCCCACAGAAAATGACAGTTTGTGAATAAGGACTCAGCACTTATCTGCAAACGAAGAGACGAAGTCAGGAACAAGCCGGGTCATACACTAGAGACAATCAGGAAGCTGAAGCCGGTTAGGGAATAAACGAGTAGAGTAGTCAGGAGAAGCCGAGGTCAAAATCAGAAGTATCAGTCACAAGATCCAGGGGTAATCAGAACAGTAGTCAGGAACAAGCCGTGGTCGAAATCAGAAGAATCATCAAAGTCAAAACGCTTAGTGTCAGTAGAGACGATCACCTCACATTGAGCCTAGGCCTGAGTGACCTTTTAACCCCAGGACGCATGTTTGCGTCAGAACACGCGCCTGTGTCAGAACGTGCACCTGTGCCTGGACGTGGGCACCCATGTGAATGCGCGCTTGCATCAAAACGCGTGCCTGAGTCTGGACGCGCATGCGCATGTGAACGCGTGCATTGGAACATGCACCCGCACTCCTAACAAGCGCCGACGTGGGGACATTGGCCAGAGGAGACGGTTCAACCTGAGCCTGACCTGTTGGGACCTGACAAGTACAGAGCATGAATGCCATCTCAGAGGGTCGTTTTAAACATACTGCAATTCCATCTGATTTCAATTGATGTGTCCAAACTGAAAATGTATTCTTTCAAAGTAACCCAGAGGTGCATGACCATTTAGGCCTTTGATGTCAGCTAGTACAAATAAATTTTATAAAGCATATTACAATTTTAATGGCATATGTTTGTTGGCTTACTGGAAATTTTCTACTGGTCCTAGATATAATAAGGGTTAATGATGAATTATAATATGGTGCAGAAGAAAATAACCCATTACAAAAGAAAAATGTAATTATTCTAAGCAGAAAATACTGAACTTTTCAATTGTTCACAATAACTAATCTATAGGCACAATTATATGGCATACAGTAATCAAAGCATCAATGCCATGTTACTGATTGATGCTAATACACATTTTCTATCACTGAAATTGTAAAATAGGGTGAAAAGATTTAATAATTGTCAACAAATATTATTTTCTACAGTTTTTTCTTTATAGAAAATGGGATTGTTACAAGGTTTACTCGTTACTTGAGGAATTCTGCCCTTCCACGTCACTTTGATTGTTTTACTACCTAAGAAATATTGTTAATGTAGCACTCTACACCTTGTAAAACTGTAATCTACTCAAGCACATTTTTGAAGAATGCACTACTAATGGTTAAGGAGATTATATTTATGAGAATGCTACACAAAAAGTGCCCATATTTTATTTAGGCAATATAAAAAAGAAGTTCAGAGCACAGAAAAAGTTCTTGAAGTTAGATTAAAGAAGCTGATATTAGTATAAGAGCTTTCAAATATGCTATAGTTTGAAAAGTAGCAGCACAATTCATAAAAAATAAATACATAGTTAATATTTGCAAAAGCCTTAATCAACAAGTCAGACTAACATTATGATAAACCAATAGACATGCTGATCGCTGATGTTCTCTGAACATACTGGAAAGCTTTCCCCATTAAAACTAAAAAATGGGGGGAAAGCTAGGCAGTTATTAATGAAAAGGATAAATCAATATGTACACAGATCTATTGCATGAATGCCTTTGGTTTAAATGAAACCTGCCTAATCTCTAGTGAAAGGATACAAATGCTTTCTTACTTCAAGATGGCAGTTGGATCAGTTCCTGGATAGACTTTGTGACAAGAGTTTATTTCAGTAATCTTGCATTTTCTGCTTTTTCTTGCTACAAAGCCATCCATAACTTTCCATAAAATCCAGCTTTGACTATCACTGCAAGTATAATTTTTACATTTTATAGTTTATAGGCTTGGACATACTATTCATTCACACTGATAGGCTAATTGATAGAATCAAAATTTGATCAAAGATAGTATGACTAGGAATCCTAAGGGATACCTCATTGGATCTACAGCACTTGTATGTAGACATAGTCCTTAATCAGCATTAAAGATCTCTGCTATGCTTGTATAAATTAATGATGTTACTAATGCTGTTTATGATAAAATCCAATCTGATGGTCAATAGAAAAATATACATAATCAAAGGTTGTGAAGTTTTAGTTTATCTTTTAGAGGCCTATTTATCAAACATCGAATTTGTGAGGTTTAGAGTTTTTTCTAATTCGAATAAACTCACAATGTAAAAAAAAAAAAAAAAACTTGAATGTTTGCTTATGTATAAAAAAAAATCAGAATGTAAAAAGCTTGATTGAAAATAATAATGAAAAAACTGGAATACCCCAATTTTTTTTTCTATGTTTATAGTTTTAAAGGATTTATGTCATGTTTTTTATGCTGTAGATTTTATTTCTAAATTACACTGTTTACACTGGTTACACTGGTTACACTGCAAACACAGTGTATATTTTTTTAGTTGTAATATTGGTGTGTAGGCAGCCATCTCAGGTAATTTTGCCTGGTCATGTGCTTTCAGAAAGAGACAGCACTTTAGGATGAAACTTCTTTTATTTCTCCTACTCAATGTAACTTAATGTGTTGCAATGGGACCTGGATTTTACTATTGAGTGCTGTTCTTAGATCTTCCATGCAGCTGTTATCTTGCGTTAAGGAGCTGCTATCTGGTTACCTTCCCATTGTTCTGTTGTTAGGCTGCTGGGGGCGGGGGGAAGGAGGGAAGTGATTTCACTCTAAATTGCAGTACAGCAGTAAGGAATGACTTAAGTTTATCAAAGCACAAGTCATATGACTGCGGGCAGCTGGGAAACTGACTATGTCTAGCCCCATAACAAAAAAACACACCAGCATACGAGACTTGTATCTGCAGTGCAAGCCCTTGCAAAAGTTTTTACTGCGGTGGTGCAACGTTTCGGGGCTCCGCCCCTTTGTCAAGCCCCATGTCAGATTTCAAAATTAAATATAAAAAATTTGGTTTGCTCTTTTGAGAAAATAATTCCAGTGCAGAATTCTGCTGGCGAAGCACTATTAACTGCAAAAAAAAAAAAATTCCCATGACTATCCCTTTAAAAACCTGAATTAAATACTTAACAAACTCAAAAATTTTAATTCAAACTCACATTTAAAAAAATGGCTTGAATTCTGCCTAGGACAACTTCCATTAAGTACTACTTGACCTCGCCAGCTTTTAGATGACAATTTTTTTACATTTTACATTTTTACAAGTTTGTTTTGTTTATTAAATTACAATGACTATGGTTGAAAATTATAGTGTCTTGTAAAAAAAATAGCATAGCATATTATTAATTAAATAGCTGCCGCACCATTGTTATCCCTTCTTGTCTTTGGAACACTTAATAAAGCAATACCACTCAGTGGTCCTTGAGGCCAAGTGTGTCTCAGTGGCCACTGGCCATAGCATTTGGAGTAGGGACCTAGGAGGCAAAGAGGCAGGCAGACAGCTGCAAAGTATAATCTCACAGGCAGGGTTACAGAAGGAGTAGAAGGCAAGGCTAAGGATAAGTACTGGTACAAGAAGGGTTATTAGGCAAGCATGCTCACCGGTAGGCAAGGTAGGGATAAATCAAAGTTTTAGCATAAAGTACATAGTCCAAGAGGCAGTAAGGACAGGCCATGCTCAAATATAGGATAACAGGAACAAAGCAACAGCTCATGGATAGCAGGAGGATCTACCACTAGCAAGGTTGACAATAATGAACTGGCCAAGGCCACTGGTGATAGTGGTATTTTAAATGTTAAAGTTCATACCATTTAGGTGCACTGATGGAATTCCCTACTATAATCCATGGCGTAGGCTCGTTGACAGCGGTGTCAGATAGGTGTACACCTTATACCACGTCACATTATTCTTTTAGAGATTTAAGGCTGCAAAATGAACATCTGTATGACTCTTGTACAATCCTAATGGGATATATAAAAGTCATCTTGGGAGATATAAAAGTATAGGTTGATACCTTCTCAAGTGAAAGTGCAAAACAAGATTGAGTTGTACCCTGCCTAGCATGTAGAAAATGACCGTTTGTAAGCTAAGTTGAAAGGCAAAAATGTACATAACTGCTATGCAGGAAACTGTCTAAATCTGCCTCATGCATGTACTGTATATCGTCAATAGCAATGTTGTTATACGCCTACAATTGGCATTTTAGGGCTATAACATATGGGTATATCAACATTGCAATGGAAGATGTATATATTTGAGGCAAATTTATACATTTTTAACCATAAAATGTTGCAGAGGAAAAGTATTTTAATGGTCACATTTATCAAATAAAATTAATAGATTGCTTCATATTTCAGGGGTGAGGCAGCTGGAACCAGCTTCCTGGGGTAAAGTAGCCCATGGCACAATCACAACTCATATAAACAAAGTCATATTAAAAAGTTTGGGAACCCCTATTAATTATTGGAGAAATTTGGGAACCCCTCCTAATTCTTTGGAGTTTTGTTTATCATTGGCTGAGCTTTCAAAGTAGCAACTTCCTTTCAATATATAACATGCCTAATGAAAACAGTTGTATTTCACCAGTGAAATAACGTTTATTGGATTAACAGAAAATATGCAACATGCATCATAACAAAATTAGACAGATGCATAAATGTGGGCACCCCAACAGAGATTAAAAAAATCCAAGGTTTCTGTAGTTCACTCCCTAGTTCACGCTGGTTTGGATTCTCCTTCAGATACAGCAGTTAATTTAACCCCAACAGAGAAATTGCATCAATACTAAATTGAGCCTTCTTTTTCAAATATAACAGCCTCTAGATGCCTCCTATAGCTTATATAGCCTATAGCTATATATCGTCCATACAAAATCTCTCCAGTTCAGTTAAATTTGATGGCTGCTGAGCATGGACAGCCTACTTCAAATCATCCCATAGATTTTCGATATTCAAGTTGGGGGACTGTGATGGCCTTTTCAGAATATTGTGCTTCTCCCTCTGCATAAATGCCTTTGTAGATTTCCAAGTGTGTTTATGGTCATTGTCTTGTTGGAATATCCAACCCCTGCATAACTTCAACTTTGTGACTGATGCTTGAACATTATCCTGAAGAATTTGTTGATATTGGGTTGAATTCATCCGACCCTCAACTTTAACAAGGGCTCCAGTCCCTGAACTAGCCACACAGCCCCACAGCATGATGGAAATTGTTCTCATGTGTGGACACACCTGCCTATGAAGTTCAAGGCTTAAGGAGCTAATCCAACCAATTTGGTGTTGCCAGTAATCCATATTGAGCCATTACATGCATTCAAATCAGCAAAATTACAAGGGTACCCACATTTTTGCGCAGTCAGTCAGATTGCATTACATGCAGGAGCCTCTTGACTGGTGCAGACTTTCCTCATCCCCACAAAGGAAAAAGATGCAAAATCACACACAGACTGAGCTGTACGTCATCATTTGTGGTCTATATCATAACGTGTTCATGTGGTTTGTATTATGTAAGGAAAACTAGCACCACCGTCAAAGAACGCAACATGTCTGCTACAACCTGGATAAACCCGCTGTGGCTGTGGATGGGGGATCTACAACCTGGGCATGACGTGTGAGTTAATGGGACTATGTGACACAGCGCATATACCATGATACTGGGTTTTGCTTCCGTTGCGGGACGCATAGGATACGGACCAGCGCCCCTCTGGTGTGCTGGGCTCGTATTAGACTATGCTACCCCTACTAGATCCTGTTGTGCTCAATAGAGATAAGTCCGGATTTGGCAGATACCGGTTGGAGCTGCCTGCGATCTCTCCTTCTCTGGCTTACCAAAGTGCTTCTCTGCATGTAAGCCGCACAGGTTGCCTAGCAATGGTAACAGCGCTCGGTGTCACTGACCCTGTTAGCAACTTCCGGGTTGCCGACTTACCGCTGCTAGCCTGCAGGACGGGGTAGATCCGAGTTAACCCATTATCCTGCCAGGTTTTACTGCTAAGACTCATTGTAACAATTTGGCACACTTCTCCACAAGGTAAGGGGGCTCTGTAAGGCTATGCGTGTCTTCATCTTTTCACTTCACACTTCTCTTTACTCTTACGGTGGTTGCTAGGCACCCTAGCAACAAGGATTTTGGCGCCATTTTGTACATTTAAAACTGGCTGTTTGTTTTCTGGCACTATTCTCACCCTGACAAAGATTCCAGTACGGAATCGTAACGTTGGTCCACTAATAAACCTTTGAATGACTAGATGACCTGTTTATCCTGATTATATGTGGAGCGCCATCACCGATGGGATATGTGCATAATTTTACAGACTGGCACCCAGCATTTGTATTCTACTCATGGTGTGCGTCCAATACTCGCTTGGACTAATATATATATATATATATATATATATATATATATATATATATATATATACACATATAAATTTCAACTCAAAGAACCGCACCATCCAGGACTTTCAATGTTCAATAAAGTGAAAAATTTATTATCAACGTTTCGGCTCTGTCTCTCAAGCCGTCTTCAGGTCGAGAGACAGAGCCGAAACGTTGATAATAAATTTTTCACTTTATTGGAAATTGAAAGTCCTGGATGGTGGGTGCGGTTCTTTGAGTTGAAATTTATATGTTTTTTTTTTGATCTTGCACACAGGCACAAATGCATTTTACTGTGTGCACCAGCAACTAGTTCTCTCTCTCTCTCTCTCTCTCTCTCTCTCTCTCTCTATATATATATATACATATATACATACACACACACACACACAAACCTTGGACAAAGAAAGTTTGTTTTCTAAAGTACTGCTAGAAGATATACTGAAGAGCTAAAATTGATGGACAGTTGTGTTTTTAAAAATAAATTAACATTATAGCCATGTAACAAAGACAACAAAATAATTAATTTGTTGCTTCAGTAATACTGCATTATTATCAATATAAACTTAATACAATGAACCTATTGTAGCTATTATGATTCATGCAATTATTCAGAAAATGTAGTTACCATTGAAAATATTCTTATTATAATCTGATTCTTTTCAAATAGTGCTTGTTAGTGTAGGTTGCTGTAATTAGCCCAAATTGTAATTAAGATAACATTCTCATTTCTCATATAGAATGATTGGCATACAATCTAATTACCAACAATGAATATAGAACCTTGACACACTGTAATTTCATAGTTGCAGTATTTGGGCATTGCTGTAGTAATTAAGCCTTTAATAGACTGCCTACTTTAACAAAGTAGGTTTTTTTTTGTGGGATGATTAAAATGATTGGGTAATTTGTAAGCAAAACGTATGATTTCACTACAATTTCTGCTGAATAACTACTGAACACCTAACTAAATATTATCTCAAATTTGGTAAATGTTTAGTTGCTTTGTTTTAGCTGCTACTGACAATATTCTGTGCAATGCTAAGCAACTAAATAATTACACAATGTATGTAAATATTTAACATATGGGAAAACAAATATTTTAAAAAAAATTCTCCTACAAGCAAATATATTGAGTTAATTTCCAATATTTAATTTCTATTTAATTTGAGTAGTTTCCATGTTAAAATGATTTTTCTTGCCTATAATATGAAATATTTTTGGATACAGTGTATGAGATATTAGTATAATTAAAACTTATTGACCAATTTTTCAAGTACAACATAATGTAATGTCTGTTACAGCATGTGTGTAGTACAGCACCATCTGCTGACGTGGATGTCTGTTGTAACGGTCATCGGGTTCCCCAGTAGTGATGTGTGGATCGACAAAAAATCGACCTGCACCTAGCCAACCAACACCCATCTCTTATGTCTCACCAATGGGCTAAGCAGGCACATGTCTACAAATACCAACTATTGGAAGAAGTGGGGCATAGTAATAAGGGAGGCAGGATCGATCAAACTCTCTCTCAACCCACAAAGGATGTGTCAATGCCAGCCAAATCCACCTGTCATACTAGTTTAAGCCTAGTTTGCAAATAACTAGTGCCTAGCTTTCTGATATTACTTATTCATGGATGGAAAATGTATCTCATTGGAGGATCCTGCCCTGAGAGTTGTACATTTTAAGTCGGACTAACAAATTGGGAAAAATGAGTTAATGTGGATTATGTGACAGATAGCAAAAACAAGTTATGTAAAACAGCAAGAACAATGGTAATGACAAGTGGCAGATTTAAGTATCAGACAGATGAACATGTAAAACAGTTACAGAGTTTCAAGTGGCTGATCTACAGGATTCAAGATACCAAATGGGAAATCCAGAGACCAGGCCATAAAAACAATCTAAGATCAGCAAGATAAAAAACAAAGTACTTTAAAAAGAAGGGTACTGGTGCAACAAACAGTGTCTGAGCATCAATTTATTTGCAGAGTGGTTTTAACTAGCACTCGTGAATCATGACTATGCCCTTCAGCAATACAGCGCACACAGTGTTGTACCACAATTCATATGGTGCTGTGCTAAATTGCACATTAACATAGGAGAAAACCCTGACACAAGGAGACTAGAAACACTGACTGTGTATAAAACCAGAAATGTGTGTTCAGACTCCAGATTCTGGCCTCTATTCAAACAGTATGCATAGTTCAAGGAAAAGTCCAAGCAAATAATGGCCCATGACTATGAAGCAGTAGAATCGATGAGCATAAAACCTTTCTTCTCTCTCTGAAGACTGACTCCAAACAAGTCTCTCCTGGCAACTCTTTTTATGCTGCATTTGTCCAGCCTCCCAGTGAGTCCCTATTGTTCTCATGCAGGTGAGTGGAGATGTATTGGAGCCTGGGTGACTGGATTATCTCCTCCTGTTTGCTCTGCCTAATGTTCCAATTCAGGCAAAAGCAAACTTGTTGCAACATCTGGAAATATCAGTACTAATCGGAATCCTATTGTCTTTAAACAACCACCTTCCTTTTAAGGTTTAGAAAGAAATCAAATATCCCCAGTGTCACCGATCCGTCACAAATACTAATCCAATAATAAATACTGTTTACACAGACATATATTAACATAAGTTAATTCTACATGAGTATCGAATTACCTTAATAATACCTTGAATGTATATTAATTTTCTTTGTATTAATTAATTTCTTAATTAAAATAATTTCTGCATTAAAAATATACATTTCCAACAGCAATTCATTAACCTTACCATTACCTTTAATTCATCTATGTTGCTGGTGTTTTCTAAATTCAAAACCTGTAATCATATTCATTATTTGAAGTTATATTGCCTATGCAACTTTTCCAAATAAGCCCAAATAAATGAATTCCCCTGTAATACCTTTCAGAGAAACTGAGCTCACATTTCGTCTAAAAGAGCTTTGAGGTAATCTGGCTTTTAGAAGGGTATATACTTTATGATTTGCTCAGCCACACAAATTCTTCCAATTTAGCTTGATCCTCTCAGTATGGCATTTGGTGCAAAGACTCAAAGGCTGTGTATTACAATATGGCATTCCTCTCTCATCTTGGCCTCTGGTGTTGTAATCACTTTTAAGAAAGTTCTTGGGAATGTTGACAAGCTGGAATACAGCAGAACTGATAAGTGCACAAAATACTAGTATTTCCTTTACTGATGTGTCACAGAAAAAAAAATGTTTTTCCTACTAAAATATGATTTAATTTAATATATTTTGGCATTGGTTTCTGTAAATTCATTAATGCAAACAGTTTACCATTATAATTTATAAAATAAAAGCCATGGACCGTGCAGAGGAAAAATAAAAGAAAAAATTGTGGTATTATTATCCCATCAGGTTAACCTATTTCAATAAAATATTGTTCAAACAAGCTTTAGTACAATACATAACAATTGTGAAAGAACAGAATATCAAATTAAAAATGCTTTTGTAGCTATAGATGCATGAAACTTAAAGAGACTAAACAATATCAGAGTATACCTGCAAATGTGAAGAAAAAGTTCCACATTACACTTCTGAATATAGTTTAATTATTTTTAACTGTTATCTATAGTAATCATTGTTGATGATCTCAAGCCTGAAAAAGTGCAACATGCTATAATGGACACTGCCATTAGTAAAAGACACTACTTGTGCCCAAATATGCTCTTCTGTATAATTGCACAATCAAACATGTACCTATCCATCTCTGATGAATAATGTGCAAGTGTATGCAATGCCAATACTTTGAATATGCAAGCCCTCATAGGTTAAATCACAATTGCCAATCAAATTTCCTATTATTAGGCAATCATATTATTTCCCAATCCGAGCTGTTGACTAATAAAGCCCACTCTCCGGGTAAGGGTATCAATAGTATTTTGTCAAGAAATTCTCTAGGGAGCACTATACTACCCCTACTGGTAGAGAGTATACAGTGCTGATGGCAAACTCAGAGTGCCACAACTTGCTTATTTTGTGAACTTTGCATAATGTAGGATCAGTATATGCATCTCCGGATGCTTCGCACATGGTGATTCTGTGGTATATTCAACAGCTAAAAAATTCAGTGGCATATGAAAAAGGTGCAAACATGCATAAATTGGTTCCACTCTTTCCCATCTTCTGGTCCACAACAGTGGCCGATGTTCAGGTGCCTTTAAAGGCACCCAATCAAAATTTCCCACCTGGGCCGTTCAACAAGCCGACCGATATCCAAGTCTTCTGCCTATATCGGTCTGCTCACCTTCTGTAAAGCACGCACCAAATATCATACAAAATTTTTTTCATACGATATTATCGGTGCATCTATGGCCACCTTTATACCAAGATCCCCTGGCACTGAGGCACTGCACCTAGTGATAAATGAATCTGTCCCATTTCTCTTTTCAGAAAAACTTTAAAAACTGCAAAAAAAAGTGAAATGCGTTGAAGTCAGTGGTCGTCACAATCTATTTTACAAGTGATAATCTTTTTTCGGTGGCAACTTTGTCTCAGTTGCTCCTTTGCTTTGGCCACTTTTTTGTCCAAATGCATTGAAGTCAATAGTCATTTTTTTCTTATGGTGACTTTTTTGTCTCTGCACCAATTTTATCTTGGCGACTTTTTTGTTGTAGCAAAATTGTTTGGGGCAGATTTTTACTGTAGTTTCACAAAAAAATTGCATATGGCAAATTCCATGCCTGGCAAAGAAAAAATTGCTCATCACTAACTACACCCTGTACTTGATATGCTAACAAAGCCAAAAAGTTAAATTTCAACAATATGTAATTTGTTTTGAACCAGAGATGCAAACATGCTAGGGCATTGAACCCATTAGCATGCCTGAATCTTGCACTTACAGATAAAAATAAATTTAAAAAAAAAACTAAACATTATTTATATGGCTGACCCAAAACACACTTTATGAGAAGTGATACTGACACAAACATACCTTCTTATAACAGAAATAATATAGATAACCTTAAACTCGGATTTGGTGTGTAATCATGGTGGAGAAGTCACAAGTAGGCATTCATCCTGCTGGACTTATATTGTCTAACATGCCCCAACACAGACATATAAGCAGGCTCATTCTGTGTCTTTTACATATACACATGTAGGGACCTATATGATATCCTATCCCTATAGAGTTAATCCCCTACCTTTCCTACAGATGAAGCCACTTTGATTTGTGAGTTAAATGCATCATGACTCAGGGGTAATTGAAGAAACTGTGTTATCTAAAGTCATCTTAACTCATTTAATGCATTTAACCTTTTCATTAGCATACCAAAGCTCCATTGTTCACAATGGTGAATGCTTAAATTAGATGGGATGTTGTGACACAGTTTTCTGTGTTAATTGAGATAAATGGGATATCTGTGTTTAGTTATTCTGTGTCAAACAGACAAACCAAAGTGGCTGCATCTGTATGTAGTTCTCTTATCTTTTGTTATTGGGCAAAGCCCTTGCAACAGTTTAAGTGTAACCACCTCACCTATTGGACAAAGAGTGTAGTGACACTCCCCTGCCACACTGCTATATATTGTTGTGCAAGGAGTGGCCTCTTCCTCTATGGCTCCTGGTGCTGCTGCTAGGTGATCCCCATTGAGCCTGGGATCACCATAGGCCCCAGTAAGTAATTTACCCTAAAGGAACCTGACTCCTTTGGTGCTTAAGTCAGGGACCAGGTAACCCCGTGAATGAGGAACAGCTAGCATCGTAAGCTTCTGTAATAGACACTCTGGGAGAGTAAGACAGAGAGGTGTAGTAGAAAGAGCAGTTGTCGCTCCAACAAGGATTGTAGAAGGAAGTAGCTTTCCAAAAAGGCCTGTTTGCCTTTGGATCAGGGAACTCAGTTGATAGGCATCTAGGTTAGCAAAGGACTACCTGTACCCTACCTGATCGATCCCGATCCCCTCACTGGCAATGTCGGTTACTGGGAATTGATGTACACCTATCTGCAAATACCTAAAGGAGTAGCTTCTGTCTGACTGTGATCCTTACTATGTCCCAAGTGATTCCATCTGCTGTATCCTGTACATGCTGTGAGTAAAACTGAGGTCATTTGCATTTGTGCATAATAAATCCGTTCACCTGTTTTACCATTCACCATTTACCTCCTGGCGTCCAATTCATCTTTTTTACACTAATTAGCCTGTGTGTTGTAGTTTTGCAACATCTTAAAGGGGAAGCTTCCATTTAGCGAAGGCTCTGCCTTGAGTGTAGATTTGCAGTGTAAGCCATGCTCATACACTAGCTGGACACATTTAACTATCTATGTGCTGAATAGCCCAAGAAAGTGTTACACACAGTTTTCTAGTTTATTACCAAACATACACACACACACACAAATCATCAAATATATTTAGTCTCAAGCACACATTGAAGCAGAACTAGAGTCAACACACAGACACATCATTATCATGTCACCACTCTGTGGCTCAGGCTGTCTTTGAAAAAGAGAAGCAAAGTAACTAGGCTGCTCACTGACAGAAAAAAACCCTGTAATTCTATGTGAACTTCAGTATTATCTCGAGTTCTGAACACTGTTGTCAATTTTTTTTCTAAACTTCTGTTTTACCCATTTATTATATTAAACTTTTCTTTTAGATGTCATATCTGTAAGGGTCCGAAGGCTCAAACTGAAGTAGCGGACCAAAGAGGAAGCTGAAGTTCAGCGCAGTTCGCGGTACAATAGGATTAGGCAAAAGAATGGTCAAAGTCCAGGCAAATCGGCAAGAGTTCAATAACGATAAACAGGCAATGGGTCAAGATCAAGAACAGGAATCAATATACACTAACACACCCAGGAACACACGAAGTAGAACCTATAATTGGGCAATGTTTGAATGACCTTTAGGCTCCTTAAATAGGCATCCTTTGGCGCCAAAAGATGGACGTGATGACGTCACTGCGCTGGCGTAATTGCACAGGCGTTCCGACGCTGGCGTCCATTCAGGAGCCGGCGATCACGCGCTGGCGTCACAGTGCCGCACCTGGGAAGAACCTCGTGGAAGGACTGGGCGCCGCCATTTTGAACAGCAAGGCAGTGTCGGCGTGGAGGCAGGTAATTCTCCCTTACAGTACCCCCCTCCTTATGGGGGGCCTCAGGACCACCACGACTGGATTTTGAAGGAAACTTTTTGTGGAATTTCTTGATGAGTGCAGGAGCATGCACATCTGAATCTTTCACCCAGGAACATTCTTCTGGACCGAAACCCTTCCATTCCACAAGGTACTGTAGTGAACCTCTTGAAACCCGGGAGTCCAAGATTCTTCTTTCTTCAAACTCCTGAAGACCATCTACAATGACAGGTGTGGGAGAAGAGGAAGATGACTCAGAAGAAGAGGCAGACTTGAGAAGGGATACATGGAATACATTGGGGATCCGCTTCTCTGGAGGAAGTTGAAGCCGGACTGCCACTGGGTTGATAACCTCAATGATAGGATAAGGACCAATGAACCTGGGACCAAGTTTGGGAGTAGGAATCTTAAAATGGATATTCCTGGTGGAAAGCCAAACTTTATCTCCCAGGGAGTACTGAGGAGTAGGACCTCTTCTCTTGTCAGCAAAAAACTTCTGCGAAATAGAGCTCTTCTCCAGATTGGACCTTGTAGCATGCCAGATAGCCGACATGTGGGAAACTTGGTCATTGGCTGCAGGGACGTTGGTGAAAAGAAGGTCTTGAGGAAAGGTCATAGGATGCTGTCCGAAGACGCAGAAAAAAGGAGATCTCCCAGAGGAGGCATGCAAAGCATTGTTGTGGGCAAACTCGGCCCAGGGAAGGAGATCTGCCCAGTCGTCTTGGCATAAAGAAACAGGAATTGTTCGAGAGCTTGGTTGACACGCTCTGCAGCACCATTGGACTGTGGATGGTAGGCAGAAGAAAATTGAAGAGAAATATGAAGCGCCTTGCACAAAGATTTCCAAAATTTGGAAACAAACTGGGACCCTCTGTCGGACACAATCTCAGCCGGAAATCCATGAAGGCGAAAAATGTGTTGAATGAAGAGTTTAGAGAGCTCCGGAGAAGAAGGCAACTTGCGAAGAGGAATAAAGTGAGCCATCTTACTGAATCTGTCTACTAACACCCAGATGACCGTGTGTCCCAGGGAAACAGGAAGGTCAACAATAGACCATGGACAGATGAGTCCAAGGACGAGATGGTATAGATAGAGACAAAAGAAGTCCCTTGGGAGGGGAATGACCAGATTTGGATGCTGCACAAATTGCACAGGATGAGACAAAGTCTTTAACATCCTTACGAAGAGAAGGCCACCAGACAAGACGGGAAATCAGGTCCATTGTCTTACGAATCCCCGGATGGCCAGCCTGCTTGGAACAATGACACTGTTTGAGAATGGACTGGCCTAATTCTGGAGGAACAAATGCTACCCCTAAGTGTGTATTCACAGGTGTCGAAGACTGTGCGAATAATAATTTTGAAGCCAAGGAAGGAGTAAGAGCTGTCAAAATTTTGGTAGAAGGCACAATAGGTTCAGCCTCCTCCATACTAGGCTCTTCAGGTAGAAAACTTCTGGACAGGGCATCGGCCTTCTTATTTCTGGAACCAGGACGAAAAGTCAAGACAAAGTTGAACCTGGAAAAGAATAGTGCCCACGGAGCCTGTCTGGGATTCAGACGTTTAAGGGTTTGAATATACTCCAGATTCTTGTGATCCGTAAAAATTGTTACAGGAACCCTAGAACCCTCTAATAAATGCCTCCATTCCTCCAGAACTAGTTTTACCGCCAAAAGTTCACGATTCCCCATGTCGTAGTTCTGTTCAGGAGGGGAGAATTTTTTGGAAAAGAAGGCGCAGGGTGTAATTTTCCATCGGATGGAAGCCTCTGAGAAAGAACTGCCCCTGCCCCCACATCTGAGACATCAACTTCAATAAAGAATGGCAGAAGAAGATCGGGGTGTCTTAGAATTGGAGCAGAAGAAAAAGAGTCCTTTAAAGTCTTGAAGGCTTCCAGTGCCTGAGAAGGCCAACAATTAGGTCTTCCACCGGATGAGGGATAGAATTGGTGCAATCTTGGAAGAAAAGCCATTGATGAATTGCCGGTAGTAGTTGGCGAAACCAATGAAGCGTTGAATGGATCTTGTGCTAGTTGGAAGAGGCCAGTCTTGTATGGCGGTAGTCTTGGCTGGATCCATTTCGAACCCTTCTTGGGAGATGATGTATCCCAAAAAAGGTATTTTGAGAGTTTCAAATGAACATTTCTCCAGTTTAGCAAAAAGAGCATTCTTCCTTAAGTGGGAGAGAACTTCTCGTACATGGAGCCGGTGTTCTTCCAAAGATTTGGAAAAAATCAAGATGTCATCCAGGTAGACAACAACACAAAGTCCCAGTTAATCTCGAAAGATGACGTTTACGAACTCCTGGAAAACTGCGGGTGCGTTGGAAAGCCCAAAAGGCATGACGAGGTATTCATAATGTCCATCACGCGTATTAAAAGCAGTTTTCCATTCATCGCCCTCACAAATGCGGATCAGGTTATAAGCTCCACGTAGATCTAACTTTATGAAGAGACTGGCTCCCCTAAGTTGATCAAATAATTCTGGGATGAGGGGAAGGGGATAGCGGTTCTTACAAGTAATCTTGTTCAGACCCCGGTAGTCGATACAGGGCCGTAAACTGCCGTCTTTCTTTTGGACGAAGAAAAATCCTGCACCAGCTGGAGACGAAGAAGGACAAATGAAGCCTCTTAAGAGATTTTCCTGAATGTAGTCTTTCATGGCCTTGGTCTCAGAAGGGGAGAGTGGATAAGTACGTCCACGAGGAGGCATGGTACCAGGAAGTAGTTCAATAGGACAGTCGTACGGTCGGTGAGGTGGAAGGGTCTCAGCAGACTTCATGTAAAAGACGTCGGAGAAGTCTTGATAAACAGAGGGCAGAGAGGAGAAGTCCATGGTAACAGAGGATAATTTAAGGAGAGGGTTGCTAGGAATACAGTTCCGCTGGCAGAAAAAACTCCAATGGGAGATTTGAGAGGTTGCCCAGTCAATAGCCGGATTGTGGAGATGAAGCCAAGGTAATCCTAGAACCAATGGTGTGGAGGGACAGTCAATGATAAAAAAGGAAAGTCTCTCAGAATGTAGGGAGCCGACCATGATGGAAAGTTCAACAGTGGACTTCGAAATGAAAGCAGAAGATAAAGGTTTGTCATCGATGGCCAAGACTTGAAGCGGAACAGATAAAGGCTGTAGCGGTATGCCATGTTGTTCAGAGAAGACTCGATCCATAAAGTTCCCTGCTGCACCAGAATCAAGGAACTGGATGGTCTTGGTGGAAAATCGAATCTGTACTGGAAGAAGAAATCTATGAGAAGAATTGTGGGGAAAAGGATCAATCCCGCCCAGGTAGGTCTCCCCAAACCTACCTAAGCGTTGGCGTTTCCCGACCTCACAGGACATTCATGGGCGAAATGCGATTTACCCCCACAATAAAGACAGAGTCCAGCTACCCGTCTCCGTTGTTTTTCCTGTTCGGAAAGTCTGGCTCGTCCTATCTGCATGGGTTCTTCAGCAGTAGAAGAAGGAGAAGCTGACAAGGAAGAAGATGATGGAGGAAAATTCGTGTTGGGCAGCACGGGTCTTTGAAAGTGAGGAGCCAGAGTAAGTTGGAACCTTTTGAGACGGTCTTTATCCACTTGATGCTCTCTTTGCCGAGTGTCCACCTTGATGGCCAAAGCAATTAGGTCTTCCAGAAGCATAGGCAGCTCGCGAGAAACCAGATCGTCTGTCAGGCGGATAGAGAGCCCGTTGTAAAAGCGGCATGATAAGCGTCATTGTTCCAACTTGTCTCTGCAGCTAATGTACGGAACTCAATGGCATATTCGGAAGCACTGCTGCTCCCCTGGCGGATCTGAAATAGCCGCGATGAAGCAGACACAACTCGGCCAGGAGCGTCAAAGACGATCCGGAACTCCTGAAGGAAAGCCTTAGCGTCGTCAATTAAAGGAGATTCCTTCTCCCACAGCGAAGACGCCCATTCAAGTGCCTTTCCTGCCAAACGCGTGATGACAAATCCCACCTTGGCACGCTCAGATCCAAATTGAGCGGGTTGCAGAACAAATTGGATCTGGCACTGATTTACGAATCCTCTGCAAGCTTGGGGATCTCCACTGTAGAGAGGAGGTGCCGGGATACGTGGTTCAACCGCGGACGCAGCAGGAACCGGAGCAGCAACAGGAACTGGAGCAGGATGCGGGCGTAAGGATAGACAGTTTCTCCAAGATGGCCTCCAGTGCCTGTCCAAAATGAGACTGCTGAGCCTCGTAAGACTCCATGGGGCAGCCAATCCGTGAAAGGCTCTGCCGAAATCGGGCTGGGCTTCCTCCGAAGGGTCCATGGCCCAATTATAATGTAAGGGCCCGAAGGCTCAAACTGGAGTAGCGGACCAAAGAGGAAGCTGAAGTTCAGCACAGTTCGCGGTACAATAGAATTAGGCAAGAGTTCAATAACGATAAACAGGCAATGGGTCAAGATCAAGAACAGGAATCAATATACACTAACACACCCAGGAACACACGAAGTAGAACCTATAATTGGGCAATGTTTGCAGACCTTTAGGCTCCTTAAATCGGCCTCCTTTGGCGCCAAAAGATGGACGTGATGAAGTCACTGCGCTGGCGTAATTGCGCAGGTGCCTGACACCGGCGAAAACGCGCTGGCGTCACAGTGCCGCGCCTGGGAAGAACATCATGGAAGGACTGGTCGCCGCCATCTTGAACAGCAAGGCAGCGTCGGCGTGGAGGCAGGTAATTCTCCCTTACAATATCTAGAACACTGCACTAGGTAGATTGTTGGTTTGGCTCCGATGGTTGGTTGGTTCTTTTTGCACTGTTTTTTCTGGTTTCTGATGTGAATTGTCATGTTATTGGTATTTATAGCTGTTTTTTTGCTCTCGCTCTATTTATGTCATTGAAAATATGTCATACAGGTATGGGTTCCGTTAAATTTTCCAGAAAGCTCCAAATTACAGAAAGGCTGTCTCCTATAAACTCAATTTTAATGAAATAATCCAAATGTCTAAAAATGATTTCCTTTTTCTCTGTAATAATAAAATAGTACCATGTACTGTACTTGATCCTAACTAAGATATAATTAATCCTTATTGGAAGCAAAACCAGCTTATTGGGTTTTCTAGTAGAAAGATCCATTATTCAGAAAACCCCAGGTCCCGAGCATTCTGGATAAAAGGTCCCATACCATCAGATATACAGTACAGGTAGAAACAATAGAATTCCACTTGTATCTGACAATTTAGCACTAAACAGTGGGCAATGTTCAGGTGCCTTTAAAGGCACCCAATTAAAATTTTCCACCTGGGCAATCAACAAACTGACAGATATCCAAGTCTTCTGCCTATATCGGTCTGCTCACCTTTTGCCATACACGCACCGGATATCATATGCAAAATGTGTTTCATACAATATTATCAATGCAACTATGGCCACTTTAGATCAAGATCCCCTGGCACTGAAGCACTCCACTAAATGATGAATGAATCTGTCCCATTTCTCTTTTCAGAAAAATTTTAAAAACTGCAAAAAAAATGTTGTAAAATGCATTGAAGTCAATGGGAATCACAATTTATATTACAAGTGACAATCTTTTCTCCAAATGCATTAAAGTCATAGGGCATTTGTTTTGTGGCAACTGTCTCAGTTGCTTCTTTGCCTTGGCGACTTTTTTGTCCAAATGCATTAAAGTCAATGGGCATTTTTTCTTATGGTGACTTTTTTTTGTCTCTGCGCCAATTTTGTCTTGGCGACCTTTTGGTTGTAGCAAATTTTTTTGTGGTGGGTTTTGGCTGCGGTTTCACAAAAAAAAAATTGCATATGGCAAATGCCATGCCTGATGAAAAAAATTGCTCATCAATAATTACACCCTGTACTAGATACAGTATGCTACCAAAGCCAAAAAGTTCAGTTTGAACAATATTAAATTTGTTTTGAACAAGAATGCTAGGGCATTGAACCTACTAGAATGCCTGAATCTTCACTTATTGCACTTACAAATAAAAATAAATTAAAAAATAAAAAAGCTAAACATTATTTATATGGCTGATCCAAACACACACTTTATGAGAAATGATACTGACACAATTAAACATACATCGTAATAACAGAAATAATATAGATAACCTTAAACTCTGATTTGGTGTGTAATCATGGTGGAAAAGTCACAGGTGAGCATTCATCCTGCTGTACTAATCCTGCTGTATTACGGTTTTTTTGCTCTCACTCTGTTTATGTCATTGAGAAAGGTCATACAGGTATGGGTTCCATTAAATTCTGGAGAAAGCTCCTTTTTCTCTGTAATAATAAAATAGTACCATGTACTGTACTTGATCCCAACTAAGATATTCTTATTGGAAGCAAAACCAGCCTATTGGGTTTATTTAATGTTTACATATATTTTTCTAGTAGAATGATCCATTATCCAGAAAACCCCAGGTCCCAAGCATTCTGTATAACATGTTCCAAACCTGTATTTTGTTTCTGAAATGCTGTATTACAATGTTGGTTTTTAGTGGTGTGTGTTTCTCTTTTCCTACAACTCTGCCTTAATATTTACTAAACAGACAAATGTTTCAATCTAGGTACTCTAATATAGATACACTTGAGACACATAGCACACTTTGTTTTGACAGTACAAAAGACATCTACAATAATATTCCACATACATTTTTAGGAGCTAAACAAACCATGTACCTGGAGTTTGGTCACTGCTTACAATACAGGGAACATTGTTATATTAAAGGACAACCACTTGGTGTGTTGTACAACCCTTTGTCTACTACTGCAGCTTACTTTGATGTTCTTTTTCTGATCTACAGGGAATAGCAAAAGGAAAAATATCTAAGAGAGATTGGGCTTTAAGGAGCTGCAATAATTGTTTCCCAATTTATGGACACGTTGCACTTTGCTTCAGTATAAAACCATAATGGAATTTTAGATAAAGGCAGTTACTAAAGTGACTAATGACCATCACTGTTGGGGTCTGAACTTAGCATAACCAAAATTAAGAATCTAACAGTTTATGTTCTCGTCTGCCTT
The DNA here is from genome assembly GCA_038501925.1 of Xenopus petersii. Lineage (NCBI taxonomy): Eukaryota > Metazoa > Chordata > Amphibia > Anura > Pipidae > Xenopus > Xenopus petersii. The sequence continues at coordinate 71,988,076 of CM076683.1, read as the reverse complement.
GAAGTATGACAAACCCAGAACACTATTCATTTAACAATAAAAGTCAGTGTGTGTAAAACACTTGCTTTATCTATAGGTCCCATCAATCTTCTTCTGACTATATAGCCATCTCATTTAGACCTGTATTCCAGTCCAACAATAACCTTGTTCAAGGAGATTGTTTAATAATCCAGCACCTCAGGAAAAATGCATTTGTTTATTCTGGTTTACGTAAAGTGAATATTGGAATTCATTTAATTCTACAACTATAATCATATACTGTACATGAGACATCTATTGGTGTGGACACTCTGCAGTTCTTTGGATCCAAGTCACTTGGAGGGCAATGTGAACAGAATGAATGTTATCTAAAAGTGTTTAGTCCAAGATCTCTTCTAAACAAAAACTATGAATAAATTTCTCATGAAAGCTGTCCATCTATCTATCATATCTATCTATTAATATATCATATCTATCTATTAATATATCATATCTATCTATTAATATATCATATCTATCTATTTATCATCTATATCGTTCTATCTATCTATCATCTATCTATCTATCTATCTATCTATCTATCTATCTATCTATCTATCTATCTATCGGGTGTGCTGTAGTTATAACAAGGATGAGCAAAAGAATACACAGTGATAAATCTAAAAAATTTGATTGTGTGCAGCCAGGTCAGCTCAGTTTCCTAAATTATTCAGGAACCGCACATATTAGCCAAGCCTCTCCGATCAGCAGCAATTAAGGGCACAGTCTCCCACTTCATAAAGTTTGTAGACAAATTCATTTTAATGCTGCCAATGAAAACCTTATAGACATTTAGACGAGATATATGTAACAGTACAATAATTATACATGTTAAATGGTCACAATATAGATGTATTATAAAATGTGAGTAACAATAAAAGGAAAGGTAAAAAAGTAATTATCATTGGTGCCTGGGTTTTTTTTCATGACATTGATTGCTAAATTTGTGCCTTTTGTCATGTCATGGTCAAACCACAATTACATATAAAGGCATTAACAGACAAAAAGCTTTTTACATTTATATGGATCAGGAATATGTTAATACCAGTCTTATGCAGTTTAATCTATCCCAAATATAACTAGATTCAATTATGATTTATTGTTGAAAGGTCTCAGAATGCAAAAACATAGCACAGGTGACTGAATATTATATAACATTGCCATTTTGCTAACTATTTCTCATTTCAGAATGCTGATCTATGCAAATCACCTTCTGTCAAGTGAGTAAGGACCTTTTGGCAGATGAAAGTGATTCATCAAATCTATAGAACATTTTCATAAGTATTCAAGCACTATGCAGCAAAATACTTTTCACTTTTGCATTTTGATGTATTTTTATAGTGCAAGCTCATTTGAATTATAGCTAGATCTTTGTCTTTTTCATTTTCTTGAATTTACATATTGTCTGCCTCCTTTATATTAAAGCACACAAAAAGGAAAAGTAATCATACTGAGTGATATAAGGAACATCCATACCAATATAGCTATGAAAAAAATATAATTTTTTTCTGTCTGAAATGTGTTCAGTATATTTATTTATTTTCTAAAAGGTTATAAGTGAATTTAACAATATAGAAATAAATAAAAGTGGTCATTGTATCGGGGACAATTATGATTAGTAATGGGCGAATCTCTCCTGTTTCACAGAAAAAATCACGAATTTCCCTCAAAACCCATGAAACAGGCACAAAATTAGCGGAAAATTCTGAAATTGGAAAGTTCACGAAAGAAATCATGAAATTCTACCGTTTTCATGAAAAAATAGTGAAATTCAAACGTTTTCATGAAAAAATAGAGCAATTTGAACGTTTTCACAAAAAATTCTAGCAATTCGAACCATTTCACGAAAAATCAAGCAATTCACAGAAAAAATTGTGAAAATCTGAAATTAAAGCAGGCAGCAAAACGCGGGTATTTGCTGCAAATCCATGCCAGGCGAATTTATTCGCCCATCACTAATTGTGATGAGCAAAATCGGATTTTGGACAAACCCAGTGCAGATCAGGATAACAATGAGACATCTGCCTTTGACTTCTACATGAACTCGGCAGGTCTGAGTTGGAGTACTTTTTTTATTCAGACTACTAACACCCTCTGGGTTTGATAGATCACAAAAAAATCTAATTATTTTTCTACAAAATATGGTGGTTTTCCCCTTTAAAAGTCCAGTTCAATTGAAAAATCAGCTGTACTTCTAATAAATGGCTGTGATTGACTGTACATTAAATACAATCCCTGCGGTCCTTTCAGCTTAGATGTGATACTAAACAGAATGTAATTCTTTACAGGCTCAAGTGTCAAGGTATTTTTCTGCCAAATAAATGTGATCTTCTACAAACATTTGCATCGTTTGTTCATTATTTATGTAATTACTATAATACTATATAATATATATATATATATATATTATGTATTATATCATTAAACATATAATTATTAATTTTCCAGTTCCCCAAAGCTTCAACATTGCCTTTCATGACAGGATAAATGACACATGGTCATTCATGTTGCCAGTGCATCGCTAACAGAGAAATGCATTTGATTGTTCTGGGCACCATTTTGTCTTTCAGCAATAATGATGTGATTTTATATATATATCAATAATAATTATGCCATTATAAGTGGAAAGTGCTAAAATTTTGCAGTATTTATCCATACAACTGTAGTGGAGGAAATGAGCTAAATTAATGCCATTACTGGTGTAATTATACATGGTGAAACGTTTTAGCACTTGCAAATGAATCTGACTGCCCTTGTACAAACTGAATTTGAGCTATAGTGTCCAGTTCAAGTTATAAGTTAGGTAACCAATTTGCCAACAGCTTTGAGAAGATCTGGTTGTCCGAGTTTGGTGCTTACTCTATTTTGAAATAAATATTAGGTGAAAAGAGTTGAATTTAATATAGGATGCTTTTAAGAAATAAATATTGTGTCAAATATTGAAAATGTTTGCAAATTTGTGATATTGAATTATTATTTTATTATTATAGAAAAAAGGTCATCATTTTTAAAAATAAATGTAATTATGGGAGATGGTCTTCTCATAATTTTGATATTTCTGGATAATGGGTTTCCATATCCAGATTTAATGTTTTGCTCTGTTCTTTAGTATAAAGAGAGGTGTATTACTAAAATCTTAGAATTTTCTTATACAGGTGTGTCACAGTATAAAGCTGAACGGAAAATCACTGTGGAATAAATCCCACTTTTAACTGGTCATGAGCAAAATTTTTCGTCCAGTTTGGATTACGCATTTCACCATTGGTGAATATATTTGATAAACCTAAGATAAAGAAAGCTTTCGATTTTTTTTGTAACTTAAATTTTTCATTATGAGGATAAACATACAACAGCAGCAGGTAGATGTACTTTTGAAAAGTTCACATTGGGAACATCAAGGTCCTATAGGCAAAGCATAAAAAGTAAAACATAACTAATGGTTGACCAATAGTCATTGCAGTAATATCAATAATATGGTATTATGATAGTTGAGGTAAGATATGCGAGAGATTGAAAAAAATTTACACAAGAGGGAGGTGTGAAAAGTTTTCCCTAAGTAAGTTATCACAGGTGATTGAGTTTTCATATAGCTCAGAGGGTTCATTGACTTCTATAGGACCTTGACAACCTTTAACTGGCACATTTTTGTATTAGAGGTTTTTGTGGTTATTACACTTTATATATCTAACAAATTTTGAACTTTTAAGAAATATAGGATATAGAATTTAGGCAAGCTGAGCATGATGGTTGAAGTAGTTCTATTGATGGGAGTCCATTAGTCAGTCTCTGAATGTGGGGTTTTTACTGACATAGAACTTAAGGGCCTTATTTATTAAACCTTGAATTTTCTGTTTAAAGGTTTTAAAAGGGGAAACATTTGGGTTTTTAGAGGAAAAACTTGAATTTTAATTAACTTTAAACTATAATCCTAAAATAGCTTAAACCTGTTAAAATCATGTAGAAGTCAATGGCAGGTGGTCCCTTTAACAAACGGAACATGTTTTATACCTTCAGAATCCTCTATAGTTTTGGGCTGTTTGTGCTGGTTTTAGTTCGATAATCTGGTAAATTTGAGTTTTCTGGTGACAATTTGATAAAGCAGAGTTTTTAGAGTGACAATTTGAAAAAGTCACATGACGCCACAAACTCTGTGAGGAAGTCGCTGAGATCTGCAATTGATCAAAAAGAAAGCAAACATGGTTGCTAACATTTACAGAGGTGTCTGCGATTTTTTTTGTGCTAGTGACACATGTTACATTCCCCCATAATGTGTTATTTTCAGCTCCCAAACACAACTTTGTTCCTCTAAACAAATGCACTGGAGTAAATGGAGTAAAATGCAACTTAAAATGCTCATGAGCACAATCACGCAAATATAATGGTATCAATGTCTATTTTTGCTCAAATGCGCCACTAAGTTCTATGTGCAGGAAATCCACTCTGTAAAAGCTATGATTGTGCTTTTTTTTATTCTTTCCTGATAACGTAAAGAGAAAAGCTGTTGCATATTCTTGTGGATAGTTAAATAAATTTGGGAATTGACTTTTACAATTAGAGGCAGATTTATCAAGGGTCGAATTTTGAAGTACAAAAAACTTTCGAAATTCGACCATCGAATTGTAAAACTTCGAATTAGAATATTCTAAGTTTTTTCAACAAATTTGGCAATCCTACAGTCGATTAAAAAGTGTGAACGGTTTGAACGATTTTAGTGATCGATCGAAGGATTTTTATTCTATGTGTAAAGACTTGGAAAAATGTCGTAGAAGATCCCCATAGGCTAACATAGCACTTCGGCAGGTTTAATTTGGCGAACTATTGAAATCTATGTTTTTTTAAAGAGACAGTACTTCGATTATCGAATGGTCGTGTATTTGAACGATTTTTACTTCGAATTGAAGTCAAAGTAAATTTGAAGTCTTAGGGGCAAATTCACTAAGCGCCGAAGCGCCTAATGCTAGCGTGAATTCGCTAGCGTTGGCCATTTTCGTTACTTCACAAATTAACTAACGGACACTGGCGTAACTTCGCTAGTGTTACTTCGCACCCTTACTCCTGACAAATTTGTGCAACGGACGTAACTACGCAAATTCACTAACGCGCGCATTGTTCTGGACGATACCTTTTATGCCAGACTTCCTTCGCCACCTCAGACCAGGCGAAGCGCAATAGAGTAGATAGGGATTTTCGTTACTTCGCAAATTAACTAACGGACACTGGCGTAACTTCGCTAGTGTTACTTCGCACCCTTACGCCTGACAAATTTGTGCAACGGACGTAACTACGCAAATTCACTAATGCGTGCATTGTTCTGAACGATACCTTTTATGCCAGACTTCCTTCGCCACCTCAGACCAGGCGAAGTGCAATAGAGTAGATAGGGATTGCTTCAAAAAAAGTTACAAATTTTTCCAAGTCCCAAAAAACGCTGGCGTTTTTCTTTATGATGGGTGATAGGCTGAATTTTTTTTTGGGGCTCCCCTCCTTCCCCCCTACATTTCCTAACTCATGGCAACTTAACTATACAGTGGGCACATGTGTAGGGCAAAATAAAAATTTTATTTGATGTTTTAAAGGTTTCCCAGGCTTGTGTAGTGCTGCTACGAATACTTCCATTAAAATTTGAATTTGGCGACGTATACAAATTAACCATTGCTAGCGTAACTTCGATTTGCTTGGCGAATCAACGCTAGCGCAGCATCGCAACCTTACGCTACCCCTGAGCGCAACTTTGGATTTTAGTGAATTTGCGGAGCGCTGGCAAAAATACACCTGGCGAAGTGCGGAGAAGCGGACTCCAGCGCAACTACGATTCTTAGTGAATGTCCCACTTAGTTTCCTATTCAATGGTCGAAGTATCCAAAAAATTACTTTGATTTTCTAAAATTCCCTCAAATTCACTTCGACCCTTAGTAAATCTGCCCCTTAATGTATACAAACAATTGGAATTCACAAGGATCGACACTGACGCAGCTTTACTGCTCCACCTTTAGTGTTTTATTGTATAACACAACATGTTTCGAGTCTGGTATGACTCTTTGTCAAGTGTACAGCAATGTGTAAAAAGGCATATAAATAGTTAACAGACAGGATATGACCTCATGAGGTGAATACACACCCCCCACCCACAAAAAAGGAAAAGAAAAAGTTCAAAGAAAAATTAACTCAAATCAGTAGCAAATAATTTTGCAGAGGAAGTCAAATTTAACCCCAAAGTCCGTATTCCAAGGCAAAGAATTACGAGTCTGTGGTTCAATCACTCTGTGAACAATAGAATTGCTGGTGTCGCACTGTGCTGTAAAAACAATTAAAAACCAGTTTAAAGGAAAATTATTTTAAAGAAAAATTATTTTGAAGAAAAAATTAAACCAATGGGCTAATCTAGTACTGCCTATACAAGGCCTACATGCCCAATCTGTTCGCGGTGCAAAGACAAAAAACTAACTAAGAGTACAAAACAACCTCGAAGTAGTTCTACATTTCAGGTATATTTTCTATACATTACCATAAATAGGGGGATTCAGTAAATCTCTTAGGGCTTGGAAAAGACAAATCAGTATCTGGAAAAAGAGTTTAAACAAAGTGTTAGTATATGCAAGGAAGTCATAGTGACTATATATATATTTATATATATATATATATATAAAAAGAATTTTAAAAAAAAATCCTGCTGCAACCAATTATCTTCGAAAGTCACATAATTAGTGAAATGAAGTCCACCTGTGTACAATCTAAGTGTCACATGATCTGTCAGTATAAACACACCTTTTCTGACATGGTACCACAACAAACCTGCCATGAGAGGGCCGCCCACCAAAACTCACAGACCGAGCAAGGATGGCATTAATCCACAGCAATAAGCCGTATACTCCATAGAGCTAGGCTTTATGGAAGAGTGGCTAGAAAAAAGCCATTACTTAAAGTTAAAAATAAGAAGGCACGTTTTGAGTTTGCCAAAAGGCATGTTGCCAACTCTCCAAATGTATGGAGGAAGAGGCTTGGTCAGTTGAGACTAAAATTGAACTTTTTGGCCACCAAGGAAAATGCTATGTCTGCTATTTGTTGTTTGCTTCACAATAAAAAAAAAAAAAAACATCTTCAAAGTTGTAGGCATGTTCTGTAAATGAAATTGTGCAAACTCTCAAACAATCCATTTTAATTCCAGGTTGTGAGGCAAAAAAAAACATCAAAAATGCCAAGGGAGCTGAAGACTTTTGCAAGGCACTGTAAGTCGGAAAAGGTTCAAGAGATGGGTAAGATTTCGACGACAGTAATTTAGGAAAAGGCAGGACACACAGGAAGAAAGCAGGCAGAATTCTCAGCAACAGGACTGGTAACAGTAACAAAGCAGGTAGAATACTCAACAAAAATCTAGGAGAAAGCACGACAAACAGGTACAAATCAGGTAGAATGCCAGTAGGGCAATGTGAACTTACAAACAAGCTCTTGCAACAGTGAGATGTTTAAATATACTGAGCTTGCACCAAGTATACCATTCTCTGCAAAATGAAATTATACCATGCAACTGAACCAATGCCCATGCATTAGCAATCTGCCCAAATATCAGCCTTCCAGAGTGTGTGCCATGACATGAATCTGTGCTGGCAGGCACAATGAACATTTTATAACGTTTTTTATTTACAACAATGGTTTTCTTCTAACCACTTGGTGGAGTATCTGTGTTATATTTGTCCAAGAGATGTAACATTCACCTCAGCTCCTTTAGAGTTACCATTGGCATCTGGGTTACTTCTCTGACGAATTCTCTGCTGAACCATTTGGTAGACATCCTTTCTTAAGGCCATACATAGTACGTTTTGCTTGTCACCTATTAAATCTATCCCCAATATACTGTACCCCACCTTAAGAGGTCTATATTGTGCTAATGTGATTGTTTGAAGGGGATAAGAAAAATCAGAGAGTGGACTGCATATAGCAGATAGCAGGTTGTATTGCAATTCTTTTTTTTTTTTTTATAAATGTATTCTCTTTCATTCTTTATTACTATGTTGTGCACAAATAGCATCTATTGCCAAGATCTGAGTTTTAACGCAAACTCATTTGTTTTATTTAGTAAATCACAAATTGATTTTTTTAGTTACATTGTTTTAATTTTATTTTATGTTTTTAAATTTAAGTTTAATGATAGCACTGGTTTTGTGAATCTATTTAGTCAGTTTCTGTATTGACATAAAATGGACCGTTGCATGGTTCCTTTATCAAATATTTTTGACATTTTAATGTTGATGCATATAATGTAGTATTATCTGTAATTAAACAGAACAAAAATCAATTCATTGCACAGTCATTTTGGTCTTTGAAAACAGGATAACATGCCAATACTGCATACCTAAGCATCAATAATGTCTTGTGATCATGGATAGAACAACAAAGACAGCACACTCAGCATTGTCTAGGGGGCAATGGTGAAAATCCTACCTGTAAATCACTGTATTATGCTGACTCAAAATATTTAAACTAAATAATATGCAGCTTTCTGCATGTGCCTTGAGTTTACATATAGCTGTAGTATGCAATTGATTTCATCAATATCATCCAATTCAATCAACTAAGCTCCAATGCAGCTGCATCATATTTTCCCTTTATACTTAGTTTATTTACGCATCAGGTTCTGCCCCTATCTAAGGTCCCTATCACATTCATACACAGTAAATTCAATTTTATCAGAAGCCAGTTAACCTTCCTCTATGTTTCTTTATAAAGATACTTGTGGGGCATGGTTACAGAATATATTGACTCCCAATTAAACTTTTGCTAGAAAGTGATGCCGAGTATGTTATGCTGTGAGAACTATAATCCTACATTCTGCAGTACTTCCAGACAGGGGAGCAAAGGCACATTTTTTAATCTGCTCCTTTGTTAGGGGGCGGGGCTCCATATCAGTAATTGCCCAAGGGTCCCTAGGCAAGACCAGGTAACAATGTCTGCTGCGGTCTATACTTCCTGTTACCTTGAGCTTGCACCCCCCCATTGGTGGCCATCCTTCAGTTGTATACTATTCACTACATTCAGCATATATGTGCAGAATACATATTTAATCATCTTTGCATTTGGGAGAATGTGTACTTATGGTTTCCTGTTTTTGCAAAAACAGATGCTCGCAGTGAGCGCTGACCATCACATCCACACTGAATATTAATAACAACGTGGCATTATTGTAACACATAATGTGAGAACAATTTGACAGAGGGTGTGCAAAAACCTAGGCGTTTTGTGCCTCTGTACTCCGCACTTCCTCAGTGTGTATGTGAGGATCAGCACTCAGCACTGCAAGTATCTGTTTTTGCAAATGCTGGAGTCTTCGTGAGAAGTTGCCGAAATCTTGTGAGAGCAGCGACCAACCAGGAGATGCTACATGCCTGGGTGAGCGCCACCATTACCGCTTCTTTACATTTGCCTTAATTATGGTTTCCTGTTGTCTGCCTAATTATTTTCAACTTTTACCATACATAAATCAGACAGTATGTTTTTGGTAGTAGAAATACATGCCATGGAATATGTATGCACAAGGTACATTTTGGGGTCTGTGTGTGACAAAAAGTTGTTTAATCCTGGGCAATAAACTGTTCAGGAAACCCCTAGCATTCATACGTAAATTTTTTTTGTAATGGTACCGAATATTATTTACAGTATTGCCATAGTAAAACTGGGTAGAAAAAAACAACTTATTCCAACCCCTTCAAACAAATCCCAGTGCACATATATACTCACCTATATAAACTGTATATACTAACCAATACTATACCTAAATGATAGAGCTTAAGATCACAGTATTATGCATGTCCAAGAAATCATCCAAGACACTCAACATGACATCAGGGCATTCCACAAACTCGGGTTTTGTCCAGAACAGTTCGGTTTTGTGAAACTCGAACAATAATATGGGCAATAACCACCTCTGATGTCAAAACCTCAAAGACCCCAAATGTCATAATCCAACTCCAATATGTCACTGCTCCGCCCCCTGATCCCTTGTTAGGTTTTTACAGAAGTCAAAGGTGGCAAGATTTTTTTTTTTTAGACTTTTTAAAAATATTTATAAAGATAGAGAAATACAGTATAACAAAGTTTTGCAGGGTGGTGGTTTGGCATAAAATTACATATTTACCCATTATTTGACAGAATGTGTATTTTTAAAAAAACATATATACAGTTTCCTGAGGTAAACCTGTCAGAAAACTTGGCCTTGAAATTTCTATTTGGCCAATTTCAATAGTGGTGCTATGAAAATTTCGTAGATTACTGCTGGGAGTTTTAGATCTATATAAGTCAGCCATCTCTATGGAACTATATATATCTGGTATTTGAGTGTTTGAAATATATTTTTTCCAAATAAAATAACAGGTGTTTTGGACATTTACTGTATTTATATATTTTTCATGGCAAATAAACGTACTATAGATAAGATGCAAAATGCAGCTGGCACATAAAGTGTTAATCAGTAATATTGTATTGTGTAGCAGATTTACTAGATTTACTTGTATTTCAAAAACTCTAAAACCCCATGTTCTCAAGTAACTTTCTTGGGCTTTCAGCAGACCATGAAATGATTCTAATTAAGTTTCATTGGTTCTTGTGCTATGTCGAATACTGAGACCATAACAGGATTATTGTGTAGCAATGTGAATGAACACATAGGATATTAAAAAACAATATGCATTCTGATAAATAGTATACTTCATGCAAACATAAGAAGACTGCTCTCCAGCAGTTCTTTTTTCATGTTTTACATTGCGGTATTTTAATTATGTGTCTGACACACTGTCACATTCATGCCTGCAAAGTCTTGACAGGCATAGCTGCATCTTTGTTGATATAAATCTTTTTATCAAGTATAAAGTAGGCAGACGAAACACTAAATTTTTTCTTTAATGACTATAGTCATCTACCGATTATCTCAACTAAAGCATGTATAAGGGCAGTGGCACACACACGGGAATAATTTTCACCCGCAATTTTTTATTTGTGGCTGCGGAAGACAAATCTTCAGAAAAATCATCTCCATTGTCCGAAGCGAGTGGTATGCCCAACTGATCGATAAATCGCCCAGAGATGCCTCCAGAGGAAACTTTGGGTAATTTAGCGATCAGTTGGACATACTGCCAGTGATTATTATTACTGGTAGTGGAGAGGCATTTTTGGGAGATTTGTTGCCCGCAGCCACATTTAAAAAAATCCCGGCCCACTGCCCTAAAATAAAGTATAGTAGTATAGTATTCTCTTATCTTACTGTTGTGTTCTTCTGTATAGTGTGTAAGAAACTATGCACTATTGGACATTTGGTCATACTGTCATAAAACTATTGCACAATGACTTAATTTTGTTATATACAAATATCTTAATATATGCTATTGTAACCATTTATTGACACTTCCCACAATGTAAGGATGGTAATTTCCTTTTTTACATTTTATAGCAATTACCTACGGGAAGTCAGGCACTACTGGGAAGCTTTGATAGTGTTGATGCAGCTGAAATAAGCAAAAATCAATATATGTAAAGGTCAAGTACATATACAGATATACTACAAAATGCAGTTCTAGCTTTATGGCCCTTCTAGCCAGTAACTCTTCAAAATATCTCTATTAAATGTTCCCTGCAAATATTGTAAGTCTCCTGAAAAAACTTGAATGCATTACACTGTAATGTGGCCAAGGTGCTATGCTGTATGACCGGAGGTAAATTACTAGAACCTCTATATAGGGTTTACCCTGCTGACTTTGCAATTGTAAAAATTGTGACTAAAACCTTGTTTTGCAAAAAAGTAAATTACTTGTGAAACCTAAAACCAGAAAACAATCATGTTGTATGCCTTTGTAGTGAATACTGGGGCACAAAAAGTGCTCCTTATGTTGAAATGTCTACTTTATTCTTCCGGCTGACACTCTCAGTTGAATAAGAAACCCTGACAATCTCTGCAGGGGCATCTCCCATCCTCAGGCCCAGATTTGTTGTGAGGCCACATAGGCCCGGGCCTATGGCGACAAAACATTTTAGGGGCAGCATGCCATCCAGCCCCATCGTTAGGCAAACTTCTGTGCCTTAGAGTGCAACACCCCACACTAGGACCCAGCAGCAATGGGGGCGGGGGTGGAGGTGAGCATAAGCGGCTGGCACTGGGACCATGCGGCCTTGGGGTGTCGCTTAGTCAAATCCAGCACTGCCCATCCTGCTTTTCCAAACTTAATTTGCTTGAAGAAGATGGACACTAAGCACAGGATCATTCTACCTTTTCTTTTTCAAATAGGTGGACCTTTTACCTACAGACTAGTGAGATAGCTCCCTGGCCACTGATGCTGCATGTTAGTATCATTAGAAGTATGGAGCAGCAACAGATAACTGGAGTGTTTTAAAACAATGCATCTGTTTACAGTGACACAACTAAAGACGGCCATACACAGGCTGACCTGTACCCCAAGTGGTTAACCTGCAGGGAAAAAGACAAAGGTGGCCATAGTGATATATGGCTCCATGTACTGTATGATATCCATAGTACATCTGTGTCTCCTCGGCACTTTCTTTAATCCAGTGATGTGAATTTTCCATCAAGAAAATAATTCCAAATCCAACAATATATCAGAATTATCCATTATACCTAGATGTTCAGACAGGAAGGTCCAATCAGGCATGTATTGCCATCTTATTGTTATTTACTCTCATTCTTAAGTTAGGCACAAGCATTTCAATTTGAGAGCCCATGACTAAGCGCCCTGAATGAGTGCGAAATGCATAGGGTTGATGGAGATGCAGATTTATATACTTTTAACTTTGTATGAATAAAATATTCTTTTAATTCAATTTCTCTGGTTCTGTGGATCCGTTGAGTGCTGGTCGGCCCTGCTTTCCTCTTTTTATTTCAAAAAGCAGTGTAGTGAATGTTGTGAGCCAATAAGCATATTGTATTTAGTTCTGTTTGTCTTTTGGGACAGCTTCAGCTATAAGGAAATCATTTTTCAATATTTTTTTTCTTATTTTATCAAAAAACATCTATCTAATCTACTGTAGCTCACTCAATCATCTACACACAAACCCACACCTTTTATTTTCCTTTTAGGGTTGATAGGTTACTATAGTCTGACATCTTATATTTCTCCATTTACATATTGCATAAATCATTAGGAGATCTGATTTAAATGTCAGGGCAGGGACTTCTTTAGTACAATTTCACCCTACCATCCTTTAGGATTTATTTTTTTTTGTTTTCAGCCACCATCTCAAGAACATTTACTGCAGCAAATATGCTTACGGTCACTAGTAGTGATGGGCGAATTTCACCCGTCTTGCTTTGAGAAAAATTAGCGAAATTCCTGCAAAATGTCTATTCCAATGCCGATGACAATTTGACGTGCATTACAGTCAATGGGCGAGTTTAATCCATTGTGCTGCAATCGATTTCTCCTCTCTGGCTATCTCCTATAGAAGGCAAGGAGGAGAAATTGAGTGCTGCGCAATGGATTGTCGCCCTATCGCCTTTCTGAAGAGGAGCGCAAGCAGAGAATTGGTAAGTAATTTCTTAATAAAGACTTTGTGAATTGAAAGTTAAAACTGCTTTGGTGTTTTTTTTTCAAAAAAAAAAAAAAAAAATAGACTATATCTGGTTATTATACCGCTTGGGCCCTAATACACTAAAGTTTGAGACATTTATGTGAGTTGCTTCACGAAAAAAAATGGGATTGACCTGTATTTTATATCAGCATTAATAACTACTGATAATATATAAAATATATAATAAAAAAAAATATGATAATACCTCTGGTTAAAAATGTAATGGTATTTTAAATTCCAAGAAATCACAAGTTCATTTAACGTTTTTAGCTGGTGGGAATCTGAACTAAAAGAATGAATGTAAAACAGAATAGGTTTCTTAATAGCAGTTAGAAAATCTATGAATGCCAAGTAAAGGCATATTAAATCAGAATAATTAAACACCTATAATCTAGGAAAATATTTGAATGTTGCAGGCTTTCTTTAGAAAAAAAAGAATAGCAAAAACCTGTTTATTTGCAATTGTTCCAAACACATTATATCATGAGCAATTTTAGGTTATTAAATTCCAAGAGTGTGCTACATAGCAAATGTAATAGACTTTATGCAAATGCTTATGCAACAAAATGGGAACAGATGGTACTCATCATGGCATATTTTTCCCTTTTCTGGCTCTACAGGCTTATTTTAGTTCTTTAAACATTAACCCCTTCCAGATAAGGTGAGTAGGTATAAAACACATTTTCAATAATTTGTGAATATACTGTATATACAGTATGTGCATAATGTGTACTGCTATGATCACAGTAATAAAAATGGATCGTTTTATTTATATTAATAATAAAAGACTTGAAAATAGCACATATTGCATTTCAGTCCCAGTGCATTAAACATACAGTAGACATATATTTCCTTTATATAAAAGATGAATACCTTCCTGTATTCTTATAAACTGAGCAATGAATTAAAATCTGCTATACTCACTTTTAAAAATAAAATGTTTTCTTTTTACACTTCCTAATTTATTCAAATAAATCTTAACTCTTTCCCTAAAGCTTTTCCCTGAAGGCTATAATAAAGATAAATATCAATACAGAAAGTTGTGAAAATAAAGTCTGTTTTAGATACAGTTAAAACTTATAGTGGCTGCTACTATCTACTGTCAGTTGATTCAGTAAGACATACTTAAAGGAAAACTATACCGCCAAACAAATAGGTCTTTATAAAAAATATATTGTATAAAGCAGCTTATAATCCTGCTTTATGTAAATAAACTATTTTCATAATAATATAATTTTTGGTAATATGTGCCATTGGGTAGTCTTAAGTATAGAAAATTGCCCCCTGGGATCCTACTCTTCATGGTGCACACAAACAAGCCATACATGTTAGGTCACATGAGCCAAATAACCAAGTTCTGTCTTTTGCTTCCACACTTCTTCCTGTTACAGTTAGAGTTGTATTATTTCTGGTCAGGGATCTCTGAGGCAGCACAGAGACCGTCAGTATGGTGGCTTAAGGTAAGAGATTTAAAGTGCAATATTTACTTAAATATATATTCCAGTTTGGTAAGATTATTTAATATGCCTCTTAATATGATATCTGTTACTTCATATTCATTTTGGGGGTAAAGTTTTCCTTTACCACATCACTTATACATATGTTACAGCTTGGAAACAGAATAACAGGGGGAATTTAAAAACAATGACAAAGGAAGTCCACCATGTTGCACAGATACATGACATCATGAAACCATTCGGTTTCAGTGTCTGTGATATTTAACTAAACTGGTTAAGTTGAATAAGTTGAATATGCAGAATGCATGGTAACTAATGATGGGTGAAGCTGACCCATTTCACTTTGCCAAAAATGAGTGAAACTGCAAAGAATTTGCCGAATACATTGAGAGCAATTTTTTTTTGTGACAACTCTTTTCACCCATCGGAGTCTATGGACGTCTTTTTCAAGATAAAACCTGGTGAAAAAATATTGCTCATCAATAAACAAAAATGCTCATCAATAAAAAAATGAGGACTGCAATAAGCTTCCATAAAATGTTGCTTTACAACAGGAGTACTTCTGTTTGGATGTACTGTGATAAGTTGCCGCCTGGCTGGTAAAAATTATGCTTCATGCCAATTTATTAATACGGAAAAAAACATGTGAAGGTCTGTATTTTTTTCCACAATAGTTGGCAACCCTTGAGAGCTTAAAGCTCCAGTTTTCAAATGAGTGACCCTTGCCCAATTGGATCCATTGGGTAAAAACCATGTCAGTTGGACAATGCTGTGCTCGTCCAACAGGATGGTCATTCCTTATAGATATCTGTGGTGATGGAAGCACTGCATTGCAGCACTGGCAGACTGATACAATAAGACAGGGGGAAGGTACGGACACATACCTGATAACAGGCAGGCGATGCATGGAAGTTCAAGAAAAAGTAATCATGATCTGTTGATTTTTCAGTTGGATATTAATCAGATGGGGCATCAGAAAATATAATTTCCTGGCAAATAAGCAGTTGACTTGGGCTAAAGTAGCCGAGCAGGGAGCAATTTTCTTCCTATGTATAGCCAGTTTTGCACAGATCAGGTTCTCACTGTAGGATTCTTTGCATATTACTGTCGCTACTGGTAGGACCATAACTGCAGAGGAAGTAGACCCTGCAGTTGCTGGGGTCCCACTAAGGCCCTAATAATGAGCAGTTGCAATTTATCTTGGTACAAAGGGCAGCTTACCAATGTTTTGGGGCCCAAAATTTAATCTGTTGTATAGTCCAGTAACATCCAGTTAAACCACCTCTGCTGGCCTTGGGAAGTTGGCGAACATACTTTATCCTACAATATTGCTTAAAGCATACAATCCTGATGTTTTCAGTGATGACTTGTTAAACTATAATAGGATTTGTAGTCCAGCAGCAGTATTTACACTCTTCAAAGGGCATATACCTTCCACAACAGCAGCATTTTAAAGCATGTTTTTAAGGACTGATGGATACTTATAATACTCTTTATCAAGATAATAATCCTAAACTGTAGTATAAATTGGGGAAACTTTTAGAAGACTGGAGTAAATACTGCATCTTATGGATAGGCCGCATATGGGGGGTCAAAATGACCTTATTCCACATTATTTTCCCTTGTGGATTTTAGGTAACGTATAAAAAACTGGGGTTATAGGATGTTTTTGTTGTAGAAATCGTTGTAAGTTATCATCTATCAGGTCATCCTCTCTTGCCTTATCCACAATGTTGCGAACCTTAGTTTGTATAGTTTTAAGGGGATCTGATATCTGATACATTTGTATCACTTAGTTGTAACATAATTTCCTTGATGTAATAACTTTTATCCAACACAATAAGAGCTCCTCCTTTATCTGCTGGTTTAAACATTAACTCAGTATGTGCCAGCAATGTTTTCAATTGTATTCTCTCTTTTCTATTCATATTAGGTCTAATTCCTAGAAATGGATTGGTTTTGAACTTCAATTTTAATTTGTTAGTCATTTTTAACAAGTTTGATATACGATTCCACCACTACATCAGTGGTTGGTGGGGTAAAGGAGGTCTTGTTGCATAAATTTACAGTGTAAGTTGTGTCCCATCCACATTATTATCTACTTGTCCACTCTCCTCAACTAAATGTGTTCCTGCAAAATAGGATTTCAATCTCAAATTCCTGAAAAAAACGTTCACATTCAATATCCAACTGAAAGGAGTCACATCTGTTGGTGGGACAGAATGAGATACCCTTACTACTGATGACGGAAACAATTTGTCACTGAGAATAAAAATGTATTGAAATGGAAAACAATATAATAAGCAGTAGGCTTATAGCAAAAATGTAGCTCTAATTTTGAGACTTCATCATTGATATTTAAATGTAATATATTTTAGAAGCACTAATAAGTAGGATATTTTCAATGATGCTCATATGAATAAAACGAGTTGTATATTACTTGAAGCTTGCTTGTTGCTACTTGCTTTTAAATTCTCTTTCTTATAACTCAGTAGCCAAAAGGACAACAACCTATCTAATTTGGTTTTCACTCAAGCTACATTGCTACATATATGTAGTTGTACCTGAGTAAGAACAACAGCTATGCCAAATTTGCTGCCTACCACTTCACACAACTTGCTGCATAAGGGAAAAAAGTCGTGAAAGTTTAAATTTGAAACATGATTATATTGATCAGTTGTTAGTGATTTGTTAGAGCTTTGTTACCTATGCTTTCCCTTTTGAATACAAATGACCAAAGTGAAATGTTTGTAATCAATTATGAATAAACAACTGTCTAATTAAATGATTAAATGACAATATAACACTCTTTTTGCTAAATGATTTGGAAAATCAACCCAATTTAATGATTTACTGTGCAACCCATATTAAGCATCTATGTATGGAGAGCTCTCACCTGGTTGTCATTAATGGCATGTTAAATATATGCACCAACATAACAGTTAATAGTGCATGCATAAATATCTTAAAGAATGATAATACTGGGAGTTACCTACAGCTGTAATAACAGAGGACCTATCTCCCAGAGCTGTTAAATGAGATTCTTCATAGATAAGCATTGTGGAAAAAATGATCTTATGCGAAAAGGGGACACATTTATTACCTTTAAAAAATGAAGGGACTTGTGTAAAAAATTGTTAAGTATGCTAGGTGCACTATTCTTTGCAGCGGAGGTTTAAAAACAGATGCAAGTCTACTGATATAAACCTTTTTGTTCTAGTTGAAGGCTAAAGAAATACATCTGGAACCATCTCCAAAAGTGAATATTTAAAATAATATTTAAATGTTTGGCGGAAATGCAATTGGTATTCTTGTAGAGATTATCCAATAAAAAAATCTAGTAATAATTAATAAACAAAACGTGCAGGTTAAATTTGCGCACCAAAGAGCCTTGCTGGTTTATAATTACAAGATGTGGTCATGTATTCATATGCTCTCTGAATCCAAAGCTATAATGATGAGATTTTATATGAGAACTGTATGTCTACACTTATTACAATAATTGATATTAGATATTTATACAGTGATGTCTAATATGCTTTGTGGAATTGGCATGGCTAAGATAAAAAGAAAGAAGATAAATACTCATTAACAGCTAGTAGATTATGAATACATTCTTAATATTATTAAGTGAAAAGAGAAATGAACTATTCCATGAAGAAGTGGATATAGGATGGGATCAAAGAGACATTTTATTACACAGTAAGAAACAGGAGGTGCATAGGTAAGTCAATGTTATGATTTGATAGAACGATTAATGAAAAAGAAAGCTGGACATTTGAAATTAACAGCTTTAAGGGTCTGTTTCTGAAACTGGAGACATTTGCAAAGTGCAAAAAATAGCCATTCAAGAGCCCTGGGTTTTGTGCTTTGTACTTGATCCTAACATAGCTCTTTGAACCCCTAGAATAGAACAAAAACACAGATTCTCGCTGAATAGTGTGATGACTGCAATCACCAGTTCTGCATCTGGATAGGGCATCCTAAAATGCATCCTAGTTTGCATGTCATTCAGATACACAGGCCAGATTGTATAAAGTGCATTACAGCCTTAAACTTAATGCTTGCCTATGTCAGGCATTAAATAAACTTAAATAAATGAAACTTAAAGGGTACCTGTTGGGCAAAAATATCCCGACCAATGGTTTGGGGTAACTATTGTTTTAAATTGCCACCACCATGCGAGGCCATCTGCACCAGGAGGGAGCTCCCAGTATGAGAGTCATGTTGCGGCACACGCATAATGAGTGAATGCTGCAACTTGCTCATTCTGCGCATGCATGTGACATCAGAAGTGAATTTGCGCATATGTTCTGACTGACATGGCTGCTTGCACTGGGAGCTCCCTCCCTGTATGAGTGTCTTAGCACTGGCAGGGGGCAATTAAAAAAAACTTCTGTTACCCCAACCAGAATGCAGGCTCTATTAGCCCGCACCTTTGGTTGGGAATAATATCTTTGCCCAACAGGTGCCTTTTAACACCACCAAACCATGTACCTTATGCTGGATTTGTATTCAAGCACAAGGCGCAGAGAGAAGCTTGCACTGGCAATTCTAGACACAAGTGTTCCTGGATAGACTGTAATATTGGACAGTTCTCCAGCACTTGTGCCTTTGGGACTGATAATTTAAGGGGCAGATTTATCAAAGGTCAAGGTGAATTTCAAATGAAAAAAAAAAAATCATGTTTTGAGCTATTTTTTGTGTAAATCATTTGTGAATATCAAAATGTATGTATTGTCTCTTTAAAAATTAGACTTCGACCATTCACCATCTAAAAACCGCCAAATTGCTGTTTTAGCCTATGAGGGACCTCCTAGAACCTATTTGGAGTCAATTGGTGGACTTAAAAAAAAATTTGGGGGAAAAGAACTTTGAATCAAATTCGATTGAATGCGCTATTCCTTTGATTCGTACAATCCAAATTCGGCTGAATACGGACCTATTCGATCTAACATGGACCTATTCAACCCAAAAAAAACATCGACTTAATTTCGGTTGGTCTTTTTGAATTCGAATGTCGACGTTTTTTCAATTCGACCCTTGATAAATATGGCCCTATGTGTTCATGACTATAAAAAATAGGCTACCAAACGCACCATATGAAAACAAAAACAGAGAGTCAAACAGAACAGACAACAAGGATTCTCATTGGTGGATACCTTTGCAGTATAGTACATTGTGGCACTTAGAATCCATCTCTATAGTTTCTGGACTTTAGCTTCTATTATGTTTGAAACCTTAACGATATGCTGAAGAAATATGGTAACTGTAGTCCAGATGAAACCCTAATGTATTTCATGCCTGTTAAGACACTTACTCATAGGCTAATGGGCACCCCTGTAGACTTCTTCTATAGGGGTTGTGACCAAAATGAACTTGAAGTTATTGGCAATGGGTTTGCCCCAAAAAAAAGTTTGACCTTTTTCAGACTATTATTAATACCAATTCCTTTGTCCGCAAGTTGTTACTTAGAAAACATTTTTTCAATACTCCTAAGAATGAAGCACTTACAGTAAAGATCAGCAGAGCCAAGTAACAGAAATCTCGGACGTATGCAGTTTAAATGTTTTAGAATCCATTCCAGGGGAGTGTAATAATGATTTAGGTAGGACTGGCATTACAGCCCTCCCATCACAACTAAGCTTGTTTAAACCAAAATCTGACTTTTATTCGGTTCACCAAATAACTTTAGCAGTGAATCTCTTTAAAAAAAAAAGATGGAGAAAGACTTGAGATCTTTATAGGAGAAAATACAATGTGAACCACATCATTATAATCTCACTAAAAGTGAAAAATAAGCACTAAACACTTAAGAGTATGATAAGTCCATTGCCATCCACTTTGCAGATAAGGGAGGTATGGTTATGGTTCTCAATTATGAGGATTACAGCCAAAAAGCAATAGGGCAATTACTAGATAAGAATTCACACCTCTCTTGATTCTAACCCTACTTTATCTTTTCAAAACCTTCTGTACACCTTAATGGATAAAGCAAAACAAGCAAATCTTCTAAATGAATGCCAAGTAGAATTTCTTAAGGTACAATACCCAAAGACACCTATATTCTATCATGCACCTGTATCTCCCATGATATTAGTATCAGTGCTATAGAATACCATCTTAAGAATTACAGCACTTATCCAACACACTTACAATCATTTTTGCTTGAAGCAATAGAATTCCTTCTTATACAACTATTTTCTGTATAACAACAAGTATTATTTACAACAATGAGGTACAGCAATGAGGGCACAATTTGCCCACTCTTATGCCAACCTCACTATGGGTTGGTGGGAGGAACAATATGTCTACAACATAGATAATCCTTTTAAAAACTATATAATTTTTTCTGCAAATTCAGTTGATTTTATTACAGAATTTAGTCCTCAATTTAGCAGCATTAAAAAGATTGTTGAAAAAAACTTAAACATACTAAGAACTCACCCAGCTCTTGAAGCGGTTCTTGATAAAGGATACAAAATGGTGACCCATCATAACACGAATGGTAGGTAACCAGTTGGCACCTAGTTTAATCCAGGCCCTCCCCACTAATAGTTTAAGATGGCTGAATACCCAAGGAATGTTAAGATGTGGTGCTGGGAAATGTCTTACCTGTGCACATGTAAAAAAAAAAAAAACCTACTTATTGGAATATCCAATATGTAGGCCTATTAACTTCCCCACTTAAAAACTGTATTAGAAAGTGTGTTTTAGACATCAACAAAAATTCAAATTCCAATGAATGCAATGAAGGCATTGAATGCAATGGTGGAGATACCACCAAATTGGTTGCTGTTTGTATAGATAGAGCAGTAAGTGGAAAGCAAGGTGGAGTCAAAATTCCAAAACTACTTACTAAGTAGTAAGTTAAAAAAAAATTGGTGCCAAGACCCCCATAAAAGTTTTTCAAAAAAAAAAAAAAACATTGGGCCCCCCTTACAGGTAAAAAAAAAAAAAAAATTGGGCCCCCAGAGAATATTTTTTTTAAAAACATTGGCGCCAGGGCCCCCCTTACAAATTAAAAAAAATTGGGGCCCCAGAGAATATTTTCTTAAAAAAACATTGGTGGCAGGGGCCTATAGTGTATTACAATAATACATTAGTGGGCAGGGGATTATAAACAAAAAAAAAATTGGTGTTTAGTATTGAACTCGTGGCTTCAGGATTTCAACTTTGGGGAGCCCTGCTATTTCAAAATAGCATCCACACATAGGCAGGGTCAGACTGGCCTGGCGGGACACCATGAAAAACCCCCGTGGGCCCCAGCCCTCATGGGGCCCCACCGGGCCAGACCCCTCTCTCCCAATCCCAATTTGAAAATAAAAATTTCTTGATGCGCGGCACTGCAATAGGTGAGGAGTAGGGATGTAGCGAACTGTTCGCCTGCGAACTAGTTCGTGCGAACTTCGACCATTCGCGTCCGCCGAATGTTCGCGAACGTTTGGGAACGTTCGCATTTTGAGTTCGTGTTCGATTCGAATGAAAATCGTTCGACCATTCGACCATTCGATTCCTTCGACCGCTAAAAAACGAACGATTTCCATTCGTTCGAACGATTGTAAGCATTCGATCGAATGATTTTCATTCAATCGAACGCTAAAAATCGTTCTAATCGTTCGATTCGAATGATTTTAGCATTCGATCGAATGAAAATCCTTCGATCGAATGATTAAAATCCTTCGATCGTTCGAATCGAACGATTTTAGAGGGTGTTCGAAGTTCGCGAACTGTTCGCGAACGTTCGCATTTTTTGCCGGTGTTCGCGAACTGCGTTCGCGAACACCAAATCGGCAGTTCGCTACATCCCTAGTGAGGAGGGGTGGGGGGCAGCGGGGGCCCATTACTCAAGTTTATGCACTATTCTCATTCCCTGAGTACCTCTTTCAAGTAAAATCCTTCTTGAAGTATTTACCAACAACCATTATTTAATTACTTTTTAGTTTTATTATTTGCATTTGCATCATTAATTCCTGCATGATTTGCATTTCATCCTTTTTTCTTCCCTTGTCTGCTCTGTGTTTGTTTGATGCATTATATTGTATTTCACTGTGGAAAAAGTGTGTATTTAAATAAGTGATTTTGATTTCACAATTGTGATTGGTTGAGGTATACATGGTTTGATTGGTCACAACCCATTTATAAGAAGTATACAGAGGTGTGCCCATTAACCCATTTTAGATTAATGTTTTTTGGAGAATCTCACAAATGTTGTTTTTGCTCTATTTACATGCACCCATAGACTGGGCTGAACTGTGAGTATTATCTCTCTATTTCTATTATGGTTTATTCCTGTTACTGGATTTTAATATACTTTTGGTAGTGCTTATATATTTTTCATTGGCATCCTGCACCATTTTCTTTACATTTTGTACATTTAAACTGTTAAATTGCTTTGATGCAACTTAATAGGGCACATTTATAATCCACAACAGTGGATCAAAAATGGCTGTAGTTATTGATGAACTGGACACTATTCATGACTAAGTCGAAGGCAAATACCTGCCTTCTTACCCAGTTTTAAATTCCAATGGAATACAAATTGGAGACAGATTTACAGATATAACATAGCATAATTAGATTCATATGTCAACATCAAAAATAATTCTTATATAACAATACATAGTTAAAGGGGACTTGCCACCCAGACATAAAAAGTTTTTTTAATAAACGTCCTTTTGAATTTAACCCAATTTTTTTTATTAAAGGCATACATACCTGTTATAAGTGTATTTTAAAAGTCTTAGCTGTCAATCATATATTGCCTGTCCCTCCTCTATGCCTAAGGCATAGGGGCTTGGCAGGCAATTACTTTCCATTTTATTCTTCACATTACTTCTCCCCCTTATTATCTAATAGTGAAGCTAGCACATGGGAATGGCCTTGCATATTGAATTCAGCTCGCAAGACCCAGAGCTGCACTCCAGTCTTTATAGATTAAATTTTTAGCTAACGTACTATGTTAGACACATGTTTTTATTTTGCAAAACCTATCTAGTTACCCAGTTTTATTTTTACACTGAATTGTTTAAAATGTAAGCGAATTGGCTTAATTTATCAAACATCGTCTTGTAACCTCTAATATACTAAATAATAAATCAGTCCTAACAATATCAAGTATAGACCTCCTATTGAGATAAAAAGCAGTGCTTCGTTACTCACTTCATTACAGTGTCGGACTGGCCCACCGGGATACTAGGAAAACTCCCGGTGGGCCCAGGTGTCAGTGGGCCTCTTGCTTCTAATCATTTGGCCTATTTAATTGTCATTCCCTATTTCTTTATGGGAACAAAGAGGTTTAATAATGGAAGAATAGATTATAGTATGTAGAGAAAAGATACTAGGAGAATAAAGAGGTTGAGTGAGGAGAGGAGGTATAAATTTTGTAAAGTGGGCCCTCAACCTAAGGTTTTCTGGTGGGCCCCTGGTATCCCAGTCCGACACTGCTTCATTAAGAATGCAATAAACACAAAATTAAAAAAAAAATCTGGAACTGCAAATCAAAATCAAATTTCTGTCATCTGTCATATAAATATAACTGTCTGGTTTAAACAGGTACACACTGGAAACTTTCAAAAGTTAAAAAATAATTTCATTTATTAGTTTAATTAAAAAACAGGCCAATGTTTAGTTCTACATCTAAGACCTTTATCGAGACCAAATTCATGAATAAAAAACACAGGTATAAATAGGTAAAAAGGCACTGCACTCACCCAATCAGATGGATTGCACCCGGTCATGTGGTATAAAAGACAACCCTGCACCAGGAAAAGAGAATGTTACATCACCTTGGTTATACTGAATACATTCCACTAAAATAATACATAAAATAAAAACTAGTATACAAAGTAGTAGAGACTCTCAATCAAATAATACAATGTATCAAACAAAAAATACAATGTTCCAAATTAGACAACTTGAAACACATGAATGAATAAATGAATGAATGATATAAGCCCTCATCTTAGATTTAAAAAGCACATCAGAGTGCAGGATTCATGTAACCCCATAGGGGCCAGGGAATTCAGTTTTTTATCTAAAAAAAATTCCCTCTGCAACAGTATTCTGGATCTATCCCCTCCTGTCCTTAAAGGGGGAATATGATTAATCACAATATCTGAAACATGTATGCCCCTGTCCTAAAAATTTTTGGCTACTGGTATATTGTTGGTGCCATCCCTATAAGCAGTATTTATGTCTGACCGATGAGCATCCATCCTTAATCGAAGGTTCTAATCAGTTTTGCCAACATAAGACAAACGGTAGGGACCTGTGACCAAATAGATCACATAGTAGAACAAGTGATATGGTGTCTAATATTGAACCTTTTGCCCGATTGTGAAACGGTTCAACGTTAGACACCATATCACATGTGGGTCCTAATGAACTGTATGACATATTTGACCCTGCACAGGCAGTTAACTGAAACCGGTGTGAATACCAAGCTAGATAGATTTGATTGTATCTTCTATAACATTTAAAGTACTGATACTGCAGTTGTCAATAGCATCCAATCAGCAATTTGTTTTTAAACTTAAAAAGATGGGAAATGAAAGCAAAACAACTTACACCTAACCCTAATTGGGTCATGTAATTAGTTTTAACAATCAATGTGGCTAGGCATAATGTATTTTACATGCTACATTTATGGTACCAGCCCAGAGGTTCAGCAGCCTTAGCTGATTATTACATGTCAATGATGATTGCACTGTAAGGAAAATCTGAAGCAATTACAGATAGCTTTGTATGTACTTTTTCACTATATATAGTGAGTTGGTCTATAAGCTCAGGTAACAAGTCCTTTCTCCCCTCCCTTTCAGCATGCTGACATTGCACCATGCTGCCAAATGTTGTGCCATCACTTTTTTGGCATGGAATTCAAATCCTTGGCACCGATTATTGTTAAAAGACACTTCCATGTCCCCTCCATGTCAGTAACCAAGCTGGCTTCTGTTTTCAGATCCTGCTCAAGCCCTGTTATGGTCTGTTTTGCCTGGTTGAGACCTCTCCACCTGTTAATGACTGTGATACTTGCTGCCTGCCTTGACCTTCTTGCCTGTTTCTAGATTACAATTTTGTCTGATCCGTGCCTGTATTGTACCTCATTCACCTTCAGCACAAAGGCAGCAGTATAGACCAAGTGGCAGATCATTTCACGAATGTGCCCAAATATTACTGCTATAATTAATCAATTCCTGTAATTTAATGTTAATGGTTCAAAGAATGTCAGGCTGAATGGTTGGCCCCCATACATTTTCACCTCACCAAATCTGGCCCTCGATGCAAAAAGTTTGGGCACCCCTGCTCTGGACTGTTCAAGTTCCCTGTTGGTCTTTCCAGCAGAAAACTTGATCAAGTTAAATAGTTAAAAAACCCAGAATGCAATGAATGCATATACTACTTTTCAATGAATCTACAAACTTTCAAAAAAAAGTGAACAATTTGAAAAAAACTTGAACTGAAAACAATTGCTTACATTTAGTTCTATATGTACTTACAAGCTTTTAGATGTCAATGCTATAC
Source organism: Xenopus petersii (assembly GCA_038501925.1). Lineage (NCBI taxonomy): Eukaryota > Metazoa > Chordata > Amphibia > Anura > Pipidae > Xenopus > Xenopus petersii. Next base: position 71,961,512 of record CM076683.1, on the reverse strand, counting down.
ATTTCAGTTTGCGTTTTACCAAAAAAAAGCAATTGAATTGGGCTATAAATTGAAATTCAAATGTTGATAATCAGCCCCTTAATTGTGTTTGGTTTGTAGTTGCTATGTGCTAGGCCCTCACCTAACGAATGCTAAGCACAAACATTTTTTAAAAAGGTGCTTCTTATTGTTTTCTATGCCCAAGCGGTCTCTGGTTCAACATTTCCTGCATGTTCCTGTTTACCTGTTTGTTTTAGTTGTTTGGCTTGTTTCCCTGACTACTAAATCTCGCTGCCAGTCCAAGATCTTTTGCCTGTTTGATTACACAGTTGCTTGATCCATTTTCTGTACCACGCTTTTGGTTTTTTACTCTCCAGTGTTAGGTTCTTCCTGTTGGCCTGCAGCAGAATGTTCCGGGGGCCCAAAAGGGTGTCTGTGAAAACCTGTCCTGGCAGGGCTCTTCTGGCGCTAAAGTGTGTGAACCCTCACAACGGGCCCCGCCCCCCTCCGTACGGCCGCATTTGCCCGCATTTGTCAGTGGCGCGTGAGTTGCCGGGGGGGCCTGAGGGGGGTGCGATCGCACACCCTGCTCCCCCGGTAGTTCCGCCACTGAACCTCATACAGTCTCAAGAGTTCCTATTCTACTGATTTCAGCAGTAAGTCTGCTGCCCCTTCTGCTCCTTTGTAAAGCATTTTGAAGGCTCTGACTGGAAATTTAAGAGACTCAGAAAATCCATCTTTCTCAGGCACTGCAGCATTTTCGGTCTGTCTGATCTTCAGTTTCCTCAAGGGACTCCAGCTCCGCCTTCTCTTCTCCAGGCTCCTGCTTCTCAAGCCAATATTCCTGTTCCTTTCCGGACATCTGGATACCCATTTGCAGTTTCGTGAAGGGTCTCATCCAGTTGGAGCTTGGGCATCACCTTTATGGGAGTGATATGATCTTCTTGTTCACAAATTCAGCTGCCTTCATTTCTACTTCCCAAGAGATTTTCAGTGCTCCAGGATGATAGATAAATGCTTTCATTCGTGAGGATAACTCTGCTGCAAAGTATGTTATTCACTTTCATACTTTAGCTGCTGAGGTAACTTGGACCAGCAATGCCCTGGTTGCAGCTTTTTAGCAAGACCTGAATGAGGATCCTAAAGATGAACTGGCAACATAGACACTAGAATAAAGGAGAGACATTCTAAAAAAAAAGTCAAACCCATAATCCCCTTGCTTCTTCAGTCTGTTTTTCCACTTTGTTCCCTTTCAGTCCAGTGTACACAGGGTAAGGAGGCAATGCAGTTAGGAGTCACTCTCCTGACCCTGAAGAGAGCACTCTGTTTGTGGAGTGATCATCTTCAGAAGTTTTTCCACTTAGCGAAAGCATCAGGAAAATGCTCCAGCCTAGGTCTGAGTGGGGAGTCTCCACTAGGCAAAATAAATTCACTTAAGGGAATCTTCATTACAGGCTCCTTGTCCTACTCTTCTAAATCCTACCCCTGTCAAGCTTTTCTGAAATCAGGAGTACCTGGAAACTTCATTTTATGATTTCCCTTCAACTCCTCTTGAAGGGGTTGTTCATGTTCCAAACACTTTTTTCAATTTGTTGTTTTTAGAGCTCACGGTTCTGCCTATAGCAGTCACCTTTTGCTTTGGGAGGAGCCCTCCACTACTCAGGTGCCTATGGGTTTTATAGTGAGGCGACCAAGGAGAGACTTCTAGGCAGGCAAGGGATCCAAATGTGAATTAGAGTAACAGGGAACAAGGAATGTGGTTGAGGGACAGCCTGAATCAATGCCAATCAGGCAGTACTGCCTGTACTGAATCAGGAGTCAAGAACAGGGCCGGATTTACATAGTGGGCGTCCCTAGGCCCACTGCTGTTCGTTTGTCCCTGCCCCCTCCCTTTATTTGTGCAAACTTTCATTATTTGGACTGGAGCAATGGTGATTGGCGCACAGGAAATTTAAAAAAAATTATTGTATCTCCAGCTCATAACCACATGCCACCCCCTAAAATCCTGCCGCCCTAAACCTGGGCCAAATCTGAGCCTGGTCAAGAACATAATCAGGTCACAGGCCTGTTCAAAACCAACAATATAGTGGTACAGAACAGGATCCAAGAGAATAGTCAATATGCGGGCAGAGGTCTGGACAGGTAGTAAACTAGGGATGGTCAGGAACAGGCAAGGTCAGAATCAGATTAGACAGACTATGAAAAGCACTCAGAACTATTGAAAATAGACCTGGAGCTCCTTTTATCACTCTAACTGTATCCCTGCCCCAGTCTTGAGGGTACACATCTCTTTGATATCTCAAGGTCCTTCCCTATCTGAATGCCACAGTGATTTTTTTTGGACAGAAAGGCTGAGACACTTGCTCCACACAGGCCCTATGATTGCAGAACTTATCCGCTGTCTGTTCCAGAGACTCAATCCACAAAATATCCATACTTTCTTTATGAAATCCACTTCACCTGCAGGCACTGGCTTCTTTTTTGCCCCACAAAAAGATGGTAGTCTCAGACCATGCATTGATTACGATGGCCTCACTAAGATTACAGTTAAAAATAGCTATCCTCATCCTTTAATCCTGAAGCTCTTGGATAGATTAAGAGGTGCAAATATATTCTCCAATCTTGATTTTTGGGGAGTCTATAATTTAATCTGTACTTGTCAGGAAGATGACAAAGACTGCAATTAACACTGGAGATTGCAATTTTGAAAGCTATGTCATTTGGGTTGTGCAATGCCCTTGCAGTTTTCCAAGACTTTGCTGATCCCATCCTTTGTGATCACCTACAAACCTGTGTAGTAGTTTACCTGGATGATATTTTGGTGTTCCTCCTCTTTATCTAAACACATTCTTTAGGTCAAGACTGTTCTGTATATCTTACAATAATCTCTATGCCAATTTGGAGAAATGTGAATTTTACAAAAATAAATTTCCTTTCCAAGGATAAATTATTTCTTCCTCTGGTTTTCAAATGAATCCAGCAAAAGTTTCCGCAGTCTTAAGGGCTATTCCACACGGGGAGATAGCGACGCGTTTGCGGTCGCGGCGACAAAGCGCCTGGCGAGGCATTTTCAGGCGACTGTTGAAAAGCGCATCGCCTCGTGTGGTTAGCACAGGCGTTTTTACATAGGCGCCCATACAAAACTGTCGCCTGCGCCGGTCGCGGCGACTGTCGCGGCGCTTTGTCGCCGCGACCGCAAACGCGTCGCTATCTCCCCGTGTGGAATAGCCCTAAAACTGGCCCAGGTCCACAGGTCGAAAGGTCATTGAATGTTTTCTGTGATTTGCTAATTTTTATTGAAGGTTCATTAAAAAAACTCTCATTTGAAAGGATGCTAAGGCCTCTTGGTCCCCTGAGGCTCAAAGAATCCTTGAAGATTGCTTTTGCCTCTGCTCCTATCCTGATTCATACTGATACCTTTCATCCCTGTATCTTTGAAGTTAATGCTTTCGAAACAGGTGACCCCTGTATCCTTGTACCTTTTTTCTCCTGAAAGTTATTCCGGCTGAAAAAAAAAAAATTATATTAGCAACTGGGAGTTATTGGCTGTAAAATTGACACTAGAGGATTGCCGTCATTTGTTAGAAAGAGCAACTGAACCCGTCACTATTCTCACTGACCATAAAAATCTAGAATAAATTTCTTTTGCCAAAATACTTAAATCATCAGCAAACTAGGTGGGTTTTATTCTTTTTCAGATTTATTTCTTTCAGACCTGGTTCCAAGAACATTAAAGCTGACCCATTATCCCATTTATTAGCCAAAGTCTTTTCCTGCTCTAGTATTCCCCCTACAGTGTCTTTAGTAATACCTGCCTTTCAAAGCTCCACTGGAATGTTCTTCTAATAGAAATTTTGTTCCTCAGGGTGATGAGGCTCGATTTCTGTCTTGGAGCCATTCTTCCAAGACTGCAGGTCACCCTGCGATTAAAAGATTTCTTGATCTTATTTCCATATTTTCTTGGTGGTCTCTTATCTGGGATGCAGTGCTAGATTCTCCCTATGGGTCCAAGTCCCCAAAAGGTGAAAACTAGTCCTGGCAGGGCTCTCCTGGTGCTAAAGAGAATGAATCTTTGTATTCTACAGATTGTAACAAAATAGTTTTCACCATTATCTGGGCTTATCATTGTAGTGTAAAACATTTTAATTAATGTATGTAGAGACAGCACATTGGGAGTGAATAAAGCATAACATCATAATACAGAGCCTTGTTAACTAGGGCCTCCTATTCCAAAATAGATACGGATGGAAATAAGATAATATATAAGAATAATAAGCAATGCACGACCCATCCGTTTACATGACTGGTAGTGTGAACATGCTTACCCCAGTTTTACAACAATTCTCACATCCAATCATGTAAAATGTAGATTGCAGAATTAATTGGATCACACTTTCTTGCCTCTGGGTGCTTCCTGCATAATTTAATTTGATTTGTCATAATGGTCTGTCCTCCTAATGGAGCACATGCAGGTATTCATCCAGACCCACTTAGGGTTTGTTTGTTCAAAATTTTGTTGGTGTGTCACTGCATTGGTGAGTGCAGATACTATAAATGCATTCCCTACTGCTAATTTGTTTTAGGGGAGCTGAACACATATATATATATATATATATATATATATATATATATATATATATATATATATATATATATATATATATATATATATATATATATATATATATATATATATATATATATATAGTACTTAGTAGTACTGTGGTTGCAGCATCTTCTGTCAGTACCTATCATCATAGTTGAGTGGGAGTTAGTCTGAGTTTTTAATGAAGAAGTTATTTTACTTCATGAATATCTTTCTCTAGATAGGGCCTTCAAGTCCTAAGCCATATGTGCACATATTTATAGACTCCATATTTCTGTTGCTTATTTCTTTACAGCTTTGTGGATATGCAATAAGCACAGTTTATCAAGGGAATCAAAGCCTTGCAAAGAAAACGGAGACACTCTTTCTAAATATTTCTCCTCTTATTTTGTGATCATTTTTGCTCTAAAATTCCAAACACTTGCTCATTTTGTATGCAAACACCTACTTTTTACAATAAGCTATTTGTTAACAAAACATTTTTGCTTCCCATGCTGCTTTTAATACATTGCTTGCATAATATGGAATAATGACATACAGTACAGATGAAGCCACTTGGATTTGTGAGTTAAATGCGTCATGACTCAGGGTTAATTGAAGAAACTGTGTTATCTTAAGTCATCTTAACTCATTTAATGCATTTAACCTTTTCATTAGCATACCAAAGCTCCATTGTTCACAATGGTGAATGCTTTAATTAGATGGGATGTTGTGACACAGTTTTCTGTGTTAAATGAGATAAATGGGATATCTGTGTTTAGTTATTCTGTGTCAAACAGACAAACCAAAGTGGCTGCATCTGTATATTACCTGAAATAAATGGTATTATTGATAGTAAGGACTCTTTAGCCATTAATATACAAACAAAAGCTGACTTTGATCAGTTTTGGTGCATTAAACATGTTGATATCACTTAGCTTTGAAAGCTGTTCCCAGGTATTACAACTACCAGATGCAAAATAATATATTTCCATTATGGATTCCAATAACAGATTGTATGGTTTAAAAAAAACCTTTCATGATACAAAGCCCTGTTGAAAAAACAACAGATTTCAAAATTCAAAACAAACATGAGAGCATGAGAAACAATTATTTCCCTCATCACCCAACCTCTATTTTCTAGAATATATAATACGTTATATGCAAATTAATGAGATTTAAAAGGAGTGGAGGAAGACAAAATGTTGTTGCTAGATTAAACAAAATAGATTGGTATTCTAGGAAGATGCTCACCACAGAATAAAAATGAAGACATGAAAAAAACAATATGTTCTTTTAATGAATGTATTGCAAGATTAACTTTACATGAGCACAGATGTTCCTGTCCTTTGCACAGGTGAATCTGTCAAAATTGTCTTGGCTTGTGGATTATTAAGAATGTATACACTACATCACTTGTGAGATACTCAGCAAAAGCATGTTAATTGTACTCATCCCAAGAGCATATAAACTTCCTAGCTGCATAACACACTGCTTTTTAACATTAGCCATTTTATTGCTTATGATAAATACTATCCTTTTGTGGCATGCAATATATTGTAGTTCCTACAGATGTTGAATACAAGTTATGTGATAAGGAAATAATTGATGCAGCAGCAAGACAGCCATTTTGGGCATACAAAAGTATGCTGGGACACCTGGAGATTACGTGACTTGTCCAGGAAATCAAATCAGGGACTCCAACATGAGATCCTGTATTATATGATGAATAATTTATCCACTATTGTAAAATATAAGTCACAGAAGACTTCCATGACCATATAAAAGCACAAGGCTGAAGACTGACAACTCGACGCGGTGAGAGTTAGCTGATATGCGCTAGAATATTTATTTCAGAATAGTTATTTTAATTCTCCTGCGACACATGTATAAAAACTTTCAAAAGAACCAAAAATTAAATTATACCTAACTTTTATTGTTAAACATAATGATTACAGCAACAGCAGAGCTGTCTACCCCAGAGAATGTAAGTGACTGGGTATGAGCTGGCTTGATGGGTTCAATACCACACCATGAACGTGTGGTGATGTGAAGAGACATTCAAAGACATTTCACTTTGCCTGAACCATTATACCCTCAGATGCGGGTGGGTGGGTTCATAGAAATACATACAAAGTCTGGGGGGGGATTAGGAAGGCTACCAGCTGAATGTTTTGTACATTTCTTACTTGGAAAGTGTTGCCTCCTCCAAGGGAATGCTACCTCATAACATTCCTAACCATGAGATAACTAAACCCCTTTTATGGTTATTTAACTATATATTGATGATCTAATCATCACAAGCCTAATTTACATTAAGCATTGTGTTCAGTCTACTGCAGTTAGCCATAACATGTTAAGCCAGCCAATTACCCAGCCCTTTTAAATTGTTTTACATTTTTTCAGATAATGCTATTTTATTAAACATACATGGACCCTATAATAGTTTGAGCAATGCTTCTTTTGGCCAATTCTGAAATAAGTTTGACTTGCCAGAACGGAGTTTTAGTAATTTCAGAGGTAAGCTTGTGCTAAATATGGTATTTTTGGTCTGAGTGGAGATGAAAGAACCCTGGGACAAGTTATTATATATCAAATATCCGGAACATCTATAACATCTATTTTTAGCAAAATAAGCATGTAAATTTTTATTGTGGTCAGTCGGTTTCTTATATAGTCTATAGACATCTACCTTGTCCAAAAAATTGTACAGATCCTAAAGCCTCCTCCATCTATTTTAGCAGGGAGAGACAGAATTTGGGAACTGCCTGGATTGCAACTACAGTATGTGTGTAAAGTGCATGGATCTTGTGAGTAGTTAAAAGCAGGGTTATAAAGCCTGCATGTATTTATTTGCTGCATTTTTGTTTTTTTCCCTCTAAAAACTGAACCAGAAAAATGTAAGGTCTCATAAATAGGCCAATGCAACTGGTTTATTTGTATTGGTTCTGCTTTTCTCCTGTGGGTGGAGCAGTTCTTCACATGCACTAAAGGCATGGACTATGGTGTCATCACTTGGGATTTCTATGTACTTTAGTCACTTGAGCAGTCAGGCTGCAAACCCTCTCAGCAGTGGCTGATGTTACCAACCATATGAATGGTAGGAGGGACTTTTTGTATTTAAATGTTGTACACTGGTTTGCTAACATTCACTTGATAAAGAGCAAGGAAGCTTGAAACATCTCGTGTTTGTGAATAAAGGCACCTTTTGCAGCAAAATTTCTGCGCTGATTTGTATCTACACCTACACTTTGGAACCTCATAAATTAGCCCCTTGTGTATGAAGGAAGCAGCTCCTTACAAACCTGTACATTCTCACCATGTGAGATAATGGCTAGTGATGAGTGCATTTTTTAGCCAGGTATGGATTAGTGGCAAATTTCTGCATTTTGCCATTTGCAATTTTTTTATGCTACTGCAGCAAAAAGCGTCCTTGAAACATTTCTCTACGACAAAAAAAAAGTTGTCACAACAAATTTGTTGCCATAGCATAACTTTGATGCATTTTGGAGTGAGAAAAAAATGGTGCGAACCATTCTGCCCTGTGCAAAGTTTATAAATGAGCCCCTGTAAGTGGATGCATAATTGACTTGTCTATACACCTAAGCATGGGAGTGACTTATGTCCATCAGGAATATAGCTCGTTGCCCGTTTTGTCAAGTTATCAGATTTTAAGGTTTTAGTTGCTTCCCATTCTGATTGGCTCAGGGGATTTGGTAATGGGAAGCAATTTCTCTTTTCTTTCTGAGCTTGCTCAAGTGTATTATGCTCTTTTCACACTACTCACTGTCTCTTATTGGTCTAAGTCAGTATGCCTGGGTGTTTTGAATATGGTCAGATATTAATAGATCATTTTAATCAGACATGTTTGGTAATATTATAGGAGGTCACATGCACAGATATCAGCATTCGTTTTAATCAATTGATGTTGATTTTTTGCTTTATGCTTTTGTTCAGTCTCACTTTGGCTTACAACAAATTCTTACTTATATGTTGCCATGGTAATGAGTTGTTAGCCCCATATTTTAAGTAAAGTGGTGGAGGATACGTGATACACTGATTGATTTGTTGCCTTGAAAAAGGTCACAGTCAAAAAAAAAAAAATCACTTTTTTGTTAAAAAAAGGCCTGCAGTGTGATGTGCCTTGTAAATAAATTCTTAAATAAGAAAGACCCCTTTTGCGGAGACAGAATGTGAAATTACAATGAACATATACCTGTAAAATATTTTGCTACAACTGTTACATTATGCAAATGGCATCGCCAAATAATCTAAATGGACATAGCGAGTTTTAAAAGCTGTTTTCCATTCAACCCCCTAACAAATGCAAATTGGATTATATGGCCCCTTGAAGATCTACCTTGGTAAAAAAGAAAAAAAACATGCTGAAACAGAGGTAAAGCATATCTATTTTTGATGGTTATATGATTCAATTGCCTATAGTTGAGACAGAGAGGCAATAATTCATCCTTTTCCTTAAAGAAAATAGGAGCACCTGCTGCTGAAGAGAAAGGTTAATAAACCCCTTCTTCAATTTTTCCTGGAGGCATTTCTTACAGTAAGTTCCACAGCTCTTTTTCTTAAAGGTTCTTAAGGTTAAAAACCTATTCATAAGGTATCTTAGTCCCCGACAAGAGTTCTATAGGGCAGTCATATGCCCTATAGGGTGGGATATTTTCAGCTTCTTTCTAATCAAGAACACTCACAGATTCTGATGAAAGAGAGGGAAAAATAGTTTTAATAAGGGTAGAGTCTGTATAGACTGGACTGGAAATATTATTAAAAACTCACTCCAGTGAATTCATATAACTAGGAAGGGACCCCTGACCAAATCAACCCTAAAATGACAGTGAAGGAGAGATTTGAGAGGACTTAAAAATGAATCTTTTTCCATTTGCACTTCATTAAAGAAAATGTTATTATTGACTTCCAAAGAAGCAGGGTCCATTTGTTTGTAAACAAACAAAGTAACAGACATATACATACAAGTGAAATAGTAATCACTTAAATGAGGTAAGGCATTATTTAAGCAGTTGGCATACAGAGATAAGAGTGGTGAGTTGTGCATAAACTCATGGTCATTCCTCCCCTTTTACTAAAGATTTTTGTGAAGAGGATCGACCATGAGTTTCATTAAATTTTTTAAAGCTTGGTTCACTACAAGGAATTCAGAAGAACTTGTGCCATTACTGCAGTCTGTTGTGTGAGATTAGTTAACACTTCTTCAGTCCCAGCGGGATCCATTGAAAATGTGACCTGAGCAAATGTTATATTTGCAAATCAGAAGCCCCCATTTGCTTAGACCAAGAAGAGAAATAATGGTTATTACAGCATACACTATTTGTTGCAAACGTTTAACAAAAACTGGAAGCCTGCGAAACTTACTGGAAAGCTGTGTAACTTTATAATGTAGTGAGTCAGTGCAGGAGGAGGAAAGCTCAGTGTTTGAAATGCTGAGTAACTGAGCACACTGGGAACAGTAGTACAATGGGTGTGTATTAGCTAAACAGTTTAGCATATTACCACAGGGGAATCTAATATCTACAACTATCTATATTCTATATACAGTATCATCTATAAGATTTCAGAAACACCCTTACTAACACAAAGAAAACCTGTTTGCTCAGGCAGAGAGCAACTCCAGTCCAGCCATATAAACAGTTCATACACAACACTTGATTTGTGCAAAAGACACCACTAAGTAACCCTTATCCTTTCTGGATGAGGCAGCCTCAGAAACCCCAACACTTAGGGGCCGATTCACTAAATTCGAGCGAATTCGAGTGAAGGATTCGAATTTAAAAAACTTCGAATTTCGAAGTGTTTTTTGGGCTACTTCGACCATCGAATGGGCTACTTCGACCTTCGACTATCGAAGGATTAGAACTAAAAATCGTCCGACTATTCGACTATTCGATAGTCGAAGTACTGTTTCTTTAAAAAAAAATTCGACCCCCTAGTTCGGCAGCTAAAAGCTACCGAACTCAATGTTAGCCTATGGGGAAGGTCCCCATAGGCTTGCCTAAGTTTTTTTCATCGAAGGATATTCATTCGATCGTTGAATTAAAATCCTTCGAATCGTTCGATTCTAAGGATTTAATCGTTCGATCGAATGAAAAATCCTTTGATCAATCGATCGCATTTTCAGCGCTAAATCCTTCGAATTCGATATTCGAAGGATTTCAATTCCTAGTCGAATATCGAGGGTTAATTAACCCTCGATATTCGACCATTGGTGAATCGGCCCCTTACTATATATTAGTGTTACCTAGGCCTTTGATTTATTTTTGAGAGTGTGCGTCTCTTTTATACACACTTATTAAAAAAAAAAAAGGAACAAATACAAACACACAGACTAACATGAGCATCTAAAGAAATGCATCATTTAATGGTTGGTTGGGCACAGTTTAGATGTGGCCTTCAGCATTATATTCTGTAGCTTTGAAAATAAATATAAATCCTTGAATTCAAATATGACAAGATACCAGGTGTTGAAAATTGCTGAAAAAAAATTATACATGTAAACAAGTTGCTATAGCAAAATGTTAAGAGGTCATTTATATGACAATATATCAATTGTGCATGAAACTGACAAAACTAAAATCAGGGTTAAATATATCTGCATAAATCATTCAACTGAAACGTAAAAAATAGCATAATTTGTTTCCCACCAATGAAAAAAAAAAAAAAGACGTAAAGCCTTGCCAAAAGTTATTTTATGTACAGGATGGATCATCAATACCATAAATTAAAGGAATGCAACAACTGGGTTTACATTTTGGACATGGAAAAACAAAAAATTACCATTCCGACTGCTAGGTCATAAGGTTCAAATGGTAAAACATTACCTTGTACTTTGTCCCAACTAAAATCTAATTAACCCTTATTGGAGGCAAGTCAATCCTGTTGAGTTTCATTAATGTTTAAATTATTTTTTAGTAGACAGGATTATGGGAATAAAAATTCAGAAAGATCCTTATTTGGAAAACCCCAGGTCCCAAGCCCTCTGGGTAACAGGCCCAAAACCTGTACATTATTCAAATTTAAGTTGTATTGGATATTCATGTTTCCATGTAGTTTTCCATGATATAATCTATGCCTGGTGAAACTCATCACTAATAGCAATTAAACTACAAACCACATTAGTGGTAGAGTTTAGTGACAATTAAAGATAACTGGTAAAATATAAACACATAAAAGAAAATATACTTGAAAGATAAAAACATCAAAGAATGCATCAGTGGAACTTTACGTAGCAAATAAACAACATTTGGTGCTAGCTAAAACAGTGGCAGTTAATGCATGGGAACAGAATGGCAGGTAAGACCATGTTCATAGGTGCATTATAGCTATACATCATAACATAACACAAATGGGGGGCCACTGGTGCCCATTCATGATCATGGCAAACCAGGTATAGAACTGCATCTGTTGCCAGCAAAAAAATCAAGTAGGACAGGGGATGTGTCACTGCTACTCTGTAAAAGTCAAATATAGTAAACATGTCAAGGGTCTGCAGTGTTATGCCTGAATGCTAACAGACAATGCAGGCAGTCGTGCAGCATATGCAGTATATGCAGGGTGCAAGGTACAAAGTTCCAGTTCATGATGCTGGCTAGAGTGTAGAGTGCAGATGTTAGCAGAGTGGAACTATAACTATCTGTACATCCTGTTGTGGCCATATAAAACTAGGGATGCACCAAATCCACTATTTTGGATTTGGCCGCATACCAAACTGAATCCGAATCCTAATTTGCATATTGTATATACAAATTAGGGGTGGGAAGGAGAAAACATTTTTTATTTCCTTATTTTTGAAATATGTCATGCAATTTCCCTCCCTTCCTCTACTTTGCATATGCAAATTAGGATTCGGATTTGGTTCAGCTGGACAGAAGGATTCGGCCGAATCTGAATTCTGCTGAAAAAGGCCGAATCTCAAACCTAATCCTGGATTCGGTGCATCCCTATATAAAATATAGTGTTGTGAGCAAAACAATAAGACAATTTTCTAAGTTTTTGGTCAAAACTCACAATTTAAAATTTAAAAGCACTGACTTGATTTTGAATTCAAATGTGAGATGTATCACACCTGGACCCTGGAAACCGTAATAATTTGAATATTTGTGATCTAAAACCTGCCGAGTTCATGTAGAAGTCAATGGCAGAGGTCCCTTGAACTATTTCAAAATGTTAATTAGTAATGAGCCAAACTTTTGGCAAGTTTCACTGTGAAAATGACACCCCATAGACTCCAATTGTTGCGCATGCAAAAAATTGACGCGTGGCCAAAAACCAGCAAAAGTCAAGGTTTTTTCAGAGGAAAACTCGATTCAGGTTCGATTTGAATTAGATTCCTGTTTGCGTTCAGGACTATTTAATCAAATTTTGGATGCTTCAATTTTTTTCATAAATAACATAATATTGAAATTGTGAATGAAAGCAAATTTTTTAGAGGTTAAAAAATTCACATCACTCTAAAATTCGACCTTTGATGTATACATTTAAGAAAAAAGGTCATGAAAACAACTAGCTACCCTAATAGTTCTAGTACTTCAATAAAGAGGGAGACAGCGTAATGTTTCATCACGTGCACCACTGTTAGGGCGATGAGACAATTTAATAAATGCATGAAAACTACAAAAACCAAGGAACACAAAGTACATGTTATAACCACCCTGTGGGAAAGGTGTCAGGAATTCTACATTTACAAATTAAATTCAATCAGCGTAGAATACATACTTTCTAGCATATTGCGTAAAACCATAGCCCAGAGCTATCAGGCTATATAACATAGTTAAAGGGAAGTACCTTGATGCCAAGTTATAGTTTAGCAATAGCCAGTAGAAAGATTCAGCACTAGCGATGGGCGAATTTATTCGCCAGGTGCGAATTCGCGCGAAACGCCGGCGTCAAAAATGGCACAAATTCGCCCATCACTATTCAGCACTCACAGGATTTGGGAAGATTTATTATTGATTTTCCCAATAAATCTTTAACATCTTCACAAATCTCCTGTGAGTGCTGGATCTTTTCACTGGCTTTATACTGTGTGTGTATACATAATAATAATAATAATAATAATATAACAAAATATATTGTAGGGTATATGCTTTTTAGCAACAGTACTTTTCTCACAAAAAAGGGACAGTACACTGGGTTTCCAGCTGAGCTTTGCATGGGAATTTATTTAACACAGCAGCTTAAACACCAAATGAAAGATCATAACATCCGAGTTGGCAATAAAGAAAAATAGTAACAGTCTTGCTGTGAAGAAAAATGTCCTTTCCAAAGGACTCACAACCCCACTTGGGCAAGTTAAATCCAATAAGTCAAATACAAATTTCACCCACCTTCACCGTACTCCTTTTGGAGTTTCCCAATGCATTCTCTTTGACTCCCCAGATGCAAGGTCAACAGCTACTAGCTAGTCATTGTGAAGAAAACCTTAAGAGTTCAGCAGTCATCCTTATGCCAAATAACATCCGGTTGCATGCAGTGTAACTGAAATAACCCTATGCAACCTTAGTTGCTCTCCTTTCTCAATCTCAGCACAGGGCAGAGAACAGCTACTCTTGAGCCACACCTTTTAGCTCCAGGTGAGGCTAATCAGACCTCACTGCTGATCAGATCCTCATTTTCACAGCCCTCTGAGTTGCCTCATAGAGGATTCTGGGATACTTTCCATCTATGATTTTTCCAACCATGCTACATATCCCCACCCCCCTGCTCAAACCTATATCAAAAATATATTTATATATTATATACAATTTTTTTTTATTGCTGATTCACACCAAGAATTTTTTAACAAAGAAAAAATTATGTACTGAATAAATATTCAATAAATTCAATAAATAATTTTTTTCATTGTCGAAATTCCTGGTGTGCATCAGCAATTTTTTATAATGTGTATTACATTCCTAATTTGCACCCAGATAATGTTTATTACAAGGTAAGTAATATAAATCGGATGGTGTCACAACTGTGATCTGACGCAACACGACGTTCGATGCAGACGCAGCTTGTCATGTTGCATCGGATCACCGTTGTGACACCATCCGACTCTATTACTTACCTTGTTGCTGTTGCATCCGACTTGATGCGCACGTTTTGTCGCCCAGTGTCGGATCCGACGGAAATGCATCCAAGTCGGCCATGTAGTCGTACCCTTATTGTTCTACATGGTACCCCTTTTGTAAATAGTGAGCTCTGTCATCTGGGCCAGGAGCAGTTCACAAGAAGTATATCCATGTATACGGGTCATTAGACGTAATGAGAGAAATACATAGAAAAAATATTGTCTCCTAGTTTGTTTCAGTGGTCAACAATAACTCTTGCTAAACTTTAACTCACATCATGGTGCACACAGAGTAGTAGAACACATATAAAAGAGCTATTCTGGAGAGTTCTTGCTGAACTATAACTCACAGAATGGTGCGCACAGAGCAGTTGATCACACATAAAGGTATATTGTGGAGAGTTCTTGCTGAACTATAGCTCACACGATGGTGTGCACAGAGTGGTAGAGCATATATAAGGTGTGGAGGGTCCTTTGAAGGCCTGTCTATCCATCTTGTGCCCCATTGTGAACTATGGGTACTCCAACGCAGTCACCTAGTACAATTGAGGGGTTAGTTCAGCTTCTATGACGGGTTGTTTAATCCACGGACCACTCTCATGGCAAATTGGGAACACAACCTCTCACATAGACATAACCCACATCAGCCTAAAAACGGAGGTAGTCTAACTGGGAATGGCTGGTTATTAGTTGTGTCAATTCTGAAGCAAGGCCACAGTCAGTAAAAAACTGTCCTTGTGTCATTCTATTGCAGGTTAAACAACCAGAGCACACATAGCATCCTGGTTTTTGTAGTCCTCCAAATCATGTGGCAGGAACAAGGTATTTTATCATCAAATGGTCACCTAAATTGTTGGCATGTCTGTAGCAGATAATGGGTTTGTTAACATCAGTAAAGGTAGTGATGTGTCTATAATAATGATGTTGCATCTGTCATTTAACCCTGAACAAATAAGTGCATGGTGGATGGGGGTTCCCGGCAACCAGCGTTAATTTTTTTGACAGCTTTCTCCATCTGAATCTTTTTAACATGGAGCAATAAGGGAATGGGTGTACAAAATGGTGTTGTGATCAGTTGGTTTGCAAAAGAATGTAGTACCTAAGCGGTCACTCTCCTTCCAAATCTCCAAATCTAGGAAGTGTATCTTAGTGTCACTACAGTCTATGGTAAACAAAACAGGGGTGTTCTATAAAGACACCCAACTCTTCTTGGATCCCATGTAAACACACAATAAAAACATGTAATTTATCTATATCTAATCTATATAATCAATAATAAACAAACACTGTTAGTTACTGTTACAATTGTTACACACTGTTAAAAAATGACTTCTCTCATACAAAATACCTTAATAACAGATGGATTTATGTTTAAAGTTATCTCAATGACTACCGTCCTGTGGCACTCACCCCCATCATCATGAAGTGTTTGGAGAAGCTTGTCAAGAAACGCATCAAAACCCTGCTGCCACCAGCACTGGACCCACTACAGTTCGCATACAGTACCATCAATATCACTCAACAGATGATGCATTAGCCACCACCCTCCATCTGGACAAAAAAGACACCTACTTTTGAATGCTGTTCATAGACTTCAATTCAGCATTCAACACTATCATTCCTCAGCATCTGATAGAAAACAGAGCCTGCTTGGACTTGGACTGAATACCTCCCTCTGCAGTTGGGTTCTGGACTTCCTAACCGACAGACTTACTGTCATGTCACAATGATACACCCATCATGTCTGACATTTAACATTATTTACTTAACATATTACATCTGTTGAGTGTGCACTGTCTTTTCCTGTTCCTGCACTGTGCTGACCTGTCTTGCAGGAGTTGCATATTTTTGCACTTGCACTTTTTGTCTGTTGTCCGGTACATCTATGGTGTGTTGTGTTGCACCATGGTCCTATAGGAACGTTGTTTTGTTTCACTGTGTTCTGTACAAACTTATATGGATGAAATGACAATAAACGCACTCTTGACTTGACTCTTGACTAATGTTTTTGCCTTTCTACTTCTACTGACAAGTTATTGCTGAGACTAATATTTGAGTGAATTCCCACAACATAAATGTTTTTATACACAGTATAAGTGATAACACTCAAATTCATATTGTAATAGTCTGGTTATATTTCCCGGGGATCCCTTGTGTAGTAAAATTGCACATGATGCACAGTATACTATCACTTTTAGTAGTACTGTATTTTTAGGTGGCACCCACTGAATTAGCCTTTCCTTTAATACAAAATGACATTAAATGCTGTGCTTAGCAAGTGCAATTATTAGTGATGAGAGACATTTTTGTCAGGTTTTTTGAAAAGATTCCCATAGACTCCAATGGGTGAAAAATTAATTTTGCCTGGGTTTTGTTCAATATTCTCAAAATTTTGTGGTTTTGCGTGTCAAATTCACAGGTTTCGGGCGTCAAATCCAAAAAAAATTGTAGTTTTTGGTAACAAATCCGAAAATATCTTTCAATTTGGATTTTCTCACAAAAATGTATTGATAAATAGGGGGGAAAGTCAACACAGATTTGGTCATAGTGGTTTTCATAAAATAGTGGCAAAATAACCCCTAAATATACTGAGATCGTGGGGTTTATTTACTAAAATCTGAAAAGTTTTCATTATCTTCTTAAAACCACTTTGACCAAACTCCCGTGCACAGTTTTACCATCTTTATCAATAAATTTACTTGGAAAAAATCTATAAAATTGTAAAAAAATCGGATTTGACACCTGAAAAATTGAATTCTTTGGATTATTGTAAAAAACCCAGTGCAGATCATGATATCTAACTTTCTATTCTGACTTTTAGCAGCATCAGTGTTTAAATCAGAAAAAAAAGTAAATTCCCCCTTAAAACTCTGACTTTAATAAATAACCCCCTAATTCTTGTTGGTACATATACTTGTTAAGATCTTGCCACTTGCTACTTCTTTGTTCATTAAAGTTTTAAATACACTGTATTGCAACATTTTAGCAAACAATTTCAATACACAAATAATTTTGAGTGTTCTTCTGACATGTCTCTTCTTCCTCACCCTTTCAGTGAAACATTGAGTGATCACCCCCTTTGCTAAATGTTTTTGAAAAATGTCTTATTTTCAGTTTACTGTAGGTGGGCTGGAAAAAAACAATGTCCATTTGTTTTTAAGATTTTTATTTTGAAGGGCCCATGATTTTGCAGGTTGTTTAATCTCAGCATTTGCTTTTCATAAGTGACTATTGAAGAATAGTTGGAGCTTGAAATGATTGAATGCTTGCTCACTGCCCAGCCATATGGTTGTTAATGTCTATGGGATATATATGGGAAATTTCCAACTGAACGTCGTACTGTAAATCTGGAAAACTGGTTGCATGGTTGGACACAAGTGGCCATTGGGCAGAGAAAGCTTTCATAAGGCTTTATTATATAATTTGAACTGGTTGCACGTAATTGCTCCTTGACAGCAGTGGAGCTAGGAGTTGGTTACTAATATTCATTTTAAATCAAATGCCTCTTCTATATTTCATTAATAGTAATGGCAATGTTTCCAACAAAAATATAATTAATAATATGCTTTAATATACATACAAAACTTTTACAATTTGCATATTTATGAAAATACATTTTCCTTGCTTAAAAACCTTTTCATTTGAGAATTTACATATTCTGAATAAGAAAAAGTTTTATTTATTACAGTTGTGTCTAATCATAACTAGGTATTAACTAACCCTATGTAAAATACAAAAACAAAAATGTTTTTTTTTTGTGGTCAGCTTTCATTGATTTCCCACTTAAAACAACTTAATACACTGCATGGGGCAGATTCACTAAGGGTCGAATATTGAGGGTTAATTAACCCTCGATATTCGACTAGGAATTAAAATCCTTCGACTTCGAATATCGAAGTCGAAGGATTTAGCGCAGATAGTTCGATCGAACGATCGAAGGATAATTCCTTCGATCGAAAGATAAAATCCTTTCAATCTAATGATTCAAAGGATTTTAATCCAATGATCGAAGGAATATCCTTCGATCAAAAAAAGTTAGTCAAGCCTATGGGGACCTTCCCCATAGGCTAACATTGACTTGGGTAGCTTTTAGATGGCGAACTAGGGGGTCGAAGTTTTTTTTAAAGAGGCAGTACTTCGACTATCGAATGGTCGAATAGTCGAAGTCGTAGTCGAAGGTGGAAGTAGCCCAAAAAAAACTTAGAAATTCAAAGCTTTTTACCTTCGAATCCTTCACTGGAAGTTAGTGAATCGGTCCCCATATGTTGGGCCTTAATTTCCCATCCGGGTGCTTCAGCTTTAAAGTTCACAATCATGGCCAGAACTAGGCATAGTAAGCACATACCTTCTCTGCCTCCTACCCATAGTCCGTTCCTCCCTCTCCACTCTCATGCCAGCTGTTCCTGGCTGAGAGGGAGTGTGCGTATGTGTATAGGTGTGTAGGTGGCACAACCAGCCAGGTTGCCTAGGGCGCCTGGCTGGCCTGGCCAACACAATAAATGCACTTCCTAACAAAACAATTTGCAAAATTATCTGTGAGAGGTAAGGTTCAAGTAGATGTTATTTATTCAGAATCAGCAATCAATATGATTTTAATACAAATGGGTCTCTTCCTACCTTCCTACAATAAGAGCTACAAGTAAACCTGTAAATATTTGTGCCTTGATATAGTTCAGAAATACCATTATAAAAAATAATCACAGTATAAAGAGTATACTATACAAAAATATACTATACAAAAATAAAATAACCTGGTACTGGTTTGGAGCTATCTGGAATGGTGGAGTGAGCTCAGAGACCATTCCTTGCCTTTATAAAACATAAGAATGAAGAGACAACGTAAAAATTACCTAAGGTTTAATCTCTTAGTTTAGCTTCTAAAATAAAAAAACAGTGGCTTTATTTAGCACCATGCTTTAACAAAAGCAATCGCCTTGTACATTTACATGTGTAAATACATACAATTGGTGATGAGTGAACAAAAAACATTGTCGTCCATAGACTTTAATGTATTTGGTAAATTTTTCACTGTTTGTTGAATTTTTAGCAAAGCAAAATGGGTCACATTTGCCCATTACTACAGACAATCATGTATAGATCTACTAATCACACATTTAATAAATATATTCAAATGCATATACAGTATAAATATAGCTGTGCATCTTGAGATTACTGCAGCCCTTGATTTTATGCTTGGCTAAGAAGTCATCCAAGTCCCTCTTTATGGCATTAATGAAATCTGCCATAACAACTTCAGCAGGCAGGACACCACAACTTCACTGCCCTTACTGTACAGAAACTTTTACCAGATTAGTTTAATGTGTTTGCACTCTTCCCAGCTCATTAGTATGTTTTCTAAGGCTGGGACCCAAAACTGCTCTACATATTCAAAGTGAAACCTTACACCTTAATACAAGACAGTACTTTATTAGCATTAGTAGAAGCGGACTCCAACTTGCACAGTCTTTTATCCACAAAAATGTTCAACTATTTCTCTGATAAGTTTGTGAAGATTCATTAAATCTTAGTTGGGATCAAGTACAATGTACTTTTTTTTTATTGCAGAAAAAGGAAATCATTTTTAAAAATGTAAATTACTAGATTAAAATGGCGTTTATGGGAGATTACAGTAATTTGAAGCTCTGTACAGGTTACTATATAATGGCTGGTATAAATATAAGTGATATATTTATTCAGCCTCATTTTATTCTGGTAGAGTTTTTGTGGGGAAAACCCCAACATTTTTAGAGGAAAAGATACTTTATTTTTTTGAGATTTATTATGCTCCAAAGCAGCGAAAAATCAGAATTGGAAAATACAGCTACAACCTGTTGAAATCATATACAAGTCAGTGATAGCTGTCCCCTTTTAAAATTAGAATATGTTTTATGCCTTCATGAAATAGAGGGTTGGGAGTTAGTTAGATGCCCATGTATCTAATCTTAATCATTGGCCTACCGGCCTTATAATCACCTCCTGCCACACTGTATCATAGTGCCAGATTAGGGGTGGAGCTTTCTCTTTTGGCTTCTAGTTGCTGACCCAGAGCCTGGGTACATCAAGGCCCAGTAAAATTGTTCTGCCCTCGAGGGACCAGTACCTCTAGTAATAAGTCATGGAGCAGGGACTGAACAAATGAGGCTTAGCCAGAGGCAGGTTAACTCTTTAATGGTAGAGGGGATATTTACCATAAATAGTTTTGACCTCTACAAGGATTGGAGTAGGGAGTAGCTCCCCCCCCACACTAGGCTTTGAATCTGCCTATAGTGAAGGGACAACAGCTTGATAGGGAATCAGGCTTTACATATGTTCTCCCTGATTATTCCACTGTAAGGGATCTGGACCCCTCCTGGGCATTCCATCCTAGAGGTGTAACTTCAACTACCCTATTACTTCCACTCTGTGTCACATCTTGCTGTCTCTGCCTAACTGTCTTGGTATATTAACATCTGAACTACCTTGCCTCTGTGAATCTGTGAATGTGAGTATTAACCCTGTGGATCTATTGTCTTGGCCACTAAAACTTGTTATATCATTGCTGCAAGAACCTCCTGGTGTCCTTTATTTATTTATTTATTTATTTATTTATTTTTTACACAGTAGCCTCAGATAGTTGTAGTTTAACTACACACTCCTTTTTTTTATCTTCCACCTAGTGAAGGCCCTGCCTTGTGTGTTAGAGTCAAGAGTAATCCTTGCTCTACTGATTTAGCCGGATCATAACCTTAAATAGCCCAAAATAGCTAACATTTTGTCACCCATGAACGTGGGGGCTCAAGTAACCCCAGAAATACATCACCGCCATCATTTTGTGAGGAGAGTTTCAGCAGAGGAAGGCATGCTTGTCAATGCTCCTGACCTGTATTGGACCTTACCCTACTGGTTGCTAATGGATTGACTGCATCTCTTTCACACGTCAGTGGTTTTACAGTTACCACACATTGCTGTGGACCCTAGGTGCACTTCATCCAACTGCGCCTAGTTCCTTGCTGCTACTATACCCTGCCGTATGGGTGTCCTCAGGGCGGACTGACTCCAAAAAAATGAGAACCATCTCCCGGGTGCAGTGCATTATTAATGCCCGGGTACATGAACGTTGGGGTTACTTTATGTCCTATGCCCCAAGTGGATGTATAATGAGATGGAAACCCATCTGGAGGAGTGGATACAGTAAATGGCAAACTTTTGCAGCTAAAAGACGTGGAACCCAAAGGAATCTTCCACAGTGACCCTCGTGAATAGCAACAGGATATGGAGCTCATATTCAACACCATGGATGAATGGTGGTTTGGGAGAACCATCTTGAAGCATCATGTCAAGAGCTGCAGCAAATTATAAGTAGATAAGAAAATCAGCCTAAGTATGAAGCTGCTAAATGGGGGGAGGAGGACAAACCAAACACTTCCTACTACCTCTCAAATGAGGACACCCTTAAGAGATTTAGTATTAGGCAGTGACTCTCTACAGTGGTTCCGGCTGGACGCTGTGTTAATTAATCCATTCCCTAGTGGACTTGGGACTGTCTTAATTTAATGTCTCTGGAACCCCAAGACATGAGATCCACTTCTAAGATGAAGTATTCTTCTTTTGGATTCACTCCAAGGAGTTAAAGACAATGTAGGCTATATTAATCCTTTGGCCCAGGTGATATTCTTCAAATCCAAACCTTGAGGACTTTGTCTGGCACTTTGTAAATACAGATGCAGCCACTTTGGTTTGTCTGTTTGACACAGAATAACTAAACACAGATATCCCATTTATCTCATTTAACACAGAAAACTGCGTCACAACATCCCATCTAATTAAAGCATTCACCATTGTGAACAATGGAGCTTTGGTATGCTAATGAAAAGGTTAAATGCATTAAATGAGTTAAGATGACTTAAGATAACACAGTTTCTTCAATTACCCCTGAGTCATGACGCATTTAACTCACAAATCCAAGTGGCTTCATCTGTAGTTGGCTCTAAAAAGACTGCTGAGCCCCCAAAACAATTCTTCTACATCTATTTACTCACCTGAGTAGGACTCTACTTCCTTATACCTAATACCTTCCAAGTACACGGCACTCTTTGTACACTAGGGAGGGTTTGATTTCGCTAAAAATTTTCCTTTCGCAGGTAGAATAATTTCGACGTGCGTCAGTTCATGTGCACAAAATTTTGATGTCCAACTATTTTTTTTGTATTGCCGGATTTATCACAGACTAATTTTTGCCAAAGTTTTGCAAATTTATTTGAGGGCGGTGAAACGTGGAAATCTGTGCCTGCCAAATTTTGTCACCTGTCACTAGGTTTATACTCACCTCCTCATTGAAGGAATTTAAATCTATCTGTCAAGATCTATTGTCTAAAACTCAGGGTAAAACTCATAGTATCATGGTTTGAAATGTATTTCAGTAACTTTTGACTTGTCACAGAAGGGGGCACCGGTAGCTGCCAGGAGGGCCCTTGGTGCCATCCGTGATGGATCCCCAGTGCTCCAGTCTGACACTGCTTCTCAATATATGAGTATACCAAGGAATTTGTTTTACAGGTATAGACAGAATTCATGGTGGTGTTCTAAATAAAACAGTGATGCAGATACAGGGTGTGGGTGTGTGTGTGGGTGTGTGTGTGTGTGTTTGTGTGTGTGGGGGTGTGGGTGGGGGTGTGGGGGTGTGTGTGGGTGTGTGGGTGTGTGGGTGTGTGGGTGTGTGGGTGTGTGTGTGTGTGTGTGTATCTTGCCCCCAGGCTTAATAATGAGAACACTCATATTTGAGCCTTCTTTATGTAGTTTACATATCATCACCTGATTGTAGAATGGAATTCTGGAAAGGCTTGTTGCACGATGAGTAAAACCTGACAAATTACAGTTTTCTTGAATCATTAAGTCCCAGTAAACTACCGTGACAAAATTGCTTAAAAACATTTTACCCATATCTGTTGGGTCCAACCCAATAAAAATACTAAAGAGTCTGCCAAGAACAATCTTACCTTTTCTGTGTAATTCTGACTCCATTTTATTTGTCCCTGTAATTAGAGCTAGCAATTCTAAACATATTTGTTTATCACAATAAACAACGGCAGTTTAGTTATGAGATTATAGTGTAATATTATGAAGACAAAATGACAATAAATTAACCCTTTGCCTGCCAAGCACATACGGCCTACGTGCTGGAAGGCAAATGCTCAGGCTGCCAAGAACGTACATGGTATGTTCTTTAGCAGCTGAGCTTTCGCTCTGCTTAGGCGGCTTTTGCCGCCTCCACAGAGAGTGGGGAGAGAAGACAGCCCCCTAGGCAACGAGGCTGGGGGGCTGTCAAGTCGTATCTGCGACTCAATTGTAGTAGATCCGACTTCAAAGTAGCAGACGCATCGCATGGATCGTCTGCTACTACACTGACCTACTTCCTGCCTGCAGAGCTGCCCACGCACTTCCTGCTGCGCAACAACTCTGCAGACACGCTGCCAGGACTCCTCCAGCGATGACAGCGATCCTCCTGAATGTGCTTGCACGTTTCTTTACACACTTACCTGCACTTACACATACTTGCAGTACATTTATACACTTAAACACACATTTTAGAAAAGATTCGATTTATTTTTTTTATTTAAGCACACTTTGTCCCTTTTGTACAGTTATTTACACTTATTTACATGTATTTGCACACTCAGACAACTTTTATTAGTGCACAAATATGTATACACAAACCGGTGTTTTTTTTGTTTGTTTTTACATATTCATTGTACTGTTATCTTTTGTTTTTTTTGTGTTATTATGGCAGCGTGACTATTGGATAATCAATTTTGGCCACTAATTATGCTGTCGGAACAATTATTTTGTTATTGCATTGTTTACGCTTTTTTTCTGGTTTTATTGCAATTTTATCCCTGCATTATTGTTCCTTATATTTCTTTAGTATAGTTTTGCTGCTTGGTGCTTTGGTATAGAAAGATATATTTTACTTAGTTTGATACGCGAGAATATGTGCTTTTCAAAAATATATGGGTTTCTGGGGGTCTTTTTACAGTTTGGGTGCACATAACGCACAGTTGGGTCTCTCTTTTCTGCAGCTTAGTTGGCTAGCGTGAAAATTCCTATGCACGTTTTTCATTTGGGGTCCGTACACAACACTTTGGTAAATCTATGCATATTGGTCATCAAACTATTCATTAGACCTCTGACGTCCATCTTTAGAGTGATTTAGAGTGATTTTTCTTTGTACGTAAAACATTGTGTGCGGTAAATGTGGCAAACTGCAACTTTTTAAGGCGATTTTCAGAAATGTTATAAAAACCTCTACATTAAGAAAAGCTTTGCAGTTTGGTAGTTTTGTGTCGAAAGACATCTTTAACTTTGTTGGAATCTGTAGAATGTGTACTTTGCTGTTAAGAGAGTCTTGAGGTACATAATATGAAGTCAAGGGTCTATGTTCACAGAAGGCGAATCGGCAGCGGAGAAAACTCATATGCACTATTTTTATTTGAGGTCCGCACATGCCAGCTGCCTTGGTATATCTATGCATATTGGGCATCAAACAGTTCAGTGGACCCTTGGCATCAATATTTATGGTGTTTTACAATTGTATGTAAGAAATTGGGTGAGATAAATGCGGGCAATTGCAATATTTTTAGGCTATTTTTAGAAATGTAAAAACCGTTGCTTTTATCGCCAAATTTAGGAAAGGCTTGCAACTTGGTACTTTGGAGTAGAAAGACATGCATACCCAATTTGGATTCGCAGGAATGTGTACTTTTCGAAAATATATGGTTTTATGCACTTTTTTCTACCTCCCCCCCCCCCAAAACGATGTAAATGTGTTGATTTTGCAGTACCTGAAATGACAGACCATATGGCGGAGTGGCTTCATTTTGGGGCCCCTATATGCCACGTGCTAAGGTACACCTATACATATTGGGTATCAAACTGTTCAGAGGACCCCAGGCTTTAATATTTGGGGAGATTTATCTTGATACTCAATAGTATGTGGGACATACGATGCGGCAGAGTGGAAGTTTTGAGGTGATTTTTGAAAATGTCCCTATAATTGCCAAACTTAGGAAAGTTTTGCAGCTTGGTGCTTTTGAGTAGAAAGACATGTATACCCAATTTGGATTTAGGGGAATGTGTACTTTCCAAAAATATATGGTTTTCTGGGGTGAACGTACTTTTTTTCTACCTTTGCCACCCCCCAAAACGATGTACATGTGTTGATTTTGCAGCACCTGAAATGACAGACTACATAGGGGGGGTTATTTGTTTTGGGGCCCCTATATGCCACATGCTTAGGTACACCTATACATATTGGGCATCAAACTGTTCAGAAGACCCCATGCTTTCACATTTGGGGTGAATTATCTTGATACTCAGTATGTGAGACGTACAGTGCGGCAGAATGGAAGTTTTGAGGTATTTTTGGAAATATCCCAAAAATTGCCAAATTTAGGAAAGTTTTGCAGCTTGGTGCTTTGGAGTAGAAAGACATGCATACCCAATTTGGATTTGTGGGAATAAAGCTATACATATTGGGCATCAAACAGTTCAGTGGAA
Organism: Xenopus petersii; assembly: GCA_038501925.1. Taxonomy (NCBI): domain Eukaryota; kingdom Metazoa; phylum Chordata; class Amphibia; order Anura; family Pipidae; genus Xenopus; species Xenopus petersii. The sequence continues at coordinate 71,935,338 of CM076683.1, read as the reverse complement.
CTCAGGCTTTCATATTTGGGGTGTATTACATTGATACCAAATGATGTGTGGGAGATATGATGCTGTAGAGTGGAAGCTTTGTGGTCCTTTTTCAAAAAATTCACCAATTTCTATAAAACATTATGGGGCAAATTCACTAAACAACAACGCCAAACGCTAGCGTTAATTTGTCAGCGTAGCGCATTTTCGTTAATTCGCCGATTCACTAACGGACGCTGACGTAAATTCGCTAGTGTTACTTTGCAGCCTTACGCCTGCCGAATTTGCGCAACGGACATAACGATGCAAATTCACTGACACGTGAATTATTCTGTACGCTACCTTTTACGCCAGACTTCCTTCGCCACCTCAGACCTGGCGAAGTGCAATAGAGTAGATAGGGATTGCTTCAAAAAAAGTTCAAAAAACGCTGGCGCTTTTTATTTTTTTATGGGTGATAGGCTGAAAAAGATCAAAATTTTTTTTGGGGATACCCTCCATCCCCCCTACATTTCCTAACTCATGGCACCTTAACTATACAGTGGGCACATATGTAGGGCAAAATAAAAATTTTATTTGCGGTTTTGAAGGTTTCCCAGGTTTGTGTAGTGATGCTACATATACCTCCATTGTAACTTAAATTTGGCACCGTATGCAAATTAAGCATCGCTAGCGTAACTTTGCTTTGCTTGGCGAATTAACGCTAGCGCAACTTTGCAACCTTACGCTTCCCCTGAGAGCAACTTCGGATTTTAGTGAATTTGCATAGCGCTGGCAAAAATACGCCTGGCGAAGTGCGGCAAGCAGACGCTAGCGCAACTACGAAGCTTAGTGAATTTGCCCCTATAACTTTAGGAAACAATTGCAACTTGGTAGTTTGGAGTACAAAGATATATTTACCCATTTTTGATTCACCAGAATCTGTTCTTTCTAATATTGGGTAGTTTTCTAGGGTAAACCTACTGTTAGTGAAATGTTTGGCCTTGAAATCAGAAGTACAGTATGCCGTTTGGGTAGTGGTACTTTGGAAATTTGGTAGTTTACTGCTTAGAGATTTTGATCTATACAAGTGAGAAATCTATTTATATTTGGTATTGCCGCATTCAGGAGACATACCTGTAGACCTTTCCAAATCGGCTGTGTTCTCATACATAAAATAAATGATGTTTCTGATATACAGTATGTGATTGTTCTTTGTGGAATATGTTTTTTTTTCCATTTTATTAGACACTTAGAAGCCGATACATTTTTACAGAAGTAGAATTACACCAAAATTCTTGCATATTTTGAAAGTTCAGGTTGTCCTGAAAACAATATACTGTTTTACTGGGTAAACTAAAAGACCGCCCCAGGAAAGGCCCTTAAAGTGAAAGAGTACAAAATGTCTAAAAACTGCTTGGCAGTAGATGTTCACATCTAGGACAAAACGGCTGGCAGGGAAAGGGTAAAAGTAAGATTCATATGTAATTAGGTTTCTGACAGTTACTTTAGGGAACTCAGATTTGCTGTACTACAGCTTAATAGAGGCTTTAAATTCAATTTAACCTAAAATGGACACCTTAACCTGCAACGATTTTCCAGTATTTTAGCAAAAAACTTCAGTTAATTTCAGTTCTTCTAAACTTTCAGATTAAGTTTTTATGTAAACAGTTACTGTATTTATACAAACATACAAGTATTTATTTGTTTTGTGTACACATTTTAGCCAAATATTGTCCATAGTTGTCAGGGAATGATTTCCAGGTGTATGTTACTGGGTTGGGGCTTAAAAGCTCCCTGCTTTCTCACTAGAGCCTCTGGGTTAAGGGTAAGTGCACTGTTGGTCCTACTACTGTTTGCTGGGGGACTTGATTTTAAATTCACTACAAACTTAGAATCCTAATGAATAGTGTAGGACTCATGTACTATGAGGGGCCTTGACATTACATATTTTGGCCAACGTTTGGTACTAACATCTCAGTTTTTGTAATAATTATTTTATTATTTTATTAAAGGCAAACTATGTTTTGCAAATTTTTCTCTTTCTCTTTGTGTACAAATATTTGTCATTTTATCAATTATAGCAGCTGGTCAATTCCATAAGTTGGTCAACGCCACAGCGTCGGTTAGATCGAGGGCTGTTTAGCCTGTTTTAAATTTCATAAATAATTTACAACAGTATTGGGAGATATGAATTACAATTTACTACACATTACTACAATTATTAACACTGGACTCTAAAGTACTTAACTTGCTTCCCTGCACTTATAAAATTATTAGCAGAAATCTTAGAAAATACCTTAGACTTCTGATTCCTTTTTCTGAACTGATATTGGCCTGAACTTTGACTGTCTTCTTTGGTAACCCACAGAAAGTTAATTCACATCTGTGCTGTTACAGAAAACTCAAGGACCAAAAGTAGTGAGGGTTAATACATGTGATAGACAAGATCAAGAAATTCTAGACCTTCATGCTCTTCCAACATTGTTCAAAATGTCAGGTTTCTACTTTTCTTTATACCAGAGCAGTTTACTAGTTTTGTTCACTACAGGTTTGATATGTTTGATGATTGCCGGTCTAACTTCAAAGCTGAAGCATCCAGAAGAGTATTGCATCTGTAGATCCTGATATAAAATAGTAAAAAAAATATATACATTCAAAAATATATAAATACAAAAATAAGTGATGCTTTTAATTGTATTATATTTACAAATAACTGTAAAACAACTGCAAGTATTTAATTAACATTGGAAAGTTGCTTAGACTTTATCTTTCACCATTAAACCCTGTTAGACCAGAGCAGCAGCTCTCAATGAGCAGCAGTCGGAAACTGCTAATTTCAAAGGAAATCCAAAAAAAAAAAAAAAATGATGAGAGCTCTGAGCACGTAAAGTGTTTGGTTATTCCCTTTAATATTATTGTAAAAATATATACTGTACACTATTACATGATAGATAGATAGGACTTGGATTCAGTTCGGTGCAGAGCACGGATTCGGCCGAAACCTAATACTTTAAAAAATCGCTAGATTCGTTCCGAATCCTGAACTAAATCTGGGATTCAGTGCATCCCTAGTTATCACAGAAAAGTGTATGAATTGTAAATATACAGTATTTCTATGGATAAGAATATTGTATATGGGGAGGGTTGTTTTAAGAATAATTCCTATTTCAATTGTCAGTCTGATTATATTAAAGTATATACATGATACCGTGTAGCTGCTGTTTACATTCTATAGGGAAAACCTATAAAAAGTTACGGGCAAATAAATTCACCTGGCACAAATTCGCACCGTATTTCCGTGTTTTGCCGCAGAGAATAAATTTGCGAATCTTCCACGAAAATTCACTGGCTTCAACTGTCGATTTTCAAAATGTCAGATTTTCACGATTTTTTCATGCAAATGTCAGATTTTCACGATTTTGTTCATGAAAATGTTTGATTTTCTCTTTTTTTATGCAAATGCCCGATTTTCACGATTTCTTTGTGAAAATGTCCAAAAACTTTCAGATTTCACGATTTTTCCACGAAATTCGACCCGTCACTACCTATAAACCTACATTTAGAATAGAATATTATAGCATAGAGGGACAATTAAAAAGGCAAAATAAATTATTTCACAGGACACAAATGTTCCCTTTATATACCAACATTATCAAAAATTTCAAGGATGTTCCTTTGAAGGTATCACTGTTTTAGTCCATGCGGTTATACCAAAGGTATATAAGGTACAAGGGGTTGTCCATAAAAAAAAAGATGAATCCAAATTGAACAAACGTTTCTTTTTGATCTCCACACAGTAATTCCTTTAAGGAAGTGACAAATCCTTAGTAATACTGTAGTTACTGCTGTTTCCAGAGGCTCAGTAAGTAACTCCCCCAGTACAACTTACTGCTAACTGCTATTTGTTATTTTAAACCAATGCATTTTTCGCAGAGTTTCGCTGCAAAAATAGACTCCAATGGGTAAAAAAATTGTTGCTCAACAAAAAAGTTTGACACCCATAGAAGTCAATGCATTTTGCAGAATTTGACGTTTTGCAAATTTTTTGCAAAGAGAAACGGGTAATATTCACCAATAACTGCTGCTGAACTCCATCTTTAATTAACCTAAGGGTTACAAGGCTGGTGTGGAACTAACACTCTCTGGTTTGTGAATTCAATGCTTTGTGTTTCAATATATATATATATAGAGCAATTTTATTCTTTAAATTGCTTTATGGCTATGAAGAACTAACACTCTCTAACCTTGTGAAGTGATTGTTGAAAGTTTTTTAATATATGAACTAATACCACAGCTAAGGAAATGATTATTTGAATTTCATCTGTGATCAAAGTGGCTTAAGACTGTTGTAGAACTTACACTCTATCATATTTTCAGTGAATGATTTCAGCTTGAAAATTATTTGATATATGAACTAATACTACAGCCAGGTAATTTGTTTTTTATATTTTTGTATAGTTTTACAAAAATAAGTTCTACTATTTAAAGGGATAATGTCATGGGAAAAAAATATTTTTTTTCAAAATGAATCAGTTAAAAGTGCTGCTCCAGCAGAATTCTGCACTGAAATCCATATCTCAAAAGAGCAAACAGTTTTTGTTATATTCAATTTTGAATCTGACATGGGGCTAGACATATTGTGAATTTCCCCAAGTCATGTGACTTGTGCTCTGATAAACTTTTTACTGCTGTACTGCAAGTTGGAGTGATATCACCCCTCCCTTTTTCCCCCAGCAGCCAAACAAAAGAACAGTGGGAAGGTAACCAGATAGCTGCTCCCTAACACAAGATAACAGCTGCCTGGTAGATCTAAGAACAACACTCAATAGTAAAAACCCATGTCCCACTGAGACACATTCAGTTACATTGAGAAGGAAAAACAGCAGCCTGCCAGAAAGCATTTCTCTCCTGAAGTGCAGGCACAAGTCATATGACCAGGGGCAGCTGGGAAATTGACAAAATGTCTAGCCCCATGTCAGATTTTAGAATTGAATATAAAAAAAAATATGTTTGCTCTTTTGAGAAATTAATTTCAGTGCAGAATTTTGCTGGAGTAGCACTATTAACTGATGTGTTTGGAAAAAAACATGTTTTCAGATGACAGGATCCCTTTAAATGAATTGCTGAGAGTTGATTTGGATGTGATATTTGAGGGGGAAGTAATTGAGCTTGAAAGCATTGTTTAAAATGAAATATATGTGAATGTTAAGCACTGCTTGGAACGAAAATGCTTATATCACTCAATAAGCAAAAGATAGTGTTTATACTGTGGTAGAGTGACAAGGAAAAGGAGGAAAAAGGTCACTCTAGCCTTTACTTTTGTATGCAGGGAACGAAATAGGCGCCTGAAAGAGAGTTGTAAAACAGAGAATCCGTTCTCTATTTAAAGACTTTAGTAGCTAGGTACTCCATTTTGCAGATACAGTCCGGTTTTATTTTATGATTTGCTTGTATGATACAATGGTCACCAGTGGATAATTGACTTTATTTGTTTAAAGTGGGAAAATAAACTGCTGTTTTCCTGGACGAAGCAGTGTGTCCCTGTCTTTATGCTCCTTTGTCCTATGCTGCCTGCCTACCATTGACTAATCACCCAAAAGTCCGTTTGCAAGCTGCCAGTTTGCCACAATACATACTACCATTTGTTCGCAAACTTTGTTTTGACTCTAATCAGTCAAAAAGGATGTAAACAATGAAAATCTTGGTAGCTAACATTTGCTAACTTGTTTTTTGTGATAATGAAGCATATTACATTTCACCATTAGTGCTTTCATTAGTAGCCTGATAAGCAACAAAAACAAATTGAAGGTAAAGTTTGTTTAAATAAACTGATTACAGAAAACCCAGCAGATTATTTATTATTATTATTGTTTGAACCTCATTGTTTGAGGTAGTATTGGTTGCAACTTGTCCCCCAGCAATGCTAGGGTTATCTGTCTCACTGTATTAATCCTTTTTTTGGGATAGACTGTAATATCTTCATATATATGATATTTATATATTTAAAATGTTTTTTATATTTATATATATATATATATATATATATATATATATATATATATATATATTCATTCTACAAGTGAATATGTTCTCTATAGATAACACTGTAAATAATAACCTTATAAACGGTTGCCATAACGCGCAGTTTATAGCCAATTTTTGCAGCGAAAATTACGCCCATAGACTTGTATGGCGGTGCATGTCATTTTTTTTTCAATGGGCTGTACTCACACAGACGCATGTAAGTGTCGAACGAAGGTTACATACTTACATAGTTACATAGCTACATAGTTAAATTGGGTTGAAAAAAGACAAAGTCCATCAAGTTCAACCCCTCCAAATGAAAACCCAGCATCCATACATATACAGTACCCCTCTCTACTTTTAATTAAATTCTATATACCCATACCCATACTAACTATAGAGCTTAGTATCACAATAGCCTTTGATATTATGTCTGTCCAAAAAATTATCCAAGCCATTCTTAAAGGCATTAACTGAATCAGCCATCACAACATCACCCGGCAGTGCATTCCACAACCAGGTTGGGACACAGCATGTTGTATTTTTCCTGCGTTCAGCGCTTACATGCATCTGTGTGAGTACAGCCCCATTGAAAAGAATTCAGTGTGTCTGCTCCTGCGCTCCCCTGCGAATGAACGCATGAAACCGGAACGCAGGAGCTAAAAACGCTCATCTGTTAGAGCCCTTAATCTCATCATGGAACCGTGACAGTGTTGCTGGCGCAACTTCGGAGGTAAGTAAATTTACCCCTATGTGGGGGAGACCACGAGGCAGATGAGGACACGTATCTCTTAACATCGTTCCACGATTAGAAAAGGCAATATGAAATTGCCAGATTCGAGACATTGTATTGAACATGGACACAGTGGGAATCAAATCAAATTTATGGTACTGGAAATGGTCCCTGTACCCAGGAGAGGGGGTGACAAGGAACACTTGTTACGTGTTACATAGGGATTATGATTTACATGTATATTTGTGAATGGGTTTCTCTGTTGTCCATTGATTCAAATTTTCCCATTCCTCTACTTACTCTTAGGGGCCGATTCACTAAATTCGAGTGAATGATTCGAATTAAAGACACTTCGAATTTCGAAGTGTTTTTTGGGCTACTTCGACCATCGAATGGGCTACTTCGACCTTCGACTACGACTATCGAAGGATTCGAACTAAAAATCGTACTGTCTCTTTAAAAAAAAATTCGACCCCCTAGTTCGGCAGATAAAAGCTACCGAAGTCAATGTTAGCCTATGGGGAAGGTCCCCATAGGCTTGCCTAAGTTTTTTTGATCGAATGATATTCCTTCGATCGTTGGATTAAAATCCTTCGAATCGTTCGATTCGAAGGATTTAATCGTTCGATCGTATGAATAATCCTTCGATCGATCGACCGAATTTCCTGCGCTAAATCCTTCAAATTCGATATTCGAATTCGAAGGATTTCAATTCCTAGTCGAATATCGAGGGTTAATTAACCCTCGATATTCGACCATTGGTGAATCGGCCCCTTAGAAAATCCCTGAATCGAAGTGGATTAGTTATAAAGAATGATGGTTGCTAAGGAACCGGGTCATAGTGACAGTGATGTCAGTTCCTGTATGTGGATACATTTACTGTTTGACACATGTTTAAGTGCATTCATTAATGCTTGATAGATCATTTTATCCCTGTCTTGATAAAGGGGTGGATATACGTTGAAACATTGCAGCAGATGGGGTAATGTAACTGGTTATGGATTTAAGATTATATATTGATATCAGGGTGCTGTGTCATTTTTTCAATTTTCTATTTATTATACCACTAGCGGCAGTGGTTGTATTTGACACTTGTGCCAACAAAAGGAGAAGGCATGCTGTATTTTCTAATTATATATATATATATATATATATATATATATATATATATATATATATATATATATATATATATAAAAAACTTTCAGACGAGTATCCGCACTCCAAGGCCAATCTTAATAGAAGGAGGGGTGCACGGTAAATCGTGTATATACCAATAGTTTCCAAACCAGCACTCCCTTTTGTGTAAAAAGTATAATCTTTTATTATATATATATATATATATATATATATATATATATATATATATATATAATAGAAAATGCAGCATGCCTTCTCCTTTTGTTATATACAACCACTCCCTCTAGTATATATATATATATATATATATATATATATATACATACATACATATATACATACATATACATATATACATACATATACATATATACATATATACATACATATACATATATACACATATACACATATACACATATACATATATACACATATACAAAACAGGGATTGTCCATATATTGCAATATATTTAAGCTTACCAACTAAGTCAAAGTCATCCCATATCTGGCCAATTCTATGCTCAATTTTCATCTGATTCATTAAGAATTCAATTGCTTAATTATACATTTTACAAAGGGACTAAGTTTTACCTGCAACTTACTAGCTGCTTTCAAAGTAAAACTCCCAAACTTGGCTGCCCTTTTATTAGACACCAGTGGGATCACCTGACTATAGCTGGGAAGGGTGGGAGCTACAACATGGAGCTGGTCACTGCTCCTGTATAACTAGAACAAACAAGGGAAACTTGTGCTCACCACTAATTTTTAAAAACATTAGGCCTGGGTGCAATGAGGCTGTGACAACAAAATACATATAGACAAATACTTTCCCTTGTTTTATATAAATATATATAAATATATGTATACATACATATATATTGTATGAAATATGTCCTGTAGTCCCCAATGTAGTCCCCAATAGTGATGAATCAATTTGTCCCGTTTTATCTCACCGAAAGGATTTTCAAAAAGGAAAACATTTGCAAAAAGCATTTTTCTCAATGTTAATTTTTCCATGCTGCACAGCAATTTCTTTCACTGACACAACCTAACTACAATAACCATTCATGATTTCAAATCGAAAAACACATTGGTTGAATTTTTTGAACGAAAACCAAAGTCAAACAAGAAACAGGTATTACTAAAAATACCTAGAATCCCTTTTTTGGCCAAATTGTATATTCAACAATTCAAATATTTCAATACACATACAACAACTAAACACAAGGACTTCCAAAGAAAACAAGAACAAATTATATACATCTCAGAATCTGATTAAAGATAAGATTTCAAAGGGTATTAGATTTCAAACTTTCTTCAAACTAAGTATTAGAAATGTATGAATAAAAACAAAAAACAACCAAATGAATTATAAGAACTAACAAAACATACAAATATGTTTAAACATTACTGTTACTGTCAATGCAGAGACCTCTCCAATAACTTAATAAAACATTTGAAACAAAATAAAATATCTTGTCTTCATTATTCTAAATAAAGTTGTCGTATACACATACTTTTAGATTCTAATTGATAATGTACCCTCTACTGTAATTTATAAAGACATTAGAAGTCACCTCAGAGTTCCATGACCTGTGCTACATTACAGTGCTACGCAATATGTTGGCGCTATATAAATACATGTTAATAAAATTATCCATTATATATATATTTTTTAATAATTTAATAGTATACAGTATATATTTTTACAATGATATAGTAAAGGGAATAAACCCAACACTTTACTTGCTCAGAGCGCTGATCATTATTTTTTCTTTTTGGCTTTCCCTTGATATTAGTAGTTTCAGACTGCTGCAATTACCGTTTCAGATAATCTATGTGTACATTTTCTGGGGGTTTTTTTCTTCCCGTTTAATTGAATTTGCTTCATTATAACTTGAAACATTGAAAAGGTAGCAGACACACACACTCATCTAATCAAGGTTTGCTTAAATTTCATTACATATCAGAAAATTTAGTGGCACAGCATTCTTTCTACCTATAAATAATATACTTTGAGAAGTTGATTTAAATAACTTCCAGTCATGTGGCATCTTCAGAACTGATATTGTACTAACAAATATGTTTAATATCCCTTGGCATATTCATGATTATGCTAATCTGTGCAGCAGTGGAGCAACCTGTAAATTCCTAATTGATTCATACTTTGTAACAACAGAAAAACTCTGAATAAATTATGTAAAAATTAAGATTCTTACAATTTTTCTTACAAACATGTAAACATCCCAAATACGGTAAATCAAGCAACATTTCCTGAAGAATCGTTTTAATATAAGGCATTAGCTAAATTAAATGGGAAGGTACCTTTAGTCATTTTCAGTAACAACTTTATTAATTGAATTGATACATTGTTTGGTTCATTTTCACAATACTGTGTGCAAAAGAGAAAAAGTCACAATTATTTTAAATACATAGTTTCACATCAATACAATCCCTGATTGAAACAATGAATAATTTGCAGTTATTGCAGGGGTTATTTTCCACATTACAAGACTACTTTTGTAAGGTAAAAATAGTAGGTAAAATATACCACGTTACCTTTTAACTACAGCCATCTCCTAGAAAACTCTAGAATTTTTCTATAGAAATCAGCTCAATAAAAGTTAATGTACCACTGACCTTTGATTGACACAACTTCACCAATTGATAAAACACTCTAATTTGTTTATTCTCATTATGGCCTGTATTACAAATATGACAAGATGGCACTATCATGCATGTCTGGTTTGCAGGCTATAAGTATGTTAAAAATAATTTCTGTATATATTTGGAGCTGCCATACTGCTTTCTGTGGCAGCAATTGGCATAAATTACCAATGTATTATAACAATACAAGCATACTTCAATTTATCAGTAATATGATCTTGTAATATGATCAATGCACATTGATTATTTCAGTCTGCAAATATTTGCAAAAAAAATCAAATTTATTTAAGCTTATTCAGGGAATACAAGGTACTGGCGTAAGTATCTAAACAACCACCAGAGAAACAGGGAAAGTAAAGAACTTTTTTAAGCCCTGTAAACTCCAAGCTAACCAGTTCAGATGAATTATTATATAGAGTTTATGAAAGATAACATAAAACTTAACTTTTAATTCAAGTAAGTTAAAAACACACACGCACCCACAAAGACAATGCCAAATCTGACTCCATCATGAGTGTATGGAAGTCCGGGACCATGTCCCTAAAAAACACACATTTAAAAACCAGGCATAGGATGGATTGGTGGACAAATCGTGTAGTCAGCGTTATCTTTACAGCCTGACCACTGGCGTAAGTATAAATGCTTGGAGGACATGGGCAATGAAATAGAAATAAATGATTAAATAAAAAATAATTAATTTTTAAGCAATATTGCTCCAAGGTGGATTCTATTCCCTGAGCTGTCTGGGCATCTCCTGCTATGCTGCCCTCTCCTTGCTGCCCAGCACTTATCTTTCCTCCACCAGTGCTGGTCCGGGGGAGGGGCACATCTCTAATGCAGAAAGCTCAATTTCACATTTTTATTAAAAAGCTTTGTTACAAAGAAAGCAGACACTCTCAAGCCAAGCAGACTTTTCATATTCCTCTTCATAATTTTTCCACTCAATTGTGTCTGAATAGTGTAAATGCATCGGTTTTGACAAATCACCATCAAAACTCCCCCAGCCCAAAAATCTGCAATGTCCATAAAAACCTGTCAGAACTCTTTCCATAGTGCTGTAAGTAAGTGACCTCAGTTTTCAACCAAATTCTCCAAAGTGCACAGGGTGTAGCTTAGGTGCCAAGGTAAATACATGTTCATATTGAACAATAGGCACAGGGGCCTGTACCACAAAAATGGGTTTAACTCACAGTGCATAGACAACAATTACTAAACACTATGTGGAATACATCATTCATTTTTACATAGTACTCTAGTAGTTTTTATACAGGGCAGAGTAAGGACTGGGAGCCAATCAATAGTTCATTCTCAATGGTAAGACAGTAGAGTGTTTAATAATACAGTACATTGAGACTGGCCAGTGTTAGGCAAAGGACAACCATTATACTGCATGCTGCAGCCCTTCGCTCTCACTTATCTTCTAGACTTTATATTCTATATTTTTTTAATCCCTTTTCTTAATTTCCACAAAATAGGTCTCTAAAACACAAGGCATCTTGAAAGCTGTTGAATTAAAAAAGTATATAGCTCTCTTCGTCATACTAAAAGTTAAATCAAAACCCATTTAACATTGATGTAGGAATGATTATACTCAAGACAATTTGTCATCACCATATTAGAGGGAAAATTATTAATATAAGAAGAAATATGATAGAAGGATCAGTAATAAAAAGTAGCAATAGCAATACATTTGTATTCTTGAAGAGCATTTGTTTTTTAGTAGGGGACAGCAACGCCAATTTGAAAACTGCAAAGAATCAGAAGAAAAAGAGAAATAACTATAAAAATAATGAAAACCTATGAAATTTTACTTAGAATTGGCTGTTCTATAACATAATAAAAGTTACCTTAAAAGTGAACCACCACTTTAATGATGTGGGTATTATTGGTAATAATTAAAAACATCTATCTTGTATTAAAGTTCTCTGGTTGGATCCCCATTCAGTTCTTTAGTGTTCTGTGCTAATTAACTGCACCTCTTTCTCATAATCTGTTTTGTTCATACATCCTTTAATGCATTAAGGGCTTTCCTCTCCTCCTTATTTAAATTATCATGTTGATTATTCATGTACTGGCTTATGTCAATGTTGACCATGTTTTATGTTTAGGCATATACGTGTAATACTTTACACCTTTACCTTATTAGCAAGTATCTCTTTTTTTACTTGTTGGTTGCCATAAAGTCTTTGATTTTTCCATAAAAAGCATCTTAAGCTTGATTTGCCTAAAAGACTTGAATATTTAAACCTGTACCTTAAAAAGGCTGGGAATGTGCAAAGGTACAAACCCCGTACCCTTATTAAGGACTTTTATTTCAGACCAAAATATATTTTTCTTGATGACTGCTCCGAATTGCTGAAGGAGGAGTAAGGAACTGGGGCACAAGACTGTGAACGGCAAAGGGATGCAGCAGCTGTGCTTGAGAAGAAGGGTGGGGGGCAAGCAGGACACAAGTGTTAGAAGCAATCCAAAGAGGTAATATTTGCTGGAGGAAAAAGTGGACAGGATTCTAGTAACAAAGGAGCAATTCTCAGAGCATCAGGAGGAAAATTTAGCATGTCAGCATATAAATTAGTGGATATGGATTTTGTGGCAGCTAGCCACTTCTTCAGAAGCGATCAAAGTAGCAAAGGAAAGGAGGAGCTGTGCTGGAAGCAGTTGAGAAGCAAACAGTGCTAAAGGAGGAGTAACGGACTGTGGCAAAAGACTGTAAGCAGGAAAGGGAATTGACAACTGTGCTGGAGGAGGCAGTGGAGAAAAGATTCAAGACTGTGGTGAAATTGTTGTACGTGCTACTGGAGAATCTGAAATAGCTTACTTGTATTAAAATAATGCCTGCACATTTATGTGCCATTAAAACATTTCCCTTATTTCACATTTTTTATGTTTTTTTCCACAGTCCCTTAAAAAGTTAAAACCAGGGTTCTACTGTATATGAGGTCCTAAATGCCTTGAAAAATTCATTACTTTTTGTTAAAAAAATACTCCACCTTCAAGCTGGTCTTAAGAGTACACTGTACAGAAAAACATTTTTTTTAGTGTATTAAATTGTGCAAATTGCTGACGGGCAAAGAATATAAATCCGCGGCATTTGCAGATGATCTGTTGATGTACATAACAAATCCTCTAATTACTTTACCAAATCTGATATGCTTATTGAAGCAATTTGAAGAACTATCCAACTTTAAAATTAACTACACAATATCTGAGATTGTAAACATAAATGTGAAAGACGATATTGTAAAGCAGATTAAACAAAAATTCCCATTTAAATGGTAGTCATCCACTATTAAATATCTAGGGGTACAAACAAGAGGGGACTTGGAGAAGGCATATCAAGATAATTATATATCATTGTTAATATCCCTACAAAAGAAAATAGATAAGTGGAAAAAAAATTAAGATATCATAGTCTGGAAGAATACAAGCTATAAAGATGTTTGTTATGCCCAAAGCGGTATATCTGTTTCAAGTTTTACCAATAGATATACCGCAAACTTTTTTTAATACATTAAAATCTATGTTTACAAGGAAAAAACCGAGGATCAATTATAAAATACTAACAGATCCCAAAGAAAAAGGAGGGATGGGGGTTCCAGACCCATATTTATATTACACAGCTACATCTGGTGAGAATATTAAATTGGACCACAAGCAAAGAACAATAAGATTGTAGTTGTATAGAACAAGAGTGGGGTAACTATCCAACAGAAAATGCACTATGGGACAATAATTGGGCAAAGAATAACCCCATATTACAGCATCCCCTAATCAGTACTACTCTTAAAATATGGCATAAGAACAAAATAAATATGTATTTGACTAGTGTCCCATATGTGCTGCAATCACTGACATACGACCCAAAATTTCTACCTAGCTTGGAAAGGGGAGCATATGAAAGGTGGGAGAAATGGGATGATAGACTTACAAAAATTTGAGATCTTATTAGAGGAGACAAGATGATCCCCTTACAGGAATTACAAAGGAGATGGGGGAAACATCCAAGAGATTTATGGGGTTATAATCAATTGTATTATTTTATAAATACAAATAGAGAGAGAAATTGGGATAGACCCCTAACTAATGGGAAGAGATAATAGAGACAGATCTAGAAATTATTAAACCTCTCTCAAAAGTGTATGATATTATTTTTAATTTAGAAGAATTTAAATCTCCATCATTTTGCTGTTCATGGGAGAAAGAACTGGGTATAAACATACCAGAACATATGTGGTTAAAGAGAAAATAAAAGAAGCAATATATAAAGTAGTCACCAGTAGTGATGGGCGAATTTGCGAAATGGCGAAAAATTCACAAAACGTCTGTTTTTTTTTTTTTGACGCAGCGACTTTTTTTTGACACCGGCAAATTTTTACCAGCAAATTTTTGCGGGCGTTTCGCAAATTTTTACAGCCGTTTGGCGAATCACGCAAATTTGCTGCAAATTCACGCCTGGCAAATAAATTCGCCCATCACTAGTCACCAGACGGCACTACACTCCAGCAAGGCTTAAAAAATGTACCCACAAACCTCAAATATGTATTGGAGATGTAATGAAGGGGAAGGCAACCATATACACACGTGGATAATGTGTCCGGCATTGAAAGAGTATTGGCATCAAATTTTAGAGAGTGTATTTAAAATTACATCAGTTAGGATACGGGTAGAAGTACATGCAGTATTGTTATTGAATGCAAATATGGAGAATCATGTTAGACGACCCACTGACCTTCCACTTAATCCAAATTGCTAAAATACTTATTCCAAAACACTGGAAATCCAAGAAACCACCTTCCTTTAATGAATGGATGAGATCTGTGGAGGAAATTAGACAGTTAGAGGAATTAACATATATATATATACCATAATAACAGTGTAACATATTGGAAGATAAGGACCCCTTGGTATAGATTTAGAGAATCTTTAGATCAAGAAGTAATTAATAAGACTTGACCAGGGTTGGGGAATATAAAAAGAATACATGCAATGTCGATAGTATTAACAATACATACAATGTATATATGATATGTAGGGATGGGCGAATTTGACCAGTTTCGTTTCGCAAAAAATTTGGCGCCGGCAAATTGTCGCAGACACCCATTAAAGTCTATGGGCATCAAAAAAATTTTGTCGCTCGTCAAATTTTTTTTTTGACGCGCGTCTTTTTTTTTTTTGACGCATGTCTATGGGCGTCATTTTTTCGGCGAAACGAGGCAAAAAAATTTGCCCATCCCTAATGATATGTTAAACGCAGAACAGAATGTGATTGTAATGTGACCGACTTATTACCCAATTCACCCCCTCCCCCATTTAATTTCTGTTTCCCTATCCCCACCTTTTTTTAGCTTTTTCTTCCTGAGAAAATAAAAAATAAAGAAATTAAAAAAAAAATTGTTATTATGATACAAAATTGTGCAGTCAACTTAGTAAAAAACTAAATATGTATGCAAAGTTCAGTATGCTTGGAGATAATACGTATTTCCCCCGATACCAAAATGTAAAAATACAGTATACTGTATAGTGTAGTAGACTTTTTTCAGAAAATGAACAGCTATAACTGGATCTACAACATAGTTGTAGAGCAAGCCGGTATTTTGAATATCTGAAAGGTAAAACTATATAGTGCAGTAACGCCGGAACTCGTGTTATGCCATGCCCCTGATGAAGTATGGCTAATACGAAACGCGTTAGGCTTTATTAATAACATATTTAGTTTCATAAAAAGTATTTCCCTTTTAATGGGATTTTATATGTGAGCCCTCTACACCTAACTCCAGACCGCTGAGCTAGAATACATGGGAGATTGTTTCTTTTGCAAAGAGGGGAGATGCTGCCATAACCTTCCCCCATCAGCAGAGACTATCTACTAACTGCATGGCAAGAGAACCGCTTACAGCGATCACATAATAAAGCCTCCTTACGTCTGAACATCTCGTTAAGTGCAATTGCCGGCAGGGCATAACACGCTTTCCGGCGTTACTGAACTATATAGTTTTACCTTTCAGATATTCAAAATAACTGCTTGCTCTACAACTACATGCGGCAACAACTTCCGCAATAAGCCAAATAACAAGAGCATCACTTGTGAGTAGAACCAGTTATCGCTGTTAATTTTCTGAAAAGAGCCTACTACACTATATACTGTATTTTAACATTTAGGTATCGGGCAAATACGTATTATCTCCAAGCGCACTGAACTTTACATATACAATTGTGCATGCAGGATGCTGCTAATTTGCAGAGTGATTTGACGAAATTAAAGAAACTGGGCAGTAAACTGGAAAATGAGGGTTAGTGTTGATAAATGAAAGGTTATACACTTTGGCAAAAATAATATACATGGAATTTATACATCAAATGGCAGTGTGTTTCCTTAACTGAGAAGGATCTAGTGTTTCTTGTGGATATCAAGTTGTCTAATTCTGGGCAGTGTCTTTCCGTCTCCACTAAAGCAAATAAAGTTCTGTCTTGCATTAAAAAGGCATTAACTCAAGGGATGAAAACATAACTTTGCCTCTTTATAGGTCCCTGGTGAGGCCTCATCTGCAGTGCAGTTTTTGGGCTCCAGTCCTTAAGAGGGATATAAATGAACAGGAGAGAGTGTAGAGACGTGCAACTAAACTGGTTAGTGGGATGGAAGACTTAAATTATGAGAGTAGACTGTTAAGGTTGGGTTTGTTTCTTCTGGAAAAAAACAGTTGAGATTGGACATGATTACACTTTACAAGTATATTAAAGGGCATTACAGACAAATAGCGGGGTGAGCTTTTTAGCTATAAAGAGGATCACTGTACCAGAGGCACCCCTTTAGACTAGAAGAAAATAACTTTCATTTGAAGCAATGTAGGGGGTTCTTCACAGTCAGGACAGTGAGGTTGTGGAATGCACTGCTGCGTGATGTTGTGATGGCTGGTTCTGTTAATGGAGTTGCTTGGATGATTTCTTGGACAGACATAATATCAATGGCTATTGTGATACTAAAATATATAGTTAGTGAATGAGTATATATACATGTAGTTTATGTGAGTGCATGGAGGGGTCAGTGTGTGTACGGTATATATAGACGCTGAGTTTCTTTTGGAGGGGTTGAACTTGATGGACTTTGGTCTTTTTTCAACCCTATGTAACTACTGTATATGTAACTAAATATTGTTACATTGCAGAATGCATTTTTTTATTCGAATTATTTAAATTTTTTAATTCCTAAGGTAAATGCTAAAAGCTGGGCATTTGCTTTTATCCTGACCTTACATTATAATGCAGTATATGGTGAAAATTGATTAAAAATCTCTTACATGAGGAGAGCAAAGTTTTCATATTTCATATCAAAGTGTAAAACTAGAAACAGTATATAAAAACCTGTGATTCATACAATCTCAACAGAGGGCCTTCACAGACAGCTACACAGAAACATGACCAATTACAAACCTCTGTGCATGCATCTGTTATTGTATTCAATAAAGCTTTTAGCAAGGGTGTGATTTTTATTGATAGTATAAATATGCTCGAGGATATGTGTTAACATTCTACAGGCTGTGGATTATCAGTAGTGGTGGGCGAATTTGCCAGGCATGGATTTGCCAGGCATGGATTTGCTCTTAGCAAGTAAAGTGTTGGGTTTATTCCCTTTAATATATCATTGTAAAAATATATTTTTTTATAATGTATCTTGAAGATGAAGATATTACAGTTTATCACAAAAAAAAGATTAATACAGTGAGACAGTTTTTATTTAGGGAAAGAATATCCTAAATATATATCAAAATAAAAAAAAAACATTTACTGCACTTTTCAAATAATGTCAGTCAGTCAGTCTTTGTGCCAGCCAAAAGTTCAAAATTGTCTTTACGAAGCTTACTCCCCCAAGCCGGAGGTCTGGGGTCCATGCACCTGTACCCAACATTAATGAGTCTATAATATATTATAGTGGGCTCTTAAAAGAAAAATCTGAGTTTTTCAAACTAGTGTGAGGCATAGATTTCAGGTTATGTAGCAAATAAAGCAATATTCAAAGCACATAGATTGTCACAGTGGGACCTGCTGGCAAAGTGTCAGAAAAGTACATTACCATTTAGATTCAAAAGTTATAATTTGCACAAGCATTCATAAAGGGTAACATTGACTGGCAGTATGTCTATATAGCGAATAGTCCACTGGGGGATTTATTTAATGTATTACACCATTAGATACTGGTCATTGGTTATTCTTAGCCACATTACCTAAAGACACAAAGCTCTCCCTAGTACCCTATGCCCATACCATTGAAAAAACATACTGACGTACAGGATGAATGCTTAAAGTCTAATGAATAAGAAGATCTGTAAAACAATAGCATAAATAGAAATGTTAAACCAGTAACGTAACTAGAGGGGGACGGGCCCTGATGAGAGACGCGCAAGCTGCCGTGGGGCCCTGAGGGAGTGCGGGCCCTGGCCCACTCGCACCCCCTGCTCCCCCGGTAGTTCCGCCACTGTGTTAAACTATCAATGACTAGCAATTCTTGAATACTTCCTGTAAAACAACACAGGAATGAATGGGCTTCTCACTAAATTAGCCACTAAGTGTTCAAAATAGTTTGGGAGGTGTAAGCAAAGGAATCCACTGCAAACCACAAAGCATCTCCACAATCTCTTGTCCAGCGATAGTTCCATGTGGGTAGAAGCTTTTTACTGATGCTGCTCCCTGCTTCCAACCCATGAAGAAAGGACCCTGATCTTTTATTTCATTTTTAATCCTCAATCTCAGCACACCTCCTCCCTTCTTGACCTTTCAAGGATTAACTCTTTTCTCCCCCTTCCCCCTCACCATGTTCTTCCCTTGCCATCGCCCCTCACTGCAAAGTTACACTTGTCTACCATGACCATTTTGGGAAAAATGCACTTGATAATCAATTGTATTTTCCTTCCAGTTCAGTCTCCCCCAGCATGAAATTTAAACTATCGGTTTGTCCAGGTTACTGCCCCCAACAACCAGGACACAACCATATGTTTTAATTATGCTATCTTATATTTAACAGGCTATGCTTTATAAAATGTTATAACACTCAGGGGCAGATTTATTATAGGTGAATTTTTAAATTAAAAAAAATTCTAACTTCAAGCTTTTTTTTTTATCTACTTCAACTATTACTTTGATTCATATAATTCGAATTCGGCCCAATACAAAATTATTCGATCCGAAACTGACCTATTCGGGCCAAAAAAGAACTTCAAGGTTTTTCAAATCCGAAATTCGACCCTTGATAACTATGCCCCTCAATGTCAGCACAAAGCTTTTTTCAAGTGTTTTTTTAAAAAAGTGAACAATAGCCAAGTATTACACTCTTTATCAAATGTTATAACACAACTTTAAAGACACCAGTGATTTTACACAATGGACTGTGACATTAAATTAGAGATGTTTGGAATAGATTAATAATATCTTTTGCACACCTTTATAAATACCTTAAAAAAAACTGCCCTATTAAGTGGTGCTTAAGTTATATTCAGTTCTTATAGCACTTTCTGTTCACCTCTTTATTCCATGCTTACCAGCAACTATACTAGTTACAATTCACAATGTTATGTGGAGCCAATTTAACAACAGACTATTTCAGATTTTTGTTATCAAAATGCCTGATCTGTAAAAGTTACTTCTGGAATCAATTTATTAAAAACCTTTAGTGAGAAAATTTGTCATAGTACAATAATCAATGACAACCAAAAAAATTGAAAATACACTAGAATTGTTGGAAAACAACAGACAGAGATTGTTCTAGTGAATGTTACTTAATGCAGGGAGGGCCTATTGTTGCTTAGCAATGTGATGCCATTTTTACCTGTAATCCTGTGTGATTTTCTTTTTCCTCTTCCTGTGTATGCTCGCTATGTAAAGTTCCTGTTGCAGACATGTTATACTGAAGTGTTTATACTGAGTTCTATAAACCAACCAAGTTACTGTTCACACAGAAGTTGGTGTGTCTGTCCTCAGAGAAGCTGCACATGCAGTTCAAATCAGTTGTTTGCTAACAAGAATAACTAAGTTAATGACAGATTTATCAAAATATGATATTAGAGCTCACAACAGAAAAACTCACCAACTTTCCATTCATATAGTATTTTTAAAAGCAGATTAAATATTAAAAGCTAACGTTCACCTATTGATAAACAAACTTCCAAAAATCCCATAGGAATGTAGAAAGTGAGCAAGTTTTACTGTGGTAAACTCACAAGATTATTTTTATTAAAAGGTTGAATTTTATTGGTTTAGAGGTTTTTAAAACTAAACACGAAAACTCTAAAACCACAATTGTCATTGAATTTATTAAAATATCTAAATATAAAAAGTACAAATGAAAAAAATCTCTGGACGATGTGCTAAAAAATAGAAAATAAATTCCAGCAAAAAAATATCTGAAAGCCTCAAAGTCCGTATTAAATTTAAGTGGTCCAGTCAGATCAGTGCTGCTTCCACCGATTTCGAGAGGACCTCAACAACTTAATACACCTACGGGCAAATTCACTAAGTGCTGAAAATACACTAGCGACACCTTCACCAAGACGCCACTAATTCACTAAAATCCGAAGTTGTGCTCAGGGAGGCTAAAGGTAGCGAAGTTGCATTAGCGTTAATTAGTCAAGCAAAGTGAAGTTACACTAGTGATGCCTAATTTGCATACAGCGCCAAGTTAAAGTACAATATGGACGTATATGTAGCAGCAAATACATTACACTACACAAGCCTGGGAAAGCTTAATAGAATAAAGTAGAGTTTTTATTTTACCCTATACATGTGCCCATTGTATAGTTGAGGTGCCATATGTTAGGAAATGTAGGGGGGAAGGAGGGTACCCCCAAAAAAATTTGCAATGTTTTTCAGCCTCTCACCCTTAAAAAAAGTAAAAGACGCCAGCGTTTTTTTGAAGCAAACCCTATCTACTCTATTGCACTTCGCCTGGTCTGAGGTTGTGAAGGCAAGTCTGGCACAAGAGGTAACGTTCAGTAAAATCCGCAAGTTAGTGAATTAGCGTAGTTGCATCCCTTCACCATAGCGCAACTTTGCCTGGTGTAAGGGTGTGATGTAATGCTAGGTCCACTTCACTAGCGAATTTAAGACAGCACCCGTTAGTAAATCGACGAAGTAACGAAATGACGTCACGCTGGCGAATTTGCACTAGAGTTAGCCGCTTCACGCTTTAGTGAATTTGCCCCTTAGACTTAATAAATTTCACATTTTTAGAGCTTTTTAGAAATATAGGAAAACTAAAAATCTTAAGAGATTTGTTGAAAAAAACACATTTGATTGTTAGTAAATGGGCCCCTTAATCTCACATTTTTCTAAACTGCCCATTGATCTCACATTTTGATGTCTGCCCATTAATTTCTACTTGAGTGCTTAAGGTTACAATGCTGTCCCTGATTTTGCTGTGTTGCCTTTGTTTCCTATAAAGTTCTGAAATACAGAGGTAACATAAACACAAAGCACATTCTGGCTACATTCCCTCCATGAGCTTCATGTAATATGCTTCATTAAGTAACAACATAGCCCCAAGAAAGCAGTATTCCTGAAGCATTAACATAGAAATATTTAATATGGAGTGATGGAAGCAACTGCCATACTGATAATATTTAAATACTTAAACACACTGAAAAAATTGAGAACATATTGATAATATGACAATTATATTGATATGTGCTGTTATTTCACCATAGTTCATTAGAATTATACACGGTGTTGAAATATAAACCAAAGGTAGACTATCGGCACAAGTTACCAGTTGTAGTCAATGATCTTTCTAATTTGTGCAATTAGGTTCACACACAAAATTTGAGGCTGGCATGCACAACCAACGATTGGTGATGTGCACAAATATTTGTGTGAAAATCTACATAATTTTTTACATATTCTAATGCATCCACATCTGTGTTGGCACAGGTCTGCACAACCAAAATTGTAAGGAATCACAGATATTGTGGGAAGTATATGGTGATCCTAATTTGATCTCTATATGACTGAAACACAGATCCTCCAATGGGTAAGTTAGAAATATTGTAATAGGGAATATAACTATAATAAGCTTGGTTCATTTTGTGTGTTTGATTACATCAGGCTTTATCTGAATCATTTTATTTATCTCTAGTTATGCTAGCAGAACTCAAAAAAATTTTTTTTATAATAATAGTTCTCTGCACTCAGATTTCATAGAAATGTAACATTTTATGTCTGTAACATAAATGTTATGATTAAAGATTTACTTAATGGTTCATTATTAAAATAAAATCATTTCATTCAAGGAAATATCTATAAGGATAGGGGAATAGATTTAAAGCTCGGAATTTTCTAATTAGGGATTATAAGAAAATAGCAAGAACGTCATATTCTCTCTCTCTATGATTTAAATAGTTAGGAAACAAAATTAATGTTTTATCATATAATTACTTTTTGCCGTTTCTTCCATAAGCAGAGAATGTGAAACATTGAAACCTTTTTCAGACAGCATACCGATCCAGTAATAATTTAAAAAATATTAAAATACTACAAGAAACATTAATTTGACCAAAATTAAATGTAAAAAAAGCACAATCCTTTAGGGCTATTTATATTTAATATGTTAGAGTGAAGGATTTTGCAATACCTAGCTAATTTAATTATGTAAAAGTGAATAAACTGTAATAAACTTACCTAGGGGACGACAGGGACGCCTGTCGCCCCCCTCGACGGGGACGCCCGTCCCTCTCCTCCGCCGCCGATGCGGCTAGGCCTCAGGCGCCGGCTCCTATGGAGCGCGCGGCACGCATGCGCAGCAATTAAAGGCGCAGGCGCTGGCGCTGATTCGTCAGCATCCAATGGCGCCAAATTCAAATCTTTAAATGGCCAGCAGTCCTTTTGTGCCTTGCCCAACGTAGGTTCTGTTTATTGTTCCTGGGTGTGATATTCTGTGATTCTTGTTGTGACCTTTCGCTATTCCTGATTCCTGTTTGACTTCCGCCTGCCCTGACCCATTGGCTTGTTCCTGACTACTCTTTGGATTCCGTTCTGTACTTCGACGCTGTTGTTGCTGACCTGGCCTGTGACCTCGACAACTCTGCTGCTTACCGATTTTGTACTGCATTTCCGATTGGTTTCGACTCGGCCCGTTCCTGGACTTTGATAACTTTTACGTTAAGTTCCCTTGCTCGCCCAGAGTTCTTCCCTCAGTCTCCTCACTATTAAGTCCTGGCGGCATCCGAGTAGCGGAGGGCTCCACCCGACGTGAAAGGCGGCGGTTATAGGCCAAAGCGTGAGCCGAGCCCGGGACATTGGGGTTTACTCTGGTTTGTGGGATACTGAACGTTACATTACGTTGGGCCCTAAACTAAGAAGATGGAGCCAGCTGAAGCTACTGCTTCCACCACTCCCTCGGAAGCGATTCTGGCGAATCTTCTACAGAGGCTTGGTGAACAAGAGGACAAGCAAGACTATATTGTGCAATGTCTTCCTGGTCTGTCTTCCAGACTTGACATGATGCAGCAACAACCTGTTCCTGGTCCGAGTAATACTACTCCTCAGGCAAGCACTTCTCTACCTCCACCTACTGGTAGTACCTTCCATGAGCCCAAGGTTCCTTTCCCCGAAAAGTTTGCTGGGGATCGAAGTAAGTTTTTTACTTTTCAAGAAGCCTGTAAGCTACATTTCAGTTTTTTACCCTATTCTTTCCCTACTGAAGAATCTAGGGTGAATTTTGTAGTTACGCTTTTACAGGGTGATGCCCAGCTCTGGGCATTTAGTTTGTCTCGAAGGGATCCAGCCCGGCACTCTTTAGAGGCTTTCTTTAATGCTATGGCTATAATTTACGATGATCCTGATCGTGCCACTTCTGCCGACGCAGCCGTACATGCTCTTAAACAAGGCAAACGGCGGGCAGAGGATTATTGTACTGAATTCCGCCGTTGGGCTGTAGAGACGGGCTGGAATGATACGGCTCTTATGAGTCAATTCAGGGTTGGTCTGGCTCCGGCTATTAAAGATAGTCTTGTAAATTTTCCCACACAGTCCTCTCTGGATTCTCTCATGCATCTGGCTATCCAGATTGATCGAAGGCATAGAGAGAGACTCCAGGAGGAGCAGGTTTCCTATGTTACACCTCTTTCTGTAAATGTCTTTAACACCCCACAAGTCTTTCCTAGATCTTTAGAAGAACCTATGCAGATTGGTTCTACTCGTCTCTCTTCCGAGGAGAGGGTTCGTAGGAGGAATAATGGGTTGTGTCTGTATTGTGGGGATAAGGGGCACTTTCGCAACACCTGTCCCAAAAGGCCGGGAAACGACAGAACCTAAGCAGGTCTGGGGAGTCTTGCTTGGGTGATGTCGTTTCTACTCCCCAATCTTCTCAAATTTTAATTCCGGTTCTTTTGAGTTGGGACAGTGGTTGTGTGCAGAGCTCTGCTTTTTTGGATTCTGGGGCAGCGGGTAATTTTTTGGATTCTGGGTTTATTCAAAAACATGGTATTCCCTGGGAACCACAGGTTCCACCTTTCAGATTATCCGCCATTGATGGTAGATCTTTGGGTTCCGGACTAGTTTCTACTCGATCTAAGGTTATTCACATGTCCATTTCCGATCATTTTGAATCCCTTTCATTTTTCATTACCGAGTGCCCACAGACTCCAGTCATTGTAGGCCTTCCCTGGTTACAAGGTCATAATCCCCAGGTTGATTGGCCCTCTGGTAAAATTTTGAAATGGAGTCCTGCATGTATGTATTCTTGTGTTAAGCCTGTACAGACCCTGGCCGCTACTTCTTTAAAGAGTCTTCCTCCTTGTTATGCCGCTTTTTCCGATGTTTTCTGTAAAAAAGCAGCTGAATCTTTACCCCCCATAGACCCTATGACTGTGCTATTGAATTATTGTCTGGGTCTTCTCCTCCTAAGGGTAGGACATATCCTCTTTCTCTTCCCGAGTCTTTAGCCATGGAAGAATATATTAAAGAGAATTTGGAGCGGGGTTCATTAGACCTTCTTCTTCCCCTGCGGGGGCTGGGGTTTTTTTTGTCAAGAAGAAGGATGGGACTCTTAGACCCTGTATTGATTATAGAGGGTTAAATAACATCACGGTCAAGAATCGTTACCCTCTTCCTTTAATCTCTGAACTCTTTGATAGAGTGAAGGGGGCTGTTATTTATTCCAAATTGGATCTAAGGGGTGCCTATAATCTAATCAGGATAAGGGAGGGGGACGAGTGGAAGACCGCTTTTAATACCCGAGATGGGCATTATGAATACTTGGTAATGCCATTTGGTCTGTGTAATGCCCCCGCCGTTTTTCAAGAACTGGTTAACGATATCTTCCGTGATCTTTTGGGTCGGTTTGTCGTTGTTTATTTAGACGACATTCTAATTTTTTCTTCAAATTTGTTTTCCCACCGTGCTCATGTTCGGGAGGTTCTATCCAGGTTAAGGCAGAATCATTTGTATGCTAAGCTTGAGAAATGTCTCTTCGAAGTCTCTGCTGTACCTTTCCTTGGATATATTATTTCCCAAACTGGTCTTGAGATGGAGCCCACTAAAGTCCAAGCAATTCAGCAGTGGGCACAACCTCTTTCTTTGAAGGCGATCCAGAGATTTCTAGGGTTCGCTAATTATTATAGGCAATTCATTCTGAATTTTTCCAAATTGGTGGCCCCAATTACTGCCTTAACTAAGAAAGGGGTTGACCCTAGTATTTGGTCTGCTGAGGCTGTTGAGGCCTTTGGTCTCTTAAAAGAGGCCTTCATTTCGGCTCCAGTTCTCCGGCATCCAGACTCATCTTTGCCTTTTATTGTTGAGGTTGATGCGTCTGAGATTGGTGCCGGAGCAGTATTATCTCAACGACATCCTGTCTCTGGTAAAATTCACCCATGTGCCTTTTTCTCAAAAAAATTTTCCTCTGCGGAGGTCAATTATGATATTGGCAATAGGGAATTATTGGCCATTAAATTGGCATTTGAGGAATGGAGACATCTCCTTGAGGGTGCCAAGCATACGGTTTCTGTGTTCACAGATCATAAAAATCTGTTGTACATAGAATCTGCTAAACGGTTAAGTCCTCGTCAAGCCAGGTGGTCATTGTTTTTCTCACGTTTTAATTTTCTCATCACCTACAGGCCTGCAGAAAGGAATCTGAAAGCAGATGCCCTTTCTAGAAGTTTTGTCTCCAAGCCTAGGGAGGATTTGGAAACAGTCCCTATTGTTCCTAAGGAGGTGATTGTGGCAGCCTTGAGTCCGGATCTCTCTACCTCTTTGTCGAATGCCCAGGTAGATTCCCCTCCTGATATTCCTGTGGGCAAGTTATTCGTTCCTAGTAACTTATGTGAAGCAGTCTTTCACGAGACTCATGATTCTAAAGTGGCTGGTCATCCGGGTTGTGCGAAGACTTGCGATTTGTTGTCTCGTACTCTCTGGTGGCCGACTTTAAGACAAGACGTTGCCAAATATATTGAGTCATGCCCAGTCTGCCAACAATCTAAGCCATCTAGATCTTTACCTCAAGGGTTGCTGCAGTCACTTCCTATTCCTGAGAAACCTTGGACTCATATATCCATGGATTTCATTGTAGAATTACCTCCATCGAATGGGCATACTGTTATCTGAGTAGTGGTGGACCGTTTTAGTAAAATGTCTCATTTTATTCCTCTTTCTACCCTTCCCTCTGCCAAGACTCTAGCTGAACTTTTCATTGTCCATATATTTAAGTTTCACGGGGCTCCTCTCAATATTGTGTCCGATAGGGGGGTTCAATTTGTGTCCAAATTCTGGCGGGCTTTTTGTTCTTTAATGGGTACTGATTTGTCCTTCTCTTCTCCATATCATCCCCAGACCAATGGTCAAACTGAGAGGACAAATCAGACTCTGGAACAATATCTTAGATGTTATGTCTCCTGCAATCAGGCACTTTGGGTTAATTTTCTTCCGTGGGCTGAATTTGCCTATAACAATGCCATTCATTCCTCCACGGGCAAATCTCCTTTTTTTACAGTGTTTGGTCTTCATCCCAGAGTTTTTTCATTCTCAGGATCATGTGATCTTCCTGCTGTTAATTCCTTTGTGGAAGATTTTTCTAAGACTTGGCAGGAGGTTCAGAAGTCCTTATCTTCGGCAGTAGCTGCTCAGAAGAAGGCTTCAGACAAACATCGGAGAGATTCTCCTATGTATCAGGTTGGTGACAAGGTTTGGCTGTCCTCTAAAAACATTTCTCTGAAAGTCCCTTCAGCCAAACTGGGTCCCAAATTTATTGGTCCTTTCTCTATATCTAATGTTATCAACCCATGTACTTTCAGGTTAAATCTTCCTCCCGAACTCAAGATTTTTAATTCCTTCCATGTATCTCTGTTGAGACCTGCTAGAGTGGTACGTCAGAATTCTCCTCCTCCTCCTATTTCTGTTGAGGGCCAATCTGAATTTTTGGTTCACAGGTTGATTGACTCTCATATCTCTAGGGGTAAACTCCAATATCTGGTTCATTGGAAGGGTTATGGTCCTGAGGAGAGATCCTGGGTTTTCGCCTCTGATGTTAGGGCGGATAGGTTGGTGAGACAATTTCATTCTAAATTTCCCAACAAACCTAAGGGTCCAGTGGCCCCCTCTGGAGGGGGGGTAATGTAATAAACTTACCTAGGGGACGACAGGGACGCCTGTCGCCCCCTCGATGGGGACGCCCGTCCGTCTCCTCCACCGCCGATGCGGCTAGGCCTCAGGCGCCGGCTCCTATGGAGCGCGCGACGCGCATGCGCAGCAATTAAAGGCGCAGGCGCTGGCGCTGATTCGTCAGCATCCAATGGCGCCAAATTCAAATCTTTAAATGGCCAGCAGTCCTTTTGTGCCTTGCCCAACGTAGGTTCTGTTTATTGTTCCTGGGTGTGATATTCTGTGATTCTTGTTGTGACCTTTGGCTATTCCTGATTCTTGTTTGACTTCCGCCTGCCCTGACCCTTTGGCTTGTTCCTGACTACTCTTTGGATTCCGTTCTGTACTTCGACCCTGTTGTTGCTGACCTGGCCTGTGACCTCGACTACTCTGCTGCTTACCGATTTTGTACTGCATTTCCGATTGGTTTCGACTCGGCCCGTTCCTGGACTTTGATAACTTTTACGTTAAGTTCCCTTGCTCGCCCAGAGTTCTTCCCTCAGTCTCCTCACTATTAAGTCCTGGCGGCATCCGAGTAGCGGAGGGCTCCACCCGACGTGAAAGGCGGCGGTTATAGGCTGAAGCGTGAGCCGAGCCCGGGACATTGGGGTTTACTCTGGGTTGTGGGATACTGAACGTTACATAAACATTGTAAAGCACGTATGCTGCATTTTCATTAAAAAAAAGAAGCATATGTTTAGTGTCTTACATTATAAAAAATAAAAAAAAATAGTCTACATTTTGGTTATTTAAACCATATTAACATTCAATAACAGGAAAGGCAGGTTAAGGGGTGTCAGGTTTGGCCACAGGTGAGTGGCTGGCAGGTAGGAGCCTATGTGCTTTGTAATAAGGGTAACGCAGGAATGGGGCTTGATTATAAGAAGATGACGTTATGAAGAAAGGTGATTTATTATCGAAGCAGAAAACAATATACCAGGTTTAATGCAATGTAAATAAGACGTCCTTTTACCAGGCAGTAGTAGTAGGTGGTTAGGAAGGAGAGTCTGTTAAACAGGCCAAACTTCTGGACAGGCATCAAACAAGGGTAGTCTGCAGGCTGAGATCAGGTGCAGGCTAAAGACAGCAGATAGTCCAGAAAACAGGCTGAGGTCAGTACCAGGAGGTCAGTCATAAACAGGCAAGAGTCAGGAACAAGGGCACAGGAACAAGGCAAGGACTAGGAGCTCAGGAACCAGGAATCAAGGCTGGAACAAAACTGGTCCCAGGTGCTGAAGAAGCAGAAAACAACAAAGTAGCAGTACTAATCTGGCTTGTGAGCATCAATGATTGATCACTGGGGGCTGCAGGAAGCAGAATTAAAGGCCCCTAAATTAATCAATTGGGAACACTGGAGGTTAGCGTGGTGGGCAGAAATCAGATCGCAGCAGAGAAAGGAAACCTATACATTATTATGGCTGACCTATAACAACATGGAAAGCTGCTAGTGGAGATTAGTACAGCTTCCACAGAGTAGTGCAGGTATGGTTCAAGAAAACGCCCACAGTATGATTCCGTACCTGACAGGGGGCCTTTAAATGCCAAGGAATTATTGAAAAGTCTGCTGCAAAACATAAAGGCATAAGAACCAGTTATTTGTTCAATGCAATACTTTGTTCTCTTTTGCTGTCAAAACCTTTTCTACT